>CM035837.1:189019200-189721990 GCA_020510985.1 Pholidichthys leucotaenia | reverse complement strand
GATGCGGCGCGAGTCTCAGCGACAACGCCACGCCTTGCTTTCCAAAATGAGAGTTTAATCTCCAACTTTCACAAATAATGTTACCCCTTTAATTTCGGGTATAGCTTAGCGCTACTTTCCCCAGCGGTTTATTCAGTGACCAGATCAAACCGCGTCCAGCTTAATCTGACGTCACCACGCTTGGGTAATTAAATTACAGAACTGGCCAGTTTAATTACTCCTTTCGGGATAATCGCCGAAAGGTTAAACTGGCGAGAGACAGGACGGTTTTCTTCGCGTTTCTGTCGCTCTAGGCCTCTGTTTCTTAATCCAGCATATAATAATACTGCTTAAACTTCTTTGCATGCATCAAAAACTGTTGACTTTTTAATGGGCGAATTGCTCACCCCCCCTTTGCTATCAGTCAGCCTCCTCAGCGGGAGGTTAGGTAAGCAACACAGCAGACACACACAGGCAGGAGGAGAGATGCAGGCCTCAGTCTCTCAAACAAACACACAGACTCGCCAAATAGTGGATCAACATTTGCAGGAAAAAATTATGATTTCAATGAATTTTCTTTTTGCATATACGTTTCCCAATTACAGAGGCCTCACAAACGGGTCACCATTAATAATGTAGGATGAAGAGCCTATAAAATTATTTGTCATAAGGTACAGGAATTATTTATTTTATTTAATAGTGGGTGTGAAAGGGGGCGGAGTTGAACCATCACTTCTACACCCGCTAAATTAAATAAAAGCACTCGTAAAAGGGGCACCAGTCCTAACGGACAATAAGATTAACTTTAATTTTAATTAATTTTGTACCTTAAATTACTTAATGAATCAGTCTCAAAGTTTCAGTGAGTTTTTGTCCTGCCGTGATTAGGAAACCTGTATATGCGAAAGGAAAACGCTTCAACTGCTCTTATTCACTCGTTTATTAAAATCATTCAGGTTACATGACATGGCGTTCAAATGATGAATAAACAGATTCAGATGATGACAGCGTAAAATATCACATCAACTGATATTGAGTTCCTGAACATAAAATCCAGCTTTACACCTCTACAGAACCAAGGAGAAACTAGACTTATGTTTCAACGGTAAGTGAGGCTGGAATGTTTTAACAAAACAACGCAATTTTATGGGGAAAATTCATAAGCTAATTATCTAAAAATGACTCCTGAATTAATCTACAAAATTTTAAGGGCAGTTACTTAAAAATGACTGAAAGTTTTCGTTCAGTTTACAGTCCTATCCTGTGGCTGAGACTAATTGAGCCCTGAAATACGGGCCATATTCAATTGTAATTTAATCGTTAGGACATCACCTGTTAACCCAGAAATAGGAGGAATAAGTCTCCCCACACACGGCCGTAGGTCCAAATCCCGCTGGTCGGTACCGCTGGGTTTTTTGAAGCTCGGACGTCGGGAGGAAGCGGCTGCTATCCTCACTCACAGCCGTGGGGCGACAACTTAGCTGGGGGGCCCTTCAAAGAGACATTTGCAGCCGTGGGTGGTTTTGTCTCAGGGCGGCGTGAAAAGTCCTTGGGAAAAGAATCCAAATTTGGGGTCTCTTGTAGCTGGATCGACCCAAAACTGAAGGAAAATCTTCTCAGTCTCTGTTCTCTTTAACTAGGCAAATTAAAGGTCCACTTTAATGGCGTGAAAAGTCATTAAAAAAAAGTGTTAGAAAAACATTTACTAGGATAAGAATGGCTTCTGAGGTGAAAGAAAAAGTTTGAGAATTTGATTCTCTAAAAAGGGACGAGCTCTAAAGAAAAATGGTTTCTCCTCAGTTTCCAGAATATAAGAAAAGATTTGACAAACACACAGAGAATAAAATAAAACTTTACAGGGCCTTGAAACGGTGGAATAAAATCTTCTTCTGAGGTCTAGATTACTATTCTGCTTCTTTAATCTTAATTTAGTTCCTAATCTTTCTCAAAATCTCTTTTTCTTCTTTCTGTGTTTCTAATTCTTAATTCTATTTCTAGCTAATCTTCCTGCCTGTTGTCTGATCTCTGACTTTTTCAAAGCTCTTAACTGTGTTGTGACTCAACTGTTAACCCTGTTTTCCTTTTTTTTTTTTTTTTTTTTTTTGTACTCAAATCTAACTTCTGTCTTTTAAAGTTACCTCGCCGGGTTGTAAAACTGATGAGGTCAGTCGTCAAACGACCAATCTACTCTTTCAGAATCAGTTTGAAATGGCTGTTATCCAATGTGAAAACATTTCTTTGTTTGAGAGCAGCCAACCAAATGGAGACACCATCCCATGAATTTTCAGAGGGAAAAATCAACAGTCAGTTCTTATAAGATAAATGCTCAATATAAAATCTAACTAAACTAAATGACTTGGCTAATATATGGTGATCATGCATTTATACCATTACTCCAATAACACTCATGAATATAACATTTCTTATACATAATTATAATACATGCATTCACATTTAGATCAAGATTAGAACAGCAGAACATGCAGCAAACCATGGTTGGTGATAAGGGGGATGATTTTCAGTGTCCTTAGGATCCAGGATAAGCTGAAAGAAACTTAATATTTAGAACAAATTAAAAGTCATCCTACATACTGAAAACACATTCCGTAGGTATCCGCTAGGAGGTACTGTTGAGCTGTAGATGATTTCCTTAGTATCTGGCGAAGGCCTGGACAGCATAGGCTATAAAACCGTCAGATTAAGTGGTTTATGACTCTTTTAAAAACATTGGTTTCCTGTGAAAAGGTACGTTATCAAATGCAGTGTTCATGTTGAGAGGTCTGGTCTCCTGAGTTTTATGTTCCTTTGAGCCTTTAAAAGCAAACTCTGATCCTTACAATCTCTGCAAGCGGCAATTGTTTACATTGGGGTCCTGGGAAAGCAAGCATCTTTGGTCAGGCCTGGGAGAAGCCTGCATGAGTCAGCAAAAAGCCAGTGATATTCCTGAGAAGGCAGAAAGGTGATATTCCTATGTAATGAATAAAATGAAATTCCTGTAAACTGGAGAGAAGTGATCTTCTGTCTTGGTTTTGAGGAGGACGATGATGCTACAGGGAGCTGAGTCAAAACCTTCTCTTTTATACACACAAGGACAAATTAAGAATCACATATCACAGTCAACCCCCCTATTGACAATAACTCTCCCCCCGCGCCCTTCAGTCCTCCGCCTGGGCCCCAGGAGGTCAGGAAGTCCTTTCAGCTCCTTATCGCCGTACCTCCGTCTTCTTGTTGTTATCCACAGGCGGTCCAGACATATTGTCCCCTCTAAGACGTGAGGCCAATCCACACATGCAATCTCAAGCATCCCATAGTGTTTATACATATGTAGGTAAAAATACATGAGCTACATAACCCCCCCCCCCCCAAACGTCGAAGAATGGACAATATATAAGAGTTAATAAACCATGATAACCTCAATAGCATAGTCTATACCACATGATCATATCAAAAATCAGTGATAACCTCAATAGCATAGTCTATACCACATGATTACATTAAAATTCAGTCTGTACGCCGTCTGGGCTTCAAACGTCTTCCGAATCTGCTGTAAGCAGGTCTCGCCGTCCCTGCGGCGCCGTCCTGCAAAGAATCTGCAGACTGAGGAAGAGAGTGGTTATTTGATCCCTGCGGGGGCTCAGGGACGTGTTCCCTGGGGGGTCTGCCACGTCGAGGTGCCCTCGCCACCTGTACAGACTCGTCGTTCATCACAAAAGCAGGCTTTAGTCTGTCAATACTAACTGTCTCTTTTCTGTCTCCCAAATCTTGCACAAAATGCTTATCACCTGTTTCCAGCACCCTATACGGACCATCATATGGTGGGCGGAGGGTCGGTCTCAGAGCCTCGTGCCTGACAAAAACGAACTCGGCATTTTTCAAAGCTTTGGGAACAAAAACGCGCGGAAAAGTGTGATGAACGGGGCCCGGGAGCGTGTCTGCTCCCGTGCCAATCAGTGGCCCCAGAGCCGGGGGGCGCCCCAGCTCCGGATGCTCTGGTAGGAATTCACCGGGCAGCCTGAGAGGTTGTGCAAAAACTAACTCGGCTGGGGAGGCATTTAAATCCTCTTTGGGTGCAGAACGCAACCCCAATAAAACCCATGGTAGTTTGTTTACCCAATCTGCATCCGTAAGCGACGCTCTGAGGGCTGCCTTCAAAGACCTATGAAAACGCTCACATAAACCATTAGCCTGGGACCTGGGGGTGATAGGCGGTAGTGTGATGAATTTTCGCTCCTAAGCTGCTGGCCATCACTGACCAGAACTCAGAGACAAATTGAGGCCCTCTGTCAGACGCAATATCCAACGGAACCCCGAAACGTGCTACCCAGGCCGTCAAAAAAACGCGAGCCACCTCTGCAGCTGTGGTCAATGCCAGGGGGACCACTTCCGGCCAACGTGTGGTTCGATCCACCATTGTCAAAAGATGTGTGAACCCCTGCGACGACGGTAGGGGGCCCACGAGGTCGACATGCACGTGATCGAATCTCTTGGCCGGAATGTGGAACGGTTCTAAGGGGGCTTTTGTGTGTCTGTGAATTTTGGCCCGCTGGCAAGCCATGCAGGTTCGTGCCCACTCTTTCACGTGCTTGCGCAGGCTCGGCTAAACAAACTTCTTCGCTACCATTTTCACAGAAGCGCGCACTCCTGGGTGCGCCAGGGAGTGAACCGAGTCAAAAACGCGGCGGCGCCACACAGCTGGGACTACCGGGCGCGGTCGCCCAGTCGATACATCGCGGATTAGTGGGGGCATACCGGTTTGCAAACACCTGCTCTCCAGCCTTAACCCTGTTGGTCCAGACAGGAGCGTGCGCACGTCCGCATCGCTACCCTGTTCCGCTGCCATGACTGCGTAATCTATTCCCACGTGAACTGGGGCCGCGTGCGCTTCCGCACTGCTATTTTGCCTTGCGGCTGCGGTAGTATAATCTGCCTCCGCGCGCACTGGTGCTGTGACCACGCGAGAGAGGCAGTCTGCCACTACGTTGAGTTTACCCGCTACGTGCTGAATATCAGTGGTAAACTCCGAAATTGCGGCCAGTTGCCTCTGTTGCCAGCCCGACCAAGGTTCTGAAATTTTGGACATCGCAAAAGTGAGCGGCTTATGGTCGACAAAAGCGGTGAAATGCCGACCTTCCAGCCAAAACTGGAAATGGCGGATGGCCAAATGGAGCACTAACAGCTCCCTGTCAAACGTGCTGTATTTCCACTTGGCTTCGTTCAAGGATTTGCTGAAAAATGCCAGCGGCTGCCAAACCCCGGCAACATGCTGTTCCACGACCGCCCCTATGGCCAAATCTGATGCGTCGGTGGTGAGCGCTATGCGGGCCGATGGATCAGGATGAGCTAGAAGCGTGGCGTCAGCCAGGGCTTTTTTTACCTCCGCGAATGCGCGCTCCCGCTCCGGGGACCACTCGATAGGATTGGAGGGTTTTTGTCTTTTGAGCGCGGCGTATAATGGTTGCATGAGCTGCGCTGCATGGGGTAGGAAACGGTTATAAAAATTTACCATTCCTAAAAACTCCTGCAATGATTTGACCGTTTGTGGTCGGGGAAAATCTGCCACTGCGCGCACCTTATCTGGTAGCGGGATTGCCCTTCTGGGGAGACGCGGTGTCCCAAAAAATCGATCTGCGCCACGCCAAACTGGCACTTGGCTGGATTAATTATTAACCCGTGCTCTCCCAACCTCCGAAAAACCGCAGTGAGGTGTTTTTCGTGTTCCTCTTCTGAAGTACTGGCGACTAAAATGTCGTCGAGGTAGACGAACACAAAAGGGAGATCGCGTAACACGGCATCCATCATACGTTGGAATGTTTGTGCGGCGCCTTTAAGACCAAACGGCATACGCAAAAACTCAAAAAGTCCAAAAGGGGTTATTACCGCTGTTTTAGGAATGTCCTCAGGACGGAGTGGAACCTGATGGTAGCCACGAACCAGGTCTATTTTAGAAAAAATGTGCGCCCCCGCTAGATGCACTGAGAAATCCTGAATGTGCGGGATTGGGTAGCGGTCATGCGCTGTGGCGTTGTTTAGTCTGCGGTAATCGCTGCAAGGTCTCCAGGAGCCGTCAGCTTTAGGGACCATATGCAGCGGCGAAGCCCAGGGGCTCTTCGAGCGGCGAATAATGCCCAGCCTCTCCAGGCTGGCAAACTCCTCGCGCGCGATGGAGAGCTTAGCGGCATCCAAACGCCGAGCTTTCGCGAAGACCGGGGGGGCTCACTGTAGTGATAAAATGCTCCACCCCGTGTTTCGCAACTGTTGCCGAAAAAGTAGGAACCGTGAGCGCTGGAAATTGGGTGAGGAGTGTGTTAAACGTACCGCCTGCTGTGGCGACGTTGGTCTGCACCGGTGGTGGGGACACTCGAGCTGCACAAGGAATAGAATAGAAAGATAGTGCATTAACTAATCGTCTGTTGGCAAGATCAACTAACAAACCATGTGAGCACAGAAAATCGGCACCTAACATGTTGAAGCTCACCGCCGCTATGATAAAAGTCCATAAGTGCGACCGTGCAAGGACAGAAGCAAAGTCCTTTCTCTGTAGGTGTTGATGCTCGAGCCGTTCGCCGCCGTTGCCCCGTCACCACGGGGGCCAGCCAACCGGTCAGCATAGGTCGGGGTGATGAAACTCACTTGGGCTCCAGTGTCTACGAGGAAGTGCCGCCCGGAGCTCACATCTGTGATGTACAGCAGCTTATTTCTTTCACCGAGAGCCGAAGCTGCTAACGAATCCCGGTTCTGGAGTTTCCCGAGCTCTTGTAGCTGCATGGTGGCACACACCTGTGTGCCTTCTCTGCGAAACGCCGGTGATAATAACAGAGGCCATCTCCTCCGCTGCGCCGGGGCCGCGTCGCTGCCATTGATGGTGGGGCTGGCTCCGCTGTCTCTGGCTCTTCGTTGCCTCGGGTCGCCGCACCTAGGTCTGTCGCTGCCGCTGTGGCCGTCTGCTCGCCGCAGGAGTCGAGGAGTCGCTGCGCCTCTCGGGCCATTGCACGGAAGTCCCGCTGGGTCACACAAGGCATGCCGGAGAGGGTCCCTCTCATGTGTGCCGGGAGGTTGCTTAGGAAGATGTGCTGAAATAGGAAATTATCGTTGTCCAATTCCCTCAGCTGCAGCATGTCTTCCATCAGGGCGACTGGCCTGCGCCCTCCCTGGCCGTGCAAAGCCAGAAGCCTCCTAGCTCTCTCTTCGGCTGAGGGCGTGAAACACTCGGTGAGGGCAGCCTTCAACTCGCCGTATTTGTTGTCAGCGGGTGGTTGCTGTACCAGGCTCCGCACGCATCGAGCTGTGCGGTTGTCGAGTCTTGCGATGACGTGGTAAAACTTAGTGTCATCCGCCGTTATCCCTGCGAGCATGAACTGTGCCTCAGCCTGGAGGAACCACAAGTCAGGGTTGTCCTGCCAGAATTCTGGCAGTTTAATGGAGACGGCGCTCGCTTGGGCAGACTCCGACGAGTCTGCATCAGGAGAATCCCTTCTATGCATTCTCTCACGTCTCTTGGTCACCAATGTGGGGAGCGTGAAAAAACGAGGCTGAATTATTTCTTAATTCAGGTTTTATTCTTGCGATCACATCCCCAGCTATCTCTCAAGAACAGAAGAGAGGGAGCTGAGTCAAAACCTTCTCTTTTATACACACAAGGACAAAGGAAGAATCACATATCACAGTCAACCCCCCTATTGACAATAACTCTCTCCCCGCGCCCTTCAGTCCTCCGCCTGGGCCCCAGGAGGTCAGGAAGTCCTTTCAGCTCCTTATCGCCGTACCTCCGTCTTCTTGTTGTTATCCACAGGCGGTCCAGACATATTGTCCCCTCTAAGACGTGAGGTCAATCCACACATGCAATCTCAAGCATCCCATAGTGTTTATACATATGTAGGTAAAAATACATGAGCTACAAGTGGTTTCATAAAAACAAATAGCTCTGTAAAAATAATATATCAGGAAAGTGTTTAGAAAAGTGCAGAATTAACATTGTCATTGACTGACTGAAAAATAGTGTGTTTGTAGGTTTTAACCTTCTGAAGTGGTCATGTGATTATCGGAAAAGTATTGAAACACTCACTTCTCTTCAATACATCCTATGTTTTTCTCTCCACAAAGCCCTTTAGACTCTTCTAAGGGTCTTTGACAAAGCTACCCAACCAATCTTTCAAAAAAAAAAAAAAACGACTTGGAGTCTGAAAGCTGTCTCACTTGCAGATGAATTTAATAAATTTTTTGTTAACATTGGTCCTAATTTGGCATGAGAAATACCCATTATGGCACCTATAGGTGATACAATAAGCAAAAACATTGCTATAAAAGACTCCATCTTCATAAAGAACACATGAGAAAGAGGTCATTGAAATTGTTAAATCGTTTAAAAGTGAAACATCTACGGATTGTGGTGGTATTGACATGCTCTTAGTCAAAACTATCATTGAATGCTTAGTGAAGCCACTGACGTATATCTGTAACCTGTCTCTCCAAACAGGTATATTTCCCAATGCAATAAAAATAGCCTAAGTAATTCCGATATACAAGATGGTTGACAGAGGGGAATTTTCAAACTATAGGCCTATTTCACTATTGCCGCAATTTTCTAAGATACTCAAAAAAATATTCTGTGAGAGAACTGACAACTTTATAATGAAGAATAATTTATTGTGTGAGCAACAATATGGGTTCAGACACATGAGGACAACTGCATTTGCTCTAATGGAATTTATAGAAAAAATATCAACTGCTGTAGAAAATAAAGAGTATTCAGTTGGGGTATTCCTGGATCTTAAAAAAGCATTTGATACAGTGGATCATAAATTATTGTTAAAGAAACTACAAAATTATGGTATTAGGGGGTAGCACTGTCCTGGTTATGTAGTTACTTAAAGAACAGATATCAGTATGTATGTGTTGGTAGTAAAAACTCAGTTACTGAAGGTTACTTGCGGAGTCCCACAGGGTTCAGTTTTGGTGCCATTGTTATTCAATATGTATATAAATGATATATGTAAAGTTTTGGAAAAATGGATTTAATACTGTTTGCAGATGACACTAATTTATTATGCAATGGAAGCAATTTGGAACAACTTTTGGATATACTCGGAAAGGAATAAGGAAAGCTCAAACTGTGGTTTGATTCAAACAAATTAATGCTCAATTTAAGTAAGACAAAATTTATAATTTTAACAACCATCACAACAACTCAGTATCTAAACTCAGTGTAAATGGTGTAGAGATTGAAAGGGTATCTGAAATTAAACTCCTTGGAGTAATAATTGATAATGAACTGTGTTGGAAGTCACATATTATTTATATTTTATTTAGCGAATGCAAAGTCCTTAAGCCAAGCAGTTGCCTCCTGGTTTGCTGTATGGAGGGTGTGTAATCCTCCTTCCAGTCTTTGGAGCGGGCAAGCCTCTATGATGTGTTCCATAGTTTGCTCCTCTCCACATGCGCACAGTGGGCTAGGGCTACTGCCCCATCTGTGAAGGCTGGCCAAGCAGGGGCCATGTCCAGTCCTGAAGCGATTGAGTGTAGACCACTGTCTCCTTGGGAGGTTGGTGCCCGGGACCTGTTGGTTGGGGTTTATCACCAGCTGTTTGTTTGGGACCTCCTTGGTTTCCCATTCCTCTTGCCAAGCTGTCTGGATGGTAAAGTCAGCTGGGGGAGGGTTTTTCCAAATCGGCCGTCTGGATGAAAGTCGGGCAGTGGGTGGGGTGTAGATATCTGCATGGATTGGTAAGTGAGGAAAATCTTTAACTTTTTGGAGCATCCTTTGAGTTAATGCTGCTCGCCGGATGTGTGGAGGGGCTATGTTTGACAGTACAGAGAGCCAGGGGAGTGGTGTTGAGCGGATTGTTCCAGTTATAGTTCTCATGGTTGAGTTGAGCTGGGTGTCTACATGGTGTGTGTAAGATGACCTGGACCAGACAGGGGCACAATATTCTGCTACAGAGTATGAAAGGGCCAGTGCTGAGGTGCGCAGGGTGGAGACTGCCGCCCCCCATTTTGCACCAGCGAGCTTGCAGAGCAGGTTGTTTCGTACTTTCACCTTAGCAGCCGTCCCCTTTAGATGTTCCTTGAAGGATAAGGTCCTATCAAGGGTCACTCCAAGATAAGTTGGATTTGGGGCATGCTTAAGCTTGAGTCCGCTCAGGTGGATGTTTAGTTCTCTGGCAGCTTTTGCATTGTGGAGATGAAATACACTGGAGACAGTTTTTGCTGGGCTTGGTTTTAGGCGCCAGATTTTGCAGAACTGGTCCAGTTTAGCAAGATCTTCCGTGAGCACCCGTTCCAGTGGTTCAAAGTCTGGTGCTTGGAATGCCAAACAGATGTCGTCTGCATAGATGAATTTGCGGGATTTTGTAGTAGGCAGGTCGTTTATGTAGAGGTTGAACAGAGTTGGAGCTAGAACTGAGCCTTGTGGGAGTCCGTTTTTCTGCATTCTCCATGCACTTGTGTTCTGACTGAGGTGGACTCTGAACCTTCGGTTGGTCAGCAGGGTTTTTATAATTGCTGTTGCCCAAGCAGGGATCGCCTTTATAAGTTTCAGGAGGAGGCCTTTGTGCCAGACCGTATCATAGGCGGCTGTAAGATCGAGAAACACAGCCCCTGTCTTCAGTCTGCTCTCGAAGCCATTTTCAATGAAGGTGGTTAGGGCCAGTACTTGTTCTCCTGTACTGCGGTCCTTGCGGAAACCTGCTTGATCCACACTTAGAATATCCTCTATTTCTGGGGAAATGCGTTGCAGTATTAGGCGCTCCATGATTTTGTAAGGAACGCTGAGTAGGGAGATTGGGCGGTAGCTTGCTGGTAGTTTGTGGTCTTTGCCAGGTTTTGGGATGGCAATGACCTTTGCTGTCCGCCATTTCTTTGGGATCGAGTTCGTTTGTGTGATCCTTGTGTAGAATTGTGCCAACCAGGTTAGGGCTCGGGGGCCAAGATTCTTCCTGAATTCTGGGAAGATGTTATCGTATCCTGCTGCCTTTCCACATTTCAGGCCCTGTAGGACTTTCTCCAGTTCAGCAGCCTCGAAGGGTTCAGGGTTCGTTTCCTCTACAGGCATTTTTTGGTGTTTTTTTAGCTCAGTTGTAACTGCTCTTCTGGTGTCTTTGTCTTGGGGTGCTTTGGCGATAGTCAGTAGGTGGGATGCAACTTGGTTGGGTGTGACGGATGCTCGGCTTTGGCTAGGGGGCTTCTGTGCAGCTCCTAGGTGACGGATGAGGCTCCAACATTTCCTGCTAGAGTGGGTAAAGCTCCGGTCAGCAACTGTCTCCTCCCATTTCTTTCGCCGGGCTGTATTTAGCGATTCAATGAGATGGTCTGCTATCTCTGGGTCCCCTGATGTTTGATAGGATTGTAGGAGGGCAGCACTTTCTCCGTCCAAACATGGGACATAGAGGGGTCGGTAGCCTCGTGGGATTGCAGTATGGGCAGCCTTGAAGATTGCGCTGCAGAAGCGGTTGTATGCTTCATCTACAGTGATGGTGTGGAGTGGGATGGTAACAATGCTCCGGTCCAGAGTTTCACTGAATTTCTTCCAGTTGGCTTTGCGGAAGTTCCAGCGCATCTTCCTTGGGCTGTATATGACTGGAAGTTGTAGGCCAATGTGTACAAGCAGGGGCCGGTGTTGGCTGTGTGGAAAATCATCAAGAATGAGGATCTGTGTAGGATATGGCTCCCCATTCAAAGAGCTGACCCAACACAGGTCAGGAGAATAGTCCTTCTTCCACCTAGCAGAGTGGAAGGTTCCTCTTTGTTTGGGGTCGTATATCAAAGCGAGGTCATTTCTGGATGCCCAGTCTGAAAGTGCCTCCCCATCACTGTCCACTGCTGGGTACCCCCAGTCAGGGTGATGGCTGTTAAAGTCCCCCACATAGATGGCAGGGTGGGGTAGGGTGGGTAAGACCTGCAGATCCCAGTTGGCATTAGGGGGCTTGTACACATTGACAATATGGAAGCCACCAATGATTATGGTGTCTGAGAAATGTGTTGTTATCAGGTGATTTGCTTCAACTATGTCAGAACGCACATAGGTGCACGTCCATGTTTAGCATGTAGAACATAGCACAGGAGGTCAAAGCCTTTGATGGTGAAGCGGCCAGCTTCCTCTGTGCCAATATGAGTCTCTTGGAGGCAGATTACATCAATCGAATGTTGGAAGGCGAGGACTTCGATAAGGCTTCGCTTGGCTGCAGATAGGCCTTCAATGTTTAGTTGTAATATGCGAAGGGCAGATCCTACCACAAAGTGCTCTTGGGGCTGTTTGCTTTCGGCTTTAGGACTGTGACTAGGATTCTTCTTTGACTTGGCACAGAGGCGTCGTCTCTTTGAATTTAGTCTGCTGGTAGGATCATTAGCTTCCCCAGGCAAGCCCGGGTACTGGCGGAGGGCGCGACGAGAACGCTGATCCATTGCCCCCCATTATTTATATTAAAGGCAAAATATCCAAATCAATTGCAGTACTACACAGAGTGAAATATTTGCTGAATCAACCCACACTATATACTTTATATCATTCATTAATACTCCCATACATGACATATTGTACTTAAGTATGGGGAAATACATATAAAACAAACATATATCCAGTCTTTATGCTTCAGAAGAGAGCTATTAGAATAATAAACAAAGCTGCTTACAGGGAATCAACAAACCCACTTTTTCTTAAATTAAAAGCTCTCAAGTTGAAAGATCTGGTTGATTTTAAAACTGCAGTAATAATGTTTAAAGCGAAGAATCTATCACTGCCCGCAAATATCCGAAAGTTGTTCCAAATAAGGGAGAAACTATCATTTCAGAGGACCATGTATATTTCAAAAACCTTCAGTGAGAACTACCACCAAGCAACACTGTGTCTCAGTGCAAGAATTCAGATTGTGAAACACTTTTGGAAATGAATTAAAATCATGTACAACGCTTGGACAATTTAACCCCTTGCACTCTGGTCAATTTCCCTAAAAACGCCTAAAAATAACGTACTCAAAGTAAATCAAAAGCTGTTCTTCAACCCTTTGCAGCATCTTCATGGGGTTGGTCTCATTTAAAAGAAAACACTTTGAATTTTTTGGCAAAACAGTCATAATCTCTCTAAGTGCTCCTGCCACTGAGTAACAGTTATCTAAACATACTGAACTTGAAGAAAATAAATTTCGCCTGGGTGTTTTTTGGATACAAATGCTTGCAAATAACACATAGCTTCAGATCCGGGCTGGAAAATGCAACAGAAATGTAGAACCAAGTGTTATCCAGCTGAGGTCAAAATTTTGTAACAATACCACAAAAAAATGAATATATTACACAGCTTTTTCCCCAAGTAGATCCCAGGCGTTTTTAAACTGTGCCAAATTGTGCCAAATGGCACAGTTTGGAAAAACGTCTGTAACTTTTGAATGATTCAATATAGAAGCTTCATCTTGGGCTCTAATGAAAGGTGAAGGGCTGTGTGTGTGTGTGTGGGGGGGGGTTGTTTATTCATTCATGAATGAATGAATGAACAAACAAGCCCCCACACACAAAGAAGCATGCCACGTAAAAAATGTGTGGGTTTTTTTTACAAGAAAAAATAACCTACAGTGCACTAAAAATTATACTAGAATATTTGTAATGTAGAAGATAACAACTCCCGTCACCCATCGCTACATGACGGAAACCGGTGACGGTGCGCCGCGGTATAATACGCACAGTTGGACTAAAATATCTGCAATATATCTGCAATCCACTACAGAACAGTAGCGGGTGGGGGGGGGGGGCATTCACGGTCCGGACGCGGCGCACGAACCGTGTCCAGTCGGTGCGCTGCGGTACACGCTCTGTGCGCCGCGGTCTAATACGCACAGTTGGACTAAAATATTTGCAATATATCTGCAATCCGCTACAGAACAGTAGCGGGGGGGAGACATTCACAACATGACGGGGGGGCCGTTCGCAACATGACGGACCCGGACCGGAGCGGTCTGGGTCCGTCATGTTGCGATAACACACAGTTGTAATTTACCGATCGGTCAAAAGTCATTTGGATTACAATTTTCAGGGATAAAGAATAATTTAGCTTATAACACTTACCTGTCCACAACAGCAGCGTAGCTGGCGATCTTCTCTTCCTCATTGTCAGACGAACATGAAGCTGGTCCGCTTGTTACGGACTCATGGTTCTGGTCACGCGACCTGGTCAAACCATAATTCCATTATTGAGGTTTTGCGCTTCCATGATTGCGGTTTTGGCGAACGATTTTTCAAAACAAATAAAAACTGTAGTAAGAAAAAAAGACTGGCGAATGCCTGTGTGTCACCCAACCTTACACAAAACAGCTTTCTAACTTTTGTGCTTCAATTGGCTGGCTGTATTCGCAGCCGTTGGTAGGCGGGTCCTTCTTGCTAGGTTTTCAGTCATTGGTTCTTCAAGGTTTCAGAAACCCAATTCAAGGCTCTTATTAGCCGAATAAGAGGTCATTCACATCTAAACCAATCAAAGCACTCCTTTGGCTTTCTGTTCGCGGCTGTGTCTGTAGTGGAAGAACGGAAATGCAGCTTTTTTTTTTCTTCAGTGCGCCCTAGGACGCACAGTGTGCATAGTAGGGCACCCTCGTGTGCTCTAGGACGCAGAGACGTGCCCGCCCGCGGCACACCAAAGTGCAACAGGTTAAACAAAAACTAAAGGAAGAAATATTCCAAACATATATGTAAAGATTGGGCAGGGCAAGATGGCGCCATTGTGTGTGGCTGGACGTCTGCCTGTGCTATGTCTTATGTGTTTAGTTGTCTTCTTGTTTCTAGCTCAGAATGTGTCATCCCTACTGGTTTATGATCGCCTGACTCTTCTAAATATTCGCAATTCTGTGGTCAAATTCTCGACCTATGAATTTAATGGTCAGCCTCCTCCGCCTCTGTTGGCGTCTATACCATTCTATCTGAGATGTGCACCCAGCGGACTGTTTTGGAACAGCCGCCACAAAAGACGCCGCAAAAGACGAGGTCGGAGGGGCGGAGTATCATGCAGACTGAGGGCTTACCTGGCTTCTTCTTCAACTCACAACCCTCAACAACTGCTGACTGAACTCTCGAGGAAGCGTATCGGTTTTGACATACGTCAATCCATGGATTATCGCTACCGATGGCTGTCGCCGACTGTCCTAGGGGCTGGACACCCACTTCCCTGCCACCGGCCCGTTTGGATTCGCAGAAGGAGCTGCGCACCAGAGAATCTTCACCCGATCAGTCGTGCTTCCCAGCAGGCTGATCAGTGTTTGATCCACATGGCTCTGATTAACACCAGATCCATCGCAAATAAGACTTTTATTCTAAATGACTTTTTTACTTCACATTCCTTAGATTTTCTTCTGATGACAGAAACATGGGTTAAACCAGGTGAGACCGCCGCCTTCTCTGAGCTCCTCCCTCCCGGCTGTTCTTTCTTCAGCTCCCCGCGAGCATCTGGTCGGGGTGGGGGTCTGGCTTCTGTTTTTAATGACACTTTTAAATGTCGCCTTCTCTCCACAAATACTTATTCCTGCTTTGAGCTGCAACTATTTGTGGTGGATCTCACAAGTCCTGTGTTATTTGCCGTTGTCTATCGTCCTCCAAAATATAATAAGGATTTCATTAATGAGTTTTCTGAGTTTTTGGCAGATGTTATGCCAAAATATGATAAACTTTTGATCTGTGGGGACTTTAATATTAATGTCTGTTGTCCATCTGATCAGCTGGCATCTGATTTTAAAAGACTGTTGGCGACATTTAATTTAGATATTTTAGCGGACAAACCTACACACCGTCTTGGTCACACTCTGGACCTTGTTATCTCTTTTGGACTATCAATCTTTCTCAAAGAAATTTCTGACTCTGTCATCTCAGATCATTTCCCCATCATTTTTGAATTGTTGACCCCTTCATCACCCAGCAAGCCTGTGGCTCCATCATGCTGGCGTCGCATCATCACTTCTTCAACACCAGAGGAGTTTACTGCTGCTTTTAGGAATTCCCAGTTTTTTGCCTTGAATGGACTCGTTTCCCCTTCCCATCCGGATAATATTCTTTCCTCCTTTCATACCACCTGCTCTGGGATTTTGGACTCTATTGCCCCATTTTGGCTTAAAACAGCTAAACCAAAAACAGATCCCTGGCTAAACGACACTACCCGTGCCATTAGACAGCGGGTCAGGCAGGCTGAACGGAGATGGAAAAAGGACAAATTACATGTGTCTCTAGGAATTTTTAGGGATTGTCTTGCTGATTACCAGAGGACCGTGCAAAAGGCAAAATTTCAGTATCTCTCTGATATTATTTCCAGCAGCAGTCACTGTCCTAGAGTGCTATTTAACACAATTAACTCTTTTATAAACCCATGCACTCAGACTATGACAGACGATTTGTTTACAACATGTGAGACTTTTCTTCACTTTTTTGTTGATAAAGTGGACTCTGTCAGACGAGTTATTAATAACAGTTTTAATGGAAGCTTGTCTATTGTCCCGGGTTACTCTGCTGTGCTTGAACAGTTTGAGTTGGTTTCTTTATCATCACTTGCTGATATAGTAAGGTCTCTGAAGCCTACAAATTGCTCACTGGATGTTGTTCCCGCTGGAATCCTGAAAAGGGTTTTTAATACTGTTGGGCCTGGTCTTTTGGTTTTTATTAATTCCTGCCTTAGTTCAGGATTTGTCCCACCTGCTTTTAAACATGCTGTGGTTAGGCCCCTTCTTAAAAAACCTCACCTTGACCCTTCAGTTTTATCTAATTTTAGACCCATTTCTCATTTGCCCTTTTTATCTAAAGTTTTAGAAAAAGCTGTTTTTATACAGTTGCAGTCTTTTTTAGAAGACAATTCTATTTTTGAGAAGTTTCAGTCTGGGTTTAGATCTCGTCACAGCACTGAGTCTGCCCTGCTTAAGGTGCACAATGATATTATGATGCCAAATGTCCTGTGGTCTTAGTGCTGCTAGATCTTACAGCAGCCTTTGACACTGTGGACCACACTATCCTTTTGTCACGCCTGAATCACTATGTTGGCATCCATGGCACTGCACTTAAGTGGTTTGAATCCTACCTTTCTAATAGAACTTTTTCTGTAATGATTGGTGACATGTCCTCTTCTAGTGCCTCTCTCTCCTGTGGGGTCCCGCAGGGCTCTATCCTTGGCCCTATTCTGTTTTCATTATATATGCTGCCACTCGGGTCAATAATAGCCAGGCATAACATGTCTTTCCACTGTTATGCAGACGATTTGCAGCTTTATTTACCTTTGAACCCAGAACAAACTAACTCACAAAGTGTTCTATTGGATTACATCATTGATATTAAGTTGTGGTTAAGCCAAAATTTTCTCCACTTAAATGAAGAAAAAACAGAATGTATTGTGTTTGGGGATACTGTAACAGCTGGCTTTGGTACCCTCTCTTTAAGGCTCAGTTCAGCTGTCAGAAATTTGAGGGTGATTTTTGACAGCCATTTAAAATTTGATAAACAGATTGACAATGTAGTCAAGATGAGCTTTTATCAATTACGTTTGTTACCCAAAGCCAAACCTTTCCTGAGCCGTCATGATCTTGAGATAGCCATCCATGCTTTAGTCATGTCTCGACTTGATTACTGCAATGCACTTTATGTTGGCATCTCTGTCTTCTCTCGGCCGCCTTCAGCTTGTGCAAAATGCAGCGGCCCATCTTTTGACTAACACACCTAGGTGAGAGCACATTACTCCGATCCTTTATTCACTTCATTGGCTTCCAGTCCATTTTAGAATTAATTTTAAACTTTTGCTTTTTGTTTTTAAAGCTCTTAATGGCCTTGCTCCAGTTTATATGTCTGAGACTTTGACTGTCCGTGACCAAGGCTGGGCTTTGAGGTCATCCAATCAGCTTTTGCTGGATGTGCCTAGGTCAAGGTGTAAACATTGGGGTGACCGAGCCTTTTCTGTTGCCGCCCCCAGGCTCTGGAATAATCTCCCCCCTGACCTACGTGCTATCTCTGACCTGGCCCTTTTTAAATCAGAACTTAAGACATATTTGTTTAGGATGGCTTTTAATACCAAGTAGTGGTGATATTTGTCTTGGCATTTGTTTTTATATTATTTTTATTTTTAGGTATTTTTTTTTTTTGTTTATGTTATTTGTTTTTAATGCTCTGTGTGTTTTTAATGCTGTTTATTTTCTGTAAAGCACTTTGGTCACCTACGGGTTGTTTTAAAGGGCTATATAAATAAAGTACATTACATATATACAAAACGATATGTAAAATCACATAAGGATTATCATATCCAGTCTGTGTTGTGCTGTTGCTTAGTTTTTTTGCCACGTTTTGTCTTGGCTTTGTTCTGATTTGTAATCACTTTTATTTTATTTTCCTCTTGAATTCTTAGATGGAACATGGGTGGGCAATATAAGCTGCGGCTTCAGCCATCACCCATTTTGGATAACTTATGTTGAATTGTATAATCCGAGGAGTTATTGTTTAATGTGACCTTGTTGGATTTTTTTTCCCCTTTGTTATATTATTCTGTTCCTTTCTTTTAATCTTTTCATCTAACCTATCCAACATAAAGATTCATTCATTCATTCCAGATTTGCCACAGTGTCATGATCTGGACATGGTTTGTAACCATTACTGTGTTGTTACTGGGACATATTATTGTGTGACACAGGTGATAGCTCCACCTTTCCTGTTTCGCTGCCACCCGGGGTATAAGAGGGCTATGAGGAAGAGAGGCGGTCTCTTTGGACTCCTCTCAGCCTGACGGAAGTGCCTGTATTGTGAGAGTGAGTCTACAATAAAGTTGTGTTCAACGTTCAGTCTCGTCATTGGATCTTGTTTTACCGACATAACATTTGGCGACGAGAATAAAAGTATGGACGCGAGGGTCACTACTATTTGGCCGTTTTTGGAGTTTCCCGGTGAGCCACCAGTCCCTTGAGCTAGGTGGTTCGCTTTGTTCCAAAATTATTGGTGGCATTGAACCTTGGGTAGACTGGAGAAGTTGTGGGCACGAACACTGTTGGTTCATAACTTGGGAATGGAAGGACAACATATCCTTAGTACCTTGGGTGACAGTGATAGCTTTTAAGAAGTGGTTGAGCTAATGGTGCAACATTTTCGCCCCCTGGAAAACGTCATCGTCCGGAAGATTCAGTTTCAGCAACGCCGCCAGCGGACTGGTAAGTCAGTGCAGCGGTATATTGCAGACCTATGTCAGGTGGCCAGGGACTGTCAGTTTGGAGCATTAGAGGAAGAGATGGTCCACGACCAGTTGGCGGAACATACCCTTTGCTCGGCGACAAGGTCAAATCTCCTCACACGCTCGGACGAGCTGATGTTAGCCATGTCCATGGAGTTAGCGCAACAGTGTGAGGTGGCAGACAAGCTATCACGAGAGCTCGGTGAGAGAGCGGCACTCCACCATTTTGAACCACAGTTGACGGCACAGGCAGTGGACGCGGACAGCAACAGTGGCATGAAGGATGATGAGTAGCACGCTAATGCTGTGAAGATAAGGTCTGCCCCGGGATTGCCCAGGTGTTTGGGTTGTGGGTCCATCAAGCACCGTTACAAGGCTAGGGAGTGTCCAGCAAGAGGAAAACGCTGCGGCAAGTATAGACTTCTGCATCATTTTGCCAGGGCATGTAATAGGTTCGAGCAAGGGGACCCAAGATGCAACGTGCCCCCACCCCCGCTCCAACTCCCACAGTCATCGACACCCTATCCCCGAGCACCGGTGGTCGTACCTATTGTATGGTGGAATTGGACGGGGTGATGGTGTCGCTACTGATTGACACAGGTGCGGTGAGGTCAGTGTTGAATTGGTCTACCGTGAGGAGTTTCTTCCCACATTATTACCTCCACCAAGGAGGTTATGTTTTCATCAGCGTTGGTTTGTCTGTCTGTCTGTTTGTTTGTTTGTTTGTTTGTTAGCAAGATAACTCAAAAAGTTATGGACGGATTTTCATGACATTTTCAGAGATTGTCAGAAATGGGGTATCCTACAGATGATTAGATTTTGGTGGTGATCCGGATCACCATCTGGATCCAGGAATTTTTTAAAGGATTCTTTTTTTTTTTTAATTTTTTTTATTTAACATTGCGAGATAGGGCCATTTTCAATATTTTTTCAATTTTTTTTTTTTTGTGCATGTAACTCTGCCAAAAAATCGTCAGAACACATGGACAAAAAAAAAAAAATACAGGACAACATGCCCACAGGGGAACTTTGGCGCTTGGCGAAGGTCTGCGCTCTCCGAGTGCTTTTCTAGTTGTGGTAGAGGTCATTCAGCACCGCTGTGTGCGTATGGTGGAAGAAAACTGGCCACAGTGGAATCATTGGAACTGACAGTTAGGTACAAGTAGGCGGAGGTGTCCAACCTGAAGTTCATCGTGACTGCCTGCGGTGATAATATTGTGGGTTGTGATCTCTTTTATGGATTGGGCTTCACCATCACCAGCAGCGTTGGAGAAGAGTGGTCGATTTGTGGTTTGTGGAACTGGCCGGTTCCACGAGTGGTGGGCAAAGTTGTGTGGGATGAACCTTTGCCTAGTATTCTGGATGATGAGCAGGACCAACCCCACCCATGGCCATCGTGGGAGGGTCCCGGTGCCAGTGTCCAAGTAACCCTAGCCGAGGGAATTGGGTGGCACAGTGGGACGCTCATGACTGCAGGTGGAGCCGAGTGGATGACTCATCCTACTCCTGGAGTTTGGCTGGGAGGTACCGGAGAGCAGGGGGTCAGAACAGCTTTGCCGGCGGCGAAAATGAAAGAGAGCGGGGCAGGTCCAGCTGGCATGGTAAAACAACGTGCCGTACAGAGACACTGTAAGCCAAGTAGAGCTTCTCTGGGGTTGAGGATGTGGTCCGACCCAGAGAGGAGGCCCAGTCAAGAGGTGTTCATGGCAAACGCTGACTGCATGATGACCAGCGGTGGCTGTAGGTGGTGGCTGTTAGGGAGGGTGGCTACCTCCAGCTATCTTATGGCTCAGGGAGGCATCCCAATGAGCTGCGGCACGCCAAAGAGGAGAAGGAGGTGTTTGGGCTTTGACGTGGGTCCTCCCCGGGAGGAAAGAAAAGAAGGTGCACCGGAGGGGAACCGTCTGATGGTTTTCCGGGGGATTGTTCCTTTACTGGGGCAGACTGATGGTTGGGCAATGTATCTAATGCATGGTGCTGGAATGTGGGATAACCGGGTTGTATATTAGTTCTGTCAGTAGGATTGTTTTGTGTTTTATACTATTTATTTTAGGAACATGGCAGTTTTCTGCTGATTAGACTGTGTTTTAGTAGAGACGGCAGAATAATCCGTCTAGCTGTGTGGGGGTGGAACAGTAGTCCACCTATTCCCCCCCAGCTTTAGTTGTGTTGTGTGCATGTCATAGGCCTCTGAATATTTCTGTTTAGTGTTTAGCGCGTGATTCGGGTTCCAAATTGGGGAGGGTCTTGATTGTATATGTGTGTTTTGGACCATTTTTTGAAGTGGGGGAAGTGTTGTCTTGTTGTTGGGACATATTATTGTGTGGCACGGGTGGTGGCTCCACCTTTCCGATTCTGCTGCCACCCAAGGTATAAGAAGGCTGTGAGGAAGAGGGGCAGTCTCTTTGGCCTCCTCTCAGTGTGACGAAAGCGTCTGTATTGTGAGAGTGAGTCTGCAATAAAGTCGTGTTCAGTTCAACGTTCAGTCTCGTCATTGGTTCTCATTTTACCGACATCACAACCATGCCCAAGCTTTTTGTTGTTTTTGGACTCTTTGTTGTTTTAGATAGATGTACTTATCCCATTATTTATTTCAGATCATTAATGGTATTCTCACTTCCTGGTTTTGTTGTTTATTCTGATTTTATTCCTTGTCTTAGTTCTCATGCCCATTTTGTTTCTTGTTTATCATTAGGTTCTTATCAGTTCTTTATTGTGAAAGGTCCCTTTGTGTTTTCCAGGTCCTTGGTTATTTTGTGCTGTTCTGTTTTCATTCCGTCTGTGGTTCCTGTCTTTCTGCCTTTATTGTGTTCCTTGTTTGTCTGTGGTTCCCAGCCAGTCCTGTTTTTCGTACCTATAGCCTCCGTCACGTGTGTTTTCATTAACAGTAGTGTTTGCCCCCTTCCTGATTTGTCATTTTTTTGTATGTTTGTGACACTTAAATGTTTCAGATCATCAAACAAATTTAAATATTAGACAAAGATAACACAAGTAAACACAAGATGCAGTTTTTAAATGAAGGTGTTTATTAAGGGGGAAAAAAATTCAAACCTACATGGCCCTGTGTGATAAAGTGATTGTCCCCCCCCCCCACCCTGTTAAAACATAAATTAACTGCGGTTTGTCACATGTTTGGAAAGCTGAGTTCAATTTCGCTAGCCACACCCAGGCCTGATTACTGCCACATCTGTTGTTAATCAAGAAGTCACTTAAATAGGACCTGCCTGACAAAGTGAAGTACACCAAAAGATCTTCAAAAGCTAGACATCATACTGCATTCCAAATAAATTCAGGAACAAATGAGAAACAAAGTAATTGTCTGGAAAAGGTTATAAAGCCATTTCTAAAGGTTTGGCACTTCAGTGGACCACAGTGAGAGCCATTATCCACAAATGGCAAAAATATGGAGCAGTGGTGAACCTTCCCAGGAGTGGCCGTCTGACCAAAATTACCTCAAGAGCGCAGCCACAACTCATCCAAGAGGTCTCAAAAGACCCCACAACAACATCCAAAGAACTGCAGGCCTCACTTGCCTCAGTTAAGGTCAGTGTTCATGACTCCACCATAAGAAAAAGACTGGACAAAAATGGCCTGCATGGCAGAGTTCCAAGACGAAAACCGCTGCTGAGCAAAAAGAACATAAAGGCTTGTCTCAGTTTTGCCAGAAAACATGTTGATGATCCCCAAAACTTTTGGGAAAATACTCTGTTGACTGATGAGACAAAAGTTGAACTTTTTGTAAGGTGTTTGTCCCATTACATCCGGTGAAAAAGTAACACAATATTTCAGAAAAGGAGCACCATACCAACAGTAAAATATGGTGGTGGTAGTGTGATGGTCTGGGGGTGTTTTGCTGCTTCAGGACCTGGAAGACTTGCTGTGGTAAATGGAACCATGAATTCTGTTGTCTACCAAAAAATCCTGAATGAGACTTTCCGGCCATCTGTTCATGACGTCAAGCTAAAGCACACTTGGGTTCTGCAGCAGGACAATGATCCAAAACACACCAGCAAGTCCACCTCTGAATGGCTTAAGAAAAACAAAATGAAGACTTTGGAGTGGCCTAGTCAAAGTCCTGACCTGAATCCAATTGAGATGTTGTGGCATGACCTTAAAAAGGCAGTTCATGCTCAAAAACCCTCCAATGTGGCTGAATTACAACAATTGTGCAAAGATGCGTGGGCCAAAATTCCTCCACAGCGCTGAAAAAGACTCATTGCCATTTATCACAAACGCTTGATTGTAGTTGTTGCTGCTCAGGGTGGCCCAGCCAGTTATTAGGTTTAGGGGGTAATCACTTTTTCACACAGGGCTATGTAGGTTTGAATTTTTTTCCCCCTTAATAATAACCACCTTCATTTAAAAACTGCATTATTGTGTTTACTTGTGTTATCATTGTCTAATATTTAAATTTGCAGCACGGTGGCGGAGTGGTTAGCACTGCGGCAGCACAGCAACTCACCCTTGGCCGGGGGATCCTGGGTTCAATCCCAGCCCCTGACCAACAGTGATCTGTGTGGAGTTTGCATGTTCTCCCCGTGTCTGCGTGGGTTTACTCCGGGATTTCTCCGGTTTCCTGCCACATGCCAAAAACATGCAAGTTAAGTTAATTGGTATCAAACTGGGGATTCTAGATTGTCCTTGGGTATGACTGTGGGAGTGAATGGTTGTCTGTCTCTCTGTGTTGGCCCTGCGATGGACTGACGATCTGCCCAGGGTGTTCCCTGCCTCTCGCCCAAAGATGCTGGGATAGGCTCCAGCCCCCCCGTGACCCGAAAAGGATTAAGCGGAAGAAGACGAAGACGATCTGAAACATTTAAGTATGACAAACATACTAAAAATGAGAAATCAGGAAAGGGGCACTTTGTCACACCACTTTAGCTCCTGATTTGTTCCCAGGTGTCCTGCGTTTTGTGATTACCTGTTCCCTATTTATATTGTGCTTAGCTTAGCTTAGCTCCCGTGGTGACATTACCAGGATCACCCTCTGGCTTTGGTTATGTGCTTTTGCAATATCGTTGTGAGTGATTGTGTGTTTAGGCTTCTATGGCTCACCTTTAGTTACAGCCCTCGTGCTGTCTTTGTTTTGGTTTTGAAAATACATTGTGTGTTGACTGAAGTCCTGCCTGTATACTGATTCCATCTCTCCCGCCAACTAGAGGTTAGCCCTGACAGAATGTCGCCACTAAACACACACTCAGCAGGCTTGGATGGCTGGGGAGAGCTAGGGGAGCTCATTTCAGATTTAGTGGAGTGGCATAAGATTTACGACGAGGTGGAGGATTGGAAGCTCTGGAGGAGGCTTGGAGGATCGTGGTGAGCAGACCAGAGGTACTTCAGGTTATTTCCCCAAGACTACAGAATTTTCTGTTCACCACCAGGCCCCTCCCATTCTCCACTCCAACCGTTTCCGTGTCGTAGCTGGCTCTCTCCCCAAATCCACGAGTCACTCCTCAACCTGTCACCTCCATGCGAACACCGGATGATCCCACTGTCTCTCAGGTTGGGTTTGTGGTGTCTGCGTCCTCGTGTTCTGCTGCCGCCGCCAAGGAGCTGGAGGAGCACTGGCAGGTTTTTCTTTCTCAGACTGAACTGCTTTTGGATTGCAAACCTTGGCTCCTCCTTGAGGAGCCTCCCAGCTGTGTGGGGACTGGCTGGTCATGGAAGGCTCAGCTGCGAAGCGAGCTTCAGCTTAGCACTGCTCGGCATGGCGAACCAAACAGCCTCCTCCCATCTCAAGCTCCCAGCCACCCACGACTGCTCCGTCACCTCGTCGCTCCCCAGTTTAAGTGTGGATGTCCTCTCATGGTCAAGATCTTGTGCCAGCAATTCAGCCCCCCCCCTTGGTCCAGGTCCAGCTCTATGCCACACTCAACCTCCAGTGCTCTCTTCTCCTCGCCTTTCCCCAGTTCCGAAGCCACTCCGTGGGCTGGGAGAGGGCTCACCCTTTTCGCCAGAGCCTGTACCAATGATGAAGCGTCCCCTGGCTCTGGCATCTCCCTCTCCACGCTGTTTCCCAGCTGCTGCATCCCCGGCAATCTCTGCTGCCACGGCGCAGGATCAGGCTGGGCCACCTGCAGCAGCAACGGAGGGAGCAGAACAGGGAACAAGGCAAGTACCCGTTCCTTTTTGTTTAACATCCGTGGGGAGTGGGTCTTGCCTTGTTCTTGGCTAGGGGTCTCAGTGGCAGTTGCCTACTGTTGTTGAGTTGCAGCCACCTATTTCTGCTGTACTCCCTGTTTGTCCACCTTCACCTGCCCTTGTGCTCTCTTCTCCTCCTGATGTCATCTTTTCCTCAGTCACTACACCAGAGCAGATGGATGTCTCTACGCCTGGTGCTCCACCGGCTGTCACGTGTGGTGCTCCGCTGGCTGTTACGTCCGGTGTTCCGCTGGCTGTCATGTCTGGTGCTCTGCCATCTGTTACGTCTGCTGTTTCACTGGCTGCCACGTCTGCTGCTTCACCAGCTGCCACGTCTGCTGTTTCGCTGGCTGCCACGTCTACTGTTCCGCCGGCATCTCCAGAGCTCATGTGCTGTGTGTCCGACACGATCATCGGTAGCACGGGGGCCCCCCAGGGAACAGTTTTGGTTCCATTCCTGTTCACCCTTTATACTGCAGACTTCTCACACAACACAACTCACTGCCATCTACAGAAGTTCTCTGACGACTCTGCGATCATTGGCCTCATCTCCAAAGGAGATGAAGCTGAGTACAGAGGGCTTATCCGGGACTTTGTGGACTGGTGCCATCGGAACTGCCTCCAGATCAACGCGAGGAAAACTAAGGAGCTGGTGGTGGACTGCCGCAGGCAAGGACAACCCCTCACAGCACCAGTAAATATACAGGGAACAGACATCGAGATGGTGACATCCTACAAGTACCTGGGTGTTCATCTGAAAAATAAACTAGACTGGTCACACAATACTGATGCACTCTACAAGAAGGGACAGCGCAGGCTGTTCCTACTGAGGAGACTCAGGTCTTTTGGTGTACAAGGGGCGCTGCTGAAGTCATTCTATGACACGGTGGTGGCATCAGCCATCACTTTTGGAGTGGTCTGCTGGGGCAGTGGCATTACAGCAGCCGATAGGAAGAGACTGAACAAACTGATCAAGAAAGCTAGCTCTGTCCTGGGGCAGCGCCTTGACCCAGTGGAGGAGATGGGAGAGAGAAGGATGGTGGCTAAACTGTCATCTCTGCTGGAGTCCGAGTTCCACCCTATGCAGGACATACTGAATGCACTAAGGAGCTCATTTAGCAGCAGACTACATCATCCTAGGTGCACAACCGAGAGGTTTCACAGGTCCTTCCTACCAACGGCTGTCAGACTGTACAACCTAAGCAGGGCTGCTCGCAGAGATAGCAAAAAGACGTGACAACCTAATAGTATTGAATGCAAAAGACGCAATAGACTTACACAATGGTCCCCTCCGGTATACAACTAGGAAAATACCGGTCGCTATGGAGGGTGAGAATATGTATGGGTACATAATCATACCATGTAGGATAACTAAGTAGACGGTTATGCTGTTTCATTCCATCTAGCTACAATGCTCCGCACTGTGTGTGTTTATATATTTATATATTCATTCCATCTAGCTACAATGCTCTGCACTGTGTGTTTATATAGCTACATATTTATTCCATCTAGCTACAATGCTCCGCACTGTGTGTTTATATATTCATATATTTATTCCATCTAGCTGCAATGCTCCGCACTGTGTGTTTATATATTTACATATTTATTCCATCTAGCTACAATACTCCGTACTGTGTGTTTATATACTCATATATTTATTGCATCTAGCTACAATGCTCTGCACTGTGTTTATACATTTATATATTTATTCCATCAAGCTACAATGCTCCGCACTGTGTCTATATATATTTATATGTACATATGTGTACTCGCAGTTCTTGTTTTTCTCTTGCCTTCTGATTGTTGCTCTGAGTGTTGCGATCCCTGTGCTGTTGCAATCCTGGAATTTCCCCATTGTCGGACTAATAAAGGCTTATCTTATCATCACCGCCCCAGCAGCAGAACCGACTGCATCCTCGCCAGCAGTGGAGCAGGAATTAAGGCAAGTCCTCTTCTTTATTTCCTAAACATCTACATTAGAGAAGTCTTGTCTTGCTCCTAGTAGGGAGACCCAGTTGCAGCTCCCATCTGCTTCTGAACTATCCATGCCAAACTCTGCTGCTGGTAGTTATGGTGATCTGACACCAACCTGTGCCTCTCCGTCCTTGTCTGAGGTTGCAACATCTGGAGAGGCTAGAGGTCTTTGCTCCATCGTCAGCGTCTCCTGAGACTCACGGTCTTCAGTCAGCATCTCCTGGGGTGAGGCTCACTCAAGCATCTGGGTCTCATGAAGAGTATGCTCCTGCGGTGCCTGTTCCTGATGTGCACGCTCCTGCTGCACCTGTTCCTGATGTGCACTCTCCTGCGGCACCTGTCCCTGATGTTCAGGGACAGGTGCCGCAGGAGATGGAGATGGTTCAGAGCCAACCATCAGCTCCCTCATCAAAAAGGCCCAGCAGAGGATGTTCTTTCTGCGGCAGCTGAGGAAGCTCAAGCTACCCACCAAGATGTTAGTGCAGTTCTACACGGCCATCATCGAGTCCATCCTCACCTCCTCCATAACCGTGTGGTACGCAGGAGCCACTGCCAGGGACAGACTAAGGCTGCAGCGCGTCGTGCGCACTGCTGAGAAGGTGATCGGCTGCAAGCTCCCATCTCTCCAGGACCTGTACATCTCCAGGACCCGGAGGCGTGCAGGCCGGATCATAGCCGATCCTTCACACCCTGGTCACGTACTGTTTGCCCCCCTCCCCTCAGGTAGAAGACTTCAGTCCATTCAGACTAAAACCTCCCGGCACATGAACAGCTTTTTCCCCTCTGCCATCAGACTGCTGAACATTAAGTGACTTATTGACTCTCGTGCACTATGTACAGCAGCTCATGTCGTTCATCACTGTCTTTCTGTTGCATTATCGACTGCACTGTGGTACCCCATATTATCTGCTACTTGCTAATTTATTTAAATCTGCCTTGACTAGTATTACTCATTATTATTATTATTATTACTTATTATTCTACACTCATTGCATGTTTTTAGTCTTTTAGTTTTTTTAGTTTATCTCTTTATCTCATCATGTTTTTAATGTTGCAGCATGGCACCGAGACAAATTCCTAGTTTGTGTACTACATGAACAATGGCAATAAATCTGATTCTGATTCTGATGTTCACTCTCCTGCTGCACCTTTTCCTGATGTGATTGTTCCTGCTTCACCTGTTCCTGATATCCACTCTCCTGCGGCGCCTGTTTATGATGTGCACTCTCCTGCGGTGCTTGTTCCTGATGTGCACATTTCTGCAGCATCTGGTCTCCTTATCGTGCACGCCTCCCAGACTTTGTCTCCGGATGAACTATGCTCCTCCGTCTGGGAGCCCATGGACTCTGGTTGGCCCCCCAGCACATTGTGTTCTCTGGTCTGGTGACTCAGGGACTGTGGGAGGCCACCTGAATCGCCGTCCTCTCTAGTCTGGGACCCATGAACTCTGGTCGAGCCCCCGGACGCATCATGTTCTCTGGTCTGGTGATCTGGGAGGCCTCTGACTCTGGGAGGCCACTTGACTCACTGTACTCTCTGGGGGCCCATGGACTCTAGTCGGGCCCCTGACGCATCGTGTTCTCTTATCAGGGGACCCATGGACTCTGGTCGGCTCCCTGATGCATTATGCTCTTTGGTCTTGTGGCCCAGGGACTTTGTGAGGCCGCCTGACTCACCATACTCTCTGGTCTGGGGGCCCATGGACTCTGGTCGAGCCCCTGATGCATTGTGTTCCCTGGTCTGGGTGCCCATGGACTCTGGATGGCCCCCCAACACATCGTGCTCACTGATCTAGTGGCTCAGGGACTCTGGGAGACCACCTGACTCACCGTGCTCTTTGGTCTGGGGGCCATGGACTCTGGTCGGCCCCCCAACACTTCGTGCTCACTGATCTAGTGGCTCAGGGACTCGGGGAGGCCACCTGACTCCCTGTGCTCTCTTGTCTGGGGGTCTATGGACTCTGTTTGGCCCCCCAATACATAGTGCTCTCTGGCCTGGTGGTCCAGGGACTCTAGGAGGCCACCTGACCTACTGTTCCTTCTCATCTGGTGGTTAATGAACTCTGGCCAACCACCCTATGAAGTTTTTTTTTTTTTTTTTTTAATTTTGTTTTTTGCTGGTTCCTTCCCACCAGTCCTGTATCCTTCTCCACCCATCCAGTTTGGGGGTCCCTTGTTTGTGTTTTTGATTGAAAACAGCAACATCTAATTATTTAAGCTTATGTTATGTGACAATATTTTATTTTCTGATGTACTTATACAGCAGGCCCTCTCTGCCAGCGCTCGTCCGCTCCCCAGAGCTGGCATTGCTGCCAAGTGTCATGACTGATTGAATAATTCAGCCCACGTGCAAGTTGCAGCAACAGAAGGACAACCACACAATAGTACACATTTGAAAATGTTTATTAAATAGCAAAACTCCGCACAGCTACAGAACAGTCACTCGCCAGAGGAAGAAGCCTGTGGAGATAAGACGAGAGCTGTACGGGGAGGAATGGAGCAAGGGATAATGGGCGAGCCAAATTACCACTTACGTGGGTTCCGAGGGAGCACCGTCAGGACTCCAGCGGGGAATAGACAAACCAGCAGGGGAGGGGATGAGCTGGTGGTGCCTGACCTGGTGGAGGTTACTGTAGGCAGGGATGGTGTGTCAGGAGTGCACACGCAGTCCCAGAGACACACCCACACAATGGCAGCAATCTGAATTAGGGAATAAAGCACACAGGTTAATAATTTCTTTACCCAGTGTTTTATTGACTTGCTGTCTTAGTGGCAGTATACCCAGACGAGCCAGCGTTGAATCACCAAAGGATGCTTCCTTAAGTACGCTGGCTGATGAGAGGGGGCAGGTGTGTCTTCTCCCTCAGGTGTTCTGATGAGCCAGGGAGAGATGAACGGGAAAGAAGGGGCGCGCTCTTGCTGCCCATGACACCAAGGTCGGGCCAGTGTCCTGGACGACACTGTTATGTATGGAAATACCTGGGTGAAGGATGAGGCACGATGATGGTTGGTGAACACAGCTTTATTGAACTATCTACATAAGCAGTGACACAGTATGCACCAGCAGGATCATCCAGAAAAGAGGCCGCAAGATGGCCCCCCTGCCTTATGTATGAGCAGTGTGATGACATGACGGGAAGTGCACGGCATCACACTGCTGTAGCAATATTTAATTATATGTTGTGTGATAAGGTACGAGAATTATTTTTTTTTTTTTTTTTTTTTTTAGGAGTGGGTGTGCGTGGGGACTGAGGGTTAGACAGTCACCACAACACTCACTAAAGAAGAGGGAAAAGCACTCGTAAATAGGGCACCAGTCCAATTTGGATGATTTGATAACTAATCTTGGTACCTTTAATTAATCAGTCTCAGAATTCATGAATTCTTTGATGCAGTGACCCAGGAAAGTGCATATGCAACAGAAAGCAATTACAACTTCTCTCATTTACAAGTTCATTAAATGAAACTCATTCAGATTAAATGACATTGCATTCAAATGATTTGTAAGCAGGTTCAAAATGATCCTGATGTCTTAGGAGTCTTTATTTTCCAGGTGGGAGAGAGAATAATGGCATGCTGCAGCAATGGCAACTTGAGGTGGACCTGTTGGGCCAGTAGGCATACTGCATGGGGTCCAGGGTATCTGGTATGCTGTCCTGAAAAAATAATAATTTGCTGACTTTCTATAGAAAATCTGATGTGGTGCTGTGAAATATTAACACACTTCAGGTTACTTTTTACAGAAAAAAGAGCAATTTATTAAGCTTGGGGGGGGGGCAGGACATCTGTAATAAATTGATCATGCTGATATTAAAAATATTCTGTCACAGTGATAATCAGATTTTGATCTTTTTTTCTTTTTTCTTGTTTATTTTTGAGGTCCACGGTGGTGAACCTGCAGTAACCGAGGGTCAGCTGTGGACAGAACTGTTGGACTCCAGATTTATAAAACAAAACTGATATTTGACTGAAATGACCACAATAAAAATGATTAGACAAACTGATTTATTGATTGTGACTTTTCAGCAGTTTACTTTGCAAAATGAAGCAAGCTAAAAAAAAAAAGAATATTGCATGTTTACTGTTAATAGTTAGAAAAACTGCATTTAATAATATTTAATTTAGCTTAATGCTTAGTTTAATGTTTATTTGAAAGGAACATTGCATACTAATGAACCTTAATACAAATGTAAGTATGCCAGATTTAGCAATGCTGCTAATTTGCATCTGTAGTCCCCGGCAGGTCACAAAAACACACAAGCAAACAATCATACATGAGAAGAACATCAGCAATAAAACTACAAAGTGGATATGCAAAGGTTAAGGTGCTATAAAACAAAACATTTAAATGTCACACAAGTGAAGTGCTGAGAATGCATACACACACATGCACCCAAGCACCTCACAACAACAACAAACACCAGCAACAAACAAGAGGCGGGGCATCTGTATGTGGCGCATAGACGCATACTATACACTACTCACAAAAAGTTAGGGATATTCAGCTTAAAGATAAAATTTTAGGATGCACACAAAATGCACTATAACCTTTACAGGTGAACTTAATTTGACCTTAATTTGACAACACTCTACAGGAACATTCCTCACACTCAGCATGTCTGCAGGAAGCAGAGGACAATTTGCTTACAGACAGAGAGCCCCTGGGGAACAACCAGAACAATGGACTATTGTTTATACATCCCCGGATTAAGAAGAGGACGTTCGGGCGCCAGTTGGTTATGCTAATCATGTGTATTGACTGATATGTATCATCATCATCATCATCATCATCATCATCATCATCATCATCATCATCATCATAGTTTGTCTTGGCCTGTCCTTGCCACTGATAATACCTCTATCTGCCAAGAATGTGTCGCTGACATGTATACCAATATGCTAATGTACCATGCATTCTCTCTGTCTGTATAAAAGAGCTTACTATACATGCCTCAAGAACACAGTAACACAGTAGCTCAGAGCTATGATGTGTGACTCATTTTGATGGAGGAAATAAAACTCTGCAACCTTCCAGCTTGTCGCATCTCGCCTGATCGTATTCCTCCACACTGGTGACCCGACGTGTCATGGTGCACCCCTCGCCTGATCTTTTCCCTCCACACTGGTGACCTGAAGAGAGAGAATGACCGTCTGCTCCCTCTCACCACGCTGTGGACCCCAGAGGACCAGAGAACGCCTGCAACCTCTTCATCCACACCGGAGCGCGCCCTCCAAAGCAGGCAGCACTGGGACTGATACGCACCATGAGAGGTGACTCGAGCAAGCCGAAGGAAGCAGCCTGAACGGGGAAGGACATCGGCGCCGACTGCGTTGATTTCCACCAAACTCTCCGACCCTGACTCACACGACAGCGGACCTCTCGCGCACAGAAGCCCCACACGTACACTGCAGGATTACAAGGACAGCGCGACTGCCAGCTTGTGGTCACAGCGCCAAGCGCGCGCCACGCACAAGGACAATCCGGCTCCACAGACTGATACATCATCCTCCACCGCTGCACATGCCCGAGAAACACGGCTGATTGCCAGCCTTGGAACCTTCAGGGCTGCTCACGCACCTGAAGCAGACGTGCAGCCCGCACACAGGACTTTGTATGGGTTTCTCAGCCACGACGCACCACGGGAGCCTAACCGATTGCTGTCCCCAATGGCTTTAGGGCTGTGTCTGCACCGAAAGCCAAACTGCCAAGTCCCTCACACAGCTGCAATTGTTTCACAGCCACTACGCATCCTTGGGGAATTTGGCCATTCGCCTTCCCCACATCCTCGCTGGACCAAGCCGCGAGAGGAGTCAGAGACTTAATTTTTTTTTTCACAGCCGCTGTAGATCACTGCCCCTGGTTTACCGGGAAAATCCCTCACCATCGCGGATCCACACGCAATTTTTGCGCGGCCCAGACACCTTTGACGTCCCGGGCTGGCACTCACTTACTCCCACCCCCCTCCCCCTCCTCCACCACAGCGCTCTTCCCGCACCTCACTCCCTAAAGCCAGCCGATCGCCGTCTTGTTCCATTACACACGACGTGCACCGGCCCCGGCACCCATGATCCACGGCCGTTCAACGTGCTGGAAACTGGAGCTGGAGCCAAATGACGGGGGGGGGGGGGGGGGGGGTCACAGCCCCTCCTGAGTGTTCTGGGGGGAGCCCTGTGGTGACCCACAACACTCTACAGGAACATTCCTCACACTCAGCATGTCTGCAGGAAGCAGAGGACAATCTGCACACGGACTGAGAGCCCCTGGGGGACAACCAGAACAATGGACTATTGTTTATACATCCCCGAATTAAGAAGAGGACGTCCGTATGCCAGTTGGTCATGCTAATCATGTGTATTGACTCATATGCATACCAATATGCTAATGTACCATGCATTCTCTCTGTCTGTATAAAAGACCTTTCTATACATGCCTCAAGAACACAGTAACACAATAGCTCAGAGCTACGATGTGTGACTCATTTTGATGGAGGAAATAAAACTTTGCAACCTTCCAGCTCGTCGCATCTTACCTGATCGTATTCCTCCACACTCTAACCTTTTGAATGCACATGTCTAACTGTTCAATGGCCACGGTTACATGGGCAAAATTTCGTCAATCTGATTACAATTCAGATCAGAATTTTACGGTCTACATGGATCCTGAAAAAGCTGATCCGATTAGGACGTGCGTTTCCATGTGTCACACATTTGAACAGAATAAATCATTTTGACATGCACACATCGACATTTCGACATTCCGAAAATAGTAGAAGAAGAAGCAACTTCTGGTGTTAGCAAGCCCTGTTTCGTGTCGAAATTGACCTGTATTGTTATTCAAACTGTACTTTTGTTTCTGCTGGTCTCCGTAATGAAGCTACAAGTGTATACTTCTGCATACGATGAACAGAGGGAGACAGCAGGACGATACAGACCAGTTTTGTTTTACTCCTGCTATGTTTTCTGTTAGCTGCTGCTAAGGCGGAAATACGTCACGTCGACGTGCGGCTGGTGTACAGACATGCGCAGTAAACATATTTTCTGCCCTACATTCAGAATAAGTGTTTTCATGCGCACCATTCGGATTAACAATCTGCATAACCCACCCCTCTCAATCGGAATGAAATTTTGATCCGAATGAGCATGATCAGGTTAGAATATTCAGACTGGCGTGTTTACATGAAGCATTTTTATTCCGATCGGGCTTTTAATCCGGTTATTTGTGTCCATGTAAACATAGCTATTGTTTCAGTGCTTTTTGCATAACTTGCTGTTCTCTAACAAGGTGCTAAACGGCAAAATTCACAACAGGTATTTGATCCATGAACTGACCAATAAATTTTCTGGTTCAGTTAGAATTGGTGTTTAAACAGACCTCTTCCTGTTCACATTTTGACATCATGAGACCAAGATGATACCTCACAATTGATCAAGAGTACCTCGCCATTGCGAGGCTTCAAACAGGATGTTCTCAGAGGGAAGTGGCCACTAAGCTTAGAGCAGGGGTGTCCAATCATGTGCCATGGAGGGCCAAGACCCTGCAAGTTTTCTCTTCAACCCAGTCTCTTCAGCAGGTGTTTTCACTGATCAGCAATCAGTGGGAAGAAGTTCAGTGAAATTTGCTGTTGAAGGCACTGGTTGGAGGTAAAGCCTGCAGGGTCCTGGCCCTCCATAGCACATGATTGGACACCCCTGGTTTAGAGTGTTACAGAGTGTCATCAGCAGGTTGCAACAGAGATCCAGAGAGACTGGAAGAGTCACAGAAAGGCATAGAAGTGGATATCTTTAGGCCACATCCCACACTGATGACCGCTTCATTGTGAACAGTGCCCTGCAGAACCAGATGATGAATACCACTCAACTCCAGGCACAATTAAGGGAGGTGAAAGGCACCCAAGTGTCATGTCAGACCATTCAAAACTGTTTACATGAGCGTGGTCTGCATGCTTGATGACCTGCAAGGGTACTAGACCATACCATCAGGCACAGGCATCATTGTCTTGCATGGTCCAGGGAGCATTTACCCTGGACAAGGGACCAGTGGGCCTCAGTGCTGTTCTCTGATAAAAGTCAAGTTACAATGAGCAGAAATGATGGCCACCAACAGTGTCGGAGATGTCAAGGAGAGTCCTGTCACATGCAGTTTCACTGTACAATAACTCACTATGATGTTGTATTCTGGTCATAGAATTCTGGTCATAGAATTCATAGAATTCTGGTCATGCCGCCACACTGCACCTTACAGACTAACTGGTACCTCACATTTCACTCTGCTACTGATAGTCCTTCTTTGTGCAATGGGATGATTCATGTGTTTACACGGGTCATCATATATTAAGCTATGATGTATATAGGTTCTGTAGTCGTGTTAGTTTCTTTTTTACTTTCCATGGGTAATCCCTTTATCTGTCGTGTGTGTTTCTGTTGTTTGGCTGTCAACTGTCATGCTGCTGTTACACTGTAATTTCCCAGTTTGGGATCAATAAAGTACATCTATCTATCTATCTATCTATCTGATGAGCCTTTGGTGGTGGTGGTGGTGTTACAGTCTGGGCAGGTGTGTCTAGTCAATACAGAACTACCCTACACTTTTTGAATGGTACAGTGACAAGCCAATACTACCTGAATGACATCATTAATCTAGTCATTGTGCCCCTGCATGAACAACACAGGCCTAATTTCATCTTCATGGATGACAATTCTCCAGCTTATCAAGGTTGTATCAGTCGGGAACAACTGCTGGAGGCTGGGGTACCTCAAATGGAGCAGCCTGCATGTTCTCCAGACCTGAATCCCATAGAAAACTTTTGGGATCAGCTGAGTTGAGGCTTGTAACCCTGCACCCCACAACATCAATGACCTGAGGGCCGCCCTTCAAGAAGAGTGAGAATGCCATGCCTCAGCAGACAATAAGTTGACTTGTGAGCAGCATGAGACGTCGTTGTCAAGGCAAGCTATTGAGACACTGACATTTTTTGTTGTGGTATACTCACCACCATTGTTGGCTTTTGTTTCAATAAATTGTTTGAGATAAGAAAATCACTAATGCATGCTTCTACTTACAGTAAATGCTCTACTTTCATGATATTGTATCACTATAGCGTGAACTTTTTACATTTTCCATAAATTTCACCCAAAAGCCAAAAATGCCTAACTTTTTGTGGGTGGTGAATATGCACATGCCACAGAGCATCCACTACTTATGGGTACAGTTTTGGTTATTGATATAATATTCATTATAATTATTATAGTTTTTGAAATTAAAATACAAATCATGATTTTGTAATTGAGATTCACTCATATAGATGAAAGCTGAAGATGAAATCTGTTCTACTGCTGCTCAAAATCACTGAGGGTCATCATCCTACAGTACAGGACTGTGGTCTGCTTTAGAAAATTAAAAACTAAACGTTGAGAGCTGATACAAGGCAGAACATCTAATTATATTGAGCTACATAATGTTAATAAATGGTCATAAATGATAACAGTAAACTGTCACATTTTTCACTGGTCATTTTCTAATTCAATCTTACAAATATACACTACCGTTCAAAAGTTTGGGGTCACCCAGACAATTATTTTGTGTTTTCCATGAAAAGTCACACTTATTTACCACCATGAGTTGTAAAATGAATAGAAAATATAGTCAAGACATTGACAAGGTTAGAAATAATGATTTGTATTTGAAATAATAATTTTTTCCTTCAAACTATGCTTTCATCAAAGAATCCTCCATTTGCAGCAATTACAGCATTGCAGACCTAACATGATTGCACAAGGGTTTTCTAATCATCCATTAGCCTTCTGATGCAATGAGCAAACACATTGTACCATTAGAACACTGGAGTGATAGTTGCTGGAAATGAGCCTCTATACACCTATCTAGATATTGCACCAAAAACCAGACATTTGCAGCTATAATAGTCATTTACCACATTAGCAATGTATAGAGTGTATTTCTGATTAGTTTAAAGTTATCTTCATTGAAAAAAGTGCTTTTCTTTCAAAAATAAGGAAATTTCTAAGTGACCCCAAACTTTTGAACGGTAGTGTACATATTCAAACTAATTAAAAGTAATTACCTCCGCCAGGCCGAAAAGGCCAGGAGGAGGTTATGTTTTTGCCAGGGTTTGTGTGTTTGTCTGTTTGTCTGTCTGTTTGTCTGTCTGTCTGTCTGTTTGTCTGTTGGTTAGCAAGATAACTCAAAAAGTCTTGGACGGATTTGCATGAAACTTTCAGGCGTTGTTGGAAATGGTACAAGGAAGAACTGATTAAATTTTGGGGGTGATCCGGTTCACCGTCTGGATACAGGAATTTTTTTAAAGCATTTTTCAACACTGTGACATAGGGCCATTTTCAACATGTGCGCAGGCGCAATGGAGGCCGCTGGGCGTCGTGTCTGACCAACACAAACTCCGCCTTCTTCAACGTTTTAGCCACAAAAGCATGCGGAAAACACTGCTGGCCTCGGACCCCCAGCGTGCCTGTGCCAGCCATAGGCGCTGCGCACATTGCGCTGGTCGTCGTGTCTGACCAACACAAACTCCGCGTTCTTCAACGTTTTAGGCACAAAAGCACGCGGAAAACACTGCTGCCCTGGGCCCGCCAGCGTGACTGCTTTTGCGCCACGCTGCAAAACCTGACATGGACACCTGTCCGCCGCCCCATTATTTGCCACAAATTCCCCGCCCAGCTATAGGCGCTGCGTAAAAACGACCTCTCTGCCGGGGAAGACTCTAAATTCTGTTTTGCCGCGGAGCGCAACCCCAATATAATATAAAACCCACGGCAACCTGTCTAACCAATCGGCATCCGTCAGTGGAGGAGATGGACACACCAACACTTCAGTTTATTACCTCCGCCAAGGAGGCAATGCTTTTACAACCGTAAAACGGGGCTATAAGGGACGGCGGGGTAATATGGGACACTTTTCTAAATGTAATTCTGCTTTTTTAATTTTGCTTCCGCCTAGATTTGATGAAGGATTCATGGATATTTGACAATAACAACACAACTCAGCGTCCTGCTCAAAATAAAAAAAGCAGAATTACATTTAAAACATTTCCCACAAAAGTGTCCCTTATTAACCCGCCGTCCCTTATAGCCCCATTTTACACTACTGAACCACTAATCCTATCACTATCACATTGATTGTCATTCATTAATTGTCTGTTTATTGCACTGTCCATGTCAAATAAACAAATAATCATTGTGAATCCAATTGCTACTCATATCTTTTCATGCTCAGGGAATCTGAAAACGTACACACAAACACTCTATGGGGGGAACTGTGCCGCTTGGCGGAGGTCTGCGCTCTCCGAATGCTTTTCTAGTTTACTGTATGTATTTTGTGGTTTTAATTTTGCCTTAATTTAACTGTTGCTTACTTGATGACTTTAACATGAGTTGAAGTCTTACTTTATCTGGTCATGGTGCTCTCTTCTCCAGTAAAAGGTAAAGAAAATACAATAATAAAAAAGACATAAATAAAGTTCCATCTCTGTCAGAAATGTTGGTTAAAAAAAAAAAGATCAGCTGACGCTGTCATGGTTGCTAGGTAACAGGGTAGTGTGTGGTCATGCAAGCATCCGTCATCGGCAGTGGTAGAGCGTGTCGTCCAATAATTCAATTCAATTCAACTTTATTTATATAGGGCCATTTCACAACAGTCATCTCATAGCACTTTCAACTGTAGGGGAAACCCCCACAACTGCAGAAAGACCCCAGCAATCAGGTGATCCCCTGTTAGCAAGCGCTTGGTGACGGTGGAGAGGAAAAACTCCCTTTTAACAGGAAGAAACCTCCAGCAGAACCAGGCTCAGGGAGGGGCAGTCATCTGCTGCGACTGGCTGGGGGGGTGAGGGGATAGAGAAGATGAAAAGAACAGAAATGTAGAGAGCAAAGAGCACGATGGGGACTCAATCTATGGGAGAGGACAAACAGATGTTAATGACCAGCAAAAAAAATATTTCATTGAGACTGAAGAAAGGAGTGAAGCCCAGTGCAATTAGTGGTGGCCCCCCAGCTGTCTAAACCTAATAGCAGTATAACTAAGAGAGGGTTCAGAGACACATGATCCCTCCCTAATTGTAGGCTATATCAAAAAGGAAGGTTTTAACCCTATTCTTAAAAACAGAGGTCGAGTCTGACTCCCGAATCCAGATTGGCAGCTGGTTCCACAAGAGAGGAGCTTGATAATTGAAGGCTCTGCCTTCCATTGTACTATTGGAGATTTTAGGTATTACAAGTAATCCAGCATTTTGGGAGCATAGTGCTCTGTTAGGATAATAGGGTAATATCATTCATTCATTCATTCATCTTCTTCTGCTTAATCCTTTTCGGGTCGCGGGGGGGCTGGAGCCTATCCCATCATCTTTGGGCGAGAGTCAGGGTACACCCTGGACAGATCGCCAGTCCATCGCAGGGCCAACATAGAGAGACAGACAACCATTCACTCTCACAGTCATACCTAAGGACAATTTAGAGTCCCCAGTTTTAATGCCAATTAACCTAACATGCATGTTTTTGGCATGTGGGAGGAAACCGGAGAAATCCTGGAGTAAACCCACGCAGACACAGGGAGAACATGCAAACTCCACACAGATCACTGTTGATCGGGGTCTGGGATCGATCCCAGGATCCCCCGGCCAAGAGTGAGTTGCTGTGCTGCCACAGTGCTAACCACTCCGCCACCACGCTGCCCCAGGGTAATATCAGTTCTTTTAAATAAAAAGGAGCCTGATTGTTTAGGGCTTTGAAAGTGAGAAGAAGGATTTTAAACTTAATTCTAAACTCTATGGGAAGCCAATGAAGGGAGGCCAGAACCGGAGAGATATGAGCTCTCTTTCTAATACCTGTTAAAACTCTTGCTGCAGCATTTTGGATCAACTGAAGACTTTTTAGAGATGTTTTAGGACAACCTGATAATAAAGAGTTACAATAATCTAATCTAGAGCTAACAAAAGTGTGGATCAGTTTCTCAGCATCACTCTGAGACAAGATGCTCCTAATCTTGGCAATATTATGCAAATGATAGAAGGCAGTCTTAGAAACAAATTTAATATGTGAATTGAAAAACAGTTCTTGATCAAAAATAACTCCAAGGTTTCTCACAGAGCTATTAAGAGAAAGAGTAACTGCATCCAAACTAAAAGTTTGATTTGGAAAGGTATTTCTAAGGTTTTTTGGACCAACAAGAATGACTTCAGTCTTATCTGAATTTAATAGCAGGAAATTACAAGCCATCCAAGCTTTGATTTCCTTAAGACAGTAATCAATTAGCCAAGTTAGAAGCCTATCATCTGGCTTCATTGACAGGTATAATTGTGTGTCATCTGCATAACAATGAAAATGTATACAGTGCTTTCTAATAATGTTGCCAAAGGGAAGCATATATAAACTAAAAAGAGTAGGGTCTAGCACAGATCCCTGTGGAACTCCATGACTGAGCTTTGAGTTGAAAGAAAACTCATTATTGGCATGAACAAACTGGAACTTATCAGATAAATAAGATCTAAACCACTGCAACGAAGTTCCATTAAGTCCAACATAGTGTTCTAAACTATCAAGTAGAATATTATGATTGATAGTAAGCTGCACTAAAGTCTAAAAGGACAAGCACAGAAACAAATCCATTATCAGATGCGATAAGGAGGTCATTAGTGACCCTCACTAAGGCTGTTTCAGTACTATGATGGATTCTAAACCCAGATTGAAACTCTTCAAATAGACCATTTCCCTGCAAGTAGTCAAATAATTGCATAGCAACAACTCTTTCCAAGATTTCTGAAATGAAAGGGAGATTAGAGATTGGCCTATAGTTAGCTAAAATTCCTGGATCCAGCGTTGGCTTTTTGAGCAAGGGTTTAATTACAGCCATTTTAAAAGCCTTGCAGTACAATGCCTAAAGTTAATGAAGAATTGATTATTTGAAGAATAAAGCTACCAATAAATGGGAAGCCTTCTTTAAATAACCTGGTAGGAATAGGGTCTAAAAGACAAGTTGAAGGCTTGGATGAGGAAACTATTTTGTCTAACTCTAAAAGGTCAATTGGAGTAAACTGATCCACACAGATGTCAGTTGAAGGAGCTGTAGTAGTTACTGTATTTAAGTTAACGGTGGGAAGAATCTGACTGATTTTTATCTCTGATAGATAACGGGAGGGTTTGTGGTTCAAATCCCAGCCTTCCTATATACATAGTATATATATTGTGGCAACCTGGGGAGTGCATAAGGGTTTACCACCTTAGACAGGAACAAAGGACGCGAAGTTAACCTTTTGTGTGTGAGAAGTTTCTAGATGCCCAAGTAAGATAACAGGGAGGTGTCAAGGATGAATGGACTGACTGCAGTCGGACGGGGAGATTATCTTTTGTGTGTGAGAAGAGTCTAGACAGGGATTATCTTTTGTGTGTGAGAAGAGTCTAGAAGGATGCCATGTTATTTAAGGGAAGAGTTCCTACTTGTATGCCATTCTGTCTATGCTCCTTGTGTGAGTCGTGTAATAAACCGCTTGAACCAAATCAGCCTCACTATTTACATGCTCCACACTGGTGACCCAAGATGAATCATGGAATACGACGGAAGATCCCCGGAGCCAACCTCGACTGGAACCCCCAGCTTCATGTGCGCTGTAGCAATCAAACTACCTGATTTTTGGCAGCACAACCCGCGCCCCTGGTTCCACCTAACCGAGGCGCAGTTCGCCCTCCGAGGGATATCGGTGGATGATACCAAATTCCACTATGTGGTCGCAGCGCTCGATGCCAGCACGGCTCAGCACATCGAGAGCCTGCTCGATCAGCCACCAGCTGATGGCAAATATGATGCACTGAAGGCTGCCCTCATCCAGCACTACACGCTCTCGGATGGTGAGAGAGCAGAGAGGCTTCTGACGCGGACCGAGTTGGGAGAAGGTTCGGCCGTGGACATGATGGAGAAGATGCTGAGGTTAAAGGGTACGGACGATGATCACTTCATCTTCACCCACATTTTCCTCAGGAACCTTCCGACAGCGGCGAGAGCGGCCCTGGCCAATTCGTCGTTGCTGGCCAAACGGGACTATCGTGCGCTAGCCCGAGAGGCAGACCGTATCATCGTCGCCACCAAGGCTTTTGTGACCATTGCAGCAGCGACGGAGCCCGGCACGTCGACACGAGGAGGAGAGGAGCCGCCGACGGCAGCAGCAGAACCACCGACGGCAGCAGCAGCGGGGGCCAAGGAACATGGAGGTGACACGCTTTGCTTCTGCCATCGCCGCTTTGCAGAGAGGGCACGCAAATGTATACCACCGTGCCTGTTCAAGAGCTCGGGAAACGCCAAGACCGCTGGTGGTAGCAGCCGCGACCCTCAGGGAGGAGAACAAGCTGCTCTATTTGACGGACGCACGCTCGGGGAGGCATTTCCTCGTGGACACCGGCGCACAGAGGAGTTTCATCCGGCCGACCTACGCTGACCGGCTGGCAGGAACCAGCGGCCCCGAGATGGCAGCAGCAAACGGCTCAGACATTAAGACCTTTGGTGAGAGGACTCTGCTCTTGTCTCTACACGGTCGTACATTTGAATGGACTTTTGTTGTAGCAGCATTGGAATACCATATACTGGGGGCTGATTTTCTATGTGCACATGGGTTGTTGGTAGATATCGTTAACAGGTGCCTGGTTAATGCACTGTCTTTTGACTCTCTCCCCTGTATAGCTCGAGTGACCCGGCCAACAGCACAAGCCAACGTCACAGCAGCATGCGGTAAGTTCCACACACTGCTCGCTCAGTTCCAAGCACTCACAGTCCCAACGTTTTCAGCAGCTATCGCTAAACATGGGGTGGAGCATTTTATCACCACCACCGGGGCGCCCGTTTTTGCAAGACCTTGGCGCTTGGACGCAGCTAAACTGGCCATAGCGCGCAAGGAGTTCACTAACCTAGAGAGGTTAGGCATCATCAGGTGCTCAAACAGCCCATGGGCTTCCCCGCTACACATGGTCCCTAAAGCTGAAGGTTCGTAGCGACCTTGCGGCGATTTCCGCAGGTTAAACAACGCTACAGCGCATGACCACTACCCAATTCCCCACATTCAGGATTTTTCCGCTCACCTCGCAGGAGCGCGCATTTTTTCTAAGATAGATTTGGTCCGTGGTTACCACCAAGTCCCAGTGCGCGCTGAGGACATACCCAAAACAGCGGTAATAACTCCGTTTGGTTTATTTGAGTTCTTGCGCATGCCGTTTGGGCTTAAAGGGGCAGCACAGACGTTCCAACGCATGATGGATGCAGTGCTGCGCAATCTCCCTTTCGTGTTCGTCCACCTGGACGATATCTTGGTAGCCAGCGCGTCCGAAGACGAACACAAAACCCACCTCACGACGGTTTTCCGTAGGTTGGAAGAGCACGGTTTAATAATCAACCCAGTGAAATGTCAGTTCGGGGTGACGGGGATTGATTTTTTAGGGCACCGCGTCTCTCCCGAAGGAGCGGTTCCGCTGCCTGACAAAATGCGTGCAGTGACAGATTTTCCCCGACCACAAACGGTCAGGGCGCTACAAGAATTTTTGGGAATGGTGAACTTTTACAACCGTTTCCTTCCCCGCGCAGCACAGCTCATGCAGCCATTGTACGCTGCGCTCAAAAAACAGAAACCCGCGAATAAGGTCGAATGGACCCTGGAACGAGAGCAGACATTCTTGGAAGTTAAAGCAGCCCTGGCAAACACCGCATTGTTGGCACATCCAGACCCAACGGCCCGCATAGCCCTCACCACTGACGCCTCAGATGTGGCCATAGGGGCTGTCGTGGAGCAGCGCGTCGCCAGGGCTTGGCAGCCGCTTGCCTTTTTCAGCAGAACCTTGCGCGACAATGAACGTAAATACAGCGCGTTCGACAGAGAGTTGCTGGCTCTCCACCTGGCCATTCGCCATTTCCAGTTCTGGCTGGACGGGCGCAATTTTACTGCGTTCGTTGACCATAAGCCACTAACATTCGTGATGGCCAAAGTTTCAGAACCTTGGTCAGGCCGGCAGCAGAGGCAGCTGGCCGCGATCTCAGAGTTTACTACCGATATTCAGCATGTGTCGGGCAAACTGAATGTAGTGGCAGACTGCCTCTCGCGCACCGTTGTGGCCCCGGTCTGTGTAGGGTTGGATTACGCAGCCATGGCCGCGGAGCAGGCTAGTGACGCGGACCAACAGGGTTAAGGCTGGAGAAGAGGACGCTGCTTAACGGCATTCCCCCCTTAATCTGCGACGTCTCCATGGGTCGCCCACGGCCTGTGGTTCCGGCCGCGTGGCGCCGCCGCGTGTTTGAGTCGGTTCACTCTTTGGCACACCCAGGGGTGCACGCGTTGGTCAAAATGGTAGGTGAGAAATATGTGTGGCTGGGCCTTCGCAAACAAGTGAAAGAGTGGGTGGCAGCCTGCGTGGCGTGCCAACGAGCCAAGGTTCACAGACACACGAAGGCTCCCTTGGAGCCGTTTCGCATCCCGGCTAAGAGGTTCGACCATGTCCACATGGACCTCGTAGGCCCCCTTCCGCCATCACAGGGGTACATGCATCTCCTGACAATGGTGGACCGCACCACGCGCTGGCCAGAAGTGGTTCCGCTGGCGGCAACCACGGCCGAGGAGGTGGCGGCACGTTTTTAACAGCATGGGTGGCGCGTTTTGGAGTTCCGTCGGACATTATGTCCGACAGAGGCTCTCAATTTGTTTCTGAACTCTGGTCAACCATGGCCCGCAGCCTAGGTGTCGCAATTCACCGCACAACCACGTACAACCCGCAGGCTAATGGGTTATGCGAATGTTTTCATAGGTCGTTAAAAGCGGCTCTGAGGGCTTCACTGACAGATGCAAATTGGGTAGACAGGCTACCATGGGTTTTATTGGGTTACGTTCTGCGCCTAAAGAGGATCTGGAAGCTTCCCCGGCAGAACTCGTTTTTGCACAACCACTCCGGCTGCCTGGGGAGTTTCTGCCAGATAATCCTGCGCCGGGAAGCTCCCCGTCTCAGCTGCTGCAGTGTTGCATAGACTCAAGCACACTGCTGGGCCCTGCCCACCACGGTTTTCTGTGCGGTTTTGTGCCTAAAGCTTTGAAAAATGCAGAGTTCGTGTTTGTCAGACACGACGCCTACCGCCCCCCACCGCGCCCACCTTATGATGGACCGTTTAGAGTGCTGGAAACAGGAGATAAGCATTTTTTGCTAGATTTGGGGGGTAGGAGGGAAAAAATTGGCATAGACAGACTCAAACCTGCTTTCGTTGTGGCTCACGAGCAAGTGCTGTTGGCGAGGGCCTCTCGGCGTGGAAGATCCCCACGGGGCGCTTCCCAGAGAAAAGATTCTCCAGAGCACCCACACGGACAGTCAAAAAGTTTTCACCCCCAGACATCAGCCCCCCAGCATGGCAGCGCCATGGAGGCAGCGAATCCTGGCTACAGCAGATACGGCAGAAGACTGAAGCCCAAGCAGCATGCGGACTGATGTTAATGGTTTTATCACACCATGTGGACTGTTACCCTTTTCTCCTATCTAAGTTGCTGGGGGGGGGGGGGCAACCTGGGGAGTGCATAATGGTTTACCACTTTAGACAGGAACAAAGGACGCGAAGTTAACCTTTTGTGTGTGAGAAGTTTCTAGATGTCCTAGTAAGATAACAGGGAGTTGTCAAGGATGAATGGACTGCCTGCAGTCGGACGGGGAGATTATCTTTTGTGTGTGAGAAGAGTCTAGACAGGGATTATCTTTTGTGTGTGAGAAGAGTCTAGAAGGATGTCATGTTATTTAAGGGAAGAGTTCCTACTTGTATGCCATTCTGTCTATGCTCCTTGTGTGAGTCGTGTAATAAACCGCTTGAACCAAATCAGCCTCATTATTTACACGCTCCACACTATATATATATATATATATATATATATATATATATATATATACTGTATATATACACTACCGTTCAAAAGTTTGGGGTCACTTAGAAATTTCCTTATTTTTGAAAGAAAAGCACTTTTTTCAATGAAGATAACTTTAAACTAATCAGAAATACACTCTATACATTGCTAATGTGGTAAATGACTATTATAGCTGCAAATGTCTGGTTTTTGGTGCAATATCTACGTAGGTGTATAGAGGCCCATTTCCAGCAACTATCACTCCAGTGTTCTAATGGTACAATGCGTTTGCTCATTGCGTCAGAAGGCTAATGGATGATTAGAAAACCCTTGTGCAATCATATTAGGTCTGCAATGCTGTAATTGCTGCAAATGGAGGATTCTTTGACGAAAGCAAAGTTTGAAGGAAAAAATTATTATTTCAAATACAAATCATTATTTCTAACCTTGTCAATGTCTTGACTATATTTTCTATTCATTTTACTACTCATGGTGGTAAATAAGTGTGACTTTTCATGGAAAACACAAAATAATTGTCTGGGTGACTGCAAACTTTTGAACGGTAGTGTATATATATATATATATATATATATATACGTATATATATATATATGGTATTTGGTACATGTTTGCTGTACTCTGTTCAAACTGGAAGTCAAACTGGAACTGCAAGTCACAGGCAAAAACCAGGAAATCCAAATTTAACATTATCATCAGTGAAAAAAACATAAAGGTAAAACTGAACTACAGTAATAAATTAAACGGTATAGTGTAAAATGTTTATACACAAAAAGCAAAGGATCCAAAACCACAATGATTTAAATCATTAAAATGAAGCGCATTAATAGAAAGTAAATGTTTTATCCATACTCTTATATTGCACAAATCACTTTATATTGACAATATAAAAGATATCTGGTGTGTTCTACTCAAAATACATCAACCAAAATTAATGCACAAGGATCACATTTTATGCCAGTCTTATTTGTCTGTTTTAAATGCACATATTTGAAAAGGCTTATCTGAGATATGTTGTTACACCCACAGTAGATTTTCCAGACAAAAACAACAGGTGCGGGAGCCTCTGATCACTGGTAAATACTGTATATCCCTGTGTCAAACACAAAACTGATATTAGAAGTCTTTTTTTTTAACAATTTCAGTGAGAAATGCAAAAGCAACATTCAAAAAATCATCTAGAAAACAATTCAAGTCACACTCGTCGGCCTCCGTCGGTCTATGATGACCACGGAAGAGAATCCTAGATGTCAACTCTGCTGGAACAGCACCACCTGTGGCTGAACAGGCCGATGCGCGAATGGCAGTCCCTGTCACACAGGTCGCACTTGTGGATGGTCTCTGTGCTGCTGGGTCTGTGGCGGTTCTTCCTGCGGGTCCTTTTTTCATCTGCTGCAGCAGTCAGTTTCTCTTCACCCGCCTTGAGCTGTCTGGTCAGGGTGCCTCTCCATTTGGAGCGGTCCGTTGCAAGGTCCTTCCAGCACTCTGTGTTGATCTCCAGGGCCTTCATATCTCTCTTGCAGACGTCTCTGAAACGCAGCTGTGGGCGGCCAGCGTCTCTCCTGCCAGTCGCCAGTTCTCCATAGAGAACGTCTTTGGGGATTCTGCCATCCTCCATACGGTGAACATGGCCTAGCCAGCGGAGCCTGCGCTGCCTGAGTAGAGTGAACATGGAGGGAAGGCTGGCGCGAGACAGGACTTCTGTGTTGAGCACTTTGTCCTGCCAGGATATGTCCAGGATGCGGCGAATGCAGTGCAAGTGGAAAGAATTTAGTCTCTTTTCCTGCCGGGCGTATGTTGTCCACGTCTCACTCCCATAGAGCAGTGTGCTGATGACGCAGGCGTTGTACACTGCCATCTTCGTCTTGACAGAGAGTTTGGGACTCTCCCACACTCGTGTGGTGAGGCGAGTGAGTGGGGCGGCTGATTTTCCAATCCTCTTGTCGATCTCTGTATCAAGGGAGAGGTTGCTGCTGATCGTGGACCCCAGGTACGTGAACTGATTCACGACCTCCAGCTTGTAGTCATCGATGGTGATGGTTGGTGGTGCTTCCGTGCCTTGCGCCAAGACATTAGTCTTCTTCAGGCTGATGGTAAGCCCGAAGTCCATGCATGCCTGGGAGAAGCGGTCCATCAGGGTCTGAAGCTCCTGCCGTGTGTGGGTTGCAACTGCAGCGTCGTCTGCGAACAGCATATCTCTGATTAGAGCCTCACGTACTTTGGTTCTGGCTTTCAGGCAGGCGAGGTTGAAAAGCCTGCCGTCAGATCTTGTATGCAGGTAGATTCCCTCTGTTGCTGTGCTGAAGGCATGCCTCAGGAGCATAGCAAAGAAAATCCCAAAGAGGGTTGGTGCAAGTACACAGCCCTGTTTCACTCCGCTGTGTATACTGAATGGCTCTGAGACGTTGCCGTCGTACTGCACCATCCCCTGCATGTTGGTGTGAAACGATTCGATGAGGCTTTGCAACTTTGGTGGGCATCCTATCTTTGGCAGGATTTTGAAAAGGCCCTCTCTGCTGACCAGATCGAATGCTTTGGTAAGGTCGATGAAGGCGACGTACAGGGGCATGTTCTGTTCTCTACACTTCTCCTGGAGTTGGCGGATGGAGAATATCATGTCCACCATCGATCGCACAGCGCGGAAGCCACACTGAGACTCGGGGTAGACACGTTCGGCAAGCTTCTGTAGACGAACGAGGACAACTTGTGAGTAGACTTTGCCAACAATACTGTGGAGGAAGATGCCCCTGTAGTTGTTGCAGTCGCTTCTCTCCCCTTTATTTTTGTAGAGGGTGATGATCTTGGTGTCCCTCATGTCCTGTGGTACGGCACCTTCCTTCCAGCACTGGCAGAGGACGTCATGCAATGGCAGCAGTAGGGCAGTCTTGCAGTGCTTGATCAGGTTGGGGGGTATGCCGTTGTTGCCAGGTGCCTTGCCAGAGGCCAAGCTACCAGTGGCCTTGCTGAGTTCGTCGATGGTTGGCTCGGCATCAAGTTCATCCATGGATGGCAGGCAATCGATGGCATCAAGGGCTGACGGTGTCACGGTGTTCTCTCTGGAGTAGAGGTCAGAGTAGTGCTCCACCCATCTCTCCATCTGCTTGTTTTTTTCTGTGATCATCTCCCCAGTGGAGGATTTGAGGGGGGTCATCTTGCTCTGAGCCCGACCAAGTGCTTTCTTGATGCCGTTGTACATACCACGGATGTTCCCTGTTATGGCAGCGGTTTGAATGTCTTGGCTGAGCTGAGTCCAGTACTCGCTGGCGCAGCACCGAGCAGTCTGCTGAACTTTGCTTCTCGCAGCCCTGAGGATCTGGAGATTCTTCTCGTTTGGGTATTTCTTGTTCTCAGCAAGTGCTGAGCGCTTGGCTTCAATGACGGGGGTCATCACGGATGACTTGGCATCAAACCAGTCCTGTGACTTTGAGGTCTTCCTCCCAAAGATAGCCAAGGCTGTGCGGTGGATGATGTTTCGCAGCTCTTCCCACTTCTGCTTTGCCGACTCTCCTTCTTGTGGTTCACCCAGTTCCTTCACAAAGGTGGAGGCAAACTGCTCGACAAGTTCTGGTTGGGCCATCTTGTTGGTGTCAATCTGTGCCTTCCCAGGCTGTCTGGCGCGGTAGAATTTCTTCAGCTGCAGCTTGACCTTACAACACACCAATGAATGGTCTGTGTCGCAATCTGCACTCTGGAATGAGCGGGTGATTAGCACGTTCTTCAGTGAGGTGCGCCTGGTCAGGATCAAGTCCAGCTGGTGCCAGTACTTTGAGCGCGGATGTCGCCAGGAAACCTTGTGTTGGGGTTTGGTCTTGAAGAACGAGTTTGTGATGCACAGATCATGATGTGTGCAGAACTCGAGCAGCCGCTGTCCGTTGTCGTTCATTCTGCCCCCGCCGAATGGTCCAAGACAGGAGGGCCAGGAGTCGTGGTCAGCACCCACTCTGGCATTGAAGTCTCCAAGGAGAATGAGTTGTTCAGAGTTGGGGATGTACCTGACAATTGTTGCGAGATTCTCGTAGAACTCGTCTTTTGCCTCTGGCGTGGCTGTCAGTGTTGGGGCATACACACTGACGAGGGTGACTGGGCCTTGAGTGGTGTTAAGGCGGAGGGTGAGGAGTCGTGCAGAGCCATTGCTGCCCGGTTCCACCATCTTCAGCAAGGAGTTCTTCACTGCGAAGCCCACTCCGTATTCCCTGTGTTTGTCGCTGCCCTTTCCCTGCCAGTAGAACGTGTAGTCCTTCTCTCTCAGTGTGCCTGCGTCAGCCAACCGTGTTTCCTGGAGAGTGGCGATATCCACTTCCAGTCTCTTCAGCTCATTATTGATGACAGCAATAATGATGTCGCTGGTGTCGCTGATGTCCTTGAAGTTAGCAGCGAGTCCTGTCATCATAGTGCGGACATTCCAAGTTCCCAGTTTTAGAGTTGGTCTCTTTTGTTTTGTTGTCTTGCCTGATGCGAAGGTTCTCAGCCTGCCGTTCGGACTTCACCTCATCCCCATGCACCCAATGAGGAAAGCAGGCTGTGGCGGGACAACACCTTATTGGCTGAGGGCTGCCCAGCTTGAGGCGGGCGGTAGCTGTCCAGTAAGATCAAATGATCCTTCTCACCATCGGGAACAACCCCTGGCACCACGCTCTACGCCAGTTGAGCGGTGGCTTATAACCGGTAACTGTCATTCCCCGTGTTTTCTCTACGCCGTAGGCGAAGCCGGAGTGTCCTCTCCAGTGATCCGGTGTTCTACCTTCCAGCGTTAGGCGTTGGTAGGATTCAAGCCTGGGCAGGAAGATATGGAAGACAAGATGTTGCCCATACAGCATGTCCCCCTCTCCACATCACTGATGAATCCAAAGGAACAGCAGAGCTGCTACAGTTTGGCACCAGTGATGTCGCAGGAGCTGCCAGAACGATGTTGAGCACAACAGAGAACTGCCTTAGGGACTCCGACTCCGGGTTTTTCCTCAAGGTTGACTCCCGAAGCCTTTCCTGTGACCGGGTATGCCGCAAGACAGCGGAGGTTTGAAATCAGGGTTTACCTTCCCCTAGATGGGCTACCTTCCGAAGTTAACGGGTCACCATCTACCCGAAGCATCTGGTTTTAAGGCGCCAGAAATCCGCCCTCACTCCTTCTCCTATTAGTAAAAGCAGTTCCGCTGGGCTTAGAAACTAAACCACACGGACAGGCTAGGAGTTGGACTTAGTTGTCAGAGGCTTTTTGAGATGCACGCCATAAGGAGCATTTTATAAGCACTGGGAGCTTAACCCCGGTACCGCTCCTGGCTATGACAACCTTGGAACCATCTACTGTGAAACAATAACAAAACCCAATATTCTATATGAGGAGTTCCTTTGCAAAAGCAGGTAAGTCCAGTTGTGTTCAAAATGAGAAAAAAACACTTTTTCATGTGTTGGTTTATATGTGTTAGTATTTCCAATTCAGCTTCTAAGACATGGTCACTTGAAATATGAGTATCTCAGACAAAATAAAGCCAAAAATTGAACTTCAACTCATTGTTATGTTTTGGCAATTTATGACCGCAAACACAGATAAGTCCACAGCACATACAGCCGTGGACAAGATTGTTGGTACCCTTCTGTTAATGAAAGAAAAACCCACAAAAGTCACAGAAATAACTTGAATCTGACAAAAGTGGTAATAAATAAAAATTCTATGAAAATTAACCAATGAAAATCAAACAATGCTTTTGAATTGTGGTTCAACAGAATTACTTTAAAAAACAAACTCATGAAACAGGCCTGGACAAAAATGATGGTAACCCTCGAAAAGATTGAAAATAATGTGACCATAGGGACATATTCAACCAAGATGTGTCCTCTAATTAACATCACAAGTATCTACAAACTTGTAATCAGTCAGTTGGCCTATTTAAAGGGTGACAAGTAGTCACTGTGCTGTTTGGTGACATGGTATATACCACACTAAACATGGACCAGAGGAAGCAAAGGAGAGAATTGTCTCAGGAGATTAGAAAGAAAATTATAGACAAGCATGTTAAAGGTAACCATCTCCATCAGCTTGATGTTCCTCTGATTACATTTGCACATACGTATTATTCAGAAATTTAAGATCCACGGGACTGTAGCCAACCTCCCTGGACGTGGCCACAGGAGGAGATGGATAATACAAATGATAACAAAAGAGCCCAGAACAACCTCTAAACACATTCATGGTGAACTCCAAGGTCAAGGTACATCAGTGTCAGATCGCACCATCCATCGTTGTTGGAGCCAAAGTGGACTTCATGGGAGACAACCAAGGAGGACACCACTGTTCAAAACAAATCATAAAAAAGCCAGACTGGAATTTGCCAGACTGCATGTTGACAAGCCACAAAGCTTCTGGGAGAATGTCCTATGGACAGACGAGACAAAACTGGAACTTTTTGGCAAGGCACATCAGCTCTATGTTCACAGACGCAAAAATGAAGCATACCAAGAAACACTGTTCCTACTGTGAAACATGGAGGAGGTTCTGTTATGTTCTGGGGCTGCTTTGCTGCATCTGGCACAGGGTGTCTTGAATCTGTGCAGGGTACAATGAAATCTCAAGACATATCAAGGTATTCTAGAGAGAAATGTGCTGCCCACTGCCAGACAGCTTGGTCTCAGTCGCAGGTCATGGGTCTTGCAACAGGATAATGACCCAAAACACACAGCTAAAAACACCAAAGAATGGCTAAGAGCGAAACATTGGCCTATTCTAAAGTGGCCTTCTATGAGCCCTGATCTAAATCCTATTGAACATCTGTGGAAGGAGCTGAAGCATGCCGTCTGGAGAAGGCACCCTTCAAACCTGAGACAACTGGAGCAGTTTGCTCATGAGGAGTGGGCCAAAATTACCACTTGTCAGATTCAAGTTATTTCTGTGACCATTGTGGGTTTTTCTTACATTAACAGAGGGCTACCAACAATTTTGTCCACGTGGGTACTTTTGTAAAAACAGGGTCCCGGTGTTTATTGGCTTTTGAAAAAAAAAAACATGAACTTTGTAGTGTATGTAACAGCGGATATAATGGCTTTTTAGAAAAAACAATTTGAACTTCTATAAGTAGGTAATGTGAACAGTTGTTTGTTGTACAGAGGGAAATTTTCTTGGAAGTGGCGTTTATCGGTTTTTACAAACAAACTCTTCATACTGTATGTTTGATATGCACTAGTATATTACAAAGCTTTGCAGTGTTTTTATTATTTGCTGGTGCAGTTTTCCTGTCGGTGGCACATCTTATGGCTGGGGTAACTGAGGGATCATGTAGCTCCTTTGGAACAGCTGAGGCACCTAGTCCATTTGTGTCCCATCTAAGCGTTAACCTGGCTCAAACTCACTGGGTCTGTAGGAGTGCATGACCTGTGTACGTACTGAACCACAGTGTAGGAGCACAGATGACAGAAATATAGACACTAATGAAATATTTAGGAACCATTTGGAGAAATTAGTTATGTGATGTTTTTTAATACCTCCACCAAGGAGGTAATGTAATTGGGGTGGTTTGTCTGTTTGTTAGCAGGATTACAAAAAATTACTGGATGGATTTTGGTGAAAATTTCACCAGAGGTAGCCCTTGGGCCAAGGATGAACCCATTAAATTTTGGTGATGATCTGAGAGTGCATACCTCCACCAAGGACCTTGTTTGTATTTGTGCAGCAGGATTGCACAAAAAGCACTGGATGGATTTGATGAAACTTTCACCAGAGGTGGTCCTTGGGCTAGAGAGGAACCCATTACATTTTGGTGATGATCTGAGAATGCATACCTCAACCAAGACCCTTATCTTCTCACAGTGTGTTAGCAAGAATCCTCCAAAACTACTGGATAGACGACACAATTTTCACCAGAACTGGCTCATGGCCTACACACGAACTCATTACATTTTGCAGGTGATCCATGAGGGATAGAAGGGGACTTGGTAGAGGTATGCACTCTCTGAGTGCTTTCCTAGTTGTAACTGTAATAGTACTTAAACCTGTCATATGCGTGCATTTTTACGCAGTGCATGGATGAAAGGAGATGAGCCCAAGTGCAGGTGAAGTGTGTGTGTTTTATTAACCTGTTGAACTCTGACTTCCGCGGGCGGTCAGGTCTCTGCGTCTTAGTGCGTCTCAGTGCGCACTGAAAAAAAAAGCTGTATTTCCAGTCTTCCAGTACAGACACAGCCTTGTTACAACCTGAGAAAAAAGCTGTGTAATATATTCATTTTTTGTGGTATTTTTACAAAATTTTGACCTGAGCTTGAAAACACTTGGTTCTACATTTCTGTTGTGTTTTCCAGCCAGTATCTGACAGCTGTATGTTATTTGCAAGCATTTGTATCTAAAAAAAACACCCAGGCAAACTTTCTTGTTACTCAGTGGCAGGAGCACTTAGAGAGATTATGACTGTTTTGCCAAAAAATTCAGAGTGTTTTCTTTTAAATGAGACCAACCCCATGAAGATGCTGCAAAGGGTTGAAGAACAGCTTTTGATTTACTTTGGGTATGTTATTTTTAGGCGTTTATAGGGAAGTTGAACAGAGTTCAACAGGTTAAACAGGAGTCAATGGTACAAAAAGTGTCCAACATAGGCAATCAAATAATAAACTACACTGTGGGTAAAAAGGTTCGGAAAACTCTGCATGGCTACAAGGAGGGAGTTCATGTCACGCCCTAGGGTAGACTGGACTGCTGGGGGAAAACAAGAAACGTGAACTTGAAAATGGAGACTTACATTGTGTGTTTCGGAGCAAGGCTGAACTCTGGGGAAAACAGCACCAAACAAAGTCCTTGAGGAGAGTAGACCAAGCACAGAGTAACAACAATCCACAGGATGCTGACTACGTGCAAGATACAGATTAAGTGCAGGAACAGACTAACACCGCGACAAGGAGTGATGCAACTAACAGGGAATAAATACACAGTGCACTAATAACATGGAGTGAAAACGGGTGTGTCGCTGCAGCAGGTGCGCTGATTACGAGCTGCTCTCTGCAATGTAGGTGAGCAGCCGCTGGGGAGTGCCTGGAGAGGGAGGAGCAGAGACAGACACACAGAAACCCTAGACACAACTGCAGACACAGAAACAGGGAAAACAAAATACAACAATAGTCTGTGTCTGGGGTCTGGAATGACATAAACCCCCAGACACATGACAAAACCAATCAAATCATTTCTAAGAAGTTCTATTTTTTTCTAAATTGTTTTAAATTTATTTTCTAATAAGTTCTAAATATCATTTTTGTCCAGCTAAAACACAGTCGATGCCTGTATAAAGTCTGGGTCAGACAGTTTATTACCTGGTAATTAACGTTTTGAAGGTTTGTTACCTGCAGTGTCAAATTGTGATTTTGATTTGATTTTGACTATACATAAGTTTGCTCTCTCCCATAGATTGAGTCCCTACGGTGCTGTTTGCTCTTTACATGTCTGTTCCTTACTTTGTCTTCTCTATCCCCTCACCCCCAACAGATGACTGCCCTTCCCTGAGCCTGGTACTGCTGCAGGTTTCTTAAAAGGGAGTTTTTCCTCTCCCCTACTGTTTGAAAGTGCTATGAGATGACTGTTGTTGTGAAATGGTGCTGGATAAATAAAGATGAATTGAAAGTGGATTGAATTTGCAATCAATTAACTGTTCAGCCCTATGTTTAAATATTGCACATACATAACAGAGACAATTAAAACATGAACAGTGACACACACCTTACAAAAAGTTCAACTTTTGTCTCGTCAGTCCACAGAGTACTTTCCCAAAAGTCTTGGGGATCATCAAGATGTTTTCTGGCAAAGCTGAGACGAGCCTTTATGTTCTTTTTGCTCAGCAGTGGTATTCGTCTTGGAACTCTGCCATGCAGGCCATTTTTGCCCAGTCTCTTTCTTATGGTGGAGTCATGAACACTGACCTTAACTGAGACAAGTGAGGCCTGCAGTTCTTTGGATGTTGTTGTAGGGTCTTTTGTGACCTCTTGGATGAGTCGTGGCTGCGCTCTTGGGGTAATTTTGGTCTGCCGGCCACTCCTGGGAAGGTTCACCACTGTTTCATGTTTTTGCCATTTGTGGATAATGGCTCTTACTGTGGTTTGCTGGAGCCCCAAAGCTTTAGAAATGACTTCATAACCTTTTCCATACTGATAGAGCTCAATTACTTTGTTTCTCGTTTGTTACTGAATTTCTTTGGATCGTAGCATGATGTCTAGCTTTTGAGGATCTTTTGGTCTACTACACTTTGTCAGGCAGGTCCTATTTAAGTGATTTCTTGATTGAGAACAGGTGTGGCAGTAATCAGGCCTGGGTGTGGCAAGAGAGACTGAACTCAGCTTTCCAAAGATGTGATCAACCACAGTTAATTTATGTTTTAACAGGGTGGGGGTGGGGGGCAATCTCTTTTTCACACAGAGCCATGTAGGGTTGGATTTTTGCTTTTACCCTTAATATTAAACACCTTCATTTAAAAACTGCATTTTGTATTTACTTGTGTTATCTTTGTCTAATACTTAAATTTGTTTGATGATGTGAAACATTTAAGTGTGACAAACATACAAAAAAATGACAAATCAGGAAGGGGCAAACACTTTTTCACACCACTATAGCCTATATATTAGGGGTGGCTGTGGCACAGGTGTAGTGTGGCCGACTATGGATTGGAGGGTCAGGGGTTCGATTCCCACTCTGCCTGCATGTCAAAGTGTCCGTGAGCAAGACATTGAACCCCCAGTTGTTCCTGGTGGGTCAGGCCAGTGCCTGTGCATGGCAGCTCTGCCACTATCAGTGTGTGAATGGGTGGATAACAGGATCTGTAAAGCGCCTTGGTCATCTAGAGATGAGAATAAGCGCTATATAAGTGAACGCCATTTACCATATATAGAAACCTTTTTCTCTCTCTCATCATATCCAATTTTCTCACCAATTAGTGAGGATTTCATTGCAATCATTTTTCTTGGAAAGTTAACGCTTTAAAAAATACATTTGCAACGTTTTCCTGATAAATTTATTGCTTTCCTGATCAATTTATTACCTTTTCCTATAAATTAGCCATATTTTATGATAAACATGTTACCTTTCCTGTAAAAGTTTTTTCTACAAAATGTGTTACATTTTCCTTGAATTTTCCTGTTTTTTCTTTTCCATTTGCTCCTATCCTCTCAGTTGTCTTGTATAAACTATCCTTACAGACTTAATGGGGATGGAGAAGGGCAGGTTTACAGAGGGGAGGATTTAGGCTCATTTTGCTGACAAGGGGAACAGACTTTATAAGTATCTATTTGAATGAAAATATAAAAAAAAAACAAAAAACCTGAAGATATTTGGCAGAGTTAGTGAAGAAAAATAAAGTGGCAGAAATACAAAAATAAAACTTCAGTCTCAGCCGTTGAACATAATACTGTCCTGATTAAATTACGAAGTGCATACAACTCACAAAGGTACACCGTTCAAGGTTGATGTCCATGAAGCTTTTTCTTCTTGTGTTTTTTTTTTTTTAAACCACCATTCGCATTGCTTTCAATTTACAAAATTCCTCACAATTCAATTACAAGCTGGCATGAAGTGCTTGGGGATGAGTACTTTACCCAACAACTCAGTTGAACTGAAGTAAATAGTGCCGGGATGAGAGACAGACGTCCACAGGGCGGGATCTCGCAGATGACAGGCAGATAGAAAATGTCTGCTGCCGGTGGAAAAAAAGTCTGGTGAAAATAAAGTCCAGGACAAGTTCCTCTTGGTGCTGTAGTAGTCCGTGTCTCCCGTGCTGTCAGAGCTAAACACAGTTAAACTCAGTTCACAGTCCAAGACGACGTAGAGGATGGTCCAGATATTCTCATCCTCACACTGGGGGTTGAGGCAAAAAAAAAAAAAAAAACAGCGGCAGAGAGGTGCAGGATCCATCGAAGAAGAAAAAAAAAATTTGGGTGTCAATTTGTGATGGGTTTGTTATGTCTGAACTTTGGGCCAAAGAAGAGGCGAAGTGTAAAGCTGAACACACGTTTATCAATAAGCTCTTCTCTCATTACATGCACATCCGCCAGGCAGAGAGGTGGCCAAGAGACGCCCCTTCTGCCCGCTGCCCTCTTATACCTACGGGCGGCAGCGGAACCGGAAAGGTGGAGCCACCACCCGTACCACTCAAATAAGAGTCCCACAAACTCCAACACAACAGGGTTGTGGGAGTGTGTGTTGAAAAGCAGCAGTACACAAGTGCTGGGAAATCACACTGCATGTTTTTAATAAAGAAAAACTGCGTACAGACCGGCTGTAGAGCCACTGACGTGTCACACGTGCACTCAGCCTTTCACATACCCAGACTGCCGTCACAGACGAACAAGAGTTAATAATAGTCCTGGAGTTTAGACAACGGCATGCATGCGTATCGTTGAACTCCTTCCAGCAGAAAAATGAGAGTCGGGGCGCACTCCCACGACGTCACAAGAAGGCGACAGAGATAGAGTCCCTCAAAGTCACAGTACCGCAATTTCACTTGATACATCGCGCCGGACCCTAGAATTCTTTAGGTAAACGGCCCTAAGACATTTCTCATTCCTTTTCAATGGTAGTGCTAAACGACTATGGATGTAATATATTTTCTGCCACTACCACCCTTGTGGCGCTGTTGCCACTTTTTTTTTTTTTTTTTTTTTTTTGACTGCAAGTCTTTAAATTTTCCATTGGAAAACTTCTGCCGGGGAGAGAAGACGGACCAACTACAACACTTTCAACACTCCCTGTTCATTTAAAGGTAAGACATGTTTGAAATAAAAGATGACATTTAAAATAAATATACAGTCATGATGCAACACAGTCATTGCTGTTAATTTAGTTGAGTTGTGTAAGTTTCATTTTTTGCTTTTTAGAGACACTGCGAGTTACATTTTGAAATGGGGTGAATATGTATATGATCGTCGTGGTGAAATGTTAAATAACTTTGTTGGTCCATTCTTCATACTGTTGTGTTTATCTCTTATTAACGTTAGCAAAGCTCACTTGCATTGGTCGTATCGTAACTTCCTGTGTCGTATCATCACTTCCTGTATTGCTGGCTGTCCGTATGGTTTGTTCTCATCAATCTCCTGACGATTATTGCCTTTTATTGTATTTTAATCACTTTTTTCCATCTACCATCACCTCTTACTTCTGTTTAACAAATCTCTTGCACCTGTGTGCGCACTCAGTGTCACCTAATCACCCTCTTTATCCTTCTGTTCACTTTTCATCAGTGTTTTTGTTAGCTTCGGGTTAGCCGCTAGCTATGGCTACTAGCTCTCCTTACCCTTCTCCTCTTTTGTGCTCTCTGTGTCAGATGTTTAGCTACACCTCTGCCTCTTTTAGTGATAATGGTAAATGCAATTGATGTTGTCTTTTGGAGGCGCTCGAGGCGAGGTTGTGTGATTTGGAATCCTGGCTCCGCTGCATTGAAACACCGTCAGCGCCAGTTAATAATGACTGACATCCCCTAGCTGCAGCGGAGCACCCTAGCTTAGGGTGGCCTGTTGGCCAGGAGAGAATGGGTGGGTGACGGTGAGATGGAAGCCTAGTCGCAAGCCCCTGGTTCACCACCAACCTGTCCCATGTTTCTAATCGCTTTTCCCCGCCCAGCGACACACCCACTGAGGAAAAAACTCTGATCATTGGTGACTCTATAGTCAGAAACGTGAACCTAGAGACTCCAGCGGCCATAGTTAAATGCATTCCTGGGGCCAGAGCAGGCGACATCGAGTCAAATTTGAAAATGCTGGCTAAAAGTAACTGCAAATACTCCACAATTGTTATCCACACCGGCATTAACAACATCCGACTGCAGCAGTCGGAAGTCACAAAACTTAGTGTGGAATCGGTGTGTAACTTTGCCAAAACAATGTCTGCCTCTGTAGTATTCTCTGGGCCCCTCCCCAATCTGACCAGGGATGACATGTTTAGCCGCATGTCATCCTTCAACCGCTGGCTGTCTGTGTGGTGTCCTGCAAACGATGTGGGCTACATAGACAATTGGAGCTCATTTTGGGGAAAACCTGGTTTTATTAGACGAGACGGCATTCATCCCACTTTGGATGGTGCGTCTCATTTATCTAACAATCTGGCATCATTTTTATCCAAATTTCCAAAACCTTGACTACTCAGAGTTGGGACCAGGAAGCAGAGTCACAGTCTTACACGCCTCTCTGCAGCTCCTCTTCATCCGCCACCCTTCAGCTTAGCCCCTGTCTTCCCCATTAGAGAATCATTGTCTACTCCTTCCAAAGTAAATAAAAATATAATATATAAGCATCCCAAAGTGATTAAACAAAAAGTTGGTAAAACTCAAATTAAACATGAAGCCTCTAAATTTGACTCAGCCTCTGTTCCTCCTCATAATTTAAAAATTAAATGTGGCTTGTTAAATATTAGGTCTATGACTCCCAAGTCTCTGCTAGTCCATCCATCCATTCATCTTCCTCCACTTAATCCTTTTCGGGTCGCAGGGGTGCTGGAGCCTATCTCAGCATCTTTGGGCGAGAGGCAGGGTACACCCTGGAAAGATCACCAGTCTATCACAGGTCCCAACACAGAGAGACAGACAACCATTCACTCTCACAGTCATACCTAAGGACAGTTTAGAATCCCCAGTTGATGCCAATTAACCTAACTTGCATGTTTTTGGAATGTGGGAGGAAACCGGAGAAATCCCAGAGTAAACCCACGCAGACACAGGGAGAACATGCAAACTCCACACAGATCACTGTTAGTCAGGGGCTGGGATCGAACCCAGGATCCCCTGGCCAAGGGTGAGTTGCTGTGCTGCAGCAGTGGTAACCACTCAGAAACTGCACCGCCCAGTCCATGATCTGTTAATTGATTATCAGATTGATTTAATATCCCTTACAGAGACTTGGTTAGGGCAAGAGGATTATGTTGGCAGTGCGGTGGTGGAGTGGTTAGCACTGCGGATCTGGGAGAGATCTGGGAAAACACATATAAAACAAACACAAACTTAATCTTTTTACTACAGAAAAAAGCCGTATGCGTTGTATCAAAGAAACCTTACCATGAACCAACAAATCCAATATTCATTCAATTACATACTCTTAAATTTAGCGATCTGGTAAATCATAATGCCATTCAAATCATGTACAAAGCAAATAATAACCAATTACCTGTAAATATTCAGAGACTGTTTAAAAAAAGGGAAAGCAAATATGAGCTAAGAGGTAACTCTGTTTTTAATAAGCCAAAGGTTAGAACAAATACAAAGTATCGTTGCATGTCTGTCACTGGAGTTAAACTGTGGAACTGTTGCTCTGAAAATATTAAAACATGTTCAACTCTGAAGCAATTCAAAAAATTGTACAAGGATGAGAAAATCTCCCAGTATCTCACTGTAAATGCTGGGAGATAAATTTGTAATAACTTAAAGGGTTTTTTGTCTACTTGTTCTATTTGATTTTCTTTGTTGATTTTGGGCAAGACTTAAATTTTTATGTTATTGATTTTATAATTGTAACGGGGTAGGCACTATATAAACACTAGCTTCAGCCTACACCCTTTCGGATGTTCTTTTGTGTGTTCTTATTGTATTGTATGTGTTTATTATTATTATCACCAAATAAAAAATAAATTCAAATAAATTCAAATTCAAAATTCAGTTCACATATTAAATTGGTTTCTAAGACTGCCTTCTATCATTTGTGTAATATTGCCAAGATTAGGAGCATCTTGTCCCAGAGTGATGCTGAGAAACTGATCCACACTTTTGTTAGCTCTATATTAGATTATTGTAACTCTTGATTGTCAGGTTGTCCTAAAACATCTTTAGCAAGTCTTCAGCTGATCCAAAATGCTGCAGCAAGAGTTTTAACAGGTACTAGAAAGAGAGAGCATATCTCTCCGGTTCTGGCCTCCCTTCATTGGCTTCCCATAGAGTTTAGAATTAAGTTTTAAACCCCTCACTTACAAAGCTTAAATAATCAGGCACCTTTTTATTTAAAAGATCTAATACTACCCTATTATCCTAACAGAGCACTACACTCTAAAAATGCAGGATTACTTATAATACCTAGAATCTCCAAAAGTACAATGGGAGGCAGAGCCTTCAGTTATCAAGCTCCTCTCATGTGGAACCAGCTGCCAATCTGGATTTGGGAGTCAGATTCAATCTCTGTTTTTAAGAATAGGGTTAAAACCTTCCTTTTTGATATAGCCTATAATTAGGGAGGGTTCATGTGCTCCTGAACCCTCCCTTAGTTATGCTGCTAATAGGTTTAGATAGCCGGGGGACCTCCAACAATACACTGGGCTTCACTCCTTTCTTCAGTCTCAATGAAATATTTTTGCTGGTCATTAACATGTTTGTTCTCTCCCATAGACTGAGTCCCCGTCGTGCTGCTTGCTCTCTATATGTCTGTTCTTTTCATCTTTCTCTTTCCCCTCACCCCCCAGCCAGTCGCAGCAGATGACTGCCCCTCCCTGAGCCTGGTTCTGCTGGAGGTTTCTTCCTGCTAAAAGGAAGTTTTTCATCTTCACCGTCACCAAGTGCTTGCTCACAGGGGATCGCCTGATTGCTGGGGTCTTTCTGCAATTGTGGGGGTTTCCCCTACACTTGAAAGCGCTATGAGATGACTGTTGTTGTGAAATGGTGCTATATAAATAAAGTTGAATTGAACTTTTCAGCATTTTTATTAATGACTTGCCGTTACACTGCTCAGCTGCAACATGCCAACTTTATGCAGATGATGCAGTTATTTACACAGCTGCCAAGACTCCAGCACAGGCTGCAGATGTACTGTCTACAAGTATGGTTGATGTCCAAGAGTGGCTCCTCAAGAACCATCTATTGCTGAACCTTCAGAAAACAGTCTCAATGTGCTTTTCAATCAAAAAATGTAACCTGCAACGTTTTAAAGTTAATATACATGATCATGACATCAGTTTAACTACAGAATTCAAATACCTTGGCATTGTACTAGACCCTCAACTCAAATTTAATCTTCATATAAAGAAAATTTCAAAAACAGTAAAAAAAAAATCTGAACTGCTTTAAATTAATTAGATATTACATACCTTACGAAGCAGCTGCACTGTTTATGCATTCTATGGTTTTTTCTCATATATTATACTGTTTGACAGTCTGGGCTCAAGCAGCCCCTTCCACAATAAGACATATAGGTTCATTATATAATCAAACCCTAAAAATCTTGGACAAAAAGCCCATTAGGTGGCATCACTGTAATGTTTTAAAAAAATGCAACCTATTGAGTTTTGAGAGCTTCATTGACCTCTGTTTTCTGAAATTAACGTTCAAATGTTTCCATAAATCAGCACCCGAGCCACTTGCTGGTTTCGTCCAAAGACAGGACAGCAGCAGAGCCACCAGGAGTTCTGTTAACAATAACTGTAAAATATTCCACCGCAGAACCACATTTGGACAAACAGCTTTCTCTATAAAGGGCAGTCACATCTGGAACACAATGCCAAATGTAATTAAAATAATAACGGACTTTAAAACATTCACTAAAAAGGTTAAAAACTGGCTGAAAAATAAACAAGAATGTACTCATGTATGAATTAATTGTCTGCAAAGTGAGAGCGATGGAAGGGAAGGAATAAATGTGTTTGTTTATAGTGAGTGACGAAGGGAGGGAGGCCTGAAATAGGCAAATGTGAGTTGTGTTATACGTATGTGTTAAATGTGAGTCAGGCTGTTATATTTGTGTATTTATAATATTTATAATATTTATGTTAAATGTGAGTCAGGCTGTTATATTTGTGTATTTATAATATTTATAATATTTATAATTGTGTATTCATAATCTTTCTGCATTGATGTATGTGGTTATTGTGTATTTTTTTTTCTTTACTTGATTCTCTTTTCTAAAGCCCATCCAGGGACAAGAGTTGCAAATTAGCTAATAGCTATACACTCTATGTGCAACACATCAGATTGATTGTCTTTGATTAATTGTCTATGTTTATTGCACTGTCCCTGTCAAATAAACTAATCTATCTATCTATCTAACTGAGATATATACATATAGCCACCACATTTCAGAATAGTGCTTTGTGATGTTTGGAGAAAATACTTGTAGTTGCAGAATATTCTTTGAGTAAACTGAATCATGACAACAGTATTAATTGTTATGACTCGCTCATCAGCGGCGCCAGCCACGCGCACACCTGCTCCTCGTCAGCGGCGAGGTATTTAATCCACTCTGCCCTGGGCTTCGGCCTGAAGCTGTCTCTCTACTTCGGCCCCTTTGCTACTACGGATCTCAAACCTACTAGCGAAGATATCCTGGGTAAGCTCCCCTTACCTCTCTCCTCTAGCATTCCCCTGTGCACAGGTGGACATCCCCGGCGGCGGACTTCTTCACCTCGCCGTTGGCTCTACGCTGCTGCCACAGGTACCGCAGGTCGCTGTCTCCCGGGCTCCGCCCTTGTCGACGCCAGCCGCCTGTCACAACCAAGTAAGCCAGCTATCATCATCATTTCCCTGTATTGGTGTGGTGCCCGTTACCCTTCTCCCTCTGCTCTCTCCACAGGGTTGTCCGGCTGTACGGCCTCCTGTCCCCGTGCCTGACGCAGACGCCACCACCAATACATTCTTATTCCACAGACACGCAGCCATACACTTCCCTGTTGCTAATAAAGCTGTTAAATCTATCCTGAGCCTGCGTGTGTGTCTCCTAGGCCGTGTGTTATGTCAGTACGGCTTCAGCAGAGCGGCTCGGCAGACAGCGGGCTCGCACGCCGTCTTTCCACCCTTGAGGCTCGGGTGGATTCAATAGCCTATCAGCAACAGGTGATATTAAATCAATTAATAAACATCACTAACCGATTAGACCGCTTGGACCCCCAGCAGCCGTTCCCCTCGGCTCGTCCGGGTGGTGTGGCTCCTGCGGCTCCGGTGGCTGTCCAGCCTGCTCCGGGTACGCCAACATGGCTCACACCAATCCCCACTCCGGCTCGTTTCAGCGGTAAGCTGGGTGGAGCTCGGGGTTTTATTATGCAGTGTGAGTCCGTGTTTCTTCGCGTTCCCGGAGATTTTCCCTCAGACCATAGCAGAATTGGCTATATAGGAAATCTCCTTGAGGGTCGTGCGCTTACCTGGGCTTACGCCATTATGGTGAAGCCCAGCTACGCTACCCTCACCTATGGCCAGTTCGTGCAACAATTTCTGGAAGTGTTCGATCATTCGCGTTTGGACAGTGTCCAGGTCGACCGTCTTCTCGGACTCCAACAGGGGAGCCGATCGGCGGCCGAGTACACGATCGACTTCCGGGTTACCGCGGAGGAAGTTGGCTGGGAAGAGCGCGCGCTCTGCGGCATCTTCCTCCGCAATCTAAACTCCGGTCTGAGGGATGAGCTGGCTGGACAGGATACCCCGGAGACGCTGGCGGAGCTGATTTCTCTCACCATCAGCTTGGATAACAGGCTGCGCGAGCGCACCTCCGAGCGGAAGCAGTCTTCTCGCTCGCGGGGTGCCTCTGCACGTCTGCCCCAAGCTCGCCACCTGGCGTTACCGCCGCCGGAGGTCTCCGAGGAGTCGGAACCAATGGTGACGGGCCGGACAAAGCTCCCCCTGGCGGAGAAACAGCGCCGTCGTGACCTGGGCCTCTGCATGTATTGCGGAGGTAGCCAGCACACGGTGGAGAGTTGTCCGGAGAAGCCAAACGAGGTGGTCCGCGAGTCACTGTAGGGGGCCTCGCGGACGCTAATCGGTTAAATCCCCTCACACATTTGACGCTGCCCATCCGCTTCTGTCACAACCTCACTGGGCATCTCACACATGCACTGGTGGATTCAGGCGCGGAGGGTAGCTTTATTTCACAAAGCCTGGCAACCCGACTGGGCATCCACTGTCACCCCCTCGATACTCCTCTCGCCCTGGTTAATCTCTCCCGAGTTTCCCTGGGAAAGGTAACTCACCAAACATCCCCTGTCCCGGTGATCATCTCTGGAAACCATCGGGAGGATATCTCCTTTTACGTCCTGCCCACCTCAGTAACACCTGTCATCCTCGGTTATCCCTGGCTCCGCCTCCACAACCCCGCCTTGGACTGGAAGACTGGGAAGGTTTCAGCGTGGAGCACCTTCTGCATGGGTACCTGCCTCCAATCCGCGGCCTGCGCTCCGTCCTCGCCTCCCACAGCTCAGGACACCGCGCCCCCGGATCTCACCCTAGTGCCCTCAGAGTTCCACGATCTGGGTGCCGTTTTCAGTAAATCCAAGGCGATGTCTCTACCTCCTCACCGGCCCTACGACTGCGCCATTAACATCCGCCAGGGGGCGCCCTTACCCTCAGGACGCCTCTACAGTCTGTCAGCGCCGGAGAAGGAGGCAATGAACAGCTACTTAAAGGAGTCGCTCAGTGCTGGGATTATCCGACCGTCCTCCTCTCCAGTAGGTGCAGGGTTCTTCTTCGTTGGAAAGAAGGACGGATCTCTTCATCCTTGTATCGACTATCGGGCTCTCAACGATATCACGGAGAAGGACCGGTACGCCCTGCCCCTTATGGACACTGCCTTTCACTCCCTCCAGGGGGCGACCTGGTTTACTAAGCTGGATCTCCGCAGCGCTTACCACCTCGTCCGGATCCGGGAGGGAGATGAGTGGAAAACCGCCTTCCGAACCCCAAACGGGCATTTTGAATATCTCGTGATGCCGTTTGGGTTGACCAACGCTCCAGCCGTCTTTCAGCGCCTCATCAATGACGTCCTCCGGGACTTCATCGGCCTGTTCGTATTCGTCTACCTGGACGACATTCTCATCTTCTCCAGGTCCAGGGATGAACACCGGGCCCACGTGAGGCGGGTCCTGCAGAGACTGCTGGAGAACCGTCTGTACGTCAAGGCGGAAAAATGTGAATTCTACGCCAAAACAACTTCCTTCCTGGGGTTCGTCATCTCCCATGACCAGGTGCTTCCGGACCCAGCGAAGATCAAAGCAGTGGTGGATTGGCCCACACCAACCTCTCGAAAGCAGGTTCAGCAGTTCATCGGGTTCGCCAATTTCTACCGCTGCTTTGTCCCGAACTTTGGAGCCATCATCGGACCCCTGACCCACCTCACCTCTCCTAAGACCCCGTTCCAGTGGACTGAAGAGGCCACTTCGGCCTTCCAGGTGCTGAAGACGGAGTTCTCCTCCTCCCAGGTCCTCAGCCAGGTCGATCCCGCGCTGCAGTGCATTGTGGAGGTGGACGCTTCAGACACAGGGGTGGGGGCGGTGTTGTCCCAGCGGTCCCCAGCCAATGGAGTCAAGCGACCCTGCGCCTTCTTCTCTCGGCGCCTGTCCCCGGCGGAACGAAATTACGACGTGGGGGACAGAGAGCTTCTTGCCATCAAGCTGGCCCTTCAAGAATGGCGTCACTGGCTGGAGGGGGCAGCCTTGCCTTTTGTGGTCCTCACTGACCACAAGAACCTGGAGTACCTGAGATCTGCCAAGCGTCTGAACGCCCGCCAGGCGCGTTGGTCCCTGTTCTTTGCAAGGTTTAAGTTCAGCATCACATATAGGCCTGGCTCCAAGAACGGCCTACCCGACGCCCTCTCCAGGCAATTTGCCCCGGAGGCCGCAGATGACGTTGCTCATACCATCTTGCCCAGGTCGTGCGTCGTGGGGGCTGTTACATGGGACATAGAAGACAAGATCCGGAGGGCGCAGGAATCGGAACCGGACCCTGGCGGCGGACCGGAGGGGAGGCTCTTCGTGCCATCTGCCGTCCGGGGGGACGTTATACACTGGCTCCATACCTCCAAGCTCACCTGCCATCCTGGAGCTTCGCGGATGATCGACCTTCTCCAGCTATCCTTTTGGTGGCTAGGTCTGCGGAAGGATGCCGCCCGTTACGTCCGGGCCTGCCCCGTCTGTGCTGCCAATAAGTCAGGTAACGCCCCCCCTGCGGGTCTGCTCCAGCCCCTGCCCGTCCCTGGTAGGCCCTGGTCGCACATCGCTCTGGACTTCGTCACCGGGCTCCCTGTCTCCAACAACTTTGACACAGTTCTGACTATCGTTGACCGTTTTTCCAAGGCCGCCCACTTCGTGCCCCTACGTGGACTTCCCTCAGCCTTGGAGACGGCGGACCTCCTCATCCAGCACGTGGTCAGACTGCATGGAATCCCGGTCGATGTGGTCTCCGACCACGGTCCCCAGTTTTCTTCGGACGTCTGGAGGTCATTTTGCAACGCCCTGGGAGCCAAGGTAAGCCTCTCCTCCGGTCATCACCCCCAGTCTAACAGGCAGTGTGAGCGGACAAACCAGGAGCTGGAGGCTACACTCCGCTGCATAACTTCTTCTAAACCCACGTCCTGGAGTTCTCACCTCGCCTGGGTGGAGTACGCCCACAACACCTCTCGCTCTACGGCCATCGGGATGTCGCCCTTTAAAGCATCCTTGGGCTATGATCCACCCCTGTTCCCCGCGCAGGAGGGCGAGTTGGCTGTTCCCTCTGTCCAGGCACATCTGAGGCGGTGCCGTTCCCTTTGGTCCACGGCGCGTAATGCGCTTTTACGCACGGCGGAGCGCAATAAGTCTACGGCGGACCGACATAGGAGACCTGCACCTGCCTACCAGGTGGGACAGCAAGTTTGGGTATCCACACAGGACGTAAACCTAAAGGGTGAGAGGAGAAAGCTGGCTCAACGGTTCATCGGCCCTTATCCCATAACCAGGATCATCAACCTGGTGGCTGTGCGTGTGGCTATTCCCTCCTCCCTCCGCATCCATTCCACCTTCCACGTCTCCAAAATCAAACCGGTGTCTCTGACCCCCTCTGCCCTCCACCTGCGGCGCACCCCGCTCCCGCTCCCCGGATGATTGGTGGCCATCCGGCCTTGACCGTCGCTGACATCTTGGACGCCCGACGCCGGGGTCGCGGATTGCAGTACCTGGTGGATTGGGAGGGCTATGGACCCAAGTGGAGACAGTGGGTGCCTTCCTCGCTGGTGTTGGACCGGTCACTCATTTCTGAGTTTCATCGAGCGCACTCGGAAAAACCATCGCCAGGAGGCACTGCTAGAGGGGGGAGTACTGTTATGACTCGCTGCTCATCAGCGGCGCCAGCCGCGCGCACACCTGCTCCTCGTCAGCGGCGAGGTATTTAATCCACTCTGCCCTGGGCTTCGGCCTGAAGCCGTCTCTCTACTTCGGCCCCTTTGCTACTACGGATCTCAAACCTACTAGCGAAGATATCCTGGGTAAGCTCCCCTTACCTCTCTCCTCTAGCATTCCCCTGTGCACAGGTGGACATCCCCGGCGGCGGACTTCATCACCTCGCCGTTGGCTCTACGCTGCTGCCACAGGTACCGCAGGTCGCTGTCTCCCGGGCTCCGCCCTTGTCGACGCCAGCCACCTGTCACAACCAAGTAAGCCAGCTATCATCATCATTTCCCTGTATTGGTGTGGTGCCCGTTACCCTTCTCCCTCTGCTCTCTCCACAGGGTTGTCCGGCTGTACGGCCTCCTGCCCCCGTGCCTGACGCAGACGCCACCACCAATACATTCTTATTCCACAGACACGCAGCCATACACTTCCCTGTTGCTAATAAAGCTGTTAAATCTATCCTGAGCCTGCGTGTGTGTCTCCTGGGCCGTGCATTATGTCATTAATTTGATATATTTTAACTTGTTTTTATATCTAAAAGACTTCTCCTGCCACCTCACCCTTCTCCCTTTTTTCTGAATAATGTATGAAATGTCAGTATTTGTATGAGATAATTCTTTCAAGCTAAATCATTTTGCCTTTCCTCTCTCTCTCTCTTTGTGTTGTGGGAGGGGGATGACTTATGTTTGTACTTTTCCAATGTGAGACACTTGGTGGAATGATATTCGTGCTCTTACATTTTTTGGATTGTGCAATAAAGGCATTTTTTACAACTCTTGCACAGACTACGAGGAAGACTCGCACTACTGCCACTGGCAATGTGGAATAGGTGGACTGCAAGGCATACTCTGTGTTGTGTGGGGGGGGGACTTATGTTTGCACTTTTTCCAATGTGAGACACTTGGTGGAATGATATTGGTGCTCTTACATTTTCTTGAATTGTGCAGTAAAGGCATTTTTTAAAAGTCAGTCTCTCTCTCTCTCTCTCTCTCTCGTGCGCATGCGTGGGCGTTTGTGGGAGCAGGGGTGTGGAGTGGTGTCGAGTGAGTACTTTAAACTTTGTATTTTCTAACTTTTTCTCTATCTTGTGTGTTTGAGGTGTGTGTGTTTAATATAGTGGGTTGAGTGTGTGTGTGCTGGGGTGTGAGTGTTGGAGTGAGTGTGTTGGGGAACGGTAGCTTCTGCTGCCGGTTTTTCCCGGCCGGCATCATGCCGGTGATTGATGGTGGTGTGGAGTTTGAGCGCTTAACCCGGCGTCATGGCGTGAGAATCCTCCCGACAGTTTCCTGTTCTGTGGAGGAGGCCAGCCTCGCTGTAGGACAGGTGGTTGGGCATGGCAGCATAAAATCAGCATCGAGGATGAACAGCGCAATTGTGATCTTTCTGGATTCGACTGAAAAAGCTGATCAGGTGGTGGCACAGGGAGTGGTCATAGGTGACACTTCTACTCACGTTTTACCGCTGGCGAACCGGTCTAGGAGGATCACCATCTCAAACGCTCCTCCTTTCGTTAAAAATGATCAGCTGATTAGAGAGTTGTCCCGTTTTGGCCAGGTTGTGTCCCCTATCAGAATGGTCTCTCTGGGAAGTAAATCACCCCTGCTGAAGCATGTTGTATGTCACAGGAGGCAGTGTTTCATGGTGTTGAAAGACAGCTCTGCTGAACTGAACGCGTCTTTTAATTTCAGGATTGACGGCTTTAGCTACTTGGTGTTTGCAACATCTGAAACCATGAAGTGTTTTGCGTGTGGCGCAGAAGGCCATCTTATTAGGTCATGTCCTGAAAAGGCGAACACAAAGAGCACTGGCGGTAAGAAAGGTGACGCCGCTGTTTCTGGTGGTCCGGAGGGTAGTGCTACATGTGGTGCGGCGGATGCCGCTGCGGCGCCTGCCTCTGCTGGGGCGGTCGCGGCCGCGTCCGCTTCTACTTCTGCGGGGGCGTCCGCGTCCGCGTCCGCGTCCGCGTCCGCTTGTGCTGGGGCGGCCGCGGCCGCCTCTGCTGGGGTGGCCGCGGCGGGCGCGGTAGTTGCCCCCCCAAACAGTGATGGTGGGGAATTTCTGTCTGGCGGCAGTTCTGATCATTGTGACGAGCCTGTCGCCCGGGGTAAACAGGTGGAGGGTGTAAGTAAAAGTGCAGTTAAACGAAGGAACGTGAATGAACAGACTTTGCAGGCGGGGGAGGAGCGGTTTGAGGCTGTAGGGGACACACAGAGCAAACACTGCATGACAAACGTTGCAGTTCATGAAGAAATGCAGGAATGTAGTTTTGCTGAAGAGGATCCTTTTAAAGCTGCACAAAAAAGAAAAAGTGCTGAAAACTTGCAGAGCTCTGCTAAATCTAGTAGGGTTGGGAAGTTAGATTTACTAGATGAGAGCGTCTCTGACGAAAGTGGAGCTGAGTCTGAAATGATGCAGACGCAGACGCAGGAGGAGCAAAGCTCCTATTGTTTTACCAAAATTAGGCAATTTCTCCAGGTGACCAAGGGGAGCAGAGCTGTGAAAGTGGAAAATTACTTTCCAGATCTGGAGTTATTTGTGGCATCAGCTCGCAAGCTGATGAAACTGAATGATGGGAATGAGACTTTTACTGATCAGGAAATTTTTCGTTTAAAGAAACTGGTTGTCAAACTGAAATCACAAATTACTAACAGTCATGTTGGCTCTTAGTTTGTTTCTTCCCTTTTATGCTATGTGTGTGTTTTTTTACTGTACCTTATTTTTATCCTTTTTAATGCCCCACCTTAGAATTGGCACTCTTAATATAAACGGGGCCAGGGATGATGTAAAAAGGGCCTCTTTATACAAGCTTTTTAATTTAAAGGCACTTGACGTGCTGATGGTCCAGGAGACTCACAGCACTGTAGACATTGAGTGCCAGTGGAGAAAAGAGTGGGATGGCTGCATTTTTTTTAGCCACAAATCCAATAATAGTGGAGGGGTGGCTGTACTTTTCTCTCGGGGTTGTGTGCCTGTCTCTTATGAGGTAGAAGAGGTGGTGAAAGGACATGTACTCTTGCTAAAGGTACAGTTTGAAAACGTAAACTTGGTTCTTATAAACGTGTATGTGCCAACCCAGAGAGCAGAAAGGATCAGGGTCTTTAATATGCTATCAGATACGGTTAGATCCTGTAATCCAAATAGTTTTTTATTTCTGGGGGGTGATTTTAACTGTACATTAAACCACAGACTGGACAGGAACCATCAGGAACCTCACCCTGCTTCTGCCAATAGGCTGAGGGAACTAGTGAAGGCACATGAAATGGCCGATGTGTGGAGATCACATCATGGGGACCAGAGGCAGTACACCTGGAGCCATGCTAAAGATAACCTCTTATCTATGGCTAGGTTAGACCGTTTCTATGGTTTTAAACACCAAATGAGTGTTTTTAAAAATAGTTGTATCTGTCCTGTTGGTTTCACTGATCACTGCCTGCTGATTTGTTCTGTTTTCATTGAAAATGTAAAGTGTAAGAGTGCTTTTTGGCATTTTAATAATACACTTTTAAATGATGTGTTTTTTAAGGGAGTTTTTCATGATGTATGGAAGTCACACAGGGAACAAAAATCTTCTTTTAGTTCTCTCCAAATGTGGTGGGATTTTGGTAAGGCACAGATAAAACAATTCTGCCAACAGTACACTCAAAATGTCACTCGTAGCTTGACCCAATCCTTGAAAGTTCTGGAGACTGAGGTGGTAGAGCTAGAGGAGTTACTCAGTTCTACCGGAAAACAGGAGCACTTAGAGGCTCTTAAGTCAAAAAGGTCAGCCTTGGCTAGCTTGCTAGGGGTCACCGCACAGGGTGCTCTGGTCCGCTCACGCTACATGGATGTAGCTCTGATGGTCTCGCCCTCCCAGTACTTTTTTGGACTGGAGGGGAAAAATGGACAGAGAAAGCTCATTCACTCCTTGTTGGGCGATGACGGGAGAACAATCTCCACAGCAGCAGAGATCAGGAAACACGCTGCTAGCTTTTACAGTGAATTGTTTAGAGCAGAGTGGAGGGAGGACACGTCACTGGGCCAGGTTTTCCTTGATGGTCTTCCAGTGCTCTCAGAGGACCTTGTTGCCGGCTTGGATGCTCCACTGTCTCTGTCTGAGCTGCATACGGCGCTAATGAGCCTCCAGAATGGAAAATCACCAGGCATAGATGGTCTCTCTGTGGACTTTTTTAAGGAATTCTGGCCCCTGCTTGGTCCAGACCTGCTGGAGGTTCTCCAAGATAGCTTGGAAAGGGGGACCCTACCCACGACCTGCAGGAGGGCCATCATCACACTGTTGCCGAAAAAGGGGGACCTCCAGAGCCTAAAGAACTGGAGGCCAGTCTCTCTGCTCTGCACAGACTACAAGATTCTCTCAAAAGCTCTGGCCCGAAGACTGAGAAAGGTGATGAGCGAGCTCATTCATGTAGACCAGACTTACTGTGTGCCTGGCAGGCTGATTAGTGACAACGTCACTTTAATTCGGGATATTTTGGAGGTCTCTGGTTCATTGGCGGTAGAAACTGGTTTGATTTCAATTGACCAGGAAAAGGCGTTTGATCGGGTTGAACACCAATATTTATGGACAGTTTTAACAGCTTTTGGGTTCAGCCCAGGCTTCATAGCCAGGATACGGGTCTTGTACAGTGACATTGAGAGTGTACTGAAGATAAATGGGGGCCTGTCTGCCCCTTTAAAAGTCCAGAGGGGGGTTCGGCAGGGCTGCCCTCTCTCAGGGATGCTGTACTCCCTCGCCATAGAGCCTTTGCTTCACTGCCTGAGAAGGGATCTATCAGGAGTTACTTTTCCTGGCTGTGACACCACGTTCAAGCTGTCGGCCTATGCAGATGATGTAGTCATTCTGCTAAATAAGCAGAGTGACATTGACGTTCTGGTTAGGAGTGTCAATCTTTTTGGCCAACTTTCCTCTGCAAAAATAAACTGGGGAAAAAGCGAGGCTCTGATGGTGGGGGAGAAACTAGAAAATCAGCTTACGCTGCCTGGTGGGTTGATTTGGAAAAAAGGAGGTTTTAAGTATCTTGGTGTCTTTATTGGAAATCAGCAGTTTGAGCAAAAAAATTGGGATGGGGTCATAGAGAAAATTAACGGGAGACTAAACAAATGGAAGTGGCTAATGCCAAGAATATCTTTTAGAGGAAGAGTGCTCATTTTAAATAATCTTGTTTCCTCATCCCTGTGGCACCGCCTCATGTGCATGGACCCCCCTGCTGGTTTGTTGTCCAAAATTCAGTCTGTTTTGGTGGACTTTTTTTGGGGGGGTGGACTCCACTGGGTTCCTCAAGCCCTGTTATTTCTTCCCAAAGAGGAGGGGGGGCAAGGAGTGATTCATTTAGCTAGTAGAGGTGCTGCTTTTAGACTGACTTTCATACAGAGACTGCTGACGGGCCCCCAGGACCTGGTATGGAGGCCTTTGGCCTGTGTTATTTTACAGAGAGTCCTTGGGCTTGGGCTAGACCTCCCTGTGTTTTTAATGGATTTTAAGAACTCTAATGCACTGTCTTTACCCAGTTTTTACCGCAGTCTCTTTTCAGTGTGGACTCTTTTTAAAAAACAAAGAGGGCCATGCGATTCCCTCTACTGGTTGTTGAGGGAGCCGCTGGTTTTTGGTGGTCGCCTTGGTGTCCTGCCGGGAGTTGGAAGGACCTTCCTTGATAGGCTGTGTTCCAGGAACGTTCTCACTCTGAAGCAAGTGGTGGAACTGGCTGGTCCTGGCCTCAACAACGCCTCAGCTTTAGCAGCTCATCTTGGTGTCAGGTCGAATCGTTTCATCGATGGTCTTCTTGCACACTGGAAACAGGAGCTTCATGGACTTGAGCACTCCCTACTCTTGGACTTTAGCAATGGCACGCTGCAGCCGGAAAGCACGGACCCCTTTCCCTCTCTCACGCTCTATATGGACTTTGACGTCGCTCCTTGCTCCTTACTGGCATTCTGTGCTCCCACTGGTGTGGACTTTGGAGGAGCCAGTGGTAAGGCACTCTACAGACTGGTGGTGATGGCACTCAACAAGGACCGATTGAACACCTGTGTGGACACTCCTTGGAGAGCCTATTTTAAACTAGGAAAAGGACATCGGCCTGCCTGGAGGGCTCTTTACAAAGCCCCTCTCCCTAAGAGACATGGAGACTTACAGTGGAGGGTCCTGCATGGTATTATAGCTGTCAATGCTTTTGTTTCTGTGATTAACAGCAGTGTCAGTGATCAGTGTGTTTTTTGTTCCTCTAGGGAGACTGTTTTTCATTGTTTTATTGAATGTCAGCGCCTGAGTGGCCTCTTTGAACTTCTCACAAAACTTTTTCATATTTTTAAGGAAGTTTTCTCTAAGCAGGTTTTCATTTGTGGTTTTATGTACAATCGTCGTTTTAAGCAGAAGTGTCAACTACTGAACTTTGTTTTAGGACAGGCAAAGTTGGCTATCTATGTAAGCCGGAGAAGAAAACTTGAAAATGTTGAGAATGATGTTGATGTCAAAATTTTATTTGTGAGGCTACTTAAAGCCAGAATCAGGCTGGACTTTCAGTTTTTTTATGGGGAATGGGGATGTGGAAGGTTTCAGGACCCTCTGGTCCCTGGAGAATGTCCTCTGTTCAGTTCATGATGGACAGCTTTTTTGGGGGCGTTTTTTGGGGGATTAATTTTCTGTGTAACATAGCATGATATAGAAATTGTATTGACTGATGGACAAGTGTGTTTATTAAAGATCTTTTAAAAATCACAATCTCTCTCTCTCTCTCTCTCTCTCTCTCTCTCTCTTTTTAAAAATACTAGGTGGATTAAAGATGACCCCACCCTGCTGGACGAGGGAGGACCTTGTTCTGTAAAATGCTATTGCTGTATTGCTGTGGTCTGACAGAGGGAATGTGACAGACATGGTGGAGGTGCTGGGAAACTACATCCTCCAGTTTGGAAAGTTTACAGGAAACTCCTTCAGATGGCTGCTGGAAAAATGATATTAAGTGCATTATGTGTCCTATCAAGGTTCTTCAGAAGGAGGAGGCTTCAGATATTAGCATGGCTGAAGGTAACAGGAAGAATAGCCTACAGTCATTGATAGACTCTGCCTTCAGCTTTCCAGAGATCAAGTCTCTTTTGGATGTTGAGGCCAGTGGAGTGAGGGGTGTTTGCTGAAACATCCCCAGAAGAAAATCAGCTGGTTGACTTTGGCTCACATGTCAAGAGCACATGGAAAGAGATCTGGGGAAGCAGAGAAGATGGCTATGCAAACTTTGTGATGAGGAAGACCTGTACTGAACAAACCCACATGTACAAGCTACAACAGCACCTGCTGGAGAAGAAGCAGCAGTCAGCTTCTGCCACCACACCTACAGGACATGCCTCAAGCAATGCTCAGAAGCACCTTGGTAAGTTTTTTATCCCACTCAATATTAACACTTATTAAAAATGTAAGTTTGTTTTTTACTGGATATATGAATTTACATTTCAGACATACTACCTGACATGTGAAAATGTTTTTAGTCACCTTAAATCAGATTTCCTAATTCTAGTTTTGTTTTGTTTTTTGTACATTGTAATTCTTTTTTCACCACAGGGATGGATGAGGATCAGCAGCCGGAAGCAGCAATGTTGAGCATCTCATCTGCAAAGTTACAAGTGAAGAGCTGTAAGCCCACTTTTATCATTCTGACTAAATGACAGCATTGATTATAGCTAAGTCTATTTGTATCTGATGTCAGTACCCCTCTACTGTCTCTGTGTAACCAGTTGTCATGCCAGCTGAAGCAGCTGTTGTGTATGCAAATAGACTGCATTACCAAGATGGTGGCCGGGTTGGACATGGGCTAGACCGGGGTGGCTAACTACCAATTTCCGGTAGTGACGCCGCCCGAGGTATAAAGGAAGTGGGCGGAAGAGGCTCTGCCTCTTTCGTCACAGGAGCCATCTGGCAAGCAGGGGAGTGCCGTAAGCCTTTTTATGTATATGACTCTCTGTGTAATAAAGCTCCGTAAACTACAGTAACGATGTGTTTACTTTTACCCAATTATGGACATAACATTTAGCGACGAGGTAAAAACGGGAATGGAAAACCGTGCTGCTGAGTTTCGTCCATTTTTGGAGGCCCCGGGCAGGCCGCCCGTGTCGTGGCCACGTTGGTTCATTGCTTTTACCATCTACCTCGTGGTTTTGAACCTTGGCGAGCGTGAGAGGCTTCGTGCGAGGGATGTGTTAGTCCATAAGTTGGGTACTGAGGGGCAGAGAGTATTAGAGAGCCTGGGGGGGCTGATAGCTTCGATGGTGTTGTGGAGTTGATGGCGCACAATTTCCATGCTCAGGAGAGTGTCACGGTCCGGCGCATCCAGTTTCGACAGCGCTGCCAGCGTTTGGGAGAGCCAGTGACGACATTTGTTGACAAGCTCCAAAGGCTGGTGAGGGGATGTGATTTCGGACGCCTGGAAGAGGTGATGATTCGTGACCATTTAGCGGAGCATGTTCGCTGTACAGCGGTCCGGTCCAGACAGATGGAGTATCCAGGAGGGTTGACATTGGCCACGGCTATCGAGCTCGCCCAGTAGTTCGAGGCAGCAGAGACCATCATGAGAGGCCCTCCTGAAGGGGCTTTTCTGGGTGAGGATGAGTCTTGTGCTAAGGCACTGTTTTGGGACCCTTGTGATGGCGAACGCGGAGAGGAAGATTTTGCCTCCGTGGTCAGGATAAGGTCTGCCCCAGTTAAGCCAAAGTGTTATGGGTGTGGGTCCACTGTTCACCGCTGTTAGTCCAGGGTGTGCCCAGCGAAAGGACAGCGTTGTGGCAAGTGCGGTGTTTTGAACCATTTTGCCCGGGTGTGCAACAACTTCGTACGCAGGAGCCGTAGGAGTGAACCAGGTGCTGCGCAGAAGACTCCAACAGTGGTGCATGCGGTCTCCCAGGAGACGACAGGGAGGATCGGCTGCACTGTCATGCTAGATGGTGTCGAGGTTCCATTTTTGGTGGATACTGGAGCGGTTATTTCCGTCCTGAAACCGGACGACCATGGAGAGACTGTTTCCCCACCGACAGATTAGGAGGCAATATGAAGTAATGGTTATGGACGGAACAGGTTGGCTATTTTGGGCTATGTGGAAAGCCAGCCTGTTCCAGTCGTGGAGGGTGCTGAGGTGTGGGATTCAGACTGGTTGGACAAAGTGACAGAGGGAGAGCACACACCACGCCGCACCGAGCTGTCTCAGGCTGGACCCGATGCCGTCACGCAGGCAGCCCTGAATGAGGGTGCCAGACGGCATGCCGGGATCCCCGATGAGGCTTGTCAGGACGAGGCGCCAACACTGGAAGAAAAAGGGGCTAGACCACGGAGCGTGGTGATAGTAATGTGCTCCAGGCGATGGCCTGCCAGGAGGAGACCAAAACGAGCCCGCGAGCTGGTGCGATCAGTGATGGAGACCTGTCGCAGGATTGGTGATCTGGATAAAAGGAAGAGGGCTCCCCTGAAGACAAAGGCTGACGCTCAAGTACGACGGGATCACGGTCCATGTGAGCAGCGGGATGACCAGAGACGGTCTGCCATGGATAACACGGACCGGGCCTACGAGCCAACCGGATTGTTGGTGGAGACCAGTCAGACCCAAAATCACTAGGAAATAAGGACACGGGCTTCCCTGCAGGTCGGCGACATGGTGCAGCCCAGGGTTGAGGCCCAGATGTGAGGTGATCGTGGTTCACGCGAGCGGCATGATGAGAGGAGACGGTTCAGGGTGGAGGCTGCTCGGAGTGATGGGTATCTGCACTTGTCTGACCAGGCCCGGAGGCATCTGAACAAGTTGCGCCAAGTGGAGGAGAAGAAACGGCGCAGTGGGAGTCCTGAGGTCAAAAGACGGAGGCGACTGGAAGAGGACCCGTCTAAGGACTGAGAGTGCTGTGATGTCTTTATTTTCTGTTTATGTGATTTTGTTCTAGTCCTGATATGTTTGTTTTACTACTGGTATGGTACTCCAATCCAAATTAAAAAAAAAAAAAAAAAGAAGTAGGGTGTTTTGTGGCACCTGGGAGTTAAATTTTAGTTTGGGGGGCCTGAATTGTGGCTGTGGGATTTCTATTGGCTCAAAGACAGTAATTTGATGGATATGTTGGAATTGAATTTTATTAATGTGCTGATTTTATGCCCAAGTTTGGGGTGGTGGGGTGTGTCTACCCATTTGAAATGTTTATTCATGCAATTTACATACCCAACATTTTGAGTATTGTGATATACCCGTTGTTGGGGTGAGTGTTGGGGGGAGGCCGCCAGTAGTCGTTCTGTATTTTGTGGTTTTGTATGTCTTTTATGTGGAGCTGTTCCAGGATTATTTTAGTTACATGGCTTTGTTTTGTATGTTTGGCGGCAGAATAATCTTCTCAGCTGTGTGGGGGTGCTGGTAGTCTACCTGCCCCCCCCCAGCTTAGTTGTATGCATGGATAGGTTGTTTATTTGTTTCTGTAATTGTTTTGTTTTAGAGTGTGAGTCGGGAAGAAAATTTGGGAGGGCTATCTGTGTGGTTGGCATTTTTTGAAGTGGGGGGGGGAATGTTGTGTCTGTAAATAGGCTGTATTATCAAGATAGCAGCCGGGTTGGACATGGGTTAGACCGGGGTGACTAACTACCAGTTTCTGGTGGTGACGCCACCCGAGGTATAAAGGAAGTGGGCAGAAGAGGCTCTGCCTCTTTCGTTGCAGGAGTCACCTGGCAAGCAGGCGAGTGCCGTAAGCCTTTTTATGTATATGACACTCTGTGTAATAAAGCTCCGTAAGCTACAGTAACGGTGTGTTAACTTTTACCCAATTATGGACATAACAGCAGCCACTTCCCGGGTTGTCACCAGGAGCAAAGACAGTTTTTTAAATGAGACATTTTACCATTTCCCAGAGGGGCAAATCCTGGACCAGCACCATCTGACCTTCACCTTCTCTGCTGGTATATTTCTAAGTGAGGATGTAGTGTAAGGGTTAACAGGCATCAGTGTGATGACCCTGCCGTACAGTGATGTTATCATGCCGAACTGCTATGAAGGGAGAATCGGCCATCTTAGCTCTCTTCCGGCTCTCGGCGACATAGCACCTAACCATAACCTGCCTGCACTGTACCATTAACAGTTGTAATAAAGTTCATGTTCAAACGCAGCTCAGCTCTCCATTGGTCATTCCGGGTTTACAGACGTAACAGAGGAGATGCTATAAAAACAAAGCCAGGGACCTCCAACACTTTGTGGTAAAGCAATATGGTGCTTTGAACTAACAATCCTACATTTTAATGTCATGTATTAACATGATCAACTGGTGCACTCTTTTTGTTTTTGTTTTTCCAGAAGTCTCTGATGCTCTACCGTTGCCCCTGTGACCCATAAAGACAGGTGGAAGGATCTTCATGTTGGACCACACACGTTGGACACCACCAATGAAAAAGGTCATCGACAGCCTGCTGCAAAAACACCATGGGAAGAAGGATTTCCTAAAGCTTGTAGATCTCAGTTTGAGGGGGAATAAGCATTTGATCCCTGACTGAATTTGTAAGTTTACCCCCTTACAAAGAAATGAAGAGTCCATAATTTTTATGGTGGGTTTATTTTAACAGAGAGAGACAGAAGATCAAAAAAAAAATTAGAGAAAAGAATTTTAAATAAGGGTTATAAATAAATTTGCATTTGATCAAGGGAAATAAGTATTTGATCCCCAAGCAAAACGTAACTTTGTACTTGGTGGAGAAACCCTTGTAGCATCACAGAGGTCAGACATTTCTTGTAGTTGGTCACTACGTTTGTGCACATCTCAGGGGAGATTTTGGTTTGCTCCTCTTTACAGATACTGTCCAAATCCTGAAGGTTTCCAGGCTGCCACTTGGCAACTCAAAGTTTGAGCTCTCTCCACAGACTTTCTATGGGATTAAGGTCCAGAGACTGGCTAGCCCACTCCTGGACCTTAATATGCTTGTTCTTGAGCCACTCCTTTGCTGCCTGGCAGTATGTTTTGGGTCACTGTCACACTGGAAGACCTATCCATGGCCCATCCTCAGTGTTCAGGCTGAGGCCAGGAGGTTCTCATCCAAGATTCTATGGTACATGGTCCTGTTCATCGGCCCCTCAATGTGGTGAAATCTCCCTGTACTCTTAGAAGAGAAACAGCCTCAAAGCATAATGTTTCCACCTCTGTGTTTGACAGTGGGGATGGTGTTCTTGGGGTCATATTCAGCATTTCTCTGCCTCCAGACACGTCATGTCCAGTTTATGCCAGAAAGCTCAATTTTAATCTCATCTGACCACACCATATTGTCCCAAGCCTTCTCTGATCATTCAGGTGTTCATTGCCAAACTTCAGATGTGCCTTCTTAAACTTACACTTTATTTATTTATATCAAATCAAATCAAATCAAATCAACCTTTATTGTCATATTGCTGTACATACAACTGTAGTGCAGGCAAGATGAAATTGCGTTTCTCTCGGCATCCATATAAGTAAAAGAACATGATTTAAGACATACTCACACATATCCTCACCCTCCACCCCACCACAGCCATTCACACATCCCTGAGACATACTTGAAAAAACTAACCAGAACTATAATATACAAATAATATACATAATGTCCGTAGGTGCAGTAGTATGTATGACAGATTCCGGATCAACTGTTCAGCATCCTAATAGCTTGTGGAAAGAAGCTGTTAAATAGTCTGGTGGTTCTGCCTCTGATGCTCCAGAATCGTTTGCCAGATGGCAGAAGTTCAAAGTGTTTATGCAGAGAGTGAAAACGGTCCTTGGCAATGTTCAGTGCCCTGCTCCTGCAACGGTTCTGAAAAAGTTCTTGGACAGAGGGGAGGGAGACTCCAATTACCCTCTCAGCTCCCTTAACTATCCTCTGCAGGGCTTTTTTGTCTGACATATTGCAGCTGGGGTACCATGTAGCAATGCAGTACGTCAGAACACTCTCCACCACACCTCTGTAGAAGGTCCTGAGGATGCAGATGGGGAGAGAGGCCTGTTTGAGTTTCCTCAAGGAGTGCAGTCTCTGCTGGGCCCGCTTCCTGATCCCCAAGGAATTCTTGCTCCAGGTCAGGTCCTGCGAGATCTGCACTCCGAGGAACTTCATGTTCTCCACTCTTTCCACTAAACAGCCGCCGATGCTGTGGGGGACGTGTTTAGGCTGTGACCGCCGGAAGTCGATAATCGTCTCCTTCGTTTTGTCCACGTTGAGCACCAGATTGTTCTACCTGCACCAGCCCTCCAGGTCTCTCACTTCTTCCCTGTACATTGATTCCTCATCCCTCTGAATAAGTCCCACCACCGTGGTGTCATCTGCAAACTTAATAATCTGGTTCCCCTCGTGTCTGGATACACAGTCATGTGTTAGAAGTGTAAACAACAGTGGACTGAGTATGCAGCCTTGAGGGGATCCGGTGCTCAGCGTGACAGAGTTGGAGATGTTGTTTCCAACCTGGACAGACTGAGGTCTCTCAGTCAGGAAATCCAGGATCCAGAGACATGTGGCGGTGTTCAGACCAAGAAGGAGTAATTTCTCCATCAGTCTCTGGGGAATAATGGTGTTGAATGCTGAACTGAAATCAATGTACAGGAGTCTGGCGTAGGTGTCTTTCTGATCCAGGTGGGTGATGACAGAGTGCAGGGTGGTGACTATAGCATCCTCCGTGGAGCGGTATGAACGATATGCAAACTGGAGCGGGTCATGTGATGCAGGGAGGCAGGCTGTAATGTGTGGTTTGACAAGCCGTTCAAAACACTTCATCACAATTGGTGTCAGTGCAACAGGACGATAGTCATTCAGACAGGACACAACTGATTTCTTTGCCACTGGTACTATGATAGAGGTCTTGAAGCATCTGGGAATGATGGCCTGACTCAGGGAGATGTTATAAATGTCAGTCAGTACATCCACCAACTCGCTCGTGCAGTCTCGGAACACACGTCCCGGGATGTTGTCCGGACCTGCAGCTTTACGTAGGTTGACCCTGGTTAGGGTCTTCTGTGTGTCCGCTGTGTTGATGGTGAAAGCTGGTCCGACCGATGGTGGGGATAGGCCAGCCCTCCCTCTGATTGTCGGGTTTGATGCTTCAAAACGTGCAAAGAAGTCGTTGAGCCTGTCTGGAAGCGAAGCGTCGTCATCGTCGACCCCCTGCCTAGACTTGCAGCTGGATTAAGGACTTCCTAACAAACAGAACACAGACTGTTAGACTCGGACCACATTCCAACTCTACAGTCATGCTTAACACAGGCTCGCCACAGGGCTGTGTGTTGAGCCCCACTTTGTATTCATTGTACACATATGACTGCATACCTGTTCATCCCACAAACATTATAGTGAAGTTTGCAGATGACACAACAGTTGTGGGGCTCATATCAGGAGGAGATGAGTCCACATACAGAGATGAGGTCCAGAAACTGGTGAGATGGGGCTCAGATAATAATCTGCTATTGAATACAAAAAAACCCCAAAAGAACTCATTATTGATTTTAGGAAGCATAGCAGTGAGCCGCCTCCTCTATATATAGGCAATGAGTGTGTGGAGAGGGTGGAGGCTTTTAAGTTTCTGGGTGTTCATATTTCTCACAACCTTACCTGGGCAGTTAACACCATAGCTATGATAAAAAAAAGGCTCAACAACGTCTACACTTTCTGAGGCTCCTCAAGAAGAATGGCCTGAATGCACAGTTGCTGGTTTTATTTTATTGCTCTGCTATTGAGAGCATTTTGTCATATGGCATCACGGTTTGGTATGACGGCTGTTCAGCCACAGACCGCAAAGCCTTCCAGAGAGTGATCGAGACTGTGCAAAAAATCACTGGCTGTTCTCTCCCTTTTCTGGAAGAGATTTCCAGGTCTCGGTACCTCAACAGAGCTACTGCCATCATTAAAGACTGCACTCATCCAGGCCATGATTTCTTTCACTTGCTCCCCTCGGGAAAGCGGTACAGATCCCATAAAACACGGACTACCAGGTTTAATCATAGTTTTTTCCCAGCAGCAGTACGTATTTTGAACGGATTTATGTAACACACACAGACTGCTGATATTGTTTCGTTATTTTAGGTTATTTTGTGGCAGTAACCCTGTGTGTATAAGCTGGTCTTTTATATTTATCGCTCGGTATGTTTTCATTATTGCTACACACATATTGTATTCAACTTTTAGGTACTATTGTTTCAAGCATTATTTATTGTTGTAATTATAAGAATGTTAAATGCATGAGTGAACTGTGAGTGTGATAGTTTGTTTTTAGGGAGCAGTATCTCAATTTCGTTGCATTGTTTATTAGCAATGGAATGACAATAAAGACACTTTGACTTTGACTTTGACTTTGACTTGTAGCCCGTCAGTGTCCGAACTCCCTGCCACATCTTCTTGGTGTTCCTAGTGTCACAGAGGTGTCCCTGGATTTTCTCCGCATAGGCGCGCTTCGCCGTCTTAATTCCCTTTGAGAGCGCAGACCTGGCTGAGCTCTGAAGGCTGCTTCTCTGGCTGTAAGCAGTGAGCGCACCTCTGCGGTCATCCAGGGCTTATGGTTTCCCCGTACAGTGATGGTCTTCACTGTAGTGACATCCTCTGTGCACTTCGCAATGTAGCTGGTGACCGTTTCAGCATACTCCTCCACATCTGTCTTGTTTTCCTGGGAGGCTGCTATTTTGAAGACCTCCCAGTCTGTGTGCAGAAAACAGTCTTTCAGTGCAGAGGTTGCACTCTCTGGCCAAATTCTGATTTGTTTCACTACTGGCCTGGTGCGCTTCAGTAGAGGTTTGTAAGCAGGCACCAGCAGCACGGATATGTGGTCAGAAAGGCCAAGGTGGGGGCGAAGTATTGCCTTATATGCATCTGTGTTTGTGTACACTAAGTCCAACATATTCTCTCCTCTGGTCTTAAAGTCTACACATTGTTTAAACTTGGGGAGCACAGTCTTTAAGCTGGTGTGGTTAAAATCCCCCACAACCACCACGAAACTGTCCAGGTGTGAAGTCTGGATTTCACTAATAGCATCGTGCAGTTCCCCGAGTGCCTTCTTAGCTTTAGCGTTAGTGCTCGGCGCTATGTAAACAGCAGCTACAAACACGTTGCTAAATTCCTTCGGCAGATAATATGGCCAACAATTAACAATAAGGAACTCAGCCAATGGAGAGCAGTGTTTAGACACTAACGTGGCATTAACGCACCAGTTCTTGTTAACATAGATGCATAGCCCACCACCACCACGGCTCTTACTGGAGCTCGCCATTTCTCTGTCTGCCTGGAATGCCATCGTACCTTCCAGTTGAATGGCCTCGTCAGGGATGTTGTCGTCGAGCCATGTCTCCGTGAACGCAAGCACACAGCAGTCCCTCCACTCTCTCCAGGTTTCTCTCAGCAGACGCAGCTCGTCCAGCTTGTTTTTGAGGGAGCAGACATTAGAGAGAAGGAGTGATGGTACTGCTGGTCTGGAGGGGTTCAGAATCAGAATCAGAATCAGATTTATTGCCATTGTTCATGTAGTACACAAACTAGGAATTTGTCTCGGTGCAATGCTGCAACATTAAACATGATAAGATAAAAGAAATAAAAGACTATACATGCAATAAGTGTAGAATAAGAATGAGTAATACTAGTCAAAGCAGTTTTTAAATATATTAGCGAGCAGCAGATATTGTGGAGAACCACATAGTGCAGTCGGTAATGCAACAGAAACAGTGATGATTAACATGAGTCTGGTTGAGCTGCTGTACATAGTGCACGAGAGTCAATAAGTCACTTAGTGTTCAGCAGTCTGATGGCAGAGGGGAAGAAGCTGTTCATGTGCCGGGAGGTTTTAGTCTGAATGGACCGAAGTCTTCTACCTGAGGGGAGGGGGGCAAACAGTACGTGACCAGGGTGTGAAGGATCGGCTATGATCCGGCCTGCACGCCTCCGGGTCCTGGAGATGTACAGGTCCTGGAGAGATGGGAGCTTGCAGCCGATCACCTTCTCAGCAGTGCGCACGACGCGCTGCAGCCTTAGTCTGTCCCTGGCAGTGGCTCCTGCGTACCACACGGTTAGCTTGAGGTAGCTTGAGCTTCCTCAGCTGCCGCAGGAAGAACATCCTCTGCTGGGCCTTTTTGATGAGGGAGCTGATGGTCGGCTCCCATTTGAGGTCCCGGGTGATGGTGGTGCCCAAGAAGCGGAAGGAATCTGCAGTGGTGATGGGAGAGCCTTTAGGGGTTAGCCTTTAGCCTAGCATGAATCCCGGCCCTTTTTCCCCCTCATGGATCATCACCTTATCGTGGTGGTGGTGGTGGTGGGGGGGGGGGGGTTGCGTGCCCCAGTGATCCCAGGAGCTATGTTGTCCGGGGCAATTTGATAGGGTCACCCAAGACAAACTGGTCCTGGGTGAAGGGCCAGACTAAGAACGATCCAACAGACTCTGATTATAAATTCTATATCAAGGATTCAGTGTACCCCGCCTGGTATGGGGTACTGGGGCCCCACCCTGGAGCCAGGCCCGGGGGAGGGGCTCGAAGGCTACCGTCTGGTGGCCGGGTTTCCACCCATGGGACCCGGCCGGGCTCAGCCTGAAGGAGTTACATGGGTCCACCCTCCAGTGGGCTCACCACCTGCAGGAGGGATCATGGGGGTCCGGTGCTATGTGGATTAGGTGGCGGTCAAAGGTGGAGACCTTGGCGGACTGATCCCAAGCTTTCTAAACTGGCTTTTGGTACGTGGAATGTCACCTCTCTTTTGGGGAAGGAGCCTGAGCTGGTGTACGAGGTTGAGAGATACCGGCTAGATATAGTCGTGTCATCAGACCTGCAACCGTATGTCTTGGACACCCGGGTAAAGAGAGGTGCAGAGCTGTCAACTGATCACCACCTGGTGGTGAGTTGGATCCAAATGCAGGGGAGGAAGCCATTCAGACCTGGTAATAATAATAATAATAATGCATCGGTTTTATATAGTGCTTTATCATATATACTCAAAGACGCTTTACAAATAGGTACATTATTCATTCACTCCAGACAGGCAATGGTAGTGGCAATGGTAGTGGGAAGCTACTTCTGCAGCCACAGCTGCCCTGGGGCAGGCTGACGGAAACGTGGCAGCCAATCTGCGCCAACAGCCTTTCCGGCCACCACCGAACATTTTATACATTTATACACATTCATACCCAGTGTTATGGGCACTGGAGGCAATGCGGGTGAAGTGTCTTGCCCAGGGACACAACGGCAGGATATCTGGGGAGAGTGGGATTCGAACCGCCAACCATCGGGTTATTAGACGACCTGCTCTACCTCCTGAGCCACTGCTGCCCCCCAAACGTATAGTGAGGGTGTGCTGGGAATGTCTGGCTGAGGCCCCTGTCCGGGAAGTCTTCAACTCCCACCTCCGGAAGAACTTCAACCACATTCCGAGGGAGTCTGGAGACATGGAGTCTGAATGGGCCATGTTCTCCACCTCTGTTGTTGAAGCGGCGGCCCAGAGCTGCGGCCACAAGGTGGTCGGTGCATCTCGTGGTGGCAACCCCCGAACCAAGTGGTGGACACCAGTGGTGAGGGGGGCCATTAAGCTGAAGAAGGAGTCCTATCAAGCTTGGTTTGCTTGTGGGACTCCCAAAGCAGCTGAGGTGTACCGGCAGGCCAAGCGGAGTGCAGCTCGTGTGGTTGCTGAAGCAAAAACCCGGGTATGGGAGGAGTTCGGTGAGGCCATGGAACAAGACTTTTGGTCGGCCTCGAAGAGATTCTGGCAAACTGTCCGGCGGCTCAGGAGGGGAAAGCAGCTCCCTGTCCACACTGTGTATGGTGCGGATGGGACACTGTTGACTTCGACTGGGGATATCGTCGGGCGGTGGAAGGAATACTTCGAGGATCTCCTCAATCCCATTGATACGCCTTCCACAGAGGAAGCAGGGTTTGGGGATGAGGGGGATGACTCTCCTATCACAGGGGCTGAGGTCACCAAGGTGGTTAAAAATCTCCTTGGTGGCCGGGCCCTGGGGGTTGACGAGATTCGCCCTGAGTACCAGGTTTTCGTCCTGGCCGTGGCACATCGGACCGGCTCTTTACCCTCTCGAGAATTCTTGAGGGTTCGTGGGAGTTTGCCCAACCAGTTTACATGTGTTTTGTGGACTTGGAGAAGGCATTTGACTGCGTCCCTTGTGGTTTTTTTGTGGGGGGGGGGGGGGTGCTTCCAGAGTATGGGGTATCAGGCTTGTTGTTACGAGCTATTCGGTCTCTGTACGACCATTGTGAGAGTTTGGTTCGTATTGCCAACACTCGGTCGGAGTCATTCCCAGTGAGAGTTGGACTCCGCCAGGGCCGCCCTTTGTCATCTATCCTGTTCATAATTTTTATGGACAGGATTTCTAGGCGCAGCCAGGGAATGGAGGGTGTCATGCTTGGTGACCACAGGATCTCGTCTCTGTTGTTTGCAGATGATGTTGTCCTGTTGGCTTCATCCAGCAATGACCTACAGCTCTTGCTAGGACGGTTTGCCACTGAGTGTGAAGCGGCTGGGATGAGAATCAGCACCTCCAAGTCCGAGTCCATGGTCCTCAGCCAGAAAAAGGTGGATTGTCCTCTCTGGGTTGGGGACAGGCTCCTGCCCCAAGTGGAAGAGTTTAAGTATCTTGGGGTCTTGTTCACGAGTGAGGGAAAATGGAGCAAGAGATTGACAGACGGATTGGAGCAGCATCTGCAGTGATGCGGACGTTGTACCGGTCTGTTGTGGTGAAGAGGGAGCTTAGTTCTAAGGCAAAGCTGTCGATTTACCAGTCAATCTACGTTCCTACTCTCACCTATGGTCACGAGCTTTGAGTAATGACCGAAAGAACAAGATCGCGGATACAAGCGGCTGAAATGAGCTTTCTCCGTAGGATTGCTGGACTCACCCTCAAAGATAGGGTGAGGAGCTCAGTCATCTGGGAGAGGCTCAGAGTAGAACCGCTGCTCCTCCACATTGAAAGGAGTCAGTTGAGGTGGTATTAGATTAGATTAGATTAGATTCAACTTTATTGTCATTACACATGTATGAATACAAGGTAACGAAACACAGTTTAGCATCCAATCAGAAGTGCAAAGGACAGCAGTGCAGTATATACAGTGTAGCGTAAAATAGGAATATTAATAAATATGAATATGATCAGGTATGAATTATTTAATTTCTATTGATGTATTGGAATCTGAGATCAAATCTCGTTTCATATACATCAGAAAAGTTAATAACACTCGTAGGGGCACCAGCTTCTATCTCTAAGAAGCAATTTAATCTTTAATTTCACTTTATACCTGTTTAATCACTCAATAAATTAATCAATAATCAGTCTCGAAAATTTTCCGTGAATTCGATACCTGTGCTTGAACAGACTCAGAATGAAATAAATTCTCAACAACTTCTCTCATTTTCACATATTTATTAAACGAAATGCATTGCAGTAATTTCATCAATCATAAAATCAATCTTGTAAATGATAGATTAACAATGTCAATATTTTCGGAACCAGGGTTAAACTGAGAAATGAATCTCTATCAGTTTGAGTTAACAGATTATGGAAACAACGCAAATTTATGGAGAAAGTTTACTAATTATATGAAAAAGTCCTGGATTAATCTTAAGAAAATAAAAACGGAATTTTAATAAAAAGAAGAATTATGTTAAGGGCTTCTTAATTTGCATCTGATTAGATAAGATAAGATAAGATAAGCCTTTATTAGTCCCACAATGGGGAAATTCCAGGATTGCAACAGCATAGGGACAGCAACACTCAGAGCAACAATCAGAAGGCAAGAAAAAACAACATCTAGTAAACATATGTCCATATTACTATAAATGTATATATATAGACACACAGTGCAGAGCATTATGGCTGGTGGATGTGCAGCAGAAAGTCTAAGCTCTCTCTCCGCGGATGCAGCGGGCCAGCTGGAAGTCTTTGGGCATGATGGTGACCCCCTTAGCGAAGAAGAGACCACCAGGTGGGTCTCGCTGGTCTCCTGCAGAGCCATGACGGCGAAGCTCAGGAAACGAAGGACGGTCTTGAGATACACAAATTATTACTGAACCTCAGGCGTTTAATTCAGCAGATGAATTAAAGTTACAGCTCACGTGATTCCTCGGTGATGATGGTTCTTTCGTCGTCCTCAGCCCAAGATTTCGTGGACGTTAATATCTGCCCGCAGATATTTTCAGGGTCCACATTTCGACCTTTAAATTCAAGCGGTCGAAGAGGCTGGATTCTGGGCTGTATGACCCACAGTTGAAACTGGGTTTGGAGCCCGATGATGACGACGTTTCTTCAGCGTGTAATGAACAGCTGCGCGTTGATTCCTCAGCTGCACGTGATGTGGAGAGCTGCGTCTAAGAGGCCTTCGATAATAATTAATTAAGGATATCTAATCCGATCTCAAATTAAAGAGTTTCGGACTTTAGATAAAAATAGTAGCTTCTGGTGGGTGCTTGGTCAAGAAAAATATTATAAAAATAAAACCAAGATTAAAGTTTACATTAAAATTAAACAAACGGTGATTTTACAGAAAGTTTAACAAAGAAAAAGTGATGAATAAAAATTGGAGTTTAACTCCGATTAAGAATTGAGCTCAAAGAAATAGGAATTCCTAGGCATTTAAGAGAAAAAGAAAAGACATTAAAATACAAAGTTACATAAACAAATTACGAGTTATCTGCTCTGTGTTCAGAAAAGCGACACGTGGTCGAAGTCTTTGTTCAGACGGTCCTTTGTTCTTCCTTGCTGTGTGTAGACCATAGAGAGACGAACCGAAAAAGCAAAAAGAGAAAAAAGAGGACGAAGCAGGGGTCTCTCTGTTATTTATAAGTTCCGTTGAGCTATCGCAGGCTTCCGGCCTGACCGGAATCTCAGCCAGTGAGAGTCCTTCGTGGGAGGCCCGATGAACCTTTAGTCCAATAACAAACAGTCTATTGTTTGGAGCTCTTTGGGATGAAGAGTTGTTGTCATGCAGAGATTGGCTGCTGGAGTCACATGGTTTTAGAGGCAAATTTCCCATACATACTGGAATGTGCTATTTTCCTTATGTATTAAACTAAGTTAACTTTAGTATATCTTATAAGCAGTGCTTCTAAATCAACATGCAGGAATAAACATTCATTTAAACATTTTTCATACATATATATATATATATATATATATATATATATATATATATATATATATAAAATCACAGATTAATGCATTTCACACATATTATTGATTTTCCACATTAAAACATCAGAGTCCATTTACTTTTCATAGTTCTGAAAAGAAGAAGGTTTAGAATTGAGTTTGTAATAATGTACTTTAAAGTGGTTCTTCTTCAGTGTCCTCAAGAAGAAGAGGCACTGATGGGCCTTCTTGATCAGGCTGGTGGTGTTAACTGACCAGGACAGGTCCTCCGAGATGAGGGTCCCCAGGAATTTGAAGCTGGGGACACGTTCAACAGCTATGCCATTGATATGTATGGGGTCATGTGTCTCTCCCCTCTCCTTCCTGTAGTCCACTATGAGCTCCTTGGTTTTGCTGGTGTTAAGGAGCAGGTTATTGTCAGCGCACCAAGTAGCCAAGTGCTCAACCTCTGCCTTGTAATCTGACTCATCGTTGTCCCTGATGAGTCCGATCACCGTGGTGTCATCTGCGAACTTTATGATGGAATTGGATCCATACATAGGTCTGCAGTCATGGGTGAAGAGGGAGTAGAGGAATGGGCTGAGCACACAGCCCTGTGGTACACAGGTGTTGTGTGTGATGACGGAAGAATGGTTGGGGCCTGACCTAACATGCTGGGGTCTGTTGGTCAGAAAATCCATGATCCATTTGCAGATGGAGGTACTGATTCCCAGGTCCCCAAGTTTAGTGATCAACTTGGAGGGGATAACTGTGTTGAATGCTGAGCTGAAGTCAACAAACAGCATTCTTGCGTAGGTGTTCTTGTCATCCAGGTGTGAGAGTACATAGCGCGGTGCTGTAGAAACCGCATCCTCTGTACTCCTGTTGCTCCGGTAGGCAAACTGGTGAGGGTCCAGTGTAGGGGGCAGGCATTTTTTGAGCTGTGCCAAGACCAGTCGCTCAAAGCACTTCATGACTATGGGCGTCAGTGCCACAGGGCGATAGTCATTTAGGCAAGATGGTGTTGAATGTTTCGGCACTGGTACTATAGAAGTGGTCTTGAAGCACGCTGGTACCACGGCCTGGGCCAGGGACAGGTTGAAGATGTCTGTGAAGACCCCTGCCAGCTGCTCAGCGCATGCCCTCAGCACACGCCCAGGAATGCCGTCAGGGCCAGCAGCCTTACGTACGTTGACATGACTCAGTGCGTTACGGACGTCGGTGTGGGTGAGTGTGAGGTGGTGGAGGTCGTCAGAGGGTGGGAAATTGATGTTCTTTTCGCTATTGTCCTTATCAAAAAGAGCATAGAAGTCATTGAGCTCATTGAGAAAGGACACAGTCATGGCTATAGGTATGGAGTTGCTGGGCTTATAATCAGAGATAGCTTGAATGCCCTGCCACATGTGTCGGGGGTCAGAGTCCCCAAAATGTTCCTCCACCTTCATCTTGTAGCTGTGCTTGGCCTTCTTGATGCCCCTCTTCAGATCTACCCTGGATGAACTGTAGGCCTGTGCGTCACCAGATCTAAAGGCATTGTTACGTGCCTTTAGCAGAAGCCGCCCTTCTCTGTTCATCCACGGCTTCTGATTTGGGTACGTGGTGATCTGTCTTTCCGTGGTGACACTGTCAGTAGTGGTGTTGATATAGTCCAGGACTGAGTGGGTGTAAGAGTCAATGTTTATGTGGGAGCCACAGGTAGCCTGAGAGGTGAACATACTCCAGTCTGTGTTCCTAAACTTTTCCTGGAGTACAGAGTCAACCCCCTCTGGCCACACTTTGATGGTCCTCACTGATGGCTTCACCCGGTTGATGAGCGGTACATACTAGGGGGTAAGGAACAAAGATAAGTGATCAGACTGTCCTAGGTGGGGGAGGGGAGTTGCTGTGTAGGCTCCCACAATATTGGTGTAAACATGGTCCAATGTTTTGTCCCCTCTTGTGTGACAGGAGACATGCTGGTAGAATTTAGGAAGCACTGTCTTGAGGTTAGAGTGGTTAAAATCACTCGCCACAATAAATGCTGCCTCTGGGTGTGCAGTTTGTTGTTTGCTAATAGCTGCATGCAATTCTTTCATAGCAAGCTTAGCATTAGCATCCGGAGAAATGTAAGCAGCTGTTATGATGGTATAAGTGAGCTTGCGTGGCAGATAGAAAGGTCTACATTTAACCATGAGAAACTCCAGGTTAGCTGAGCAGTGTCTCTCAGCAGTGACAGAGTTCGTGCACCAAGCCTTGTTAATATAAATGCACACTCCCCCACCTCTGGTCTTACCGGAGTCATCAGCTGCTCTGTCTGCCTGGAGAGTGTGTAGGCCGGCTAGCTCGATAGCATTGTCAGGTATTCCACTGTGTAGCCATGTTTCCGTGAAAATCATGATATTGCAGTTCATAAGTCTCTTATTGTTGGTGATCTGAAGCCGTAGCTCATCCATTTTGTTCGCCAGTGACTGTACATTAGTGAGTAAAATACTGGGTAGAGAAAGCCGGTGCGGTGTTAGCTTTAGCTTAGCTCTTAGCCCACCGCGCTTCCCCCACCTTTGTTTACAGTCTCTATGCCGCCTGCGAGCACTTCCGGTCGGCCGGAAAGCTTGCCGAGCGTTGGGTGTTCTCTGGAGCTCAGGGATGAGACGTAGGTTGCTGATAAAAAGATTGTTATCGTTATTTTGTAATCCAATGTCCAAAAGCTCATTTCAGGTGTAAGATGTGAAAGCGAAGCTGTTCTGAACGAACAGACCCGAAATGCGCAGAAATAACACTGCTAATCCACAAAATCTGAAGAGACGCTGAGCCTCGCGTTGTGCACGCGCTGCCATCTTGTCAATATAGAGGGCATCTGGGCATCTGATTAAGATGCCTCCTGGACGCCTCCCACTTGAGGTGTTTCAGACACGTCCCACTGGGAGGAGACCCCGGGGCAGACCCAGGACTCGGTGGAGAGACTATATCTCCCATCTGGTCTGGGAACACCTTGGTATCCTCTCTGAAGAGCTGGAGCAGGTGGCTGGGGAGAGGGAAGTCTGAGCTTCTCTGCTTGAACTGCTGCCTCTGCGACCCGGACCTCCGGAAAAGCGGTAGAAGATGGATGGATGGATTGAAATAATCTAAAAATATAAAGATATATAAATAAATAAATTGGCTAAATAAGTACAAAAACATGAATGATAAAATTAGTTAAAAGCTAAGCTAAAAAGGTGGGTCTTGAGCCTCCTTTTAAAAATATCAACTGTCTCTGCAGCCCTGAGGTCTTCTGGCAGGCCATTCCACAGACGTGGGCCAAAAAACTCGAGTGATGCCTCACTGTGGGTTTTTGTCCTAACTGTAGGTATCATTACAAGGCCAGTACCAGAGGACCTCAGGGTCCGCGAGGGACAGTATGGTAAAAGCAGATCTGTGGCGGCATGAAATAATCAGCAGCGAACTGAGGTTTAAAAGTGGGTTTTATTTCATTCTGCCATCACAGAACTCACTCCAGCGCCGTGCAGGTGCGCCGGAGCGAGCTCTCAGGCTCTCAGGCAATTGTGTGGTCAGTTGAGCAGTCGTCAGAGAGAGAGAGAGAGAATTACAGAGCGATATGCAGTTTAAATACCCCACTACAGACAATACATGAAAGGCACATTTGCATCACAGTACAGAGCAGGGAGCATGAGCACCTGCATTTGAGTCACACATATCAACAGGATACTGGCAGGAAAGAGCTAGACAAAGAGAAGCTGCCTATTGATCTCAATACACACATCTCATTGTTCTGCTAATTGCTCCAGCTGAGCGCTCTGCTTGTCCGTAGGCTGTGGGGGTGACCCACACACTCCCCCCCCAGAGGGCTCAGCAGGAAGCTGAGGCCTCAATAGTCCGGCTTTGGTAGCGAGCAGGGAAAGCTCTGTGCAGGCGGAGGTGGAGGGGAGGGGGTGGGGGTAGCAAGTGCCGGCCCGGGAACGGCGAAGTTGTCTGGGCCGCGCAAAAATTGCATGTGGATCCACGGTGTTGAGGGGCTGTCCCGTTGAACGTGCGGTGGTCCACAGTGGCTGTGAGAAGAAAAATTTGTCTCTGACTCCTCTCGCGGCTATGAAGAAAAAAAAAAGGAGCTGCAGCAGTGAGGGACTTGGCGTGTTGACTTTAGGTGCGCGCGCAGCCCTAAAGCCCTCGGGGACAGCAGGCGGCTGAATTCCCTTGTGCGCCGTGGCAGAGACCCATACAAAATCCTGTGAGCGAGCTGCGTGTGTTCTTCAGGTGTGTGAGCAGCCCTGAAGGTTCTATGTGCAGCGGCGAAGGACGATGGCGGTCTGTGGAGCCGTTATTGTCCCGTGCGTGGTGCGCCGTCCTTGTAACCCCCCGGTGTGCGTGTGGGGTTTGGTGCGTGGCAGGACCGCTGTAGAGGCGAGTCAGGGTCAGGGAGCTTGCTGGAGATCAGCGTCGTCGGCGCCGATGGTCATCCCTGTTCAGCTGTTGCGTCGTTCGCTCGTGGTGCGTTGGAGCGGTGAGAGGAAGTAGACGATCTTTGTCCCTTGGGCTCGCGTAGATGCGTAGGAGCGGTGAGAGGGAGTAGACGATCTTTGTCCCTCGGGCTCGTGTCGATGCGGACGAGCAGTGAGAGGGATTAGACGATCTTTGTCCCTCGGGCTCGTGTCGATGCGGAGGAGCGGTGAGAGGGAGGAGGAGCGGTGAGAGGGAGAAAACGTTCTGTGTCCCTTGGCCGGTCCAGCGTGGATGTCCCGATCTCAGGCGAGGGTCGCACCATGAAGCTTTCTGCGGCTTTCCCGGTCGTGGGTGATCTCCGGAGAGTTCGCCTGGTGGTGGCTCTGCGTCGAGGTCTCCATGTAGCAGAAGGGAGGGCAGATCATTTGCGTCAGGCTGCTGCGTTCGCTTGTCGTCGGAAAGTCACCGCCGGGGGCTGCCAGCGTGTTCTTTTCTTGGTCGGGTCACCAGTGTAGATGTCCAGATCAGAAGGTTGCGTTGCACAAAGCGTGTGCTTTCTTTCGGGGTCACCAGTGTGGCGGCATGAAATAATCAGCAACGAACTGAGGTTTAAAAGTGGGTTTTATTTCATTCCGCCATCACAGAACTCACTCCAGCACCGTGCAGGTGCGCCGGAGCAAGCTCTCAGGCTCTCAGGCAATCGTGTGGTCAGTTGAGCAGTCGTCAGAGAGAGAGAGAGAATTACAGAGCGATATGCAGTTTAAATACCCCACTACAGACAATACATGAAAGGCACATTTGCATCACAAAACAGAGCAGGGAGCATGAACACCTGCATTTGAGTCACACATATCAACAGGATACTGGCAGGAAAGAGCTAGACAAAGAGAAGCTGCCTATTGATCTCAATCAAAGAGGGAGCTGAGGAGAAAGATCAGAGAAGGCAAGGACAGCTTCAGGAAGAAGATGGAGGACAAGCTGCAACAGGGCGACATCAGCGGGGTCTGGAGAAACCTCAAAACCATCTCGGGGCTCCAGAATACCTCCCCCCAGGCCATGGGGGGCAGGGAGTGGGCGAACAACCTGAATCTGTTTTTCAATAGATTTGACCAACCGCCCTCCCCCCTGTCTGCACAACAACCACTGCTGCCTCTAAGAAATCAAGTCCTGCTGCCCACTCCCCACTCCACCGACACCCCCCCCCACTCCCAACACACAGCCCCCCATCCTGACCCTGACCAAGACCCAGGTGAGGACGGAGCTGAGGAAGATCAAGGCGAGGAAGGCGTCGGGACCGGACGGCATCAGCGCAAAGCTCCTCAAGTCCTGTGCAGACCAGCTGTGTGGGATTGTGACGTATATCTTCAACATGAGCCTGAAACTGGGGAGGGTACCACAGCTGTGGAAAACATCTTGTGTGGTACCTGTACCAAAAACTTCCCACCCCAAAGACCTGAACAGCTACAGACCGGTGGCCTTGACGTCCCACTTGATGAAGACCCTGGAGAGACTGCTCCTTGCTCATCTCCGCCCCCTGGTGGAACCAGCGATGAATCCACTCCAGTTCGCCTACCAGCATGGCATTGGGGTGGAGGATGCGGTGATCTTCCTCCTTCACCGTTCTCTGTCCCACCTGGAGAAGCCCGGGAATATGGTGAGGATCATGTTCTTTGACTTCTCCAGTGCTTTCAACACCATCCAACCGATGATCCTGAAGGACAAGCTGCTGCGCGCAGGGGTGGACCAGCACCTGTCATCATGGATCCTGGACTACCCCACGAACCGGCCTCAGTTTGTGAGAACCCGGGACTGTGTTTCCGACACGATCATCAGTAGCACGGGGGCCCCCCAGGGAACGGTGCTGGCTCCCTTCCTGTTCACTCTTTATACTGCGGACTTCTCACACAACACAACACATTGCCATCTACAGAAGTTCTCTGATGACTCTGCGATCGTTGGTCTCATCTCCAACGGAGATGAAGCTGAGTACAGAGGGCTTATCCAGGACTTTGTGGACTGGTGCCATCGGAACTGCCTCCAGATCAACGCGAGGAAAACTAAGGAGCTGGTGGTGGACTGCCGCAGGCATGGGCAGCCCCTCACAGCACCAGTAAATATACAGGGAACAGACATCGAGATGGTGACATCCTATAAGTACCTGGGTATTCATCTGAACAATAAACTAGACTGGTCACACAATACTGACGCACTCTACAAGAAGGGACAGCGCAGGCTGTTCCTGCTGAGGAGACTCAGGTCTTTTGGTGTACAAGGGGCGCTGCTGAAGTCATTCTATGACACGGTGGTGGCATCAGCCATCACTTTTGGAGTGGTCTGCTGGGGCAGTGGCATTACTGCAGCCGATAGGAAGAGACTGAACAAACTGATTAAGAAAGCTAGCTCTGTCCTGGGGCAGCACCTTGATCCGATGGAGGAGATAGGAGAGAGAAGGACGGTGGCTAAACTGTCATCTCTGCTGGAGTCCGAGTTCCACCCTATGCAGGACATACTGGATGCACTGAGGAGCTCATTTAGCAGCAGACTACATCATCCCAGGTGCACAACCGAGAGGTTTCGTAGGTCCTTCCTACCAACGGCTGTCAGACTGTACAACCTAAGCAGGGCTGCTCGCAGAGATAGCAAAAAGACGTAACAAACTAATAGTTTTTTTGAATGCAAAAGATGCAATAGACTTACACAATGGTCCTCTCCGGCATACAACTAGGAACATACCGGTCGCTATGGAGGGTGAGAATATGTATGGGCACATAATCATACCATGTAGGATAACTAAGTAGACGGTTATGCTGTTTCATCCCACCTAGCAACAATGCTCTGCACTGTGTGTGTTTATATATTTACATATTTATTCCATCTAGCTACAATGCTCCGCACTGTGTTTTTATATATCTACATATTATTCCATCTAGCTACATTGCTCCGCACTGTGTGTGTTTATATACTTGCATATTTATTCCACCTAGCTGCAATGCTCCGTACTGTGGGTGTTTATATATTTACATATTTATTCCATCTAGCTACAATGCTCTGCACTGTGTGTTCATATATTCATATATTTATTCCATCCAGCTACAATGCTCTGCACTGTGTGTCTGTGTGTGTGTGTGTATATATATATTTTATAGTAATATGTACATATGTACAGTATATTAGCTGCTCTTGCTTACTTGTTTTTTTTTTTTGTTTTTTTTTTTCTTACCTTCTGATTGTTGCTCTGAGTGTTGCTATCCCTGTGCTGTTGCAATCCTGGAATTTCCCCGTTGTGGGACTAATAAAGGCTTATCTTATCTTATCTTATCTTATCTTAATACACACATCTCATTGTTCTGCTAATTGCTCCAGCTGAGCGCTCTGCTTGTCCATAGGCTGTGGGGGTGACCCACAGATCAAATAAATAAGAAGGACAAGACAATTAAGAGTTTTATAAACTAATAAAAGAACTTTAAAATTGATTCTATAAGTCACCGGGAGCCAATGCAGTGATGCTAAAACTGGCATGATATGTTCTCTTTTTCTGTTCCTCGTCATCACATGAGCTGCTGAATTCTGTAATAGTTGTCTTTTTAGGAAGACCAGAAAGGAGAGCATTACAATAATCAATACAACTGGAAATAAAAGCATGCATTGTGGCACATATGTTGGGTACATATTTTCCACAAATGTATTGCTGCATGTTTATTGTGTGCTTCACGTCTCGAGGGACAAAAGGACTGAGTCTGCAGGAGATATCGAGAGGGTGTGAAATTTGGCCTTTGTCTCAGAGAGAAGCCCTGGAGGGATTTTCGGACCATCGAAGGCTAAGAGACAATGGTGGAAGATCAAAAGGGTTACAGTGTGACTGTATGTTTGCTAAGACACCATGTGACTTGAGTTTCGATGTTCTGGAGTATAAAAGAACGATGTGATGTTGATCTGTCTCTTTTCTTGCTTGGAGATTGTTAGAGTATGTGTTCTGTTAATAAAGCTGAACCTGAGAAATAAACTCAGCCTCATCCTTGAGCACATCCTCTACACTGGTGACCCTAAGACAAATTATGGCCGGTGATGACTCTCCTGCACCGGACTCATCAGGAGCCAGCCAGGGTAATGCAGCTACCACAGTCCAGCTACCTGATTTCTGGCAGCATAGCCCGCGCTCCTGGTTTAACACAGTCGAGGCACAGTTCCATCTTCGGGGAATTTCGGCGGACGCCACGAAATTCTACCATGTGGTTGCAAAGCTGGACAGCCACACAGCCCAGCGGGTGGAGAGCCTGATTAACCACCTGCCAGACGACGACAAGTATGACGCATTGAAAGCTGCTCTCATCCGTGCTTTCACCCCTCGCTGGGAGAGCGAGCAGAGAAGCTCCTGGCGTTGACTGAGGGCGAGGTCGAGAGACCTGCAGACCTGATGGCGAAGATGCTGAGTTTGAGAGACGCCGAAGATGATGTCTTTATCTTCGCCCATCTTTTCCTCAGGACACTACCGTCAGCGGTGAGAGTTACCCTGGCCAGTTCACAGCTGCTAGCCCACCGAGATTACCACGAGCTGGGCCAGGAGGCGCAGCGACTCGTCGACGCCCATAGGCGACACACGGCCACGATCGCAGCAGCGGAGCTGAGCGGAACACCCGGAGACGGCAGGGGGCCAGAGGCTGCAGCACCAGACTCGCTGACAACAGCAGCGGCGGAGGCCAGGAGACGTGGAGCGGGCGACGTCCTTTGCTTTTACCACCGCCGTTTCGCCGAGAGGGCACGCAAGTGCATTCCACCGTGCCAGTTCAAGCGCTCGGGAAATGCCAAGACCGGGAGTCAGTAGCAGCTGCGACTCTCGGTGAAAAGAGCAAGCTGCTCTACCTGACGGACGCACAGTCAGGGAGGAATTTCCTTGTGGACACAGGCTCCCAGCTGAGTTTCATCACACCTTCCTACACTGACCGGCTGGCACCTTCCAGTGGTCCCCTGGTGTCGGCAGCGAACGGCTCGGCGATTAAGACCTTCGGGGAGAAGAATCTGCTTCTGTCTCTACACGGCCGAACATTCGAGTGGACTTTCGTCATAGCGGCAGTCAGTTTCAACATGTTAGGTGCTGATTTTTTGTGCTCACATGGTTTATTGGTTGATCTTGCTAATAGACGTCTGGTTAATGCACTGTCTTTTCATTCTATTCCCTGCACAGCCCGGGTGGCCCCGCCTACTGCACAGGCCAACGTCACAGCTGCAGGTGGTAAGTTTCACGCACTGCTCACTCAGTTCCCAGCACTCACAGTCCCAACGTTTTCAGCGACAGTGGCTAAACATGGGGTGGAACATTTTATCACTACCACCGGGCCACCCGTTTTTGCAAAAGCTCGGCGCTTGGACTCAGCTAAACTGGCCATAGCGCGCGAGGAGTTCGCCAACTTGGAGAAACTGGGCATCATTAGACGTTCTAAAAGCCCCTAGGCTTCACCGCTACACATGGTCCCAAAGGCTGATGGTTCGTGGCGACCTTGCGGTGATTTCCACAAGTTGAATAACGCCTCAGCGCACGACCGCTACCCGATTCCGCACATCCAAGATTTTTCGGTTCATTTGGCGGGGGCGCGCATTTTTTCTAAAATAGACTTGGTGCGTGGTTACCATCAGGTTCCAGTGCACGCTCAGGATATACCCCAAACAGCGGTAATAACTCCTTTCGGGCTTTTTGAGTTTTTGCGCATGCCTTTTGGACTCAAGGGTGCCACGCAGATGTTCCAGCGTATGATGGACGCGGTTCTACGCGACCTCCCTTTCGTGTTCGTCTACTTGGATGACATTTTGGTAGCCAGCACGTCCGAAGACGATCACGAAAGCCACCTCACAGAGGTTTTTCGGAGGCTGGCAGAGCACGGGTTAATAATTAACCCAGCGAAGTGCCAGTTTGGGGTGGTGCAAATTGATTTTTTGGGGCATCACGTTTTGCCAGAAGGGGCGGTCCCTCTGCCCGATAAAGTACGCGCAATAACAGATTTTCCCCGACCTCAAACGGTCAAAGTGTTACAGGAGTTTTTAGGAATGGTTAATTTTTATAACCGTTTCCTCCCAAGCGCAGCGCAGCTCATGCAAGCATTGTACGCTGCACTAAAGACGCAAAAACCCACAAATAAAATCGAATGGTCTCCGGAGCGGGAGCGCGCATTCTCCCAAGTCAAATCAGCCCTGGCAAACGCAGTTTTGTTGGCACACCCAGTCCCAACGGCCCGCATGGCGCTCACCACTGATGCTTCCGATTTAGCGGTGGGGGCGGTTGTTGAACAGTTTGTTGCAGGGACCTGGCAGCCGCTCGCATTTTTCAGCACAACCTTGCGCGATAGCGAGCGAAAATACAGCGCGTTCGACAGGGAGCTGTTGGCCCTACACTTGGCCATCCGCCATTTCCAGTTCTGGCTGGAAGGGCGCCATTTCACTGCGTTTGTGGACCACAAGCCGCTAACGTTTGTGATGGCCAAGATTTCAGAACCTTGGTCGGGCCAGCAGCAAAGACAGCTGGCCGCGATATTGGAGTTCACCACCGATATCCAGTATGTCGCAGGTAAACATAATGTAGTGGCAGACTGTCTCTCGCGTGCTGTAACGGCGCCAGGCCCCATGGGGGCAGACTCGGTGGCCGTGGCTGTGGGCCAGGGTAGCGGCGCGGAAGCGCACGCAGCCCCGGTCCCCGTAGGTTTAGATTATGCAGCCATGGCCGCGGAGCAGGTTAGTGATGCGGATGTGCGCGCGCTCCAGTCTGGACCAACAGGGTTAAGGCTGGAGCACAGGGTGCAGCAAGTCGGTATGCCCCCCCTAATCTGCGATGTCTCCACGGGACGGCCGCGCCCCGTGGTACCAGCTGCGTGGCGCCGCCGCGTTTTTGACTCGGTCCATTCCCTGGCGCAATCAATCAAGATGGTGGGGGAGAAATTTGTTTGGCCGAGGTTGCGCAAACAGGTCAAGGAATGGGCAGCAGCCTGCATAGCGTGTCAGCGAGCCAAAATACACAAGCACACTAGAGCTTCTTTGGAGCCTTTTCACATCCCGGCTAAGTGCTTTGATCATGTGCATGTCGACTTGGTGGGCCCCCTCCCATTGTCACAGGGGCACACACACCTTTTGACGATGGTGGATCGCACCACGCGTTGGCCAGAAGCGGCTCCTCTGGCATCAACCACAGCGGAGGAGGTTGCACGCGCGTTTTTAACATCTTGGGTTGTGCGTTTTAGAGTCCCGTCGGGCATAACGTCCGACAGAGGTCCTCAATTTGTCTCCGAACTCTGGTCATCGATGGCCCGCAGCCTAGGGGTGAAGATCCACCGCACTACCACGTATAACGGTTTATGCGAACGTTTTCATAGGTCATTGAAAGCAGCCCTCAGAGCGTCGCTTACGGATACAAATTGGGTTGACAAACTTCCATGGGTTTTATTGGGGTTGCGTTCTGCACCTAAGGAGGATTTGCACGCCTCCCCAGCTGAGTTAGTTTTTGCACAACCTCTCCGTTTACCCGGTGAATTTCTCCTCGACAGTCCTGCGCCAAATTGCCCCACCGCTCAGCTGTTGCAGAGCGACACAGGGCCAAACACACTGCCTGGCCCCGTTCATCACAGTTTCCCATGCGTTTTTGTGCCGAAGGCTTTAAAAAATGCAGAGTTTGTTTTTGTTAGACATGATGCTCATCGCCCAAATTTGCGGCCACCTTATGATGGACCTTTCAGAGTGCTGGAAACGGGAGAGAAGCATTTTTTGCTAGATTTGGGAGACAGGAAGGAGTTGATTTGTATAAACAGACTCAAACCTGCTTTTGTTTTGGCGGATGAACAAGTGCAGTTGGCGCGGGCCCCCCGTCGCGGCAGACCTCCGAGAAGGCATTCTCCAGAACCCCCACAGAGATTGGCTAACAGTTCTAATCCACAGGTGCAGGAAGACACTGCAGAAGCAGCAAGGCTGGCTTACAGCAGATACGGCAGGAGGTTTAGACCTAGGCAACTGGTGGATTGATATTTGATATGTCGTAATGTTTTTATGTCATGCATCTCTGATTATGTTTGTCCCATATTTGACGTTTGGGGGGGGGGGGTCATGTGGCACATATGTTGGGTACATATTTTCCACAAATGTATTGCTGTATGTTTATTGTGTGCTTCACGTCTCGAGGGACAAAAGGACTGAGTCTGCAGGAGATACCGAGAGGGTGTGAGATTTGGCCTTTGTCTCAGAGAGAAGCCCTGGAGGGATTTCCGGACCATCGAAGGCTAAGAGACAATGGTGGAAGATCAAAAGGGTTACAGTGTGACTGTATGTTTGCTAAGACACCATGTGACTTGAGTTTCGATGTTCCGGAGTATAAAAGAGCGATGTGATGTTGATCTGTCTCTTTTCTTGCTTGGAGATTGTTAGAGTATGTGTTCTGTTAATAAAGCTGAACCTGAGAAATAAACTTAGCCTCATCCTTGAGCACATCCTCTACAGCATTAGCATCTCTGTTTTCTCAAGAGAGAAACAGGCGGACTATGGCTATAGTCCTTAGATGATAAAATCCAATTTTTAAAATATTATTAATGTGCAGAATAAAAATAAGCTCAGAGTAAAAAATAATGCCCAGGTTTCTTGAGCAGGGGAAGGGGTTGGTGGGGAGGATAAGGACCAATACTTAGGTAGTGCTTTATCTGGTCTCAAAGACCACTCCATTAACCCAAATCCTCTGTTCTAAGGGCCTATAGGCGACAGATACCTAGGGATAATTAAGAAAGGCCAATTAACCTAACATGCATGTCATTGGATTGTGGGAGGAAACAGAAGCTCCCGGAGTAAACCCATGCAGCACAGGGAGAACATGCAGACTCCACACAGAAAGGGTCCTACCCCTGCCACCCTGGAGATTCGAACCTGGCACCTTCTACCTGTTAGGCAGCAGTGCCAACCACTGCGCCACTGTGCTGCCCTAACTTTGCAGGCACTGCATGATCTCAGTCCATTATGGCAAAGTGTGTTACCAATGGTTTTCTTGGTGATTGTGGTCCCAGCTCCCTTGAGATCATTAACAAGCTCCTCCCGTGTAATTCTGGGCTGATCCCTCACCTTTCTCAGAATCATTCTTGCCCCATGAGGTGAAATCTTGCATGGAGCTCCAGAGCGAGGGCGATTGACTTTTATCTTATATTTCTTCCACTTTCAAATTATCGCACCAACAGTGGTCTCTTCCTCACCAAGCTTATTGCTGATGGTCTTGTAGCCCATTCCAGCCTTGCGCTGGTCTACAATCTTGTCTCTGATGTCCTTTGACAGCTCTTTGGTCTTTGGTCTTGCCCATGGTGGTGAAGTTTGAATTAAAGAGATTGACTCTGTGACAGGAGTCTTTTATACACATAAGAGGTTGAGATTAGGTGGACTTTCCTAAAGGAACAGGACTAATTTATGTGCCTCATGGATACATAACCAGTCTGTGTGGGTCAGAATTCTGGCTGGTTGGTAGGGGATCAAATACTTATTTCCCTCAATCAAATGCAAATTAATTTACAGTTGTGTTCATAAGTTTACATACCCTGCCGGAATTTATGATTTTTTTTTTTTTGGCCATTTTCAGAGAATATGAAAGATAATACAAAAACTTTTCTTTCACACAGTTAGTGGTTGGGTGAAGCCATTTATTATCAAACAATTGTGCTTGCTCTTTTTAAATCATAATGACAACAGAGACTACCCAAATGACCTTGATGAAAAGTTTACATAGCCTAGTTCTTAATACCGTGTATTGCCATCTTTAACATCAGTGACAGCTTGAAGTCTTTTGTGGTAGTTGTGGATGAGGCACTTCATTTTCTCAGATGGTAAAGCTGCCCATTCTTCTTGGCAAAAAAGCCTCTAGTTCTTGTAAATTCTTGGGCTGCACATTTGAGATCTCCCCAAAGTGGCTCAATGATACTGAGGTCAGGAGACTGAGATGGCCTCTCCAAAACCTTAACTTTTTTCTGCTGTAGCCAATGACAGGTTGACTTGGCGTTGTGTTTTGGATCATTGTCATGTTGGAATGTCCAACTGCGTCCCATGAGCTTTCAGGCTGATGAGTACAAATTTTCTTCCAGTACATTCTGATAACATGCTGCATTCATCTTGCCATCAATTGTGACCAAGTTCCCTGGACCTTAGTAACTCACACATCCCCAAAACATCAGCAATCCACCTCTGTGTTTCACAGTAGGGATGGTGTACTTTTACCGGGGCCCCACCCTGAAGCCAGGCCTGGGGAAGGGGCTCGATGGCTAGCGTCTGGTGGCCGGGTTTCCACCCATGGGACCCGGCCGGGCTCAGCCCAAAGGAGTTACATGGGTCCACCCTCCAGTGGGCTCACCACCTGCAGGAGGGATCATGGGGGTCCGGTGCTATGTGGACTAAGTGAGTGTTGCAACACTGTGTAGCAACACTCACAAATCTGAGTGTTGCTATCCCTGTGCTGTTGCAATCCTGGAATTTCCCCATTGTGGGACTAATAAAGGCTTATCTTATCTTATCTTATCTTATCTTATTAGGTGGCGGTCAAAGGCGGAGACCTTGGCGGACTGATCCCAAGCTTTCTAAACTGGCTTTTGGTACGTGGAATGTCACTTCTCTGGTGGGGAAGGAGCCTGAGCTGGTGTACGAGGTTGAGAGATACCGGCTAGATATAGTCGGCTTCAGCTCAACACACAGCTCCGGTTCCGGAATCAGTCTTCTGGAGAGGGGCTAGAGCTTGGCCTTCTCTGGAGTTGCCCTGGGCGAGAGGCGACGAGCAGGGGTGGGTATTCATTCTTGTACCCCCCCACCTTGCTGCCTCTATATTGGAGTTTTCCCCGGTGGTCGGAAGGGTTGTTTCCCTGTGCCTTTGGGTTGGGAAACGGGTCCTGACCATCATTTGTGCCTATGCACCAAATGATGTTTCAGAGCACCCACCCTTTTTGGAGTCTGTGACTGGGGTGCTGGAGAGTGCTCCTCTTGGAGACTCCATTGTCCTACTGGGGGACTTCAGTGCGCATGTGGGCAACGACAGTGAAACCTGGAAGGTGGTGATTGGGAGGAACGGCCTCCCGATCCGAGATCCGCCCTGAGTACCTCAAGGCCCTGGATGTTGTAGGGCTGTCATGGTTGACACATCTTCTGCAACATTGCATGGAGATCGGGGGCAGTGCCTTTGGCATGGCAAACTGGGGTGGTGGTTCCTCTCTTCACAAAAGGGGACCAGAGGGTGTGCTCCAACTTTAGAGGGATCACACTCCTCAGCCTCCCTGGGAAGGTCTATGCCAAGGTACTGGAGAGGAGTGTCCGGCCGTTGGTCGAACCTCGGATTCAGGAGGAGCAATGTGGTTTTTGTCCTGGCCGTGGCACATCGGACCAGCTCTTTACCCTCTTGAGAATTCTCAAGGGTTCGTGGGCATTTGCCCAACCAGTTTACATGTGTTTTGTGGACTTGGAGAAGGCATTCGACCGTGTCCCTCGTGATTTTTTGTGGGGGGTGCTTCGGGAGTATGGGGTATCGGGCTTGTTGTTACGAGCTATTCAGTCTCTGTACGACCGTTGTGAGAGTTTGGTTCGTATTGCAAACACTTGGTTGGACTCATTCCCAGTGAGAGTTGAACTCCGCCAGGGCCGCCCTTTGTCACCGATCCTGTTCATAAATTTTATGGACAGGATTTCTAGGCGCAACCAGGAAATGGATGGTGTCATGCTTGGTGACCACAGGATCTCATCTCTGTTGTTTGCAAATGATGTTGTCCTGTTTACTTCATCCAGCAATGACCTACAGTTCTTGCTGGGACAGTTTGCCACTGAGTGTGAAGCGGCTGGGATGAGAATCAGCACCTCCAAGTTCGAGTCCATGGTCCTCAGCCGGAAATAAGTGGATTGTCCTCTCCAGGTTGGGGACAGGCTCCTGCCCCAAGTGGAGGAGTTTAAGTATCTTGGGGTCTTATTCACAAGTGAGGGGAGAATGGAGCAAGAGATGATAAACAGATCGAAGCAGCATCTGCAGTGATGTGGACGTTGTACAGGTCCATTGTGGTGAAGAGAGAGCTGAGTTCTAAGGCAAAGCTGTCGATTTACCAGTCAATCTACGTTCCTACTCTCACCTGTGGTCATAAGCTTTGGGTAATGACCGAAAGAATGAGATTGCGGATACAAGCGGCTGAAATGAGCTTTCTCCGTAGGATTGCTGGACTCACCCTCAGAGATAGGGTGAGGAGCTCAGTCATCCAGGAGAGGCTCAGAGTAGAATTGCTGCTCCTCCACATTGAAAGGAGTCAGTTGAGGTGCTATGGGCATCTGATTAGGATGCCTCCTGGACGCCTCCCACTTGAGGTGTTTCGGGCACGTCCCACTGTGAGGAGACCCCGGGCAGACCCAGGACTCAGTGGAGAGACTATGTCTCCCAGCTGGTCTGAGAACGCCTTGGTATCCTCTCTGAAGAGCTGGAGCAGGTGGCCGGGGAGAGGGAAGTCTGGGCTTTTCTGCTTGAACTGCTGCCTCCGTGACCCGGGCCTCCGAAAAAGCGGTAGAAGATGGATGGATGGATGGATGGACGGATGGTGTACTTTTCATCACCGGCCTTGTTGACTCTTCTCCAAATGTAACGTTTATGGCTGTGGCCAAAAAGTTCAATTTTCGTCTCATCACTCCAAATAACTTTGTTCCAGAAGTTTTGAGGTTTGTCTCTGTGCTGTTTGGCGTATTGTAAGCAGGATGCTTCGTGGCACTGGCATAGTAATGGCTTTCTTCTGGCGACTCGACCATGCAGCCCATTTTTCTTGAAGTGCCTCCTTATTGTGCATCTTGAAATAGCCATACCGCTTTTTTTTTTCAGAGTCCTGTATGTCAGCTGAAGTTTTTTGAGGTTTTTTTTTAATTTGCATCCCGAACAATTTTCCTCGTAGTTGTGGCTGAAATTTTAGTTGGTCTACCTGGCCGTGGCTTGGTTTCAACAGAATCCCTCATTTTCCACTTCTTAATTCGAGTTTGAACCCTGCTGATTGGCATTCTCAATTCCTTGGATAGCTTTTTATATCCTTTTCCTGTTTTCTGATAATATGCTACATTCATCTTGCCATCAATTTTGACCAGGTTTCCTGTGCCTTTGTAACTCACACATCCCCAAAACATCAGCGAACAAGTAACAGTTATCCCACCTGCAGAGGCACTATGAACACAGCACACCACACCTTAGGTGTGCATTGTTTCATTCATGAAATTATAGTAAATCTGTGAGTAGATTTGCGGCTAAATAATCCTGGTATCAAAAATTTACTCTGGCTTCATTATCTAGACATTTAATTTTCTTACAATGATATTCAGTTTTCAAATTTAGGATTCAGGTATCACTCCCCCCCCCAAAAAAAAAAGAAAAAAAAAAGGTAAATAACAAATTCACCTTTACCAAATTTATCAGCAAAAACATGCAAATTTAGGAAAAAATTGCGTAAATTCACAAGAAAAAAGTAGCAACTTGATGATAGTCAAGAAAAAATTTTTAAAAAATCAGAAATTTAAATGATTCTTCAAATATGTAAGGAAAAAGGCTTATTTTCCATGACAAATTTGAGAAAAATTCTACATTTTTGTGAGAAACTGAATTTAGCAGGAAAACAACATGAGGGAAATACTGTGAGGAATTGCCCCTCGGGGCAGAAAGGTGAGACCCATGCACTGAACAGTGAACTTTTTTTTTTTTTTTTTTTTTTTTTTGTTACTTATTTGTACCCGTAGGTAGACTTGGTTTGCAGTCTGGTGACAAGCCACCGGCTGCTGGTCGCTGCGTGCGCAAGCGCCCTAAACCTACATGTTTTTGGTATGCGGGAGGAAACCGGAGAAATCCCGGAGTAAACCCACGCAACACGGGAAGAACATGCAAACTCCACACAGCTCACTGTTGGTCGGGGGCTGGGATCGAACCCACGACCTCATGATCCCCGCGATCCCCCGGCCAAGGGTAAAACTGTGCAGCCACAGTGCTAAACCACTTCACTCTCAGAGAAGGAGAGGCGGACACTGTGTGTCTACCAGTTGCAGGATCAGAGTGAGAGAGAGATTGCGTTACAGAGTTGCAGCTTAAATACTTGACCATAACAATACATCAAAGGAACATACCCCAACAGTTAGTATGATCAAAGGGATAACAGAACAGGCAGGAGATATTTGCATTTGTGAGACATACATCACAATGGGCAGATTAGCTAGACCTCGCTCCAGGTGCAGGGCAAAGAGGCTAACAGGCACATCTACATATTGATCTGAGTCTCTAGGTCACAGTAAGGACAGGGCGCATGAACACAATGCATCAAAGGTGACATTATCACAGCAGTGTAGCGGAAAAAACCAGGAGTAGCGAGTTTTGTTTTTTTTTGTTTTTTTTTTTTGTTACTTATTTGTACCTGTAGGTAGATTTGGTTTGCAGTCTGGTGACAAGCCACCGGCTGCTGGTCGCTGCGTGCGCGAGCGCCCTAAACCTACATGTTTTGGGGGTTTTTTAGTATGCGGGAGGAAACCGGAGAAATCCCGGAGTAAACCCACGCAACACGGGGAGAACATGCAAACTCCACACAGCTCACTGTTGGTCGGGGGCTGGGATCGAACCCACGATCTCATGATCCCCGCGATCCCCCGGCCGAGGGTAAAACTGTGCTGTCACAGTGCTAAACCACTGCGCCACCGTGCAGCCCAAACTTGTGAGATTTATTGAAAAAAAACAAAAACAAACAGGAAGTCCAACACAGCGCTCTAACACAAAATACAAACAATGAATAAACTTACTGAGGAAGAGCAGCAGAGCGAGGCACGGCTTTGGTGGAGACGAGGAGAAACTCAACAAGACTGTGGCAATTGGGAAATGAAAATGACAGTCCTTAAATAGGGCTAGACACAAATGAAACAAGTGATCGCAAGTGTGGGTCACCTGAGCGGGCAGGATAAGATAAGATAAGATAAGCCTTTATTAGTCCCACAATGGGGAAATTCCAGGATTGCAACAGCACAGGGATAGCAACACTCAGAGCAACAATCAGAAGGCAAGAAAAAAAAACAAAAAACAAGAGCAGCTAATATACATATGTACATATTACTATCCATCCATCCATCCATCCATCTTCTACCGCTTTTCCGGAGGTCCGGGTCGCGGAGGCAGCAGTTCAAGCAGAGAAGCCCAGACTTCCCTCTCCCCAGCCACCTGCTCCAGCTCTTCAGAGGGGATACCAAGGCGTTCCCAGACTAGCTGGGAGACATAGTCTCTCCACCGAGTCCTGGGTCTGCCCCGGGGTCTCCTCCCAGTGGGACGTGCCTGAAACACCTCAAGTGGGAGGCGTCCAGGAGGCATCCTAATCAGATGCCCATACCACCTCAACTGACTCCTTTCAATGTGGAGGAGCAGCGGTTCTACTCTGAGCCTCTCCCGGATGACTGAGCTCCTCACCCTATCTCTGAGGGTGAGTCCAGCAATCCTACGGAGAAAGCTCATTTCAGCCGCTTGTATCCGCGATCTCGTTCTTTCGGTCATTACCCAAAGCTCGTGACCATAGGTGAGAGTAGGAACGTAGATTGACTGGTAAATCGACAGCTTTGCCTTAGAACTAAGCTCCCTCTTCACCACAACAGACCGGTACAACGTCCGCATCACTGCAGATGCTGCTCCAATCCGTCTGTCGATCTCTCGCTCCATTTTCCCCTCACTCGTGAACAAGACCCCAAGATACTTAAACTCCTCCACTTGGGGCAGGAGCCTGTCCCCAACCCGGAGAGGACAATCCACCTTTTTCCGGCTGAGGACCATGGACTCGGACTTGGAGGTGCTGATTCTCATCCCAGCCGCTTCACACTCAGCGGCAAACCGTCCCAGCAAGAGCTGTAGGTCATTGCTGGATGAAGCCAACAGGACAACATCATCTGCAAACAACAGAGATGAGATCCTGTGGTCACCAAGCATGACACCCTCCATTCCCTGGCTGCGCCTAGAAATCCTGTCCATAAAAATTATGAACAGGACCGGTGACAAAGGGCAGCCCTGGCGGAGTCCAACTCTCACTGGGAATGACTCCGACCGAGTGTTGGCAATGCGAACTAAACTCTCACAACGGTCGTACAGAGACCGAATAGCTCGTAACAACAAGCCCGATACCCCATACTCCCGAAGCACCCCCCACAAAAATCCACGAGGGACGCGGTCAAATGCCTTCTCCAAGTCCACAAAACACATGTAAACTGGTTGGGCAAACTCCCACGAACCCTCAAGAATTCTCGAGAGGGTAAAGAGCTGGTCCGATGTGCCACGGCCAGGACGAAAACCACATTGCTCCTCCTGAATCCGAGGTTCGACCAACGGCCGGACTCTCCTCTCCAGTACCTTGGCATAGACCTTCCCAGGGAGGCTGAGGAGTGTGATCCCTCTAAAGTTGGAGCACACCCTCCGGTCCCCTTTTTTGAAGAGAGGAACCACCACCCCGGTTTGCCATGCCAAAGGCACTGCCCCCGACCTCCACGCAATGTTGCAGAGGCGTGTCAACCATGACAACCCAACAACATCCAGGGCCTTGAGGTACTCGGGGCGAATCTCGTCCACCCCCGGGGCCCGGCCACCAAGGAGATTTTTAACCACCTTGGCGACCTCAGCCCCTGTGATAGGCGAGTCATCCCCCTCGTCCCCAAACCCTGCTTCCTCTGTGGAAGGCGTATCAGTGGGATTGAGGAGATCCTCGAAGTATTCCTTCCACCACCCGACGATATCCCCAGTTGAAGTCAACAGTGTCCCATCCGCACCATACACAGTGTGGACGGGGAGCTGCTTTCCCCTCCTGAGCCGCCGAACAGTTTGCCAGAATCTCTTTGAAGCCGACCGAAAGTCTTGTTCCATGGCCTCACCGAACTCCTCCCATACCCGGGTTTTTGCTTCAGCAACCACCCGAGCTGCACTCCGCTTGGCCTGCCGGTACACCTCAGCTGCTTCGGGAGTCCCACAAGCCAACCAAGCTTGATAGGACTCCTTCTTCAGCTTAATGGCCCCCCTCACCACTGGTGTCCACCACTTGGTTCGGGGGTTGCCACCACGAGATGCACCGACCACCTTGCGGCCGCAGCTCTGGGCTGCCGCTTCAACAACAGAGGTGGAGAACATGGCCCATTCAGACTCCATGTCTCCAGACTCCCTCGGAATGTGGTTGAAGTTCTTCCGGAGGTGGGAGTTGAAGACCTCCCGGACAGGGGCCTCAGCCAGACGCTCCCAGCACACCCTCACTATACGTTTGGGTCTACCAGGTCTGAATGGCTTCCTCCCCTGCCATCGGATCCAACTCACCACCAGGTGGTGATCAGTTGACAGCTCTGCACCTCTCTTTACTCGGGTGTCCAAGACATACGGTCGCAGGTCTGATGATACGATAACAAAATCGATCATCGACCTGCGGCCTAGGGTGTCCTGGTGCCAGGTGCACATATGGACACCCTTATGCTTGAACATGGTGTTCGTTATAGACAGACTGTGGTTAGCACAGAAGTCCAATAACTGAACACCACTCGGGTTCAGATCGGGCAGGCCGTTCCTCCCAATCACCCCCCTCCAGGTTTCACTGTCGTTGCCCACGTGCGCATTGAAGTCCCCCAGTAGGACAATGGAGTCTCCAGGAGGAGCACCCTCCAGCACCCCAGTCACAGACTCCAAAAAGGGTGGGTACTCTGAAACATCATTTGGTGCATAGGCACAAATGATGGTCAGGACCCGTTTCCCAACCCGAAGGCGCAGGGAAGCAACCCTTTCGTCCACCGGGGAAAACTCCAATATAGAGGCAGCAAGGTGGGGCGATACAAGAATACCTACCCCTGCTCGTCGCCTCTCGCCCGGGGCAACTCCAGAAAAGGCCAAGCTCCAGCCCCTCTCCAGGAGACTGGTTCCGGAACCGGAGCTGTGTGTTGAGGTGAGGCCGACTATATCTAGCCGGTATCGCTCAATCTCGTACACCAGCTCAGGCTCCTTCCCCACCAGAGAGGTGACATTCCACGTACCAAAAGCCAGTTTAGAAAGCTTGGGATCAGTCCGCCAAGGTCTCCGCCTTTGACTGCCACCTAATCCACATAGCACCGGACTTCCATGATCCCTCCTGCAGGTGGTGAACCTACCGGAGGGCGGACCCATGTAACTCCTTCGGGCTGAGCCCGGCCGGGTCCCATGGGTGGAAACCCGGCCACCAGACGCTAGCCTTCGAGCCCCTCCCCCAGGCCTGGCTCCAGGGTGGGGCCCCGGTAACCCCATACCGGGCGGGGTACACTGAATCCTTGATATACAATTTATCATGAGAGTCTGTTGGATCGTTCTTCGTCTGGCCCTTCACCCAGGACCAGTTTGTCTTGGGAGACCCTATCAGAGGCAAATTGCCCCGGACAACATAGCTCCTGGGATCACTGGGGCACGCAAACCCCCCCACCACATATTACTATAAATATATATATATATATACACAGACACACAGTGCAGAGCATTGTAGCTGGATGGAATAAATATATAAGTATATAAACACACAGTGCGGAGCATTGTAGCTAGTTGGAATAAATATGTAGATATATAAACACACACAGTACGGAGCATTGCAGCTAGGTGGAATAAATATGTAAATATATAAACACACAGTGCGGAGCATTGTAGCTAGATGGAATAAATATGTAAATATATAAACACACACAGTGCAGAGCATTGTTGCTAGATGGGATGAAACAGCACAACCGTCTACTTAGTTATCCTACATGGTATGATTATGTACCCATACATATTCTCACCCTCCATAGCGACCGGTATTTTCCTAGTTGTATGTATTTTTGTAGTTTCCTAGGAGAAAACAAAGATACAATTTAGACCAGCTGGAAGTAATAAGAAGGGAGAGAATGACCAGAACTGGCAGTTGACAGGGCCACTCCCACGCAGAGCAAGAAACCCAGAAAAGCTACTGACAGCTGTCAACCCCGAGAGAGAATCACAACAGAGCACAAATATAATGAAATGACAAAAATAGAGACAAGTAACTTCAATATATAAACAAACTATAATAAATGTAAACTTGGAAAAGAAATCATACTAGGATACAATACAGAACATATGACAAATCAACCAAGGATAAAATAACAGGAACAGCAACTCAAAATGACAACACAGTACAAATATGAAAAAAGGCAGAAAGACTGAGCCATCCCCCCGCACTCAGATCGTGACAGAGCACCCCTCTCAAGGGGTGGAGACTAGACACTTTAGGGAAACATCAAAAGAAAAGAATCCCCCCCCCCACAAAAAAATACCCCAACAAGAAAATAACTCCACCCTGGGTGAGAGGAAGGGGACCCAGGCACGGAGGGACCGAACCAAACCAGAGAAAATAAGAAAAACTGTCATGGTCTGAGCGCCGATCTCGTCCACCCTCGGGTCATGCAGTATGTTCCTCCCATTCTATAGCAGTTTTTTCTTATGGCCTTCCCGGGATCTTATTCTGATAGCGTCTCTGCGGGACTTCCGGCTGTCAGAGCCAAGCTCCACGGTGACAGCTGTTTGCCATTTCAGCTGATGACATCCTCATCAGCTGATTAATCCTCCTGCCCTATTTAAGGGAGCAGTTTCTGTTACTCCAGGCGGCGACTTCACATACATCAACGTTGGTCTCCCCGACGTTCGGCTGAATCAGAATCAGAATCAGAATCAGAATCAGCTTTATTGGCCAAGTATGCACAACACATACAAGGAATTTGACTTTGGCTAAAAACTTGCTCTCGTTGTTCAGGTGAAGGATTTAAATAAGGATTCAATGACAACCAGAGTATGTACAGTAAATTACAGTCTGTCCACGTTTCTATAAAAGGATGCAAATATATACAGGAATATATGCAGTTATTTACTCGGACTAACCACACTTTGCAGAAATATATGAAAAAATATACAATCACACAGTATTTCAATGTGGACTCAGATTCAGTGATATAATGTGAATGAAGTAAAAAGCAGTGTGAGAGTTATGTGCAATGTAATAATGGATGAAAAGTCATGAGTACAGCAACAGGTAGGACTAGGTGAATGTTAGGAGTTCATCAGAGTGATGGCTTGAGGAAAGAAACTGTTCCTGTGACGGGTGGTTTTGACCTTCAGTGATCTGTAACGACGACCAGAAGATAGAAGTTCAAACAGTTTGTGGCCGGGGTGTGATGGGTCAGCACAGATGTTTCCCGCCCGTTTCCTGGTTATGGACCGATATAAGTTCTCAATGGAGGGTAGGTCGGTACCAATGATCCTCTCCGCAGACTTAATGATCCGCTGCAGTCTGGTCTTGTCCTGTTTAGTGGCAGATCCAAACCAGACAGTGATGGAAAAGCAGAGGACAGATTGGATGATGGCGGTGTAGAAGACAACCAGCAGCTCCTGAGGCAAATCAAACTTCTTGAGCTGACGCAGAAAAAACAACCTCTGCTGGGCCTTTTTCCGGACAGTGTCAATATGGGAGGACCACTTCAGGTTCCGGGAGATTGTGGTACCCAGAAACTTGAAGGAGTCCACAGTGGACACTGTGCTGTTGAGGATGGTGAGTGGGGGGAATGAAGGGGGGTGTCGCCTGAAATCCACAGTCATCTCCACCGTTTTGGCTGGGTTAAGTTCAAGATGGTTCTGGCTGCACCAGAGGATCAGCTGCTCCACCTCCTGCCTGTATGCAGACTCATCATCATCCCGGATCAAACCGATGACTGTGGTGTCGTCCGCAAACTTCAGGAGCTTCACCGAAGGGTCCTCTGAGGTGCAGTCGTTGGAGTAGAGGGAGAAGAGCAGTGGAGAAAGGACACATCCTTGGGGGGCGCCAGTACTAATTTTTCGGGAGCTGGATGTAAATCTCCCTAGCTTCACCTGTTGCCACCTGTCAGTCAGAAAGCTGGAGATCCACTGGCAGGTGGAGGGGGGCACCTTGAGCTGGAGGAGTTTCTGATGAAGAATGCCTGGGATGATGGTGTTGAACGCTGAGCTGAAGTCGACAAACAGGATCCTGGCGTACGTCCCTGGGGAGTCGAGGTGTTGCAGGATGTAATGTAGTCCCATATTCACTGCATCATCCACTGACCTGTTTGACTGGTAGGCAAACTGCAGTGGGTCCATCAGGGGGCCTGTGATGACCTTCAGGTGGCTCAGCACCAATCTCTCCAAGGATTTCATGACCACAGAGGTCAGGGCAACAGGTCTGTAGTCGTTTAATCCTGTAATAGAGGGTTTCTTGGGAACTGGAATGATGATGGAGCGTTTGAAGCAGGAAGGCACTTCACGCAGCTCCAGTGATCTGTTAAAGATCCGGGTGAAGATGGGGGCCAACTCGTTGGAGCAGACTCTCAGGCAGGACGGAGACACACCATCAGGTCCTGCAGCTTTCTTGATCTTTTGTCTCTGAAAGACCCGGCGCACCTCCTCTTCACAGATCATTAGTGCTGGTGGGAGATCAGAGTGGAGGAGGGATGGAGTTCCTGGGGCTGCAGATAATCCTTTTGTGTGGGTGGGAGGTGAGAACTGTAGGTTCTTTTCAAACCTGCAGTAAAAGCTGTTTAGGTCATTAGCCAGCTGGAGGTTTTCCGCAGGGTGGGGGGATGGTCTCCTGTAGTTGGTGATATTCCGTAGGCCTCTCCAGACAGAAGCAGAGTTGTTAGCTGAGAAGTTTTTTTGTAACTTCACACTGTAGCTCCTCTTAGCAAGCCTGGTCTCCTTCGTCAGCATGTTTCTGGCCCGCTTGTACAGAGTCCAGTCACCAGTCCTGTAGGCCTCCTCCTTGGTCTGACGTAGCTGCTTCAGTTTAGGAATGAACCAGGGTTTATTGTTGTTGTATATGCAGAAGGTCTTGGTCTGCACACACATGTCCTCGCAGAAACAGGTGTATGATGTCACAGTGTCAGTGAGTTCATTTAAGTTAATGGGTGCAGCTTCAAAAACACTCCAATCTGTGCAGTCAAAGCAGGCTTGTAACTTCAGCTTTGATTCCTCAGTCCATTTCTTCACAGTCCTTACAACAGGCTTGGAAGTTTTTAGTTTCTGTCTGTATGTTGGAATAAGATGGAGCAGGCAGTGGTCAGAAAAACCCAGAGCTGCACGGGGGACGGCATGATAGGCATTTCTTAAAACTGTGTAACAGTGGTCAAGTGTATTTGTGTCCCTGGTGGGACATTTAATATGCTGTCTGTATGAAGCCTCTAACCTGACTGAAGCCTCTAACCCTGGCTTCAGTCACTCCCTTGATCCTCCGTGTTCCCAGTAGATTTCTCCTTGTTCTCAGTATATCGTTAGTGCGTCCTAGTCATAGTCTTTATTTGTGTTTTGCCCCACAAGGCTCATTATTTTGTATCGTATGTCCTTCTTTAATAAATATGCAAACTCTACGGCTGCCTATAGTGTCTCATTAGTGGTCCATGAGGACTACGCCATGACAAAAACTTTCAGAATAAACATCCCAGCAGAGTCCAGACTAAGAGGGAACAAAAAAAAAACAAACAAAGACCCCGCTCAGGCCCCACACAGAACTGGGCACCTAGGCCCCCCAGACCAAAGATCAAGGCTGTTCCAGTGGTCGGCTGAAGTCCCAGGCCTGGCAGACATTGAGGTGGTAGGGGTCAGGTGGTCTGCCGGAAAATAAGAGCCACCCAACCCAACGGCACAGTCTGTCAGGTAGTTGGCCAGAGTTATTTAACCACCATCGCAGAGAGGGTGGTCCAGGAGGCAGCCGCCCAACCAGGACGACCAGAGGTGAGGGGGATAGAGAAATAGGAGGAACTTTGATGATGTCAGCCAGAGGAAGGGGATCCTCGATGACATCAGGCAGAGGAGGGGGAACCTCGACAGCGTCTGGCAGAGGAGGGGGAACCACAACAGTGTCAGGCAGAGGAGGAGGAACCACGACGGCGTCAGGCAGAGGAGGGGGAACCACGACTCCCTTGGACCAGCCTGCAGCACCCTCGGTGGTCCCAGGCTGGGACATTGCAGCACCCATGGTGGTCCCAGGCTGGGACATTGCAGCACCCATGGGCACCCAGCACTTTGGGCTGGAGCAGAGCTGCATCTGCAGTGGTCCTGGACTGGGACACAGTTGCACTCGCGGTCGGCCTGGTCTGGGCCAAAGCTGCACCCACGGTGGGCCTTGACTGGGCCAAAGCTGCACTCACGGTGGACCCAGACTGGGCCAAAGCTGCACCCACGGTGGGCCCTGGGCTGGAGCATAGCGTCCACGGCGGCCCCACACTGGAGCGCAGCACCCAAGTTGGTTTCAGGCTGGGGTGCAGCACCCATGACAGTCCCCGACTGGGACATAGCACCCACGGAGACCCGGACAAAGGAGGAGCTGCACCCATGGAGGTCCCGGGCTGGGACGGAGCAGCCGCAATGACCTCAGCCAACGAGGAAGCAGCACCCTCTGAGGTACCGGGCTGGGACAGAACATCCGCAAAGACCTCATTCAGAGGGGTAGCAACACCCATGGAGGCGCCGGGCTGGGACATGATGAGCTCCACAGAAAACAGGTGAGTGAAAACCAAAAAAAACCCCAAAATCCACAAGCTCACAGCAGCTGGGTCTCTACTGACCACAGTCTTCTGTCATGAATTGCTCTTCGGGGCAGAAAGGTTAGACTCATGCACTGAACTGTGAGCTTGTGAGATTTATTGGAAAAAAAACAACAAACAAAGTCCAACACAGCGCTCTAACACAAAATACAAACAACTAATAAACTTACTGAGGAAGCGCACCAGAGCTAGGCAGGGCTCTGGTGGAGATGAGGAGAAACTCAGCAAGTCTGCGGCAATCGGGAAATCAAAATGACAGTCCTTAAATAAAGCTAGACACAAATGAATCAAGTGATCGCAGGTGTGGGTCACCTGAGCGGGCAAGATAAAACAAAGATACAATTTAGACCAGCTGGGAGTAATGAGAAGGGAGAGAATGACCGCAGCTTGCAGCTGACAGGGCCACGCCCACACAGAGCAAGAAACCCGGAAAAGCTACTGACAGCTGTCAACCCCGAGAGAGAATCACAACAGAACACAAATATAATGAAATGGCAAAAATAGAGACAAGTAACTTCAACATATAAACAAACTATAATAAACATAAACAGGGAAAATAAATTATACTAGGATACAATACAGAACATGTGGCAAATCTACCAAGGATAAAATAACAGGAATAGCAACTCAAAATGAAAACACAAAATATGAAAAAAAGGCAGAAAGACTGAGCCCGGTCGAATCCCCCACGCTCAGATCATGACAAATACTACATTTTTATGCAAAAAGGAGGCTAATTTAAAAGAAAAAATATCTGTGATTTACAAGAAAAGCTGTAAAACTACAACAAAAAAAGTGGCACACACAAAAAAGTAACATTAGAAACGTCACAGTGCTACATGAAACACTGAGGAAGTTTACTAAGGGAGAAAAAAGATTGGACAGAATATTTGGAGCCCCAAAAGTCAGTAGTGAGGACAGCTCTAACTTTAAATGGGTTTATAATATGCTTTTAGTTGATATATAATATATATACAGTGGTGAAAAAGTGTTTGCCCTTTCCTGAGTTCTCATTTTTTTGTATGTTTGTCACACTTAAATGTTTCAGATCATCAAACATATTTAAATATTTGACAAAGATAACACAAGTAAACACAAAATGCAGTTTTTAAATGACGTTTTTTATTATAAAGGGTAAAAGAAAATCCAAACCTGCATGGCCCTGTGTGAAAAATTGACCCCCCCCCCAATGTTAAAACATAAATTAACTGTGATTGATCACATCTTTGGAAAGCTGAGTTCAATTTCTCTAGCCACTTCCAGATGTCATTACTGCCACACCTGTTCTCAATCAAGTAATCACTTAAATAGGACCTGCCTGACAAAGTGAAGTAGACCAAAAGATCCTCAAAAGCTTGACATCACGCTGCGATCCAAAGAAATTCAGGAACAAATGAGAAACAAAGTAACTAAGAGCTATCAGTCTGGAAAAGGTTATAAAGCCATTTCTAAAGCTTTGGGACTCCAGCAAACCATAGTGGGAGCCATTATCCACAAATGGTGAAAACATGGAACAGTGATGAACCTTCCCAGGAGTGGCCGGCCGACCAAAATTACCCCAAAAGTGCAGCGACAACTCATCCAAGAGGTCACAAAAGACCTCACAACAACATCCAAAGAACTGCAGGCCTCATTCCAGACTCCACCATAAGAAAAAGACTGGGCAAAAATGGCCTGCATGGCAGAGTTCCAAGACAAAAACCACTGCTGAGCAAAAAGATTATAAAGGTTCTTCTCAGTTTTGCCAGAAAACATGCTGATGATCCCCAAGACTTTGGGGAAAATACTCTGTGGACTGGCAAGACAAAAGTTAAACATTTTGGAAGGTGTGTTTCACATTACATCAGGCATAAAAGTAACCCAGCACTTCAGAAACGGAACATCATACCAACACTAAAATATGGTGGTGGTAGTGTGATGGTCTGGGGCTAGTTTACTCCTTCAGGACCTGGAAGACTTGCTGTGGTAAATGGAACCATGAATTCTGCTGTCTACCAAAAAATCATGAAGGAGAATGTCCGGCCATCTGTTCGTGACGTCAAGTTGAAGCGCACTTGGGTTCTGCAGCAGGACAATGATCCAAAAGACACATGTAAGTTCACCTCCGAATGGCTTAAGATAAACAAAATGAAGACTTAGGAGTGGCCTAGTCAAAGTCCTGACCTGAATCCAATTGAGATGCTGTGGCATGACCTTAAAAAGGTGGTTCATGCTCGAAAACCCTCCAATGTGGTTGAATTACAACAATTCTGCAAAGATGAGTGGGCAAACATTCCTCCACAGCACTGTGAAAGACTCATTGCCAGTTATCGCAAATGCTTGATTGCAGTTGTTGCTGCTAAGGGTGGCCCAACCAGTTATTAGGTTTAGGGGGCGATCACTTTTTCACACAGGGCCATGTAGTTTTGGAATTTGTTTCCCCTTAATAATAAACACCTTCATTTAAAAACTGCATCTTGTGTTTACTTATGTTATCTTTGTCTAATATTTAAATTTGTTTGATGATCTAAAACATTTAAGTGTGACAAACATACAAAAAAATGAGAAACCAGGAAGGGGGCAAACAGTTTTTCACATCACTGTACATACTCACACGTATATTCAATACTGAAGTGACTTTATCAGAAAAGCAATAGGCTGGAGGAGGTGATAAATACTGCAAGAAAAAAATGTTGGAAGAAGCATTGCAACTTTTTATTTATCAATTTATTTATTTTTTTAGTACTCCCTTTATTGCAAATAGACCCTTAAACACCAACAAACTCAAAAGGTACAGTATAAAGGTGATGAATCTTGTTATTCTAGGTGCTAAATCACTATACAGTGATGATAATAAGCCATCAATAGCTCAGTGTTTGTTCACTGCCTAATTTGTGTTTTGCTGTCTCATGATTAAATAAAATGGGAACAGAAAACTATTTTAAGCTCAATAAATAAATAAAATAAGTAAATAAATTAGTGATGCTGTATTGCAGTGCTTTTGAACTCATTTTAACACATTTTAACACAGTATGTAAAAAAGTTTATAAAAAGCTTAGGAATATGAAATGCATCTATTCTTTCACAGATCCAGAGTGGTGGACTTGTGGTAGAGCATCCGCCCCTCAGCCAGGAGGTCATGGGTTCAAACCCCGGCCGGGTCATACCAAAGACCATATAAAAATGGTACTTCCCGTCCTCTAGCTTGGTGCTCAGCATAATGGAATAGGGGAAGGAAAAATTGTAACCCACAGACAACAGGTGGAAATAAGCCACTGGCTAAAATCTGGGAAGTTTACATTGATTGATATCAGTGTTAACGAACTTGCACTGTCCTTAAAAAAAAACATTCATCTATTTGGTGTTTAGTTGTGGTATTTTAACACAGTATAGAAGATCTGAAAATGATCTGCAGGGAAAATAATCAATTTCTTTTAATGTGGATATTTAAGAATAGCCTTCAGAGTGACTTAGTATGTAATCAAAAGTGATAAAACTTGCCTTTTAATTGAATTTTATAATGATCAAAATCAAGACATTTTAAAAATACAGAACAGTTTAAAGGTCTGATGACACGATTTTGACATTTTTTAGCATGTTGTGTAAATCCAAAAGTCGTTGTCGATGATCAATACAATATTTGGGGCGGCAGTGGCTCAGGAGGTAGAGCAGGTCGTCTAATAACCCGATGATTGGCGGTTCAAATCCCGCTCTCCTCAGATATCCTGCCGTTGTGTCCCTGGGCAAGACACTTCACCTGCATTTCCTCCAGTGCCCATAACACTGGGTATGAATGTGTCTAAATGTTCAGAGAGGCCGTTGGCGCGGATTGGCAGCCACGTTTCCGTCAGCCTGCCCCAGGGCAGCTGTGGCTACAGTAGTAGCTTGCCACTACCATTGTCTGTCTGGAGTGAATGAATAATGTAAATACTTGTAAAGCGTCTTTGAGTGTCTATGATAAAGTGCGTTATAAATCTGATGCATTATTATTATTATTTACAACCGCACCTGCATACCATAGTCATCATCAAAAAACCACTGCCGCTGACAGGACTGTGGTGCTGCCCACCAAATGAAGAAGGAGTCAGAAATGATGTCAGTGAGAGAACGGACGCCGGTGTTGTTGACTGGAATGCCAGCAGCTTTGTAGCACACAGTTTCTCTGGTTTCTTGTTTTAGTTTTACGGCTATGCCTTCGCGTTGTGTCGCAGGCTTTTGTTCAAAAACTCGTAAGGACGGTGTTAGTTTATTCAAGTTTCCTAAAGATCCTGAGTTACATTCGAAGTAGGTGGAGCAGGTCAGACGTACCCGTAACAAGTGGGAGCCCTCCCCCACGTCTCTTCTGTGCTCTGATCATTTTGAGTTGGACTGTTTTGATTTTGTTCCCACCTTAAAAGAGTCACTCAGTTGCTCAGTACAACACCAACGCGTGCTGCTGCCTACGGCTGTACCTTCAGTGTTCCCCAGGTCCGTGACAGCATGTGCCAGTGCTAAGCCTGGACCTTGCAGCAGTCAGCAGCGTGAGCAGGCCCAGGGGGCAATTTTGGAGGCTACTGCTGTCAGCCCTTCCACTTCGAGCTGCACATCCCATCCTGCCCTTAGATCTTGTGTAGTCAAGAGAAAGAAGATTCAGGTACAGATCCAAAATCGTATGTTTTTAAAAAATTTAATCCTGACAATCATTTATTTAGTTTTACTTAAAAGAAAAAAAATGATTTGAAGGTAATGTTCCCACTTTTTCAACAATATGACTTAATTCTATTTAGATTCTGAAATGACTGCTAAGTTATAATATTCAGAGTATATCCGCATTTATCAGAAAGATTTATATATATATAAAATAAGAGTGTCAAGGTTAAACATTGTGAACAATATTTGTTTACAATGGGACCAGAAACCTCATTTTTGCTGTGGTCCAAATTGTGTACTATCAAAATTTTCTTCCTTTATTTTTTTATCTTCCTCTGGCACCATAGGTCCATTTGATTATGTAATTTATTTTCAAGTATCACACTAAAAATATTTAGTAATTTCATTTTCTTGGAATAATTGACAACAGTTGTGGTCAGATGAACATTGATTGAATGAAAAACAATACCCTGAAAACAAAAAGGTAGTTAGTCAGCATAACTAAAACCGACATATTGAGAGCCGAGGGCAGACCAGTGAGTTTGCATATTTATTGAGAAAAGTGGAAGGGAACAAAGGAACAGGGCCTCGTGGGGCCAAAACACAAACGATAACAAGGGTAAACACTTACACATGATGCAGGATGACAGAAGGGTGGCTGGCGCCGGACGTAGGGGTTCCAGCCTTACCCACGCCAGAGAAGAGCGTGGATAATCATGTGCGAGGTCACAGCCCTGAATGATCGGAGCTGCTCCCTTTTATAATGGTTGACAGCGTATCAGCTGATGAGGTAATTGGGCTCCAGCTGTCCCGAAGCTTGACAGCTGGGAGCCCGCTGAGACGCTGTCACAATAAGAGCCGGGCCGGTAAGATCGGCCCGTGACAGTACCTCCCACTCCATGCCGGGCTCAGAACGGCCAGTAACACCCAAGCCCCTCCCCCCCCACCTAGGGTGGGTGGATGGGGCGCAGGCCAGGAGGGAGAGAATCAGAAGAAGGAAAAACATCAGCAAATAACAATGAAACAATACAGAGTATGCGGGGGGAAAAAAAACACACAATACTCCAAAGACAACAACATGAGGACGGAAAAAAAAAAACACTACTTAGGCGGAGAATGAGGTACAGGAAAAAACCACAATACTCCACAGACAATAATATGCGGACGGATAGAAAAAAAAAAACGCTACTAGGCAGAGGATAAAAGTGGCAATAACAGAGACTAAGGCACAGGAAAAAACCACAATACTCCATGGACAACAATAAAGTACAGACAAATTCAAAGGAAGACAACCCAGGAGACCATAAAATGAGAGGAAAGACTCCTAAGGGCAAAATCCAATAAGTACAGGCATCCCTCAAACAGGAGGGGAAGGGAGGAAAAAAAAAAGGCACGCTGAACGTGAAGCAATAACAAGGGATTACATGGCTGCACCCACCCAAAAACACAAAGACTAAGCACAGCAGAGAAAATTCAGTTCGGGGGGTCTCCCCGCACCCAGCGTCCAAACCGCCAACAGGGGTGAAGGGAAAAGTTCCGGCGGCCTACCCGAATCCCAGGCCAGAAAACACAGTCTCTCGGGTGGCCAGACCAGATTGCCGAACAGGAAGTCCAATGGGTCAGGCGGCCGCACCAAAGAGCCGAATGGGCACAGCAGACCCTATGGCGGCCGACCCGCATCGCTCAGCCACCAGGCCCGTAGGGGAGAGAGGGGCAACGGCTTCCCTGTGGAGGAAGATAATGAGGGCGAACCGGGCCTAAAGTGAGAGGTCCATATGGGCCCTGGTGGAGGAAGCTTGGGGGAAAGATGAGGGGGAATCAGATGATGATGACGAAGAAGGGGAAGAAGATGATAATGAGCCGGTCCAATGTCCGATGGCAGGGGGTCTGCAGCTCCCTCACCGGACCTGGATATCATTGGTGCTGCACCCACGTTGGACCCCGATTGGGTCTCTGAAGCACCCGCGTTGCACTCCAATAGGATCGCGGCTGCTCCCGTGACGGACCCCGATTGGGTCTCGGTAGAACCCTCGTCGGACCCCGATTGGATCTCGGTAGAACCCTAGTCGGACCCCGATTTGGTCGGCGCCGCACCAGAGCCGACCTCCAATCCCGAACCAGGAACCTCTGGCACCGCGGGCGATAGCAGCTCCTCGCCAGCAACCCTGGAAGAAGGCTCAGGAGAGAGAGAAGAACCAGGATCAGGATCACCAGCAGCGCCAGAACCCAGCGAGACAAACTCGGACGCAGCGGATGGCTGCACCCGGCTCATCTCCCCTAGAGACAGGCTAAAATGCTCTAAAATGAGAAGGAGAAAGATAAAGTAGAGCACTTGCCTGATCTCGGGTTCTGACGCAGACCAGGACTGCGAAGATCCAGGTTCAAGCGTCAGGAGGTCGTCCTCAGGCTCCCACTCAGCTGCGTCGGGCTCCACAGCTGGCATGATGGTACGTGCAGCTTGCGAGTCCTCCGGCACCAGTGCCCACGTCGATGGCCCACACAGCGTGGTGGCAGGAGAACCCTGTCCCGCTGGACCGGACCACTCCTCCGTGGAGACCCGGGGACGCTTCGTCGTCGGCGCAGGTTCCACGCAGCAGTCCGCTGTCCTCCTCCACCCACGGCGTAGCTGCGGAACCGGAACCAGGCTCTTCAGAACCGTAGGCCCCCTCCTAATCCCACGACGTCGGCCTGGTGTCGAGGACCGCTCAACGGAGGGAGACACAGAGGATGCAGGATTAATAATTACAGCCACAGCAGGTGGTGGGAGTTCAGGGAGCTGCGAACCCCGAACTCCACCTCCAGGAGTCTGACAGAGCAAATCATAATAAGTGGATGAATTAACTGGGACTTGCCTGTCTCCTGGAGGCTGGGTGGTGACCGCTGTGGCGGACGTTGCTCCTCCCTTCTCCCATCGGCCGGTAACGGAGGACCACCTGGGAAGACGTCGGGGAGCCGCTCACGATGGTTCCGGGACGGAGCTCGCCGAGACAGGACTCTGGATGCACACAACAGCCGGGAAATGCATCGAGGAGGAGGGGGCGACAGCCGAGATGAGCCGGGCCTGGGACGCTGACATAACAGCGGGGGAAGCTGGCTCAGGAGACAAGGCTGCGGGGTTTCCCCTCTGATGAGGCGCAGGAGTGACAGCTGTGTGGGGAGTTGAGACCTTGCGGCGACCTGGAACTGGATCCGGACAGGATTGTTGCTGAGGTCGACCAGTGTGACGACGGCTACTTGCAGAGGGCGAGGCGAAGGTAAGGTTTGGGAATAGCTGCTCCTGTGCCAAGACCGAGGTGAGGAGGTCGGCAAACTCCGGGAAGTCCCTTAGCCCAGGATTCCTCTCCACCAGTCTGACTGCCGCCGTCATATGATTAAAAGCCAGAGAAGGACTTGTTGCTGAACAAACCACCGCCACGTGATCCCAGATGGAAGCAGCTGCGCGCTGGAGCTTCTCCAGGGGATTCCTGAATGATGAAGCTCTCCAGTGGGAATCACCCCTGGGTGGAGCGAAGTCGTAGACCGGAGTGGAGGCAGGAATGGGATCCGGGCGTGAGGAGCGGGGATGCCTTCTCTTCGGCTTCCTGCCGGGATTTCCCTCCAGCCCACGGAGAGTCTGGCGCTGCGCGGCGAGTTCAGCCCTCCTCACACTGACTTTGGGGTGGTCGGCGCAGCGAGGAAGATTATTAAGAAGGACCTCAGCGTAGTCTAGGTGCCATCGAATCAGGTTTGGGTCGTCGTCGAGGCTAGTGGCGAAGAGCGTCCCGTCGACATACTCCAGGGCGCTAGCTAGCTCGTTGCCCAAGCGCTGAGCACGGTTCCTGGGAGTCGGCATACTCCCAGCGTTGACACCCAGACCAGGAAGAACAAAGTCCAAAAACAGCAAACTCACGGCCGCCGGCAACTCACTTGGCTGTGACCTACTGTTACGTATGGCTCTCGCGAGCCATACAATGAGAGCCAAGGGCAGACCAGTGAGTTTGCGTATTTATTGAGAAAAGTGGAAAGGAACAAAGGAACAGGGCCTCGTGGGTCCAAAACACAAACGATAACAAGGGTAAACACTTACACACGATGCAGGATGACAGAAGGGTGGCTGGCGCCGGACGTAGGGGTTCCAGCCTTACCCACGCCAGAGAAGAGCGTGGATAATCATGTGCGAGGTCACAGCCCCGAATGATCGGAGCTGCTCCCTTTTATAATGGTTGACAGCATCTCAGCTGATGAGGTAATTGGGCTCCAGCTGTCCCGAAGCTTGACAGCTGGGAGCCCGCTGAGACGTTGTCACAATAAGAGCCGGGCCGGTAAGAATGGCCCGTGACATCTTGTAGTGGAAAGGTCTCTCTGATCTTGTTAATGACACAGGCAGGTATTGACAGGCGGACTTTCTCACCAAGGTAGTGGTAGCACCATCGGATGAACTGTCTGTAAGCTGTATAGTGCTTCCAAGTGTTCCCATAATCCACATTCACATAATGTTTATAGGAGAAGTAGGCCACTTCCAACACATCTTCGTTCAGATACACCGCATGGAAGTTGTGATGACCAGTGATAGAATTTATAGCACCGTCCAGAATTTTCTGCTTCACCTCGTCCTGCTCCTGGCAGCAAATACTCTCCTCCTCTGTTGTCATGATCACACACAGACCACACTGCCACCTACCAAAATAAAAAATAGTATCTTTTTTGTTTATTTACTTGGGGGGGGGGCGTTGAAAGTATCAGGTAGATGTTTCAGTTTTATTATAAATACACTGCTATGATTTTATTGAAAAATCAGGTTTAAATAAATTACATTTATGAACAAATAATTTGTTGCAATATCTGTAACAAAAGCATACCACTCAGTGTTCTCCTGCCGTGTGTTTGCCGCTGCTGCTGCGCCGGCCATGTGTGCTTCACCACCGTCACTCTCTGAGTCTGACTCGCTAGGCACGATGTCCGCTTGGTACAGCTCAAACCTATAAGGTCTGATGCCCCCAGATTCTTCATTGTCATCCCATTCTTCTGATCTATAATCGTCTGAAGACTGGACAACCCAAACCAATTCCAGACTACATGTGCTGGAACCATCGTCGGTTTTCTACCACTTTCATCCTGTGTGTACAATGTGCAGCCAAGCGCTGTGTTCTCCCAATGACGTCACAACATGGCTAGGGGGTTTTCCAGCCACTGACACAATTGGTGACGTGGCGCTCATGAAAACGTCGGATATTCATGTGAAAAAAAAGCCTGTTTGACTTAGAACTGCACAGAGCCGCCGATTTCATCATATTGAAATTATGTGTTGCAAAATTAGATGCAGTCAAAATCGTGTCATCAGACCTTTAAGGTTTACTTGAATTTTGTAGGGATTACAAGCAATATGTAAACATATTTATTTTTAAGAACCGGTGGTCAGAGTAGATTGTTCAAATCAAATCAAACTTTATTGTCATATTGCTGTACATACAACTGTAGTGCAGGCAAGATGAAATTGCGTTTCTCTTGGCATCCATATAAGAAGCAGCATGATTTAAGACACACTCCCACATAGCTCCACCCCCCACCCCCACCCCACCCCATCCATTCACACATCCCTGAGACATACTTGGGGAAAAAGAATAACTAACTATAATATACAAAATGTCCGTAGGTGCAGTAGTGTGTATGAGAGATTCCGGGTCAGCTGTTAGCATCCTGACAGCTTGTGGAAGGAAGCTGTTGATCAGTCTGGTGGTTCTGCCTCTGATGCTCCGGAATCGTTTACCAGATGGAAGAAGTTCAAAGTGTTTATGCAGAGGGTGAGAACAGTCCTTGACAATGTTCAGTGCCCTGCTCCTACAACGGTTCTGAAAAAGTTCTTGGACAGAGGGGAGGGAGACTCCAATTATCCTCTCCGCCCCCTTGACTATCCTCTGCAGGGCTTTTTTGTCTGACATACTGCAGCTGGAGTACCATGTAGCAATGCAGTACGTCAGAACACTCTCCACCACACCTCTGTAGAAGGTCCTGAGGATGCAGATGGGGAGAGAGGCCTGTTTGAGTGTCCTCAAGAAGTGCAGTCTCTGCTGAGCCCGCTTCCTGATCTCCAAGGAATTCTTGCTCCAGGTCAGGTCCTGCGAGATCTGCACTCCGAGGAACTTGATGTTCTCTACTCTCTCCACTAAACTACCGCCGATGCTGAGGGGGACGTGCTCAGGCTGTGACCGCCAGAAGTCGATAATCATCTAGTTCATTTTGTCCACGTTGAGCACCAGATTGTTCTCCCTGCACCAGCCCTCCAGGTCTCTCACTTCTTCCCTGTACATTGATTCCTCATCCCTCTGAATAAGTCCCACCACCGTGGTGTCATCTGCAAACTTAATAATCTGGTTCCCCTCGTGTCTGGATACACAGTCATGTGTTAGAAGTGTAAACAACAGTGGACTGAGTACACAGCCTTGAGGGGATCCGGTACTCAGCGTGACAGAGTTGGAGATGTTGTTTCCAACCCGGACAGACTGAGGTCTCTCAGTCAGGAAATCCAGGATCCAGAGACATGTGGCGGTGTTCAGACCGAGAAGGAGTAATTTCTCCATCAGTCTCTGGGGAATAATGGTGTTGAATGCTGAACTGAAATCAATGTACAAGAGTCTGGCGTAGGTGTCTTTCTGGTCCAGGTGGGTGATGACAGAGTGTAGGGTGGTGACTATAGCATCCTCCATGGAGCGGTTTGAACGATATGCAAACTGGAGTGGGTCGTGTGATGCAGGGAGGCAGGCTGTAATGTGTGGTTTGACAAGCCGTTCAAAACACTTCATCACAATTGGTGTCAGTGCAACAGGACGATAGTCATTCAAACAGGACACCACTGGTTTCTTTGCCACCGGTACAATGATAGAGGTCTTGAAGCATCTGGGAACGATGGCCTGACTCAGGGAGATGTTATAAATGTCAGTCAGGACATCCGCCAACTCGCTCGCGCAATCTCGGAACACACGTCCCGGAATGTTGTCTGGACCTGCAGCTTTGCGTGGGTTGACTCTGGTTAGGGTCCTCCGTGTGTCTGCTGTGTTGATGGTAAAAGCTGGTCCGACCAATGGTGGGAGTGGGCCAGCCCTCCCTCTGATTGTCGAGTTTGATGCTTCAAAACGTGCAAAGAAGTCATTAAGCCTGTCTGGAAGCGAAGCGTCGTCATCATCGACCCCCTGCCTAGACTTAAAGCCCGTCAGTGTCCGAACTCCCTGCCACATCTGCTTGGTGTTCCTAGTGTCACAGAGGTGTCCCTGGATTTTCTCCTCATAGGCACGCTTTGCCGCCTTAATTCCCTTTGAAAGCGCAGACCTGACTGTGTGGAGGGCGATCCTGTCCTTCGCTCTGAAGGCTGCATCTCTGGCTGTAAGCAGCGAGCGCACCTCTGCAGTCATCCAGGGCTTATGATTACCCCGCATAGTGATGGTCTTCACTGTAGTGAAATCCTCTGTGCACTTCGCGTTGTAGCTGGTGACCGTATCAGCATACTCCTCCACATCTGTCTTGTCTTCCTGGGAGGCTGCTATTTTGAAGACCTTCCAGTCTGTGTGTAGAAAACAGTCCTTCAGTGCAGAGGTTGCACTCTCTGGCCAAATCCTGATTTGTTTCACTGCTGGCCTGCTGCGCTTCAATAAAGGTTTGTAGGCAGGCAGCAGCATCACGGACATGTGATCAGAACGGCCGAGATGGGGGCGGGGTATCGCTTTATATGCATCTGTGTTTGTGTACACTAAGTCCAACATATTCTCTCCTCTGGTCTTAAAGTCTACACATTGTTTAAACTTGGGGAGCACAGTCTTTAGGCTGGTGTGGTTAAAATCCCCCACAACCACCACAAAACTGTCCGGGTGTGAAGTTTGGATTTCACTGATCGCATTGTGCAGTACCCTGAGTGCCTTCTTAGCATTAGCTTTAGGATTAGGGCTCGGCGCTATGTAAACACCAGCTACAAACACGTTGCTGAATTCCCTCGGCAAATAATAAGGCCGACAATTTACAATAAGGAACTCCGCCAACGGAGAGCAGTGTTTAGACACTAACGTGGCATTGACGCACCAGTTCTTGTTAACATAGATGCATAGCCCACCCCCCCGGCTCTTACCGGAGCTCGCCGTTTCCCTGTCGGCACGGAACATCGCCATATCTTCCAGTTGAATGGCCTCGTCAGGAATGTTGCTGTGGAGCCATGTCTCGGTAAAAACAAACACACAGCAGTCCCTCCACTCTCTCCGGGTTTCTCTCAGCAGACACAGTTCGTCCACCTTGTTTTCGAGGGCGCGGATGTTAGAGAGAAGAAGCGACGGTACCGCTGGTCTGGAGGGGTTAGCCTTTAGCCTAGCATGGATCCCGGCCCTTTTTCCTCGCTTTTGCTTGCGTTTGCTCCGCTTCCGCTTCCTCCTCTCTCAGGTAGCTTCCATCGGGGACTCCACCAGAATTCCATGCTGGCGTAGAATGTCCAAATCACAACTGATCGCCGCAATTCTTGCAGCGTGCAGTACCTTGATGTTTAATAAGGTCTCACGGTTGTAAGTTTTACAGAATGTACGTCTGGGATGATTAAAACTCTCACACTCGCTGATGCCAAGAGGGGCCGCTGCGTCTAGGCGCGCCGCCATCTCACGTTTGTACTTGATAAGTGTTCGGAGCTGCTAACATTTTGATGAATGGGCTGCACGGTGGCGCAGTGGTTAGCACTGCGGCAGCACAGTTTACCCTTGGCCGGGGGATTGTGGGGATCATGGGATCGTGGGTTCGATCCCAGCCCCCGACCAACAGTGATCTGTGTGGAGTTTGCATGTTCTCCCCGTGTTGCGTGGGTTTACTCCGGGATTTCTCCGGTTTCCTCCCACATGCCAAAAACATGCATGTTAGGTTAATTGGCTGTTCTAAATTGTCCCTAGATATCTGTTTCCTATAGGCCCTTAGAATAGAGGGTTAGTATTAATGAAAGCGCTTTGAGTGGTCTTTGTGACTAGAAAAGCGCTATATAAGTGCAGGTTAGTTAGTTAGTTAGTTAGAATGCTGAAACATACACACATTTCACTCTAACATTTGATGAACAAATCCATTCTGATCACATTTCACGAATGATTAATACAATGTAAAGACAAAATTTGCATGAGAAAAGCTAATCATTTCTCAGATCAGTTAAATTCTACCAGGCAGCACATTTTTTCTGTGGTGTACAACCATAGTTTGGACTCATATTAGCAAACTAGCAAACAGCTAACTTCAGACAACAATTCACCAGCTAAATCAGTAATATGATATTTACCTTGTTTTGGACATAGGGGTTTGTCCTTTTATTTGACAACCAATTAAAAATGGTTTGTTGCCTTTGTAGAGCTCTTTTTGTTTCCTCTCACTTGTGAGCTGAAAGCATTCTGGAGGAGCATCCCCACTTGCTGCTGCCACCAGCCACCCTTAACTGACTCCAACTGAGAGAAGGTGCAAGGACCAGTGGGGGGGGAGGCATTTTTGGAGAGGTTACAACCCCTCCATCCCTCCATAAATTATGCCTATGATCATGTGTCACTTTGTGGAAGGAAACCTCGCAATCATAAAATTCTGTCGCTGTTTCTATTGAAAATGAATAGAAATCAAGTGCCCTTGTCTCTTGAGTAACAAGCCTGCTGTCTTGTAGCACCTCAAGACTACATTACTACTGCAGCAACCTGGTGCATCACTATGTGCAGCCAAACACTGCCTTTTTGCTTTGTGTAGTGAAATCAAGGGCCTTAATGGAACAGGAATGCATTACACACCTGCAGTTGGAAAACACCAAATTTTAGTATGAGCTCAACTTTAGCCAGCCCTACTACTACACACACATGCCCACGCGCACATGTGTGCACACACACACAAATAAATGCTCTGTCTTGGTGCCAGATACCACAGCACACCATCAGGGGTCTTGTGGGGTCCATACCTCAAAGGGTCAGGGCTGTTTTGGTAGCAAAAGGGGGACCAACACAATGTTAGGCAGGTGGTCATAATGTTACGCTATGCCTGATTGGTGTAGTTGGCATGCAGAAAATTAATGGGTATCAGTAACTATAATGAATGTACAGTGGATATAAAAAGTCTACACACCCCTGTTCAAATGCCAGGTTTTTGTGATGTAAAAAAATGAGACTAAGATAAATCATTTCAAAACATTTTCCACCATTAATGTGACCTATATCCTGAACAACCCAATTGAAAAACAAACTGAAATCTTTTAAGGGGAAAAATAAAAAATAAAAAACTTACAATAACCTGTTTGCATAAATATGCACACCCTATTATAAGTGGGGATGTGGCTGTGTTCAGAATTAACCGGTCACATTCAAACTCATATTAAATGGGCATCAGCACACACCTGCCACCATTTAAAGTGCCTCTGATTAACCCCAAATAAAGTTTAGTTTTCTAGTAGGCTTTTCCTGACATTTTTGTAGTCACATCTTACAGCACAAGCCATGGTCCGCAGAGAGCTTCCAGAGCATCCAAGGGATCTCATTGTTCAAAGGTATCAGTCAGGAGAAGGGTTCAAAAGAATTTCCAAGGCATTAAATGTACCATGGAACACAGTGAAGACAGTCATTGTCAAGTGGAAAAAATATGGCACAACAGTGACATTACTAAGAACTGGACATCCCTCCAAAATTGATGAAAAGACCAAAAGAAAACTGGTCAGGGAGGCTGCCAAGAGGCCGACAGCAACATTGGAGGAGCTGCTGGAATTTCTAGTAAGTACTGGCTGTTTACTACATGTGACAACAATCTCCCATCTAGGGTGGCAAGACGAAAGCCTTATCTTATGAAGAAAAACATCCAAGCCCGGCTACATTTTTTAAAAACACATTTGAAATCTCCCAAACGCATGTGGGAAAATATGTTATAGTTCAATGAAACCAAGGTTGAACTTTCTGGCCATAATTCCAAAAGGTATATTTGGCGCAAACACAACACTGCTCGTCACCAAAAGAACACCATACCTACAGTGAAATATGGTGGTGGCAGCATCATGGTTTGGGGCTGTTTTTCTTCAGCTGGAACTGGGGCCTTAGTTAAGGTGGAGGGAATTATGAACAGTTCCAAATACCAGTCAGTGTTAGCACAAAACCTTCAGGCTTCTGCTAGAAAGCTGAAGATGAAGAGGAACTTCGTCTTTCAGCACAACAATGACCAAAGTAGACATCCAAATCAACAAAAGAATGGCTTCACCAGAAGAAGGTTAAGGTTTTGGAATGGCCCAGCTAGAGTCCAGACCTTAATCTGATCAAACATCAGTAGGGTGATCTGAAGAGGGCTGTGCACAGGAGATGTCCTCACAGTCTGACAGATTTGGAGTGTTTTTGCAAAGAGTGGGCAAATATTGTCACATCAAGATGTGCCACGATGATAGACTCCTACCCAAAAGGACTGAGTGCTGTAATAAAGGCCAAAGGTGCTGCAACAAAGTATTAGTTTAAGGGTGTGCATATTTATGCAAACAGGCTATTGTAAGTTTTATATTTTTTATTTTTCCCTTAAAAGATTTCAGTTTGTTTTTCAATTGTTTTGTTCATGATATATTTCACATTAATGGTGGAAAAAGTTTATCTTGGTCTCATTTTTTACATCACAAAAACCTGGCATTTGAACAGGGGCGTGTAGACTTTTTCTGTCCACTGTATATTTAACAGTCCCTCCAGGATTTCGCAATGTCAGGATCGCACTAATTCACACAAAATCAGTGATTCGCTGTATCTTTTGTGCAACCTTTGAACTTTGTCAAATCACCACAACTTTCCCACAATTTTGGCCAGTCGTCGTCAACTTCCGCCAAGTTCGCCAAACAAATTTGTCCCCAAATAGCGCTCAAAGGCTCGGTCTAACCAATCAAATAAGTCACTGCACCGCGCTCACTACCGTGTTTACAGTGAGTATTAATGGAACACATCAGCAAAAAACAAAGTGTGTGATTTTTTAAAAAAAAAAATACTCACCCGTGAGTTTTCCTACACTGTCCCTTCCTCCGTCTTCCCCGGCCCACCAATGGATGTCTTCCTACACCTCTGTCCTGACTGCATGTACAAAGTGCTGGGTTTGTGTTGAAAGATGTCCGCCTGCTTGAAAACACCCCGTCGTGGTAGCGCAGTTGAGGAGAGACGCTGTCAAACCACAAACAAACAAGCAAATCTAACACTACAGCCAGTGTTTGAACATGTTATGCATCTTTAGAGGTAAAATCATTACTACATCTTGTCAATGAGCTTTAAAGCTGTGAATCTCTGGTCTGGATACGGACCAACACGTGCCCCCAGCAAACCCTCAAGCAGAGTCCCTCCTCTCGGTAGGACTCCCGGTAAAGGAAAGATGAGTATCTGATGAGACAGGTGTGTGTTGCACAGATGCACAGCAGATAGACAGACAGGTAGAAGTCAGGCATAGAAAGAGAGAGAATATTCAGTATTTTTTTTCCAGAAAAACATAGACTTCGATAGACAACACAGAGCAACAGAATAAATTATTTTGTTTTTCTCTGCGCTTGGTACTAAGTGGTTGGGGTCCGCTGCAGTTAGTTTTCAAATGAAGGTGCTGCCATAGCTTCCAGATCTATACTCTTTAATATGTATTCAGTGCAATTTAGCTGTTGTAATGCATAATGTGTGAAAGTCTGTATTTGCTGTTGCACCAAAGAGTTTTTCTGTATAGCAGAAGTTTCTGCTTAATTTACAAATCCCTGTTAAATAGGAAATTTTTGACAATCCTGTGCTTTTCTTGTGGTTATTATATAGAATATCATTGCAGTAAACTGTGGAAAAAACATCTGCTTTAAAATTTGTAATTCTTCCCACAACTTTGAGTGCAAAAAAAAAAAACATCTCAACTTTTATCACAACTTTTTAAAAAAGCTCCCACAAATTCAGGCTTTTTGGGCCACAACAATCATAAAAACATCCTGTAAAATCCTGGAGGGACTGATTTAACAGTTATATATTAGTAAAAATGCAAAGTTATGTGCCACATAAGTAACGACTTTCATGTCTTTGTTGTTTTCTCCAGGTATAGATATTATGTTTTCTCATTTTTTAAATGGTATGGACACATGCTTTTGAGAGTTTACATTTACTAACATTATTTCTACTGTCAACCTCATGTATTAAGCCTGCATTGTGACTTTTATATAAACAGCAAAATCAAGTCTTCAGCTCTGGAGGAACATGTAAATATCTAAAAGATGACTGAAGTTGTTTTTCACACTGGTCTTGGATATATGGAGAGAAGAAAATAAATTGGTATTTATGGAGTGCAAAGGTCTTTCTAAAGAAAGGCATTTTGGATTTACATTTGGAAGATCAACTTTTTACATTTAAAGGTCAACTGAACCTTGGTTTTATGTGGCGTATTATTGTTGCCTTTACAGAAATGGAATCCTTAAAATCTCTTGAGTCAAATTTGAGTAATTAGGACTCATTTTAGCACAAGTTTGCATTTAAACATGAAAGCTTTTTGCCCTTGAATTTAATCCTGCTCATAGCTGGCGGTTCAGGAGTATGTGTATGGCTGTGCTGATGAAGGCTGGTATAGTTCAAAGATGTGGTGCTGTTTAGAAACTGAAACTTTATTTCCACTGCAGAAGCTAGCACTGACCGTGGCTTTCTAACACTTTTATGTTGCAACCTCAGCTTACCTCAACACTTACATTGACGATTATAACTTACTCTACCTGTAGCATGCACTTTACTGTGGCTGCAATAACACACAGGTACCCTTCACTCACGCACCCCAGAGAGACCAACTTCCCACAACACTTGATGAGCTAGATCACCCACTCAGGTCACCCACAAGGCCACCATCCTGCAGGTACACCTTTCTCAAAGCACTCTCATTTGTTGGTAACGTTTCTCTTGTTCAGTTCAATTGAAAAAAATGATGACTGTCAAATGTGATATACAAATCACCTTTGCTGGGGTGATACTGTATAAAAACTACTAGATTAAGCATTACTAGTGCATCTCAATAAATTAGAAAATCATGATTTGTAAAAACTATAACCATAACCATCAAAATTAAATTAAAATGGCTTGAAATATTTCACTGTGCATTCAAAGTGACACTCTGCCAAAAATCAAGTTTTTTTCTTGTTTTTTTTTTCTTGTTAACACGTCTGTAACATGTTTTGCACACGTGTTGCCATGTTCTTGTTGCCTGAGCCATTTGGGGTTTCTTTGGGGCTGGAATTGCCATTGGGGGTCTTCCTGTCTTTGTCCATGTTGGGTCATGGAGGGGTTTGTCCTGCATTGTGATCGTGGATTTTGCTTCTGAGTGTCTGTATGACAGGCAGAGCAGCTTCGTTACGGAGTGCAGTGAGGCCAAAAAGTACTATTTGCACTTGCGATTAATCGTGACTAATCGCGATCAAAAAAATTGTCGGCATTAATGAGGGTGTTGCGTTACCCGGCGATTAACGCGTTAACTCCTTCACCATAATTGTTGGGAATTGATTAATCCCGTGCATTTTCAAAAATTAATTGAAATGAAAAAATTTTCTGAGCAGCCCAGAACCAAGTGTGATAGTGAGGGGTTGTCGACGGCCTGTTGGTGGCCTATGCTCCATGGCAAGCTATGGGCTTAAGTGTGATTAATCACAGAAAATCTGGGGGGTAGAGGTGGAGTGAGCATGTATAGGAGCAATAGCTACACATAAACACTTTTTTTTGCCAACACATGCACTTCGTTGCCTCAAAATAGGTTTCAGAGCATATTCAGTCTGCTTGCCATTTTAGAACATGTTCAGTGTGCTTGCCATGCACTGCTTTGAGAGCTATTAATGTGGAAAAATTTGAAGAAAGTCAACAAGATATTGGCAGTAATTTCTTCATTTTAGAGTGAGAAATTTTATGTGTGGTGTGAGAGAGACAGAGGGGAAAAGAGTGAGAGTTAACAACACTGAATAAACACAATATCAGTAGTAAGGCAATTGTATAAATTGCGTGGGAAATAGGAGAGCAATAAAGTCATGAGGATGAACTCAACAAAGGAGGAGATCATTAGCATTCAAGAAATAAACAAGTGTCTGCTATGAATGCTGACATGTTGGCTGAAGACGGGAGTCCTGAGTAGAGGTTACTCTTTCAATTGGCATTATCATTATTATTGCTCTGTACATGCACTACAGAATGCAAAAAGTGTATTTTTATGTTCATAACAGTCCATATACATAACTTACTGTATATGATTGCAATAAATACAACGGACAATTGTAAAAATGGAGATTACATTCCCAGTATGGTGCTGCTGTTTAAACATGGTTGGTGAACTTCCAGTCAGCTTATCGCTCTCGATTAAGATTCATTCCCCGATAAATAATCAGGGACCAGATGGACTGTATTGTAGTAGTAGTAGATTAGTTTATTTGACAGGGACAGTATGTCATGCGAAAACTGTTTGGGTGGAACAGTTTTTGTGTGTTTCAAATTCCTCTATAAAATGAAGTATGTGTTAATTTGCTTTAAAATTTTTAATCTGTTAATTGGGCTACCACAATTAATTGCGTTAACATATTATTATTCCAGCACTGTGTGTGTGTATGTGTGTGTGTCTGTGTGTATCATGAGTACTAAAGTCCAGCAGAGACTGTACTTTTTAAAGAAACCGTTGTCTTTTAATGTCAGCAACAATTTGCTCAGGATTTTTTATTGTGCCTTTATTGAGAGTGTTTTAACCTTTGGACTTATTTGCTGGCTTGGCAGCACTACGGAGGCACAGAAAAGACTCTCCGAAAGACAGTCTCCATTGCCAGTGGGATAACTGGCAGTCCTCTTCTTAGCCTGTATAGGGAAAGAATTATGAAAAAGGCCTGTGGCACTGTGGGCAATTGGATGCACCCACTGACACAATTACAGACGTGGACAAAATTGTTGGTACCCCTCTGTTAATGAAAGAAAAACCCACAATGGTCACAGAAATAACTTGAATCTGACAAAAGTGGTAATAAATAAAAATTCTATGAAAATTAACCAATGAAAATCAGGCAATGCTTTTGAATTGTGGTTCAACAGAATTATTTTAAAAAACAAACTCATCAAACAGGCCTGGACAAAAATGATGGTACCCTTAACTTAATATTTTGTTGCACAACCTTTTGAGGCAATCACTGCAATCAAACGATTTCTGTAACTGTCAATGAGTCTTCTGCACCTCTCAGAAGGTATTTTGGCCCACTCCTCATGAGCAAACTGCTCCAGTTGTCTCAGGTTTGAACGGTGCCTTCTCCAGATGGCATGTTTCAGCTCCTTCCACAGATGTTCAATAGGATTTAGATCAGGGCTCATAGAAGGCCACTTTAGAATAGTCCAATGTTTCGCTCTTAGCCGTTCTTGGGTGTTTTTAGCTGGGTGTTTTGGGTCATTACCCTGTTGCAAGACCCATAACCTGCGACTGAGACCAAGCTGTCTGACACTGGGCAGCACATTTCTCTCTAGAATACTTTGATAGTCTTGAGATTTCATTGTACCCTGCACAGATTAAAAGACACCCTGTGCCAGATGCAGCAAAGCAGCCCCAGAACATAACAGAACCTCCTCCATGTTTCGCAGTAGGGACAGTGTTCTTTTCTTGGTATGCTTCATTTTTGTGTCTGTGAACATAGAGCTGATGTGCCTTGCCGAAAAGTTCCAGTTTTGTCTCGTCTGTCCATAGGGCATTCTCCCAGAAGCTTTGTGGCTTGTCAACATGCAGTTTGGCAAATTCCAGTCTGGCTTTTTTATGATTTGTTTTCAACAGTGGTGTCCTCCTTGGTCGTCTCCCATGAAGTCCACTTTGGCTCCAACAACGACGGATGGTGCGATCTGACACTGATGTACACTACCGTTCAAAAGTTTGGGGTCACTTAGAAATTTCCTTATTTTTGAAAGAAAAGCACTTTTTTTCAATGAAGATAACTTTAAACTAATCAGAAATACACTCTATACATTGCTAATGTGGTAAATGACAATTCAAGCTGCAAATGTCTGGTTTTTGGTGCAATATGGGTGTATAATATAGGTGTATAGAGGCCCATTTCCAGCAACTATCACTCCAGTGTTCTAATGGTACAATGTGTTTGCTCATTGCGTCAGAAGGCTAATGGATGATTAGAAAACCCTTGTGCAATCATGTTAGGTCTGCAATGCTGTAACTGCTGCAAATGGAGGATTCTTTGACAAAAGCAAAATTTGAAGGAAAAAATTATTATTTCAAATACAAATCATTATTTCTAACCTTGTCAATGTCTTGACTATATTTTCTATTCATTTTACAACTCATGGTGGTAAATAAGTGTGACTTTTCATGGAAAACACAAAATAATTGTCTGGGGGACCCCAGACTTTTGAACAGTAGTGTACCTTGACCTTGGAGTTCACCATGAATGTGTTTAGAGGTTGTTCTGGGCTCTTTTGTTACCATTCGTATTATCCATCTCCTCCTGCGGCCACGTCCAGGGAGGTTGGCTACAGTCCCGTGGGTTTAAATTTCTGAATAATATGTGCAACTGTAGTCACAGGAACATCAAGCTGCTTGGAGATGGTCTTATAGCCTTTACCTTTAACATGCTTGTCTATAATTTTCTTTCTAATCTCCTGAGACAACTCTCTCCTTTGCTTCCTCTGGCCCATGTTTAGTGTGGTACACACCATGTCACCAAACAGCACAGTGACTACTTGACACCCTTTAAATAGGCCGACTGACTGATTACAAGTTTGTAGACACCTGTGATGTTAATTAGAGGACACATTTTGGTTGAACATGTCCCTATGGTCACATTATTTTCAATCTTTTCTAGGGTTACCATGATTTTTGTCCAGGCCTGTTTGATGAGTTTGTTTTTTTAAAATAATTCTGTTGAACCACAATTCAAAAACATTGTCTGATTTTCATTGGGTAATTTTCATAGAATTTTTATTTATTACCACTTTTGTCACATTCAAGTTATTTCTGTGACCATTGTGGGTTTTTCTTTCATTAACAGAGGGGTACCAACAATTTTTTCCATGTCTGTATACGTATGAAGTCTGCCTGAAAAACACCCCCACACCATGATGGAATGTGCAGTGCCATTTATCCTCCAAACATCCTGTGTTGTGGCATCCAAAAAGTTCAATTTTGGTCTCTTCTGACCAGACTATATTCTCCCAGTATTTTACTGGCTTGCCCAAATGTTGTGCAGCAAGCTTCAAACGCACTTCAACATGCTTCTTCTTCAGCAATGAAGTCTTACAAGGTGAGCGAACATAGAGCCAATGTTAGTTGAATGCATTACTTATTGTTTTCTTTGAAACAGCAGTACCTGCTAACTAAAGGTCTTTCTGGAGCTCTCCACGAGTGGGCTTTGGCTCTTGGATAACTCTTTTGATAATTGTTTTGATTCCTCTGCCAAAAATCTTGCAAAGAGCTCCTGGACATGGCCGGTTTATGGAAACATGATGTTCTTTCCACTTACAAATGATGGCTTCAGCAGTGCTTCAGCAGTGCTCACTGGTACATTCAGCAGTTTAGAAATGCACCTGTAAGCAATGCCATCATTATGTTTTGCAACAATAAGGTTTCAAAGGCTTAGAGAGAGTTCTTTGCTTCTACCCATCATGAGTTTTTTGTGGTGTGACAACCTGATATTCAGACCTTTTTAAAGGCTATCAGTCAGGACTGAACCAACTGAAATTAATTTGCACTGATGGTTGATGGGATAGCTTCCTAAATTCTGATGGATTTAAGCTGATTTCGTTGCTTTCTATACCTTTGTGCACCTCTTTTTCTTCATGTGTTTAATACTTATTCCGTGTGTCATTCCATCCATCCGTCCATCCATCCATCCATCTTCTATCGCTTAATCCTTTTCGGGTCACAGTGGGGCTGGAGCCTATCCCAGCATCTTTGGGCGAGAGGCAGGGTACACCGTGGACAGATTGCCAGTCCATCATAGGGCCAACACAGAGAGACAGACAACCATTTGCTCTTACATTCATACCAAGAACAATTTAGAATCCCCAGCTGATGCCAATTAACCTAACCTGTGTGTCTTTGGCCTGTGGGAGGAAACCGGAGTACCCGGAGGAAACCCACGCAGACACAGGGAGAACATGCAAACTCAACACGGAAGGGATACCGATGGTCAGGGGGTGGGTTCAAACCCACGATGGTCAGGGGGGGAATCGATCCCATGACTTTCTTACTGTGCTGACACAGTGCTAACCACCACACCACCGTGTGCCCCTGTGTCATTCCAGGGGCACAAGTTATTAAATGTAACTTGTTTTGTGGACACAGTTGCCTTGATTTCATTGTATGTATGGATTACTGGCCGGGCCCTGGGGGTGGACGAGATTCGCCCTGAGTACCTCAAGGCCCTGGATGTTGTAGGGCTGTCATGGTTGACACGGCTCTGCAACATTGTGTGGCGGTCGGGGGCAGTGCCTTTGACATGACAAACCGGGGTGGTGGTTCCTCTCTTCAAAAAAGGGGATCAGAGGGTGTGCTCCACCTTTAGAGGGATCACACTCTTCAGCCTCCCTGGGAAGGTCTATGCCAAGGTACTGGAGAGGAAAGTCCGGCCGTTGGTCGAACCTCGGATTCAGGAGGAGTAATGTGGTTTTTGTCCTGGCCATGGCACATCGGATCAGCTCTTTACCCTCTCGAGAATTCTCGAGGGTTCGTGGGAGTTTGCCCAACCAGTTTACATGTGTTTTGTGGACTTGGAGAAGGCATTCGACCGCGTCCCTCGTGGTTTTTTGTGGGGGGTGATTCGAGAGTATGGGGTATCAGGCTTGTTGTTACAAGCTATGGTCTCTGTACCACCGTTGTGAGAGTTTGGTTCGTATTGCCAACATTCGGTCGGACTCATTCCCAGTGAGAGTTGGACTCCACCAGGGCTGCCCTTTGTCACCAATCCTGTTCATAATTTTTATGGACAGGATTTCTAGGCACAGCCAGGGAACGGAGGATGTCATGCTTGGTGACCACAGGATCTCATCTCTGTTGTTTGCAGATGATGTTGTCCTGTTGGCTTCATCCATCAATGACCTACAGTTCTTGCTGGGACGGTTTGCCGCTGAGTGTGAAGCGGCTGGGATGAGAATCAGCACCTCCAAGTCCGAGTCCATGGTCCTCAGCCGGAAATAAGTGGATTGTCCTCTCCAGGTTGGGGACAGGCTCCTGCCCCAAGTGGAGGAGTTTAAGTATCTTGGGGTCTTATTCACGAGTGAGGGGAGAATGGAGCGAGAGATTGACAGGCGGATCGGAGCAGCATCTGCACTGATGTGGACGTTGTACCGGTCTGTTGTGGTGAAGAGGGAGCTGAGTTCTAAGGCAAAGCTGTCGATTTACCAGTCGACTGTCCCACCAGAGAGAACAAAACACTGGATTTTCTGTATGCCAATGTCAGAGATGCATATAGTGCCACAGCTCTACCCCCCATTGGTAAATCAGATCACTGCATGGTCATGTTAACACCCAGGTACGTCCCCCTTGTGCAAAGGCAGCCTGCTTATACACGGACTGTGAGGAGGTGGACACAGGAGGCTGCTGATGCACTACAGGACTGCTTTGAGACGACAGACTGGAGCGTACTCTGTGAACCACATGGGGTGGGCATAGACAATATGACCGACTGCATCACAGAATACATTAGATTCTGTGAAGACATGACCATGCCAGCTCAGACTGTACACTGCTTCTCCAACAACAGACCATGGGTCACCAGTGACCTGAAAGCACTGCTGAACAAAAAGAAGAGAGCTTTTAGGGCTGGAGACAAGGAGAAGCTGAGGGGAGTGCAGCATGAACTGAGAGAGATGCTGAGGAGGTGCAAGGACAATGGTAGGAGGAAGTTGAAAGAGAAACTCAGGCAAAACACCACTAAAGATTTGTGGGAGGGAATGAAACAAATAACTGGGTACAAGGGGAGAGTCAGGCAGCCATCTGGGAGCCAGGAGAGAGCTGAGGAACTGAATCTATTTTTTAATAGGTTCAACTCACAGTCTGTCACCCGAGCAACACAATCAGACCCCCATGCACCCCTTCCCACCCACGCCACCCACGCTCCCGTGCAGAACCTCTCTCCATCTCCCCCCTCCTCCTCCCCAGGGGGCACCAGGACCCTCCCTCACTTCACGGTGACTACAGATCAGGTGGAGAAACAGCTGGAGAGACTCCGTCAGTGGAAGGGTTCGGGCCCTGACGGCATCTCTGCAAGGACCCTGAGGACCTGTGCCAACCAACTAGCTCCAGTACTGAAACACCTGTACAACCTGAGCCTGAGTCTGGAGAGAGTACCGGTGCTGTGGAAGACATCCTGCCTGGTTCCTGTCCCCAAGAAGTCATCTCCATCGGATTTGAATGACTACCGACCAGTTGCCCTCACATCTCATGTGATGAAGGTCCTGGAGAGACTGGTCTTAGCCCGCCTGAGGCCGCAAGTGAAGACATGGCTGGACCCTCTGCAGTTTGCATATCAGCCCCATTCAGGAGTTGAAGATGCTGTCATCTACCTGCTGCAACGAGCCCATCTGCACCTGGATGGTGGAGGAGATACTGTGAGAATCACTTTTTTTGATTTCTCCAGTGCCTTTAACACCATCCAGCCACTGCTGCTGGGCAAGAAGCTGCGGGTGATGGGGGTTGACAGCTCTGTGATCTCCTGGATTACCAACTACCTGACAGGCAGACCACAGTTTGTCAGGCTGGGCAGTGTCTTGTCTGGAGTGGTGGCTAGTGATACGGGAGCGCCACAGGGGGCTGTGCTCTCTCCTTTTCTTTTTACCTTATACACCACTGACTTTCAGTACAACACTGAGTCATGCCACCTGCAAAAATTCTCTGATGACTCAACTGTTGTGGGGTGTATAAGAGGAGGAGAGGAGAGGGAGTACAGGGTACTGGTAGACAGATTTGTGGAGTGGACGGAGAATAATCACCTGAGGTTGAATGTCAGCAAGACCAGGGAGATAGTGATTGACTTCAGGAAGAGGAAGGCTCCTTCTCAGTCACTGCAGATTAGGGGGGAGGATGTGGGAGTGGTTGAGGACTACAAATATCTGGGTGTCAGGATCAGCAGCGGGTTGGACTGGAGATCCAACACCGATGCTGCGCACAAGAAGGGGATGAGCAGACTCTACTTCCTGAGAAAGCTGAGATCCTTCAACGTGTGCAGCAGGATGCTGGAGCTTTTCTACCAGACTGTTGTCGCCAGCGCCATCTTCTTTGCTGCTGTCTGTTGGGTTAGCAGTATCAGGGCCAGAGATACCAACAGACTTGACAAGATCATCAAGAGGGCTGGCCCTGTAATTGGTCTCAGACCGGAGACCTTTGAGACAGTGGTGGAGAGGAGAACACTAAATAAACTGCGATCCATCATGGACAATCCTGATCACCCCCTCCACCACACACTAGGTAGGCAGCGAAGGACTTTCTCCAGTAGACTACTACAGCTTCGTTGTCGAACGGCCAAGTACAGGAAATCTTTCCTGCCGCATGCAATTTCACTGTACAATAACTCACTATGATGTTGTATTCTGGTCATAGCTATGATGCCACACTGCATCTTACAGACTAACTGGTACATCACTTTTCACTCTGCTCCTGATAGTCCTTCTTTGTGCAATGGGATGATTCATGTGTTTATACGGGTCATCATATACAGGAAATCTTTCCTGCCACATGCAATTTCACTGTACAATAACTCACTATGATGTTGTATTCTGGTCATAGCTATGCTGCCACACTGCATCTCACAGACTAACTGGTACATCACTTTTCACTCTGCTCCTGATAGTCCTTCTTTGTTCAATGGGATGATTCATGTGTTTATACAGGTCATCATATATTAAGCTATGATGTATATAGGTTTTATAGTCGTGTTAGTTTTTACTTTCCATGGGTAGTCCCTTTGTCTGTCATGTGTGTGTTTCTGTTGTTTGGCTGTCAACTGTCATGCTGCTGTTACACTGTAATTTCCCAGTTTGGGATCAATAAAGTACTGTGGGGTAAAAAAGTATTTAGTCAGCCACCAATTGTGCAAGTTCTCCCACTTAAAAGATGAGAGAGGTCTCCAATTTTCATCATAGGTATACCACAGACTTTCAACTCCCTCCAAAGATTTTCTATGGGGTTGAGATCTGGATACTGGCTAGGCCACTCCAGGACCTTGAAATGCTTCTTATGAAGCCACTCCTTCGTTCCCCGGACGGTTTGTTTGGGATCATTGTCATGCTGAAAGACCCAGCCACGTTTCATCTTCAATGCCCTTGCTGGTGGAAGGAGGTTTTCACTCAAAATCTCACGATACATGGCCCCATTCATTCTTTCCTTTACACGGATCAGTCGTCCTGGTCCCTTTGCAGAAAAACAGCCCCAAAGTATGATGTTTCCACCCCCATGCTTCACAGTAGGTATGGTGTTCTTTCTCCTCCAAACACGACAAGTTGAGTTTTTACAATAAAGTTCTATTTTGGTTTCATCTGACCATATGACATTCTCCCAATCCTCTTCTGGATCATCCAAATGCTCTCTAGCAAACTTCAGACGGGCCTGGACATGTACTGGCTTAAGCAGGGGGACACGTCTGGCACTGCAGGATTTGAGTCCCTGGCGGCGTAGTGTGTTTCTGATGTAGCCTTTGTTACTTTGGTCCCAGCTCTCTGCAGGTCATTCACTAGGTCCCCCCATGTGGTTCTGGGATTTTTGCTCACCGTTCTCGTGATAATTTTGACCCCACGGGGTGAGATCTTGCATGGAGCCCCAGATCGAGGGAGATTATCAGTGGTCTTGTATGTCTTCCATTTTCTAATAATTGCTCCCACAGTTGATTTCTTCACACCAAGCTGCTTACCTATTGCAGATTCAGTCTTCCCAGCCTGGTGCAGGTCTACAATTTTGTTTCTGGTGTCCTTTGACAGCTCTTTGGTCTTGACCATAGTGGAGTTTGGAGTCTGACTGTTTGAGGTTGTGGACAGGTGTCTTTTATACTGATAACGAGTTCAAACAGGTGCCATTAATACAGGTAACGAGTGGAGGACAGAGGAGCCTCAAAGAAGAAGTTACAGGTCTGTGACAGCCAGAAATCTTGCTTGTTTGTAGGTGACCAAATACTTATTTTACTGAAGAATTTACCAATTAATTCATTAAAAATCCTTCAATGTGATTTTCTGGATTTTTTTTTCTCATTTTGTCTCTCATAGTTGAGGTATACCTATGATGAAAATTGGAGACCTCTCTCATCTTTTAAGTGGGAGAACTTGCACAATTGGTGGCTGACTAAATACTTTTTTGCCCCACTGTACCTATCTATCTATCTATCTATCTATCTATCTATCTATCTATCTATCTATCTATCTATCTATCTATCTATCTAATCTACGTTCCTACTCTCACCTATGGTCATGAGCTTTGGGTAATGACCGAAAGAATGAGATCGCGGATACAAGCAGCTGAAATGAGCTTTCTCCATAGGATTGCTGGACTCACCCTCAGAGATAGGGTGAGGAGCTCAGTCATCTGGGAGAGGCTCAGAGTAGAACCGCTGCTCCTCCACATTGAAAGGAGTCAGTTGAGGTGGTATGGGCATCTGATTAGGATGCCTCCTGAACGCCTCCCACTTGAGATGTTTCGGGCACATCCCACTGGGACAGACCCAGGACTCGGTGGAGAGACTATGTCTCCCAGCTGGTCTGGGAATGCCTTGATATCCTCTCTGAAGAGCTGGAGCAGGTGGCTGGGGAGAAGGAAGTCTGGGCTTCTCTGCTTGAACTGCTGCCTCCGCGACCCGGACCTCCGGAAAAGTGGTAGAAGATGGATGGATGGATGGATGGATGGTATGGATTACTTGGGTTGTTACTGATGTCTGGTGAAAATCTCTGGTCAATGGCTCCATTAGAAATATGTTTGAGAAAAATGTTGACGTGTTCTTTAATTATTTTCCCCACTGTATATATACACTACTCAAAAAGTTAGGGATATTTGGCTTTCGAGTGAAATTTAAGGATGAATCTAAAATTAATTGAATTATGAATAAAATTCTGCATATTGCCACTCTGTATAGTTAGATAGATTGTCTGCTACTTACCTCACTTCACCTGTACTTTGCTCTTCTGTAATTTATGCTAACTTATTCCCATCTCTTACCATCCTCACCTGTACATAACTGCCCACCTAACTTATTGTACATTATTTGCACATAACGGTACTCTTAACTTTCTACACTGACCTATCTGCATATATTTGCTTAAATTGCACATACTGTCAATTACTGTATATACTGCACTGCTGTCCTTTGCACTTCTGATTGGATGCTAAACTGTGTTTCGTTACCTTGTATTCATACATGTGTAATGACAATAAAGTTGAATCTAATCTAATCTAAATGCACTATAGCCTTTACAGGTGAACTTAATTTGACCTTCTCTAACCTTTTGAATGCGCATGTCCAACTCTTCAATGTTTCAGTACTTTTTGCATAACTTGCTGTTCTCTAACAAGATGCTTAACAGCAAAATTCCCAACAGGGGTTTGATCCATGAATCGACCAAGAAATGTTTTGATTCAATTAGAATTGGTATTTAAACAGTCCTCTTCATCATGCTGTTCACATTGTGACATCATGAGACTAAGACGACACCAAACAATTGATTGTTATCATCCTAACAGAACATGACACTCCCAAAATGCAGGATTACTTGTAATACATAGAATCTCTAAGAGTACAATGGGAGGCAGAGCCTTCACTTATCAAGCTCCTCTCCTTTGGAACCAGCTGCCAATCTGGATTCGGGAGTCGGACTCGATCTCTGTTTTTAAGAACAGGTTTAAACCTTCCTTTTTGGCATAGCCTATAGTTAGGGTGGGATCAGGTGCCCCTGAATCCTCCTTTAGTTATGCTGCTAAAAGGTTTAGATAGCCGGGGGACCTCCAACAATGCACTGGGCTTCACTCCTTTCTTCACTCTCAACAAAATATTTTTGCTGGACATTAACGTCTGTTTGTTCTCTCCTATAGATTGAGTCTCTGTCATGCTGTATGCTCTCTACATGTCTGTACTTTTCTTCTTTTTCTCTATCCCCCCCCCCCCCCCCCCCAGCCAGTCGCAGCAAATGACTGCCCCTTCCTGAGCCTGGTTCTGCTGGAGGTTTATTCCTGCTAAAAGGGAGTTTTTCCTCTCCACCATCGCCAAGTGCTTGCTCACAGGGGATCGCCTGATTGCTGGGGTCTTTCTGCAATTGTGGGGGTTTCCCCTACAGTTCAAAGTGCTATGAGATGACTGTTGTTGTGAAATGGCGCTATATAAATAAAGTTAAGATGGATGGATGGATGGATGGATGGATGGATGGAAGAATTCTAATAAATACTGAGTAGCTTTTATTTTCATTTGCATTTTCAGTTTTGATTGTGAAACTTTTGACTTTCCAGGAAATACCCCCCATTCCCCCCAGGGAAGGTTTACATGTAAATCTGGCCCTTGGGAAGTAAGGAAAAGATTTTGTGGCCCTCACTGCCACCAATGTTGCCCATCTCTGTTCTGAATAAAACTTCGGTCTCTAATTTATTAAAATATCAGGAACTAAAGCTGTGTGATCACTTGAAAGTAGGTGTCATATGGGTGAGACGCCGTGTTATCCGGCGCTCAGGCTATATTCCTCCTCAGCCCAGCTCTTATTGTGACAGCGTCTCAGCGGGCTCCCAGCTGTCAAGCTCTACGGGACGGCTGGAGCCCAATTACCTCTCATCAGCTGAGGCGCTGTCCACCAGTGTAAAAGGGAGCAGCTCCGATCATTCGGGGCTGTGACCTCGCACCATTATCCATGCTCTTCTCCAGCGTGGGTAAGGCTGGAACCCCTTTGTCTGGCGCCAGCCATCCGCTCATCATTCAGCATTGTGTGCAAGTGTTATCCTTGTATGATCATTTGTGTTTTGGCCCCACGAGGCCCTGTTCCTTTGTTCCTTTTCCCTTATTATAATAAACATCGCAAACTCACTGGTCTGCCCTTGGCTCTCATTGTATGGCTCGCGAGAGCCATACGTAACAGTAGGAGCCGGATGATATTTTTCACATTTAAACAATTTATGAATGTGCTGATAATTAAAAAAAACTATACAAACAATTATGGACAGATATTCAGAAATTTATTTTTCAGCACAAAACAATTTGTAATATATTTCTAATACTTTTATTTCATAAATGAAGCCATATATAACTTGACAGTTTTTTCCACTGTTGTAGTATGAATTGATTAATGCCACATAATATTCAGAGTTTTGTGTATAAAAACTTTATAAGCAGCATGATGTTTATTTTAGAGGTCAAACTGCCGTTGCGGCCCTCAGCTACTTCTATTTTAGTCAGAGATGGGCAAAATGGCTCTTTGGTTGGCAAAGGTTGCAGACCCCTGGTCTAGACTCTTAAGTTCTCCTGTCGACTTTCTTCATCTCCCTGACTATCCCACTTTTTCTTTGCTAACCTTTTCCTTTGAATACTTTCCTGTACTTCCTCATTCCACCACCAAGTCTCCTTGTCTTCCTTCCTCTGTCCAGATAACACACCACATGCCTTTCTTGCCCAGTCCTCTGGTAATTTTTCTGTGCCACCCAGAGCCTGCCTTAACTCCTTCCTGAACTCTGTGCAGCATTCGTCCTTCTCTAACTTACACCATTTAATCCTTGGTTCTGCCTTCACTCGCTTCCTCTATAAAAGCCAAAAAAAAAAGGTAGCCATTCAGCACATAGAATCCATTATAGCTGTGCAGACAGAACATGAGGCTTTCTTTAAGTTTGTCTTTGTGCTTGTGTATTTGTGTGGGAAATAAAGGAAACACATGTTCATGCTGCAGTTCACTGGTGGGCTAGGGGAAGTGTATAAACTCAATATTATGCTAATGTTACCTGTTCTAAAAAAAGATTTACATAAATTTAATCAGCTCTATGGTTAAACAAGTAATGTAAAAAATTGCTCTGTATTTCTTTTAATACAGTGCGTCATTATTATTGTGAGCTGATTAGGCAGTTGAATGGCTGCATTGTAAAGACAAAAGGGAGTAAATAGGTGTCTGCACTTGTGTGTGTTGAGGGCAGATAAGAGCAAATTTTACACTTCTGACTCTCTTACCTCAGCCAAGCAGAATGACATGGGAATTGAGTTCTAGAGACTCCCAATAAACTAGATACAGCTCAGAGGAGAGGAGAGACTCATTTGTCTATTTCCCCTCTCTATCAGTCAAAACCTATGCAACATGGGAGGACAGGTCCCTTGTGTAGAAAAAACAAAACAAAAAATAAACTCTTTTTAAAGAGGAATGAGGCCAGAGAACCAGATATTTCTCAGCTTCTTTTCTGATGCCTCTTTGGGAAGTGAGGCCATTTTTTAATTTTCATTTTTTTCATTTTATTTTTGTACAATCCGATTGTTGACACAGATCCCTCTGTGGATCGCCGCCTTATCGTGGTGGAGGGCTTTGAGTGCCCAAATGATCCCAGAAGCTATGTTGTTGGGGGCAACTTGCCCCTGGTAGGGTCTCCCAAGGCAAACTGGTGAAGAGCCAGACTAAAGATGCCTCCACACCAAACGCGAATACAGTATATACAAAGTCAGTGGAAAGAGGCGAGCACACGCAAAATCGCTTATTCACGCGTTTGCGGGGTAGTACTAGCTTTGAGATTCTGCTGTCATCAGAGTAAAAGTATCAACATTGGAGAGTAAACTAGTTTGAAAATGAGACTGACTCTCACCTGGAGACAGAAGGACTGGAAGCTTTTCAGCTGAATCGGGACGTCGGAGTTATTTACCCACGGATTCCTGCCACGGACATGCTAAAAAGGCTAGCAAGCTAGCAACGTAAACACCCATCAAGTTTTTGAGGCAGGGACAACTTTTTCAGGTGAGCCCCCCCATTGGATAATGTAAACCTAAGCATGGCATTATTTGGGGGATTTCCACAGCAGGTTGAACACAGCTGCAGAAGGTATAAAGGTAGCTTCACCTGTCTGCATCTCACTCAGATGGTGAATTCATGTCTGTTCATGTGTTTACATTGAGTTATAATGTAATCGTGCTGCGTGAAAAATTCGCCCATTTGCGTTTGGTGTGGAGGCACCTTAAGACTGGTCCAGTGGATCTCCATGAAAAAACATCAAGGACCCAGTGTACCCAAAGGAGGGACATGGGTCCGCCCTCCAGTGGGCTCATCACCTGCAGGAGGGATCATGGGGGTCATGTTGTCATGTGAACCAGGCGGAAGTCTGAGCTACTCTTCCTGGACTGATGCCTGGACGCGGATCCCCGAATAAGTGGTAAAAGATGGATGGATGGATGCATGGATGCTGACACAGTGGTCAAGAAGCAAGCCAGAACAAAAACACAGACGCCAGTTCAAACAGAAGCAGAATTAACATTTCTAAGAGCTATCATACTTGTTTGACAACAATTTGAGTCAGTGATCATCAAAAAAGCATTTTATGGGAAACAATCAACTGCGCTGTAACACAGGTACTTATACATGCTATTACTGCACAGTGGTGATTTAATTATGCCCTGCATGCTATCCTATCCACTCGCGTTTCAGACCAGCATGGCCACACAGGATAAAGGTTACAAATTATAGAGGGGAAAAATGAAGAAAGCACAGCCTAATTTTCCAAACTCCCCATGTGGAGCACAAGTCCACACAATGAATAACAAATGGTCTAAGTAAGATAGTATGTAAGAGTGGATCACTGTTTAATATGAAAATAATGTCTGTGCCGAGAGTGACCCACTGACTTTTATAATAGAGCTATGAAGTCTTCTGCAGAGCTCTGAGAGTTCGTATGTTAAACCGCAACTGCTCAGGTCAGCCCATTGAAATGCAATATTGAGTATGTATATAACCTTACTTGGGAGAGGCTAATGTTGGTTCAGGTTCAATGTAGTAATGAACTCACCAGCCGCACAGTCACCACAGATGTTATCTGTTGAGTAATTGGCATGCAGAGCTCTGGTTTGTGGTGAAGAATGCTGAACTGAGGGTGCCTGGTCAAGATCCACATTTACCCCTGAGAAGATGCACACCCAAAGAAAGCACTATAGGCAAACACACCACTTAGACTTATATGAATTATACAACTTGTGTTTTATTCAGAGGTTGGTAGAGTAGCTAGAAATTCTACTTGAGTAAAAGGAGTGTTTCCTTGTGGTGTTAATTACTCAAGTATGAGTAAGAGTAGTCACATAAAAAAATTGTTTGAGTAAGCATAAGAAAGTTTCTCCTTCAAAAGTTAATTCAGTGGTGAGTAATAAGATAAGATAAGATAAGATAAGCCTTTATTAGTCCCACAATGGGGAAATTCCAGGATTGCAACAGCACAGGGATAGCAACACTCAGAGCAACAATCACAAGGCAAGAGAAAAACAAGAGCAGCGAGTATACATATATACATATAAATATATACACTACCGTTCAAAAGTTTGGGGTCACCCAGACAATTATTTTGTGTTTTCCATGAAAAGTCACACTTATTTACCACCATGAGTTGTAAAATGAATAGAAAATATAGTCAAGACATTGACAAGGTTAGAAATAATGATTTGTATTTGAAATAATAATTTTTTCCTGATACTCAACCTGCTCAAAGGAAGGTCAGTTTTATAGCTTCTCTAACCAGCTAAACTGTTTTCAGCTGTGCTAACATGATTGCACAAGGGTTTTCTAATCATCCATTAGCCTTCTGATGCAATGAGCAAACACATGGTACCATCAGAACACTGGAGTGATAGTTGCTGGAAATGGGCCTCTATACACCTATGTAGATATTGCACCAAAAACCAGACATTTGCAGCTAGAATAGTCATTTACCACATTAGCAATGTATATTAGATATTAGAGTGTATTTCTGATTAAAGTTATCTTCATTGAAAAAAACAGTGCTTTTCTTTCAAAAAGAAGGAAATTTCTAAGTGACCCCAAACTTTTGAACGGTAGTGTATATATATATATATATATATATAAACACACAGTGTGGAGCATTGTAGCTAGATGGAATAGATATATAAATATATAAACACAGTGCGGAGCATTGTAGCTGGATGGAATAAATATTTAAATATATAAACACACAGCGTGGAGCATTGTTGCTAGATGGAATAAATATGTAAATATATAAACACACACAGTGCGGAGCATTGTAGCTAGATGGAATGAAACAGCACAACCGTCTACTTAGTTATCCTACATGGTATGATTATGCACCCATACATATTGTCACCCTCCATAGCAACCGGTGTTTTCCTAGTTGTATACCGGAGGGGACCATTGTGTAAGTCTATTGCGTCTTTTGCATTCAATACTATTAGGTTGTCACGTCTTTTTGCTATCTCTGCGAGCAGCCCTGCTTAGGTTGTACAGTCTGACAGCCATAGATAGGAAGGACCTGCGAAACCTCTCGGTTGTGCACCTAGGATGATGTAGTCTGCTGCTAAATGAGCTCCTCAGTGCATTCAGTATGTCCTGCATAGGGTGGAACTCGGACTCCAGCAGAGATGACAGTTTAGCCACCATCCTTCTCTCTCCCATCACCTCCACTGGGTCAAGGCGTTGCCCCAGGACAGAGCTAGCTTTCTTGATCAGTTTGTTCAGTCTCTTCCTATCGGCTGCTGTAATGCCACTGCCCCAGCAGACCACTCCAAAAGTGATGGCTGATGCCACCACCGTGTCATAGAATGACAAACCTAATTAATGACTTTGCTTTCAACAGTTTGGGAGGATTTTCACCTAAATTTAAAGCTCTTTTTGAGTATAAAGAGCTCTGTGATCCCCATGATCTCCATTTTATTGTGGTTAATCTCCTTGTTCCCCTTTATTCTCTTTCCTTTTATCTTTCAAGATGTGTGCATATGTCTAGATGTTTGTTTGGGTGTGTGCAGTTTTATGTTTAATGTTGCCAACAAAATACAAGGAATAGTTTAGTCCATCCATCCATCCATCTTCTACCGCTTTTCTGGAGGTCCGGGTCACGGAGGCAGCAGTTCAAGCAGAGAAGCCCAGACTTCCCTCTCCCCAGCCACCTGCTCCAGCTCTTCAGAGGGGAGAGCAAGGCGTTCCCAGACCAGCTGGGAGACATAGTCTCTCCACCGAGTCCTGGGTCTGCCCCGGGGTCTCCTCCCAGTGGGACGTGCCTGAAACACCTCAAGTGGGAGGCGTCCAGGAGGCATCCTAATCAGATGCCCAAACCACCTCAACTGACTCCTTTCAATGTGGAGGAGCAGCGGTTCTACTCTGAGCCTCTCCCGGATGACTGAGCTCCTCACCCTATCTCTGAGGGTGAGTCCAGCAATCCTACGGAGAAAGCTCATTTCAGCCGCTTGTATCAGCGATCTTGTTCTTTTGGTCATTACCCAAAGCTCGTGACCATAGGTGAGAGTAGGAACGTAGATTGACTGGTAAATCGATAGCTTTGCCTTAGAACTAAGCTCCCTCTTCACCACAACAGACCGGTACAACGTCCGCATCACTGCAGATGCTGCTCCAATCCGTCTGTCGATCTCTCGCTCCATTTTCCCCTCACTCGTGAACAAGACCCCAAGATACTTAAACTCCTCCACTTGGGGCAGGAGCCTGTCCCCAACCCGGAGAGGACAATCCACCTTTTTCCGGCTGAGGACCATGGACTCGGACTTGGAGGTGCTGATTCTCATCCCAGCCGCTTCACACTCAGCGGCAAACCGTCCCAGCAAGAGCTGTAGGTCATTGCTGGATGAAGCCAACAGAACAACATCATCTGCAAACAACAGAGATGAGATCCTGTGGTCACCAAGCATGACACCCTCCATTCCCTGGCTGCGCCTAGAAATCCTGCCCATAAAAGTTATGAACAGGATCGGTGACAAAGGGCAGCCCTGGCGGAGTCCAACTCTCACTGGGAATGACTCCGACCGAGTGTTGGCAATACGAACCAAACTCTCACAACGGTCGTAGCAATAGCTCTTAACAACAAGCCCGATACCCCATACTCCCGAAGCACCCCCCACAAAAATCCACGAGGAACACGGTCAAACGCCTTCTCCAAGTCCACAAAACACATGTAAACTGGTTGGGCAAACTCCCACGAGCCCTCAAGAATTCTCGAGAGGGTAAAGAGCTGGTCCGATGTGCCATGGCCAGGACGAAAACCACATTGCTCCTCCTGAACCCGAGGTTCGACCAACGGCCGGACTCTCCTCTCCAGTACCTTGGCATAGACCTTCCCAGGGAGGCTGAGGAGTGTGATCCCTCTAAAGTTGGAGCACACCCTCCGGTCCCCTTTTTTGAAGAGAGGAACCACCACCCCGGTTTGCCATGCCAAAGGCACTGCCCCCGACCTCCACGCAATGTTGCAGAGGTGTGTCAACCATGACAGCCCAACAACATCCAGGGCCTTGAGGTACTCAGGGCGAATCTCGTCCACCCCTGGGGCCCGGCCACCAAGGAGATTTTTAACCACCTTGGCGACCTCAGCCCCTGTGATAGGCGAGTCATCCCCCTCGACCCCAAACCCTGCTTCCTCTGTGGAAGGCGTATCAGTGGGATTGAGGAGATCCTCGAAGTATTCCTTCCACCGCCCGACGATATCCCCAGTCGAAGTCAACAGTGTCCCATCCGCACCATACACAGTGTGGACGGGGAGCTGCTTTCCCCTCCTGAGCCGCCAAACAGTTTGCCAGAATCTCTTTGAGGCTGACCGAAAGTCTTGGTACGTGGAATAGTTTAGTTTCTTATAAAACTGCATTTTTCATAAATATGTGACTTTCTTAACTGCCTAGACTTTTTTCTCAGCAAATTTTCTTATTACTATTTATCAGTGACAGTTTTTTTAATTTATTTTTTTATCACCCTGACCAAGCTCCAGTGTTTCCTCATGGGGAGCCTTCCCATGGGGACTTGTGCCTGTTTTCTGGCTGCGGGGTGCTGGCCTGTGACTGCCCTGGTCTGCCCGGCTGAGGGGATCATCGTACACTGCGGCACCACACCTGCAGTGTCGACCCCTCGGGTTGGACTCGGGCGGTCTCAGAGGTGGTGCTCCTGTAGCCGTGGACTCGGCACTGTCCTTGCTGGTGGCGGATCCTGAGTGATGGTGCTTCCACACTTGGATCCTCGGTGCCCAGCCATAAGCCATAAGACACTGACGAAAGTTTCTTTGTGTGTGTGTGTGGGGGGGGGGGGGGTGTAATTGTGTTTTATTTCAATGTGTGAAGCATCACTTTGTGTTACATCTTTTTGTATGAAAAATGATATATAAATAAAGCTTTGATTGATTGATTATCTTGTAAATTACCTACATTTTTTTCCTAAACCTGAACCTTTTGTGCTTAGTACGGGTGGGAAAAAAGATCGATTCAGTGCTGGATCGCGATACTTAGCACTGGCGACAATGCATCAATCCATAAACGCTCAGATCGATCTTTTATTTTTAAAAAATGCACACACATATACTTTTGGGTTATCAGTTAATCAATGGTGTTTTCACTCCACTAGGTGGCGCAAAGCAAGCACCCAGTCAAGTGAAGTCATAGCTTGTTTGGTGATTTGCTGCCACCTTTGAAAGTTAGGAAGCAGTCATTCGGACACTGACATTTGAAACACGGCGGGCCAACACACGTCTTGGAGCGGCATTAGCAACGGCTAAGCTAACGAGACAATGGCAGGGAGCTTTTTCTACAAGCGTCAAATGAGTAATGTTTAATTTTGAAGTGCTTTTCACAGACATATAGTCACAGAGTGCTGCACAATAAAATGGATAGATAAAAAAAAAATTTTAAAAATACAAAAACAAGTAAAACACAAGATTAAAATAATTTAAAAATATCAGACTTACGATTAAAAAGCAGTTGAAACTCAACGGAAATTCTCGTTAAACAAAAAAATTTTCAGCTGCTTTTTAAAAGCGTCCACAGAGTCAGATAAACGTAGCTGGAGTGGGAGTCTATCCAAACAGCTCCATCCACCACCCTCCCTGTGTGCAGAGACGCGTCTCCATGGAAATGGAGCCCTGAGAATACTTTTTTATATGAAAGAGATGTCAACAATTTTACTTTGGGACAGGATTTGAGGCTGAATAAGGTAAAAACATTTTGAGATATGTGGGATCGTGATACTCGATTACCGTGATACCATGATTATTGTTGAATCGTGATTGGATCGAATCGTGACCCAGGAATTGGGCTCCGAATCGAATCGCGAGATTCCTCGTGATTCCCACCCCTAGTGCATAGACTTAAAAGATTATGAAAATTGGTTAATTCATTCATATATGTGCAGCTATGCTCTCATAAATTTGTATGTTTTTTCTTAAAGGTACAGTTCATAAATGTCTTGCCCAGCTGAATTCTGAAATTTAATGTAGCATAAAATCTTGAATTTGTTTTCCTTGTTTTAAGATCCTTCCTGAGTAAATACATTTTCTGTACCCAAATATACATTTTTGTAAGAGGTTTCTGTTCTGTCTGGAAATATCCTGTAATGACGAGGCCAGGTGCACAGTGGAACTTAGCTTTATTGCAGGGTTGGGGAACACACAAGATACAGCCTCCAGGCAGGGGCATCGTCAAAGAGGCCAAACTCAGATGCCCACTGCTGTTTATGGGGCGGTGTAGTGGCAGAAATGGAAGTGGGTGCCACTACACCACACTTCACAAATAAGGGCATCTAAACAATATTTCACTATACCACCCCCCCATCCCCCATAGAAAAGTCCAAAACATACAGACAATTGAGACCCTCCCCAATTTAGGACCCAAATACCACACTAAAAAAAAAAAAAAAAATGAAACTGAAATCACGAAGAAGCCCATCACATTCACACAACAAATCTAAGCTAGGGGGGATGGGGGGGACTACCGTCCTACCCCATACAGCAAGGTGGGTTATTCTTCCACCTGGAAAATAAATAAATAATTACAGTCCATGCATAAACTAAAATCACTGCCATGTTCCTAAACTAAGCAAAATAATCCCAGAATAATAGATTAACAGCTACGTTTTTTCTTTTTCAACCACATGCATACATCTGAACACTGGAAAATTTCCATTGTCAATAATATATTTTTTCAAAACACCTGCAAACAAATAAACTCCAGGATTTCAGAACTCTACTTTCTTTATATGTATAAAACTGAGACTCACTCATTGGCATCACTCATCAACACAGGCGCCTCGCTGTTACGCTCAGTACCCTCATCCAGGGCATCTTGATCTCCGGTACTGAGACCCTCCTGTGTTGAACCTGAGTGAGGCTGGTCCTGCTTGACCGCCATGGTGCAAAACAAATCCTTCCCCCACACCATGTCATCCTCCGCCACCGGAACCGGACGTTTCTGCCAGTCACAGCCTGTCCACTCCTTCCTAGCATCGTCTGTAATGGCAAACCCCAGTCCATAAAACAGGTCACAGCCCATGATGTCGTCGCCTCGGGTCGTCACGTGGAACATGCAGTTAGGCATCACCGCCGACCTGTACCGAGCCGTCAACTCCAGCGTTCCAACCGTGCGCAGTCTGCCACCTCCATACCCATAGGGCGGCGCTGGGTTCTCTCTTATTCTGTAGGAGGGGAAACATTTCCTCACCGTGGCCCTATTCAATAATGATCTCTCTGCTCCCATGTCAATGAGCAGCGGCACCTCCTCGTCATCCAGTGTCACCATACAGTACTTGAACCCATTGGTACTCGGGGACACCGCATGGACAATTATCGGGGCGGGCACAGTTGTTATTCCCCATGGGCTCACTGGCTTGGACACACGACACACCCTGGCAAAATGGTTCAAGCGTCTACACATGCCACAGCACTTCCCTCTAGCCGGGCATTCTCTTGCCTTGTATCGGTACTTCACGGACCCACAGCCCATACACACGGGCTTTCTTGGGGCAGACCTCAGGTTCATGGCGTAGGTTTTTACGCCGTCGTCGGCCGTGCTATCCTCGCTGTCAGGATCTGCTACTAATGCTGCAGCGGCAGGTCCCAGCTGTCATTGTGATTGGCGCCACTTTAGCTCAGAAGCTAGCTTGTCTGCGATCTCCACCTCAAGAGCTAGCTTGACAGCCTTGGCTAACTATAATTTATAATAGTATTGTGGTGGACACACATTGTGACCTGCTTGGTGACTCACATTTTAGGCCAGAACAAAGGCAGAGCTTCCTTGGTGATTACAGGAAGCTGCAAGAGTGTTAGCTTTGGTATGCAAGGCTTGAGACTGTGGGGGTGTAATTAAAGGATTAAAGAGGGGATGCATTGTAGACAGTGGAGGTGATATCAAGGAGAGAGGATGCATTGTTACTGTATTTATAATGCAACGTGGTATGTGATACATGTGACTTGTGAACTGTAAGAGTCCTGGTATTTAAGGACAAGAGTACCCTGTGTGGCTCCCTTTTCTGCTTCGAGATGTTGGAGATGTGAATAAAGCTGACTTGAGAGAGAACTCTGTCTCGTCATTCACACATTCCCACACTGGTGACCCAAGACGTATCATGCAAGAGGAGAATTCCCCCGGGCCAGCCCCGTCAGGAGCCCCCAGCCAAGCGAATGCCGCTACAGTCCAGCTACCGGACTTCTGGCAGAACAATCCGCGCTCCTGGTTCAACGCGGTTGAGGCGCAGTTCAACCTCTGGGGGATATCGGTAGACGCCACAAAATTCTACCACGTAGTCGCAAAGCTGGACAACAACACGGCCCAGCATGTGGAGAGCCTGATCGACCAGTCGCCAGACAGCGACAAATACGGCACGTTCAAGGCTGCACTCATCCAGCAATTCACCCTCTCGGCAGAGGAGCGAGCAGAGAGGCTCCTGGCGCTGACGGAGTTGGAAAATGACATGCCCGCGAACCTGATGGAGAAGTTGTTGAGGTTGAAAGACTCTGACGACGATCACTTCATTTTCACCCACCTCTTCCTCAGGACTCTACCGTCAGCAGCGAGAGCGATGCTGGCCAGTTCGCCACTGTTGGCCCAATGGGACTACCGCGCGCTGGGCCGAGAAGCACAGCGGATTGTCAATGCCACCAAGTGGCGCGCAGCCACGGCTGCTGCAGCGGAACTCGGCACAACGACCGGAGACGACAGGAGGCCAGAGGCAGCGGTACCAGACTCACCGACGACGGCGGCGGCAGGGACCAGGGAACGCGGATCAGACGTCCTTTGTTTCTACCATCGCTGTTTCGCAGAGAGGGCACACAAATGTGTACCACCGTGCCAGTTCGGGCGTTCGGGAAACGCCAAAACTGGGGGTCGGTAGCAGCCGCGGCCCTCGGGGAGGAGAACAAGCTGCTCTACTTGTCGGACGCACGCTCGGGGAGGCAGTTCCTCATTGACACAGGCTCACAGTTGAGTTTCATCACACCTTCCTACGCGGACAGACTAGCTGGTTCTGGAGGTCCCCGGGTGACAGCAGCAAACGGCTCGGAGATTAAGACCTTTGGTGAGAAGACTCTGCTTCTGTCTCTACACGGCCGTACATTTGAGTGGACTTTTGTTGTAGCAGCAGTAAATTTCAATATGTTGGGGGCTGATTTTTTGTGCTCACATGGTTTGTTGGTTGATCTCGCTAACAGGCGCCTGGTTAATGCACTTTCTTTTGATTCTATCCCCTGTACAGCGCGAGTGGCCCCGCCAACAGCACAAGCCAACGTCACAGCTGCAAGCGGTAAGTTCCACACACTGCTCACTCAGTTCCCAGCACTCACGGTCCCCACATTTTCGGCAACAGTCGCCAAACACGGGGTGGAGCATTTTATTACCACTACCGGACCGCCCGTTTTTGCAAAAGCTCGGCGCTTGGACGCAGTTAAACTGGCCATAGCGTGCGAGGAGTTCGCCAACCTGGAGAGGCTGGGCATTATCAGGCGTTCAAACAGTCTGTGGGCTTCCCCGCTACACATGGTCCCGAAAGCTGACGGATCATGACGACCTTGCGGGGATTTCCACAGGTTAAACAACGCTACAGCGCACGACCGCTACCCAATCCCGCATATCCAAGATTTTTCCGTTCATTTGGCAGGGGCGCGCGTTTTTTCTAAAATAGACTTGGTCCACGGTTACCACCAAGTCCCAGTGCGCGCTGAGGACATACCCAAAACAGCGGTAATAACTCCGTTTGGCCTATTTGAGTTTTTACGCATGCCATTCGGACTTAAAGGGGCTGCTCAGATGTTCCAACGCATGATGGACGCGGTGCTTCGCGATCTCCCTTTCGTGTTCATCTACTTGGACGATATTTTAATAGCCAGCGCATCCGAAGACGAACACGAAAAACACCTGGCCACAGTTTTCCGAAGGTTAGGAGATCACGGGTTAATAATCAACCCAGCGAAGTGTCAGTTCGGGGTGGCGCAGATCGATTTTTTTAGGACACCGCGTCTCCCCCGAAGGAGCAGTTCCGCTTCCTGACAAAGTGCGCACGGTGGCAGATTTTGCCCGGCCACAGACGGTCAGGGCGTTGCAGGAGTTTTTGGGAATGGTGAATTTTTATAACCGTTTTCTCCCCCACGCGGCGCAACTCATGCAGTCACTGTATGCCGCGCTCAAAAGAAAAAAACCCGCGGATAAGGTCGAGTGGGCCCCGGAGCGGGACCAAGTGTTCTCGAAGGTGAAAGCAGCCTTGGCAAAGGCTGCGTTGTTGGCACACCCAGACCCAACGGCCCGCATAGCGCTCACCATTGACGCATCAGAGGTGGCCATAGGGGCGGTCGTGGAGCAACATGTAGCCAGGGTTTGGCAGCCCCTAGCCTTTTTCAGCAGGACCTTGCGCGATAGCGAAAGTAAATACAGCGTGTTCGACAGGGAGCTGCTGGCTCTCCATTTGGCCATTCGCCACTTTCAGTTCTGGCTAGAAGGACGCTCTTTCACCGCATTCGTTGACCACAAACCGCTAACATTCGCGATGGCCAAGGTTTCCGAACCGTGGTCAGGCCGGCAGCAGAGACAGCTGGCCGCGATATCAGAGTTTACCACTGATATCCAGCATGTGGTGGGCAAACTCAATGTAGTGGCAGATTGCCTCTTGCGCGCCGTGGCGGCCCCAGTCAGCGTAGGGGTAGATTACGCAGCCATGGCCGCGGAGCAGGTTGGTGACGCGGAGGTGCGCGCGCTTCAGTCTGGACCAACAGGGTTAAGGCTGGAGGGCAGGGTGCTGCAAGACGGTATGCCCCCCCTAACCTGCGATGTCTCCACGGGACGGCCGCGTCCAGTAGTATCGGCCGCGTGGCACCGCCGCGTTTTTGACTTGATTCATTCTTTGGCGCACCTGGGAGTGCGCGCGTCGGTCAAAATGGTAGGAGAGAAATTTGTGTGGCCGAGCCTCCGCAAACAAGTTAAAGAGTGGGCAGCAGCCTGCACGGCGTGTCAACGAGCCAAAGTACACAGGCACACGAGGGCTCCTTTGGAGCCGTTTCACATTCCAGCCAAGAGGTTCGATCACGTTCATGTGGACCTCGTGGGCCCCCTCCCGCCGTCACAAGGGTGCACACACCTTCTCACAATGGTGGACCGCACCACGCGCTGGCCTGAAGTGGTCCCGCTGGCATCAACCACGGCCGAGGAGGTGGCGTGCGCGTTTTTAACAGCTTGGGTGGCGCGCTTCAGCGTTCCGTCAGATATTACGTCCGATAGAGGCCCTCAATTTGTGTCCGAGCTTTGGTCGACAATGGCCCGCAGCCTGGGTGTCACAATTCACCACACAACCGCGTACAATCTGTAGGCTAACGGGTTATGCGAACGTTTTCATAAGTCATTGAAAGCAGCTCTCAGAGCGTCACTGACAGATGCAAATTGGGTAGACAAGTTACCATGGGTGTTATTGGGGTTGCGTTCTGCGCCTAAAGAGGACTTAGAAGCCTCCCCAGCGGAGCTCGTGTTTGCGCAGCCACTCCGGCTGCCTGGGGAGTTTCTCCCAGATAGCCCTGCGCCAGACGCCTCCCCATCTCAGCTGTTGCGGAGTAACATAGAATCAAGCACACTGCCCGGCCCCGCGCACCACAGTTTTCCGCACGTTTTTGTGCCTAAAACTTTGAAGAACGCAGAGTTTGTTTTTGTCAGACATGATGCGCATCGAACCCTGCCGCGACCGCCTTATGACGGACCCTTCAGAGTGTTAGAAACAGGGGACAAGCAGTTTTTGCTAGATTTGGGGGGTAGGAAAGATAAAGTTGGCATAAACAGACTCAAACCCGCTTTTGTGGTGGCAGATGAGCAAGTGCTGTTGGCGAGGGCCCCGCGGAGAGGTAGACCCCCGCGGGGGGCTCCACAAAGTAATGTTTCCCCAGAACACCCACAGGTGCTGACAAAAGGTTTCCACCCCCAGGCGGCAAACCCCCAGCGTAACAGCGCCGCAGAGACGTTGAATCCCAGCTACAGCAGATATGGCAGGAGACTGAAGCCTAGACAGCATGTGGACTGATGTGTATTGATACTATCACGGCATGCATGTTGTTATTCTCTTGTTTGTTCTAAAATGTTGGGGGGGCTTTGTGTGGTGGACACACATTGTGACCTGCTTGGTGACTCACATTTTAGACCAGAACAAAGGCAGAGCTTCCTTGGTGATTACAGGAAGCTGCAAGAGTGTTAGCTTTGGTATGCAAGGCTTGAGACTGTGGGGGTATAATTAAAGGATTAAAGAGGGGATGCATTGTAGACAGTGGGGGTGATATCATGGATAGAGGATTCATTGTTACTGTCATTATAATGCAACGTGGTATGTGATACATGTGACTTGTGAATTGTAAGAGTCCTGGTATTTAAGGACGAGAGTTCCCTGTGTGGCTCCCTTTTCTGCTTCGAGATGTTGGAGATGTGAATAAAGCTGACTTGAGAGAGAACTCTGTCTCGTCATTCACACATTCCCACAGTATATACTTATAGTTATAGTTATACGTATACTGTAATTTATTATAATTTATAATAAAGTCTCAAATGTACAAAGTCAATTTTACAAGAGGAAATTGCAAATTTGGGGAAAATGGTTTCAAATTTAGATAAATTTACAAAGAAAAGTAGAAAACTATAAGAAAATAGTTATAAATTTTGGAGAAAAACCTCAAACTTTCAAGACTGAAGTCATTACTCAAGTTTTTAAGTAGGTGCTTTTTGCATCCTTAACTCTACTAGAAATTTTTGGTTGACTGATATCTGTGTGTAATGAATGTGTAGTTATAAAAAGAGGTTCCTACTTACATGTGGTGATTTAAAACAAAACAAACCACAGTAGCGGATGTACAATGTTTGTTAATGTTATCAATCTTTTCTTGGGGGGTTTGTGCACTGAAGTGTTTGACAATTCTTTTTTTATTCAGCTAAATGCACTTTGTGATGTGCCAAGGTCAGTTATGACCAGGATATAGTATATTTTATTTCAAAAGGGAAACAAATGTTAGTGCTACTAACAGTGTGCATTGAGTTTTTATGTACTTTGAGATGCCTGAGTAAGATGTGACCAAAATGGTTATTTACAGATTTTTTCTATCTATTTATTTAATTTTTGTTCAAGAGGAAAAATATTTCTACTACTTCAAGTTCTGCTCAACCCCAGCACTGTTATTGTGTTTTTATGCACTTTTGATGTGCTTTTGTCATGTGCCAAGTGCACATTTAAAACCAAGACAATGAATAAAAAGTGCATATTTTTCATCATATTAATCTGTGTTGGTTTGAAATTTGTCATTCAACAGATCACTGAACATGTGCGGCCCAGTTACATGTCTTGATTTCAAATTGTGGCCCATCTGATTTTGTAATTGAATAGCCCTGCTTTACACCTTTAAAATAGTTTTTTCTTAAATATTTGAGCCAATATTCTTTTTCCTCATAAATTTGAAACATTTTTTCTTGCAATGGGTTTCTTAAATTCAAGATTTTTGTGATGAATTTGTGACTATTTCTCATGTAAATTTGCAACTTTTTTTAAATAAAGTTCCAACTTTCTTTTAAAAAAATTTCAAAATTACTAGTTTGCTTTTTTTCCTCATCCTGTCCATGTTTATTCTGAGAGAAAAATAAAAACTTTACATATCTACCCTCTATAAACAAGAACATTTACTACACTATTAAAACCATACGTTTACAGATGTAAACGCGGTTTTATGAATGAAAATGAACTTGTAACCATGTGACTATGATCCTCGGGACAGGCGCATCATACCAAATTAATCACACCTGTGGCTGCACACCTTATATAAAGTATACCCTTTGCATCCACCTATTCTTCCTCTTTCTAATGACTGGGAGGAGCCTGTCTCCACCAACGAAGGACAATGAATGGTTACAAGTTCACTTTTATTCATAAAACTGTGTTTAGATCCATAAACATGCATTTTATTTCATTTCATTGAACCTGTAACCACATGGCAACCATATACCAAATGAGTCCTGAGGAGAATGGAGGTGGCGTCACCCTCAGGCCAAAGGAGCACAATGCCCCAATCACACTATTAAGCACAAACACAATCAGATGAGTTTGCCTCCTTTATTGTACTTAACTGAGTGCGTAAAAGTTAAGCCGGTTCCTCCAGGTAACCGGAGCTGAAACAAAACCTTTCGAGCACAAGGCACACATGCCGGCCTACACGTGGGAAAACTAAGCTGCAACTTAAGAACCTGCTGCGACCCCCAGCACAGATGAGGGGATGACTGATGAGGCCAGGTTAAGCCCATAGAACAGAACATGTTGAGCAAGGAGCCCAGCCAGCGGCTGCACATACATCCTCCAGGGTGCAACCCTAAACAACACCCACGTAGTGGCCAATCCCCGTGTCGAGCGAGCCACCAGGCTAGCTGGTGGTTCCACTCCAGCCTGAACATACACAAAGGCAATCAGGTAGACTATCCAATGGGACAGGCGCTGCTTTGAGATAGACGTGCCCATTGTGGCCTCCCCATAGAACACAAAAAGCTTGTCTGAAGAGTGGACAGACCTCATATGGTCAACATAACCCTTAAAGGCCCTTACTGGCACAAACTAAGGTGCCTCTCAGCCTCTGAAGAAGTGTGAATGAATGAATGAATGAATTTATTTCGGATAATACAGTACAGGTTAAAGAAACTGTATAATATAACAACAAGGTCAAATTAGACAAAGACTCCTTCTACTAAACAATTCCACGTGAGTTATCCGAAATGGGTGATAGCTGAAGCCGCAGCTTATATTGCCCACCCATATTCCATCCAAGAATTCAAAGAAAAAAGAGTAAACAAGACAAGAGTGATTACAATTTAGAACAAAGCTAAGACAAAGTGTGACTGAGAGAAAAAAAAAAAAAAAAAAAAGAAAACTAAGCTAAGCTAAGTTAAGCAGTTACTATTCGAGACAAATCTAAGACAGAATGTCACAGAGAGAAAAAAAAAAAAAAAAAAAAAAACTAAGCTACAACACAACACAGGCTGGATATGTCAATCCTTATGTGAGTTTACATGTCGTCTTGTAAATATGTTTGGAGTATTTCTTCCTTTAGTTTTTGTTTAAATTGTCCAAGCGTTGTACATGATTTTAATTCAGGTCCATAATCGTTCCATAATCTGACTCCTTGCACTGAAATACAGTGTTGCTTGGTGGTTGTTCTCACTGTAGGCTTTTGAAATATACATGTTCCTCTGAAGTGATATCGTTTCTCCCTTGTTTGGAACAACTTTTGGATATTTGCAGGCAGTGATAAATTCTTCACTTTGAACATTATTATTGCGGTTTTAAAGTCAACCAGATCTTTCAACTTGAGAGTTTTTTGTTTAAGAAAAAGTGGGTTTGTTGGTTCCCTGTAAGCTGCTTTGTTTATTATTCTAATAGCTCTCTTTTGAAGCATAAAGAGTGGATATATGTTTGTTTTATATGTATTTCCCCATACTTCATTACAATATGTCATGTATGGGAGTATTAATGAATGATACAAGGTGTATAGTGTGGGTTGATTCAGCAAATATTTCACTCTGTGTAATATTGCAATTGATTTGGAAACTTTACCTTTGATATAATTAATATGTGACTTCCAACACAGTTTGTTATCAATTATTACTCCAAGGAATTTGGTTTCAGATACCCTTTCAATCTCTACACCATTTACACTGAGTTTGGGTACTGGATTGTTGTGATGGTTGTTAAAGACTATAAATTTTGTCTTACTTAAATTGAGCGTTAATTTGTTTGAATCAAACCACAGTTTAAGCTTTCCTAATTCCTTCCCGAGTGTATCCAGAAGTTGTTCCAAATTGTTTCCACTGCATAGCAGATTAGTGTCATCGGCAAACAATATTAAGTCCATTTTTTCTGAGACTTTACATATATCGTTTATATACATATTGAATAATAATGGTCCCAAAACTGAACCCTGTGGGACTCCACAGGTGACCTTCAGCAACTCTGAGTTTTTGTTGCTAACACATACATACTGATATCTATTTTTTAAGTAACTACTTAACCAGGACAGTGCTACACCTCTAATACCAGAATTTTGTAGTTTCTTTAATAATAAATTATGATCTACTGTATCAAATGCTTTTTTAAGATCTAGGAATACTCCAACTGAATACTCTTTATTTTCAATGGCTGTTGATATTTTTTCTGTAAATTCCATTAGGGCATATGCAGTTGTCCTCTTGTGTCTGAACCCATATTGCTGCTCACATAATAAATCATTCTTCAGTATGAAGTTGTCAATTCTCTCATAGAATATTTTTTCAAGTATCTTGGAAAATTGTGGTAATAGTGAAATTGGTCTATAGTTTGAGAGTTCCCCTCTGTCGCCCGTCTTGTATATCGGAATTACTTTAGCTATTTTCATTGCATTGGGAAATATACCTGATTGGAGAGACAGGTTGCAGATATACGTCAGTGGTTTTACTATGCATTCGATAACAGTTTTGACTAGTAGCATGTCGATACCATCACAGTCAGTAGATGTTTTACTTTTGAACGATTTAACAATTTCAATGACCTCTCTTTCGTCTGTGTTCTTTATGAAGATGGAGTCTTTTACAGCAGTGTTATTGCATATTGTATCACCTGTTGGCACCGTAGTGGGTATTTCTCGGGCCAGTTTAGGTCCAATGTTAACAAAAAAATTATTAAATTCATCTGCAGGTGAAGCGATATTCACACTCTGAGTCGTTTTATTATTTTTTGGAATATTAGTTGGGTAGCTTGTATTTCTGCTTTTATTTCCAAGGATACTGTTAAGTATTGTCCATGTATTTTTAATATTGTCTCTGTTTTTCTCCAGTTCTTTACTGTAATAGTCTCTTTTACTACATCTTATTATATATGTTAACTTATTTTTGTATGTTTTATACCGCTGCTCTGCTTCTTTTGTTCTTTTTTTAGGAAAGCTTTATATAATGAATTTTTCTTTTTACACGCCTTTTGTAGTCCTTTGGTTAACCATGGCTTATTAGCAAATTTGTGTTTAAGCTTTTTTATTACTAATGGGCAGTTTTTTTCATAAAGAGTGGTTACAATGTTTATAAATGTGTCATAGGCTTCATTTACATCTGATACATAGACTTCTGTCCAGTCTTGCTTCAGCAAGTCCTCTTTAAGAGAACTGATTGCATTTGGTGATTTGTGTCTGAACGATTTTGAAGTTTTTTCTGCGTTGGGCCCCGTGTGGCCATGGATAAGTGCAAAGGTTGGCAAGTGGTCACTTATATCATTTATCAATAATCCACTTTCTATTTTTTTATCGAAAACATTGACAAACAGGTTGTCAATAAGTGTAGCAGAGTGAACTGTGATTCTACTGGGATGTGTTATTGTGGGATATAGACTCATGCTGTACATAGAGTTCATGAACTCTGTAACTACATTTTGTTGATGAGGATTCAGTAAGTCAATATTGAAATCTCCACAAATTGCTACCATTTTCTTACTAGTAATATTATTGTACAGCTCGACTAATTTATCTCTGAATGTCTCAATGCAAGTTCCCGGTGTTCTATATATGCAGCTTATGATTAGATTTTTTGTTTTGTCTAGGTCAATCTCAACAGTAACACATTCCAAAATCCCTGGTAGTGCTAAGGACATTTCACTTACAAGCTTACACCTGTACAGGTCATCAATATACAGTGCAACACCACCACCCTTTTTTTGAGTTCTGTTAATATAAAACATCTGATATCCCTCTATTGCCATCAGGGGAGCCTGCTCTTTGTTAAGCCAAGTTTCAGAGACTGCAATAGCTGTGAATTTTCTGTCTAGCTGTTTTAAATAGTCCTGAATCTGTGGAAAGTTTTTGTTAAGACTTCTGCTATTGAAGTGTATTATTGACAGTTTACCATCTAATTGCATTTGACTTTTGAATTGTTTTTCAGTGTAATATTCACAGTGGTTATGAATATTGTTGAAAAAGTGGTTATCAGGATCAATATCATTCTCCATCTCTTGTGGTTTATGTTCAGCATAATGGTATGTTTTCAGAGTTTGAGTTTCCTCATTCTGTGTCAAATGACTTCCTCCAACTGGGGATAATTGATGTCTACTTGAGTCGGTCATAAGTTTTTGTTTGTTTTGGTTATTTTTATTAAAGTACTTTGGCATGGTGTATCAAAAGAACTATTCTTATCGTGTGTATGAGTATGGATTATCATTGGCTCGTAATTTTCTAATCAGTGTTCATCTGTATTTATCTAAGTCAGTAGCATCTCTGATCATAATACTTTTTGCTTGCTCAGGTGATCCATTTAGTTTAATCCAAATTCTACAGTTTCTTGTCCAGGTTGCTTGTATCTTATCTTGTTTTTTTAGCATCCGTGCCTGTCGTGCTAATTCAGCGGGGTTTTTTTTGTCAGGTGTTCATTTATGTAAACTTGAGTTTCCTTTAGCTTTTTTGCCTGCCTCAGTATGTTATTCTTTACCCTTCTGTTCACAAAGCGCATCACAATTGATTTCTTTGTTTTGTTATCTTTCTTCGGTAGAGCATAACAGGCTGAGATTGCATTGGCTTCTACCTTAATGTCTTTATCATTAAGGAACTGAAGCACTTGATTTTCTAAGGACATTGACTGTGTGGGGGAAGGTAGAAAGATTGAAGCACGAGAGGGTGGGAAAACAAACCCACTAGTAGCACTTTGGGTTGAAAAGCTGGGTTGAGCCGCAGGTGAGCCAACCGGTCACCATCAAACCTAAGACATGCTGCATCCACAGAAATCACATTCAGTTCACTGACCCTCTTGGCTGAGACAATTGCCAAGAGAAAAGCAGTCTTCCCAGAGATCAGACGATGATCAGCAATGGAGAGTGGCTCAAAAGGGGGCAAGCATAGAGCTCTGAGAACTGTCTGGAGATTCCAAGTGGGCAGCAAAGGACGCTGGGATGGGCGGCTCTGTCTCACGGCTCTCAAAAATTGCTTAGCCAAGAAATGTGCCTCAGGTGACAAGCCATAACATTTTTCATGGGCAGTTGAGACTGCTGCCAGGTAGCCCTTGATAGTTGACTCCACCCAACCTTGGGCAAAGAGGTACTGGAGGAAAAAACAAGATGACAGAGATGTGACATGTCAAGGGATTCTCACCCTTGGTCCGACACCAGTTCAAAAACACTCTCCACTTCACATTGCATTGCAGCAGGGTAGATGGGGCCCGTGAAACCTGCATGGTGTCTATAACAACCTTCTCTAAGCCAAGTTTACACAATTGCTCCCATCCAAGGGCCATACATGAAGCTTCAGGAGCTGGGGATTCGGATGCCAAATCCCGCCCTGTGCCTGTGAGAGCATATCCCATCTGATTGGGAGAGGCCAAGGACGGCCCTCCAACATCTCGTGGATCTCCGCCATCCATGGTCTTTGTGGCCAATTCGGGGCCATCAAAATTACTTGAACAGACAGTAGTCTCACCTTCACAAAGAAAGCTGGCAGAAGAGGCAGTAGTGGAAATGCAAACAGTTTCACTTGAGGCCAGGCACACTCAAAGCATCTGTACCTGGTGGACTTGGCAGGCTTGAGCCCACAAGAGCAGATGACGCACCTTCACATGGAGAGAGGGAGACCTCAGTTCGTTCTGCTGGTTGATGTACAACATCACAGCCGCGTTGTCCGTCCGTGCCAGAATTTTTCTGCCCTGAATGACTGGAAGAAAAGGCCCCAGAGCCAAACACACCACTTCAATCTTGGGGTGGTTCATATGCCAAAACTGCTGTGCTGGAGCCCAGTGTCCCCGAACAAACCTGCTCTCCCAGACTGCACCCCAGCCTGCTTGGGAGGCGTAGGTTGTAATGGTCACACTGCAGCCCTCTTGGCCCAGGGGAACACCATCTTGGGCTGCTGATGAGTGTCTCCACCACCTGAGAACCATATGGCTCCTTCAGAAGAACTAGCCTAACTAACTTTTTGTCTCTGGGCAAACCCACTTTCTGAAGTGTGAACCACCATTGAAGGAGACAAGCGCATAAAAGACCCAGTGGCACCACCTGGGCAGCTACAGCAAAGAGACCTAAGATCCTCTGGCACTGCTGCAATGATACAGTCCTTTGTGAAATGCAGCTCTCGATGCATTCCCTGAGAGTATGTCTTCTCTTTGGAGTCAGGGATGCCCTCATGGCAACTGAATCCAGGGTGAGCCCCAAGTACTTGACAACCCTGATTGGAACCAGGCAGCCTTTCACCGCATTTAAATACAACCTGAGTGCTGGCAGGTGAGCCAATATAGTCTCCATATTGTTCCTTGCTACGGCTTCTGATGGCACACAAACAAGCCAATCGTCCAGATAATTGAACTTGAATGCCCCTCTGGCACAGTGGGGTGAGTGCAGCATCCATGCACTTGGTGGACATCCGAGGACAGGGACAGACCAAAAGGCAGGGCGTTGTAACCGAAGGCTTGTCCTGAAGGAACCCTGAGGAACTTCCTGTGGCCAGATTTATGGGAATATGGAAATCAGCATCGCGAATATCCACTGTTGTGAACCAATCGCCTGGCCCTATGGCCTGAATAATGTCCTCAGCCTGAGCACCGGACAAGGGAGCACCTTGAGATGCCTGTTCAACCGCCTCAGGTCCAAAACCGGATGGAGACCCCCAGTTTGCTTAGTTTGTTAGTTAATTCCCTCCCACAGTATGTGGGACACCATACGGTGTATAGGGCAGTGCCTATCTCTGTTTCTCTGACCTTAGGCCACACAGCCACTGTAAGTAGCGAAAGCTACAGTGAAGGGGTCAGTCCGCTGGTAGGTCTGTGTGTCACACACCAATTCACTTGGAGACCAGAAATAGGCAGAGTAAAAAGCCTCACCTCTCTTCTCCTGGAGACAGAGACCGTATTACGTTCTTTCCCAGCAGGGCAGAAACCTTGCTGCCCAGAACCGCTGAAAGAGTGTCCTCCTTACTTTTGCTTCCTATACCCCTTGAAGTTGGGGAATGAGATCTGAATTGTAGGCGGTGTCCATACTCCAGTGTATCAATCACCCATGGACATGAGGTGCACCAACGCCAACTCATGAGGTGCGCTGCGGAGAAGGTTGACGTCAGGGGAAGCATACTGTAACAGACACTGGTGGGGTTGGCAGGACCACGGTCTACATGCTTCCGAGAGTGCGGATGTGAGTGCTGCTGAACCTGCACCCGCTGCTGAGAGGCCCTCTGCCTCGGGTGGCCCAAGCTCTGAAAGGAACCTGGCTCTGTGAAACGAAGTCATTGTGGGTTCTCACAAACCTCAAGAGGTCTCCAGACACTTGACCTGGATGGTCCTGGCCGATGAAAGGACTGAGTGCACAGTCTCACCTTCTGCACCTCATCCAACACCACCTCTGCTGCAGGCCCAAAGACTTCACCAGGCACTACTGCAGTCTCCAAAACAGCAGCCTTGTCTGTATCCACCAATCCAGACTGACTCAACCATACATGCCGCCGGGCCATGGTCAGCTGGCCAGAGAGTTCCCAAGAGCTGTAGCCTGTAAGCTAGCTCATTGAATCACAGTGTCCACCACCTTTACCAACTCCGGTAGAAGGTCAGTTCAGCTTTTGACTCTAGGTCCCTTATCAGACCTTCTAAATACACTAAAAGAAGTGCATTAATGTTTGCCAGCCTAGAGACCATAGCCGCAGACTGGTAGGCACTAGCCACTCACCCATCAGTAGTACAACACCTGCCGTTAGGGTGATGATTAGACTTGCTGCCTGTGGGGGGAGCTCTAGCATGCAGTGCAAAGGTAGAGTCACCTTCAATGCATCATCCAAGCCCTGCTCCGCAGCACCACTCCAAATACTTAGTCTAGAACGAGGGGCAGCAGCCTCCTTAGACACACCCACTACTTCTGCAGATGTTCCCCAAAGTCAGGATAAACTGACAAGGGAACCCACCTCTGGGTTGCAGGACCTCTGTCCAAATTCGAAGCCCTAGGCAGAGAAGATGGGGGAGGAAGCCCAGCAACTGATGCTGCCCCAGAGAGTCATGCCCTGACAGATACATCATAGGGCTCAGGAAGGTCTTCTCGACTGGACAGTCCCCGTCAACTTCATCATCATCCTCAGAGAGACATCCACTCTCCCTATGGCGCCACAGCCAGAGCCAATGGTCTTACCCAAGTTATCAGAGGCCACAAGACACACTGCATCAGGATGCAGGCTCAGGGCACATACGGGAACCTGGTGTGGCATACCCAAAGGCAACAGTGATTTGCAGCCATATGTTCAATGGTTTTACGCACTTCCTCCAATTGGCTCTGCATGAAATCAACCTGCTGGATCTCGTAACTGACTTCCTTCAGTCCACTTCTGCTTCCTGCTGGCCTTCCCAGTTCCAACTGGAGCATGTAAACCTGGAGGGGTGGAGCCCTGGGCTGGTGACATACCAGTGTCCAGGCTATGTCCCCCTCCTTCACTCCCCGCAGAAGCCATTATTCATCCAAGAGAACAATAGGGGAGAAAACAAGAGTTATTATTATTATTATTATTATTATTATTATTATTATTATTATAAACAGGCCAAAGGGCTGTTCCATGAGGTACAAGCGTGCTAGTCAGAAGACACCCATAGCAATATCAGTTCAGTTCCCACCTGTATGCAGTACCACTCCCCCACAAAAGGTGGCGAGAATGCGCTAAGCACAGGAGCACTCAGTACCCAGACAAAGAAGATATCTCCTTTTTTTTCTTTTTAAAAAGACAACTAAGAAAAAGAAAATACAGAATTAACGGCAAATTGTACAGTGCTGTTAAACTGTTTAGCAATTCCTGCTTCACAAAGGCAAAATATATCGCATATCCCAAGCAGATAAAGTATATTGTGTGCTGTTAAGCTGTTAAACAGTTCTGCCTGAAGAGAAGGCACAAAAAGACATCACAAACCTTAAGCAGGTAAGGAAAGTATATACCTCATGCTGCTAAACCATTAACAGTTCCGGCTGAAAAGAAGGCAAGTGTATATTCCATACCTCTAAAGGGCCTTTTCCACTAGCACGCTTTAGCGCGACACGGGACGGCTCAGCACGCTTTGTACGCTTTTCCACAAGCCCCAACACGGTTTAACAGCCGCGATTCTCAGCCCCGCTCCAGGGCAGGGTACAGCAGTGCTGAGCTGTGCCGTGTTGTGACGTTAACAGACTGGTCGCCGCTGATTGGTCAGGTCGTAACCGGCGCTGATTGGTCAGGTTGTAACCGCCCCTCTCCTCCTCCTCTTCTACCGAATCTTCACAACCTTCTCAATAAAGTTTTTGAAAAAAAAAAAGAATCTTCACGACCGCCTTTACTCAGCACGCAACCACTGTTGGCGGTTCCTTTTCAGTGTATTGCTGTGCTATTTTCATTTATTCTCTATCAAAAATGGCTTCGCGTAATAAGGGTGTTCCATGGACCAATAAGGAGGTGCAGTGTCTGCTCACTGCATTGTCAGACGAACGTATTCAGCGCGAGTTAGACGGAGCCACCCGGAATGAAAAAATATACCGGGAGGTCTCGACATCGGAGTCCTTTAACGGTGAGTTTTAATTTTTTTTTATTGTGCATTTTTTCGCAAATATATTCGGTAAGACGCTCAGTTTATTTATGCAATAAAAAAGCTGTTCATTTGTGGATGGGTCGCTGCTTTATTGCAGCACACTGCGGACTAAAGCTTTTATTGTAATTATTCATGTGAACAATACGCTGAAATAAGCTTATGTATTCTTGTTAAAAACTATTGTCTTTTCTGTATATATTGCACTTTCGTGCTGTATTTTATTGTGTGCATTTTCCTTGTAGAATCATCCCACGCGTCCGCCGCGACAGCCCACACGGATTATTCAACCGAGCTTTCCTGAACCACAGCTGGCAGAGACGCCTTCATTCTACCGAGCCTCAGCACTCAGTGGTCGGCGTGTATAAAATGTCGATTAACCTTCATGTTGTGTTGCAAAGTTTTTTTATTTTAATATTTTGTATATAATAAAATGGAATTGTTTTGGAAAGTGTGGTTTGTCTGTTATAACACTGAATTATAAAACAGTATAATTACATAGAAATTCCATTGCCTAGTCTGATCAAAATGATGCTGAGGGTCAACCATTGTAAAGGTAATGTAATTTTTAACTAGACCAAAAAAGAAATCTTTTTGTAAGCTTTCTGTTCTTTTTATTGAAATATCATAAAAAATTAGCACCAAGTCAAAGGTACAAGTATATGTAAATTGAATGTTCTATCGGAATTCCAAATTCAGAGATTTACAATACTTTAGAAGGAGTGTAGCATCATCTAAACAGAAAATAATAATACTGTTGTTCCAAACGTTGACCTGAAGGTGAAAAACATGAATTTTTTTAATTCAGTACATCCAAAATGCCCTAGGATGTGGTGTTGGACGGTGTGCCACCGTCTCATTATTTAATACGAATAAAAACAAGTTTCAGCTCATTATTTCTAGGTCATTTGACAGTTAATTCAAAACAAAAGTGACTTGTGTTGTTGCAGCTTAATTATGAGATAAAATTAATTGTGAGATAAAACCACAGAGCGAGCAAGGCAATAATCCTTGGATCCTTTTTTGTCTCGTGTAAATAAGGACTCAGTCGGGTGCGTAACGTCACGGGAGTGTGGCCCTGCCTCGCTGAGAATCTGCTGCTGCCCCGCTTCTAAAACCTCCTAACACAAACCATCACAGCACAAGCACAACACCGTGCTAATGGAGACAGAAGCATTCCAAGCCATACTGAAGTGAATCGAGCCGTACCGAGGTGTGCTGGGCTAGTGGAAAACAGGCTTAAGAAGGCACGGACAGTGCACGTCACACTGCACAGCCGCTGCAAACCTTCTCTCATTCAGCAGAAAATGCAACAATTTTATAACACAGCAATGGGGTACACAGGGTAAGGCAGCCCAAACAGCACAAAAACACAATGTTAAACAGACTGGTACAAACTCTTACTGACCAGGAGGATAGAAAGAGGAAGAATTGGTGGATGCAAATACAGTATAAGGTGTGCATCCACAGGTGTGATTAATTTGGTATAATAGACTTAGACTTAACTTTATTAATCCCTTTGGGATGACTCCCTCTGGGAAATTTAAAATTTCCAGCAGCACATAAAAGGAGCATACAGATCAGAAAAGCAAAAAAGAAAAAAATAAACACTTAACATAATATACACAATATAAATACAAAGCTAAATATGGCTTGTACAAGTATGGTTAAGTTAAGGTTATTGCACTATGAATACCCTACTGTCCTCTGTACTCTATGAGCGCTCTGGGGGGGAGCGGTGTGGGTGACCCACCACACTCTACGGGACAGGCAGAGCACTCAGCTTGAGCAATTAACAGAACAATGAGATGTATGGACTGATATCAATTGCAGCCTCTTTTGTCCTACAGCCCCGGAGCAGAGAGGAATTCCGGCGCCAGTAATCCTGCTATTGATATGTGTGACTCTCATGTAAATGTCCATGCATTCCTGCTTGACTGTTATGCTAATATGCCATGCATGCACTGTCTGTAGCTCAGTATAAAAGAGCTGACTGTATATGCCTCATTCTCTCACTCTCACTCGCATTCTGACAATCTAGAGACGCAGGGCTCACTCCAGCGCGCTGCCACAGCACTGAGTGAGCCTTGTGATGGAGGAAGAATAAAGCACCCTTTTAACCTTCAGTTCGCCATGTCCGCCTGCACTTATTTGATCCTTGCCTCCACACTGGTGACCCTTATTCGAATCCTCCACACTGGTGGAGAGTGTGGGAAATGAGGAGGCCAGTTTACGAGCAGACGAAATTTATTAACACTCTCAACATTCATACACAGAAAAGCAATGAATCAGCCAAACCAGGTTTCTCCTTATAAGCTCCACAGATCATCTCGCATCTGCATGACATTTCACATCACACTGCATGATATCCAGTTCCACAATACATTTCACTTCAACCCCCAGCTCCCTCTTCCTGCCAACTCCCCAGGACATCCTTGCCTATTATTCTCTTATGTTTAATCACTGCCTCCTGACTGAGACGCTGTCTGCAGATTCCCCCACAATATGCATTTCCACATCACCCCCCCAGACAGAGTTTCAGTGACTACGTCTTTTGGGCTTCAGTCTCCTCCTATATCTGCTGTAACTGGGGTTTCTGTGCCGGCGGGGGGCTGCCGGACGTGTGTCTGACTGCGGGTGGGCCAAGGCGGTGTGGGGGGGGGACTTCGCTCTGCCTGTGTGGCTGTCCTGGTGAATCGTTTGCCTGGGGAGTACTCCGTGGGGGTCTTCCACGCCAGGGGGCCCAGGCCAGCAGCACTTGCTCGTCCGCCACTACAAAGGCGGGCTTAAGTCTGTCTATGCATATTTTCTCCTGACGCCCCCCCAAGTCTAGCAAAAAATGCTTGTCCCCTGTTTCCAGCACTCTGAACGGGCCATCATAGGGTGGGCGCAATGGCAGGCGGTGGGCATCGTGTCTGACGAACACAAACTCCGCGTTCTTCAAAGTTTTGGGCACAAAAGGGCGTGGGAAATGCTCCTGTCCCGAGGATCATAGTCACGTGGTTACAGGTTCACTGAAATGAAATAAAACTGTGAACTCAAAGTAACTCAGAGAGTACTACCAAAAGTAAAAGTACATTCTTTTTCCTCATAAAAGCACTAAAGTAGGACAAAAATGTCTTACAATAACAGTACTCAGTAAAGTACAGTTTTCTGAAAAAGTTTCTTGAGTACATGTACAGGTACATCTCAAAAAATTTGAATATCATGAAAAAGTTCAATATGTTTTTGTTACTCATTTCAGAAAGTGAAACCCATATATTATATAGATTCATTACACATAGAGTGAAATATTTCAAGTGTTTATTTATTTTAATTTTGATGATTATGGCTTACAGCCCATGAAAACCCCAAATTCAGTTTCTCAAAAAATTAGAATATTACATAAAATTAATTTTAAAAATAGTTTTTTAATACAAATGTGGACCGACTGAAAAGTATGTCCATGTACACGCTCAATACTTGGTCGGGGCTCCTTTCGGATTAATTACTGTATCAATGTGGTGTGGCATGGAGGTGATCAGCCTGTGGCACTGCTGAGGTGTTATGGCGGCCCAGGTTGCTTTGATAGTGACCTTCAGCTCATCTGCATTGTTGGATCTGGTGTCTCTCATCTTCCTCTTGACAATACTCCATAGATTCTCTATGGGGTTTAGGTCAGGAGAGTTTGCTGGCCAATCAAACACAGTAATGCCATGGCCATTAAACCAGGTTTTGATACTTTTGGCAGTATGGGGGGTGCCAAGGCCTGCTGGAAAATGAAATCAGCTTCTCCATAAAGCTTGTCAGCAGAGGGAAGCATGAAGTGCTCTAAAATTTCCTGGTAGACAACTGTGCTGACTTTGGTCTTGATAAAACACAGTGGACCAACACCAGCAAATGACATGGTTCCTCAAATCATTACTGACTGTGGAAACTTCACACTAAACCTCAAGCAACTTAGATTCTGTGCGTCTCCACTCTTTAGGACTTTGATTTCCAAATGAAATGCAAAATTTACTTTTATCTGAGCAGAGGTCATCTGCTGGTAGGATGGCCAAGACCAAAGAGCTGTCAAAGGACACCAGAAACAAAATTGTAGACCTGCACCAGGCTGGGAAGACTGAATCTGCAATAGGTAAGCAGCTTGGTGTGAAGAAATCAACTGTGGGAGCAATTATTAGAAAATGGAAGACATACAAGACCACTGATAATCTCCCTCGATCTGGGGCTCCACGCAAGATCTCACCCTGTGGGGTCAAAATGATCACGAGAACGGTGAGCAAAAATCCCAGAACCACACGGGGGGACCTAGTGAATGACCTGCAGAGAGCTGGGACCAAAGTAACAAAGGCTACCATCAGGAACACACTACGCCACCAGGGACTCAAATCCTGCAGTGCCAGACGTGTCCCCCTGCTTAAACCAGTACATGTCCAGGCCCGTCTGAAGTTTGCTTGAGAGCATTTGGATGATCCAGAAGAGGATTGGGAGAATGTCATATGGTCAGATGAAACCAAAATAGAACTTTTTGGTAAAAACTCAATTTGTCGTGTTTGGAGGAGAAAGAGCACCATACCTACTGTGAAGCATGGGGGTGGAAACATCATGCTTTGGGGCTGTTTTTCTGCAAAGGGACCAGGACGACTGATCCATGTAAAGGAAAGAATGAATGAGGCCATGTATTGTGAGATTTTGAGTGAAAACCTCCTTCCATCAGCAAGGGCATTGAAGATGAAACGTGTCTGGGTCTTTCAGCATGACAATGATCCCAAACACACCGCCCGGGCAACGAAGGAGTGGCTTCGTAAGAAGCATTTCAAGGTCCTGAAGTGGCCTAGCGAGTCTCCAGATCTCAACCCCATAGAAAATCTTTGGAGGGAGTTGAAAGTCCATGTTGCCCAGCGACAGCCCCAAAACATCACTGCTCTAGAGGAGATCTGCATGGAGGAATGGGCCAAAATACCAGCAACAGTGTGTGAAAACCTTGTGAAGGCTTACAGAAAACGTTTGACCTCTGTCATTGCCAACAAAGGGTATATAACAAAGTATTGAGATGAACTTTTGTTATTGATCAAATACTTATTTTACCGAGGAATTTACCAATTAATTCATTAAAAATCCTTCAATGTGATTTTCTGGATTTTTTTTTTCTCATTTTGTCTCTCATAGTTGAGGTATACCTATGATGAAAATTGGAGACCTCTCTCTGTCATGGCGGCCGCTGGGCCGTCATCAGCTCCAGCTGCACATACACCTGCTGCCAGTAATCAGCAGGCTTTAAAAGCCGGTGTCTCTGACTGCTCTGGGATCATCGCCCAGCCCCTGACCGACCTCACGTCCCCCAAGATCCCCTTTCATTGGAACGAGGAAGCAGCTGCGGCGTCCGGGAGGTTTAAGGAGGAGTTTGCCTCGGCCCGTGTCCTGACCCAGGTGGACCCGGCCCTGCAGTGCTTGGTAGAAGTGGACGCCTCGGATTCTGGAGTTGGGGCGGTTCTCTCCCGGGGGATGGAAGGATCCTGCGGTGCGCCTTCTTTTCCCACCACCTAACACCTGCTAAGAAGAACTACTGCGTCGGTGACAGGGAGCTGCTGGCTGTGAAGCTCGCCTTGGAGGAATGGAGGCACTGGCTGGAGGGGGCTGCCCAGTCGTTCGTCGTCTGGACGGATCATAAAAACCTACAGTATCTCCGGACGGCTAAACGGCTGAACGCTCGCCAGGCCCGCTGGTCTCTCTTTTTCGGGCGATTTAATTTCACGATCACCTACCGGCCAGGGAGCAAGAACACTAAGTCAGACGCCCTCTCCAGGCAGTTTGAGGCAAAAGACCGTCGAGGATCAGGAGGAGACCATCCTGCCGTCATCCTGTGTGGTGGGCGCCCTCGCGTGGGAGATCCAGGACAGAGTCAGGAGAGCGCAGGAGACGGAGCCTGACCCGGGTGGGGTCAGGCTCAGTCTCCGGGGGTTGCCTTCAGCGCGGGAGATGGCGGATCTTCTGGTGCAGCATGTGGTCCGCCTTCATGGCATCCCAGCGGATATCGTCTCGGATCGAGGCCCGCAGTTTGTGTCCCAGGTTTGGAAGGCATTTTGCACAGTGTTGGGGGCCACGGCAAGTCTCTCGTCTGGGTATCATCCGCAGAGTAACGGCCAGTGTGAGCGGGCCAATCAGGAGTTGGAGGCTGCGCTCCGCTGTGTCATATCCTCTTGTTCCTCTTCCTGGAGTACGTTCCTGCCCTGGATCGAGTACGCGCACAACGCCACGATGTCTTCAGCGACTGGGATGTCCCCGTTCAAAGTGTCTCTGGGGTATGATCCACCACTGTTCCCGGAGGAGGAGAAGGAGGTGGCTGTCCCTTCGGTACAGGCTCATGCCAGGCGTTGCCGTACGATCTGGACCATCATCCGCAGAGCCCTCCTCAGGACCACGGAACGCAATATCCAGGTGGCCAACCGTCACAGGAGGCCCACCCCGGACTATAAGGTTGGTCAAGAGGTTTGGCTATCTACCAAAAATATCAATGTGCCGGCCGAGAAGCGTAAGTTGACAAAGCGCTTCATCGGCCCATATGTAATTTCACATGTCATTAACCCGGTGTCTGTGCGCCTAGCTCTTCCCCCTTCCATGCGCATCTGCCCTACTTTTCATGTCTCCCAGGTCAAGCCCTATATCTCCGACCGTCTGTGCCCGCCCCCCGCGGCTCCTTCCCCCCCAAGGATGATCGACGGCCACCCAGCTTGGGTGGTGACTGCCATCTTGGATGTCCGCCGGCGGGGCCGGGGTCTTCAGTATTTGGTGGACTGGGAGGGATTTGGCCCTGAGCACTGCTCCTGGATTCACCCAGCATTGATGCTTGACAAGCAGCTCATCCGCGATTTCCATCGGGTGCATCCAGGTAGGATAGGGCAGGTGTCTGGAGGCACCTCTAGAGGGGGGAGTACTGTCATGGCGGCCGCTGGGCCGTCATCAGCTCCAGCTGCGCATACACCTGCCACCAGTAATCAGCAGGCTTTAAAAGCCGGTGTCTCTGACTGCTCTGCACGGAGTCGTCTGTCGTCTTCGCCACGCATCGAGTCAAGGACACGACCTCAAGTGGACCTCCCTGGCGGCGGACTCGTCTCCCCAGATAACGGGATGTCACCTCCTCCTCCTCTGATCTCCTCCTCACCTTCACAGCGCCAAGCACCACTCTCACCAAGCCACGCCAAGTCACGGAGCAGACAGAAGTCTCGCAGCGGCACCTGCAAGGTTGCCAGGTCGCAGTAAGACCCGCTCAGCTCCAGCTGTCTGACAGCATCGCACTCGCCCACACATTCACACACTCACCACACATCACAGAGTTAATAAATAATTGTCAAATCACTCTATTCGTGTCAGCGTCTGTCTCCTGGGTTAAGCAATCATGTCACTCTCATCTTTTAAGTGGGAAAACTTGCACAATTGGTGGCTGACTAAATACTTTTTTGCCCCACTGTATATGTTTTAACCACTTGCACTCCGGGCAATTTTCCTAAAAATGCCCAAAAATAACGTGCCCAAAGTAAATCGAAAGCTGTTATTCAACCCTTTGCAGTATCTTCATGGGGTTGGTCTCATTTAAAAGAAAACACTTTGAATTTTTTGGCAAAAAAAACATAATCTCTCTACGTGCTCCGGCCACTGAGTTACAGTCATCTAAACATACTGAACTTGAAGAAAAAAAAATTGGACACAGTGTTTTTTTGGATACAAATGCTTGTAAATAACACACAGCTGTCCGATCCGGCTGGAACATGCAACAGAAATGTAGAACCAAGTGTTATCCAGCTGAGATCCAAATTTGGTAACAATACCACCAAAAATGAATATTTTACACAGCTTTGTTCTCAGGCTGTTCCCAGGCGTTTTGGAACTGTGCCAAATTGTGCCAAATGGCACAGTTTGGAAAAATGTCTGTAATTTTTGAATAATTCAATGTAGAATCTTCATTTTAGGCTCTAATGAAAGGTCACACTCAGGGCTGTGTCTGTGTGTGTGTGTGTGGGCGGGGGGTCGTTTCTCCCCCCCCCCCCGCTACCAAGGACCAAATTCGGCCCTCGCTACATGACGGAATACACTCTTTTTTTTTTTCCTTGCATGTTTTCACAGCGGCTCCCCCCCCCTCGCTACTGTGTGTGTGTGTGGGGGGGGGGAACCGTGAACGGACCGTGAACGCCCCCCCCCCCCTCAGTACAGAAGAGGGCCATCGCTACATGATGGAATAGACTGATATGCTTCCCCCCGCCAACCGGGGAGCGTTCGGACCGTGCCCCCCCCCCTCCTCTTCTGCAGCGGGGGGGGGGGGGGCGTTCACGGTCCGAACACGGCAAATGAACCGTTTATCGCAGCGCACGCACTTCGTATTTCGTGCGCAGTACAGTTGTAATTTACCGATCGGTCAAAAGTCATTTTTGGATTACAGTTTTCAGGGATAAATAATAATTTAGCTTATAACACCTTACCTCTTCAAAGCAGCAGAGTCGTGGTGAACAGCTCTTCCCACGTGTCAGACGACCGCGACGCTGCTCCGCTCGTGGATCCCGATCAACATAATTCCATTACTGCCGTTTTGGCGAATGATTTATGACTTTTGTCGTCGGCCTCCGTCTATTCTGCTGGAATGAGTGCAGGTCCCACTTGTGGGTGTTCTCCATGCTGCTGGGTGAGCCTGGGTCTGTAGGAGATTCGTACAGAGTCCTTCTGCAGCAGTAAATATCGCTTCACCCAGCCAGAATTTCTGTGCTTCAATTGGCTCCTGCGTTCACAGTAGGCGGGTCCTCCTTCCTAGATTTTCATTCATTGGTTCTTCAAGGTTTCAGAAACCCAATTCAAGGCTCTTATTAGTCGAATGAGAGGTCAATCAGATGAACTAATCTGTTCGCGGCTGTCTCTGCAGTTTTTTTTTGAGTGGCGCTTGGACGCTACTACATCACCATCACCACCATCATGCGTCATGCGCACGAGGGCGCACGAGCGCGCTCTCGCGCGCCCTCGCGCGCCCTCGTGCGTCATAGGACGCAGAGACCACTTGCGCTCCGTTGTTCCGTGGGCGGGCAAGTCTCTGCGTCCTATGACGCACGAGGGCGCACGAGCGCGCTCTCGCGCGCCCTCGTGCGTCATAGGACGCAGAGACTTGCCCGCCCACGGAACAACGGAGCGCAAGTGGTTAAGGTCGCAATGGGGTTAGGTGTAATTAGGTTTTTTAATGATGACATGAAGTCTTGACAGATTGTCACACACACACACACACATGTGTTAAAAATGCTTTAAAAACCCTGCATCACTGTGTTGGTCTTGTATCCAATACAACTTCTGGCCCATTCACCTAACTCTTCCCTCACACACCACTGCGGACATCAGACACAATGACTGGGACCATAATGATCGATCACAATACATTTTTATATGCTTCAGAGACTTCCACTTAATGAGCACATTTTTGCAAAACCTTACAACATGCAAGAGATATTTTACCAGCAGACCCACACATACACACACACACACACTGTCCCTCGAAACAGCTGTGTCAGGGGTGAAATGCATTTAGGTTAAAGAGAAACATAGGCTAAATCATGGGAGGAAAAAAATAAGCTTTTGAATCATTAAATATAGTTTTGATGGCTATCCCACAGATTTTTTGTAATGAAATGACGCAAGTGGATAATTTTACAAAGTTAACCACTGCAGGACTTTTTAACAGAGTATACAGAGGGGGAAATAATTATTTGATCCCCTGCTGAATGTGTAATTTTACCCCCTTACAAAGAAATGAACAGTCCATAATTTTGTTAAATTAGGTGTTATTTTAACAGAGAGAGACAGAAGATCAACAAAAAAATCCAGAAAAAAAGTATCAAATAAGGGTTATAAATTAATTTGCATTTGATCAAGGGAAATAAGTATTTGACCCCCAAAACATGACACACATTTTTTGCAGCAAAATAAAAGACAAGGCCTAAGGAACAACAAAACTCTCAACTATTTACCCATTTCTTCAATAATCTGGATGACAAAAGAAGTAATCCATACTTGAGTAAATGGAACAGATTTATTTCGTTCTTACAATCACAGCTAAAGTTAGACAAAAAAAAACTCCGATATTGTAAAAATTTGTTTTGTACAACATACACTGGTGTTCCTGTATGTGGAATCTAGCATTATGCTGTCCATATTGTGCCATACACAATTATGCTTTTTCTGTTGACAAAAACTGTTTTAAATGGTTACATGAAGATGAAACTGTGTTCCTCAAACTGAAATGTACAACTTTCATGTATTTATTTCACACACCTGCTTTGCTATTTTCATGCAAACGTGGTTCAACATGATCCATGTGGTTAAAACCTTCACTAGTTTTCTCAAAAAGAAACATCTGAAACAAGTATCTCTTTGGAAGAATTACAAAAAAACATTTTGTTTAGTTAGTTAGCTATGTTACACAAAACACATCACATTTTTTAGGCTAAAGTGATTTGCAAACAACAAAATTAAAACTTTGTTTATTGGAGCCGGTAGAAACTGCTTTTGTTATATGTACACTCGTTTACATAAGACCATTTTGACTGACTCATGTTTAATCCATATGTACATGTCTGAAGTACATTTATATATTTGAAGAACGAATTATTAACTTCCTCATTTTTTGTAACATGCCAGTGCAGTTGTACTAGACATTATTTATACATATTGTATCATGGGATCATAGGTCCCAAGAAAGCTCAGCAGACTGAGGAGTTGGACGATATTAAAAGATCACTCGACTACTTGGCTGAAGAGATTTCTGCTGTTAAGCTGCAGCAAAAAAACATCCTGGGCCTGCTCGAGGAGGTGAAACCGCTGCGGATCCAGAATGCCAAGAAGGACAAGAGGCTGGCGTATCTGGAGAGCAGAGTGTCGGACCTGGAGCAGTACACCCGGGTGAATGACGTGATCATCACTGGGATCCACATTAAACCTCCATCATATGCTCGGGCGGTGGCCGCGGACAGCGGAGGGAGGCTCGACGCGCTGGAAGACGAATCCACGGAACAACAAGTGGCGGCCTTCCTGCAGTCCAAAGGAATCCAGCTGGACTGTAACACCATTGAGGCCTGCCACCCTCTGCACAGGAAAAACAGCGACAGACCGGCTGTCATCATGAGATTTGTGAATAGAAAACACAAGACTGCGCTGCTAAAACAAGGTAGAAAACTGAAAGGAACGAACATAGATAGATAGATAGATAGATACTTTATTTCGAACAAAAAAAGTAAAACAAAAACAAAACAAATGACAAATGCAATAAAGTAACAGTATACAGTGTTCTAAGGGAGAAGGAAGAAGTGAACACTTATTAATTCCAACTCCTCTTTTCCATAAATACACCCATGTGAATTATATACAAATTACCACATTTAAGACCCCAAGTAAACAATTAACTGTATTTTGTACATATCAACATTAACACCCATCCATCCTAACATACATTGATGTCCATACATCAAAACCAGCCTCAAACAACACAAATATACACAGTACTGTCCCACCCACCATTCCATAGTGTCCCAGAGTGAGCATAGTGAATCATACATATAAATACTACGCTTCTAACATATATCCTTTCAGCAAATAATGTTTATACCTCTTTTTTAATTGATTTCTGTTTGTACATAGTTTCAGTTCCGGCTCCAGACTGTTCCACAAATCCACCCCACAGACAGATATGCACATAACTTTTCTTGGTTGTTCGTATCTTGGGTTTTGTAAAGTTTAAGTCTCCTCTCAAATTATAATCATTGTCTCTTTTTTTTAAATATTTTTTATATATTAGTTGGGAGTTGATTATTAATTGCCCTGTACATGACTTATGCTGTCTTAAATAAGATAAGACAAGATAAGATAAGATAAGATAAGATAAGATAAGCCTTTATTAGTCCCACAATGGGGAAATTCCAGGATTGCAACAGCACAGGGATAGCAACACTCAGAGCAACAATCAGAAGGCAAGAGAAAAACAAGAGCAGCGAGTATACATATGTACATATATATATATATATATATATACTGTATATATATAGACACACAGTGCGGAGCATTGTAGCTAGATGGAATAGATATATAAATATATAAACACAGTGCGGAGCATTGTAGCTGGATGGAATAAATATATGAATATATAAACACAGTGCGGAGCATTGTAGCTAGATGGAATAAATATGAAGATATATAAACACACACAGTGCGGAGCATTGTATTTAGATGGAATAAATATGTAAATATATAAACACACACAGTGTGGAGTATTGTTGCTAGATGGAATAAATATATGAATATATAAACACACACAGTGCGGAGCATTGTTGCTAGATGGAATAAATATATAAATATATAAACACACACAGTGCAGAGCATTGTAGCTAGATGGAATAAATATGTAAATATATAAACACACACAGTGTGGAGCATTGTTGCTAGATGGAATAAATATATAAATATATAAACACACACAGTGCGGAGCATTGTAGCTAGATGGAATAAATATGTAAATATATAAACACACACAGTGCGGAGCATTGTAGCTAGATGGAATAAATATGTAAATATATAAACACACACAGTCCGGAGCATTGTAGCTAGATGGAATAGATATATAAATATATAAACACAGTGCGGAGCATTGTAGCTAGATGGAATAAATATGTAAATATATAAACACACACAGTGCGGAGCATTGTAGCTAGATGGAATAAATATGTAAATATATAAACACACACAGTGTGGAGCATTGTTGCTAGATGGAATAAATATATAAATATATAAACACACAGTGCGGAGCATTGTAGCTAGATGGAATAAATATGTAAATATATAAACACACACAGTGCGGAGCATTGTAGCTAGATGGAATGAAACAGCACAACTGTCTAGTTAGTTATCCTACATGATATGATTATGTACCCATACATATTGTCACCCTCCATAGCGACCGGTATTTTCCTAGTTGTATACCGGAGGGGACCATTGTGTAAGTCTATTGCGTCTTTTGCATTCAATACTATTAGGTTGTCACGTCTTTTTGCTATCTCTGCGAGCAGCCCTGCTTAGGTTGTACAGTCTGACAGCCGTAGGTAGGAAGGACCTGCGAAACCTCTCGGTTGTGCACCTAGGATGATGTAGTCTGCTGCTAAATGAGCTCCTCAGTGCATTCAGTATGTCCTGCATAGGGTGGAACTCGGACTCCAGCAGAGATGACAGTTTAGCCACGATCCTTCTCTCTCCCATCTCCTCCACTGGGTCAAGGCGCTGCCCCAGGACAGAGCTAGCTTTCATGATCAGTTTGTTCAGTCTCTTCCTATCGGTTGCTGTAATGCCACTGCCCCAGCAGACCACTCCAAAAGTGATGGCTGATGCCACCACCGTGTCATAGAATGTCTTCAGCAGCGCCCCTTGTACACCAAAAGACCCAAGTCTCCTCAGTAGAAACAGCCTGTGCTGTCCCTTCTTGTAGAGTGCGTCAGTATTGTGTGACCAGTCTAGTTTATTGTTCAGATGAACACCCAGGTACTTATAGGATGTGACCATCTCGATGTCTGTTCCCTGTATATTTACTCGTGCTGTGAGGGGTTGTCCTTGCCTGCGGCAGTCCACCACCAGCTCCTTAGTTTTCCTCACGTTGATCTGAAGGCAGTTCCGATGGCACCAGTCCACAAAGTCCCGGATAAGCCCTCTGTACTCAGCTTCATCTCCGTTGGAGATGAGGCCAACGATCGCAGAGTCGTCAGAGAACTTCTGTAGATGGCAGTGTGTTGTGTTGTGTGAGAAGTCCGCAGTATAAAGGGTGAACAGGAAGGGAGCCAAAACCGTTCCCTGGGGGGCCCCCGTGCTACCGATGATCGTGTCGGACACACAGTCCCAGGTTCTCACAAACTGTGCTCGGTTTGTGAGGTAGTCCAGGATCCATGATGACAGGTGCTGGTCCACCCCTGCGCACAGCAGCTTGTCCTTCAGGATCATCGGTTGGATGGTGTTGAAAGCACTGGAGATGTCAAAGAACATGATCCTCACCGCATTCCCGGGCTTCTCCAGTTGGGACAGAGAACGGTGAAGGAGGAAGATCACCGCATCCTCCACCCCAATGCCATGCTGGTAGGCGAACTGGAGTGGATCCATCGCTGGTCCCACCAGGGGGCGGAGGTGAGCAAGGAGCAGTCTCTCCAGGGTCTTCATCATGTGGGACGTCAGGGCCACTGGTCTGTAGCTGTTCAGATCTTTGGGGTGGGAAGTCTTTGGTACAGGTACCACACAAGATGTTTTCCACAGCTGTGGTACCCTCCCCAGCTTCAGGCTCAGATTGAAGATGTACTCCACAATCCCACACAGCTGGTCTGCACAGGACTTGAGGAGCTTTGCGCTGATGCCGTCCGGTCCCGACGCCTTCCTCGCCTTGATCTTCCTCAGCTCCGTCCTCACCTGGGTCTTAGTGAGGGTCAGGTTGGGGGGCTGTGTGTTGGGAGTGGGGGGGTGTTGATGGAGTGGGGAGTGGGGAGTGGGCAGCAGAACTTGATGTCTTTAGAGGCAGCAGTGGTTGTTGTGCAGTCAGGGGGGAGGGCGGTTGGTCAAACCTATTGAAAAACAGATTCAGATTGTTCACCCGCTCCCTGCCCCCCGTGGCCTAGGGGGAGGTATTCTGGAGCCCAGAGATGGTTTTAAGGTTTCTCCAGACCCCGCTGATGTCGCTCTGTTGCAGCTTGCCCTCCATCTTCTTCCTGAAGCTGTCCTTGCCTTCTCTGATCTTTCTCCTCAGCTCCCTCTGTACGGACTTCAGCATCTCCCTGTTCCCCGACCTGAAGATCCTCTTCTTCTCTCTCAGAAGTGTTTTTATCTCAGGGTTGATCCAGGGTTTGTTGTTTGAGCAACACCGTATGGTCTTGGTGGGAACGGTGTTGTCCACACAGAAGCTGATGTAGTCCGTGAGTGAAGCCATCGATGTCCTCACCATGTGGGTCACAGAGCTGCTCCCAGGCGGTGGTTTCAAAACAGCCCTTTAGAGCGTCCATTGCCTCCTCAGACCATAACTTCACTGTGCGCATGGCCGGAGGTTGTCTGTGCACTAGGGGTTTGTACACTGGCCGGAGATGAACCAAGTTGTGATCCGATCTCCCGAGTGGGGGGAGTTGTGATGAGGTGTACGCCTCCTTAGTGTTTGCGTAGAATAAGTCCAGTGTTTTATTGTCTCTGGTGTGGCATGTGACATACTGGGTAAACGTGGGTAGAATGGGAGACAGTGAAACATGGTTGAAATCGCCTGAGATGAGGAGAAGAGCATCTGGGTGTTCTGTCTGCAGCCTGCCAGTTACTGAGTGGATGACGTTACGCGCTGTCCCAGCGTTCGCCGTCGGATTTGCATAAATAACAATGCCGACCACGTGTGAGTATTCCCTCAGGAGATATGTAGGCCGCATGCTAACAGCTAGCAACTCGATGTCTTTGCTGCAGTGTTGTTGTTTAACAGTGATATGTCCTGGTCTGCACCAGTTGTTGTTAACATACACTATCACTCCACCGCCCCTTGCTTTGCCACTGTCTGATGTTCGGTTTGCCCATATCGCGTAGAAACCCTCCAGTTCAATGTTAGCATCTGCTGCTAGTCCTGTTAGCCAAGTCTCTGTGAATAGGAACAGGCTACACTCCCGGTATATGCTATCATAGCGGGAGATAGCCGCTAGCTCATCTACCTTGGCTGTTGGCTCTTATTCATCTGACTCTGCTCCTTTAACCTATGGGGTGCCTCAGGGTTCTATTCTGGGTCCACTTTTATTTGCCCTACATATGCTGCCACTTGGTTCTATTATCAGCAAATTTAAAGGTGTGTCTTATCACTGCTACGCTGATGATTTACAGCTACTTTTCTCTTTTAAGCCTGACCATGTTGACAATTTAAAAATTATTCATGACTGTCTGTCTGCAATTAAGGACTGGATGTCTAGTAACTTTTTGCAACTTAATGCTGATAAAACTGAAGTCCTTGTTGTAGCACCTGATAATCTAATTCCTAAGTTGGTTAATAGCATTGGTTCATTAAGCTCTAACGTACGGTCTAATCTAAAAAATCTTGGTGTAATTTTTGATCAATCGATGAGTTTTGATCAGCATGTCAAATCTCTGACCCGGAGTTGTTTTTTCCACCTTAGGAATATTTCCAAAATCAGGTCATTGGTTTCCTACACTCAGTTAGAAATCATTATTCATGCCTTTGTTTCTTCACGTTTGGACTACTGTAATGCTCTTTTTACATGTCTTAGCAAATCCTCTTTACACCGCCTACAGTTAGTCCAGAACGCTGCTGCAAGATTACTAACTAGGTCCAGTAGATTCTGTCATATTACTCCTGTTTTGGCCTCCTTGCATTGGCTTCCTGTAAATTATAGAATTGATTTTAAAGTTCTTGTTCTTACTTACAAAGCCATTCATGAAGAGGCGCCTTTTTATATTAGTGACCTGCTCTCTCTACACCAGCCCAGCAGGTCTCTCAGGTCTTCTCATCAGAATCTATTGGTAGTCCCTAGTACTAGGCTCAGAACCAAAGGCGATAGAGCCTTTGCTGCTGTTGCTCCCAGACTGTGGAACTCCTTGCCTTTTGAACTTAGATCTGCACCTTCCATTGGTGTTTTTAAGAAGCAACTAAAGACCCACCTTTTTAGCCTGGCTTTTTAACTATGTGCTGATTGTATTTTTATGTGCTTTTACTGTCAACTTTGTTTTTTTTACTGTTTTATGTGCCTGTGTTTTTATTTTGTTTTTTACCATGTTAAGCACTTTGTGACTCTGTCTGTGAAAGGTGCTCTATAAATAAACTTATTATTATTATTATTATTATTATTACCTTTCCCAATGTCGATCGTACATTCCCCATAACAACGGATGGGAGGGTGGGTCTGTACCTTATATTTCTTGCCCGCCGCCTTACTCCAGCATGGCACCCACGTCGTTTTCGCCTCAGTTCTCCCAGTATGTCGAGTTTTTCCGTTAGCACCGGGTGGCGGTTGAGTGCTAGCAGCTCTTCCCTGCTGTACCGTCTCCTGCTATAAACAGTGGCTCCGTGCACCGGCTCGGGAGACATTTGGGGCGATCTGTGTGTCCATGATATATATGGAGTGTAAGGAGTCACCGGATCAGAAAGAGAGAGAAAGAAAAAAAAACCTCAGAACTGAGCCACTGTTGCAAAAGGCAGCCGACTCGTGTGGCGCCAGAAGTTAAAAAAAAAAAAAAAAAATTAACTAAAAATTTAAATTTTACTAAATTTAAATTTAACTAAATCAATGAACTTTATGACAAATGACTTTAAAAACAACGAAATGGTATGGTCTCAATATCCTACATTATTTATTATTCTTATAGCTCTTTTTTGTAATGTGCATATTGACTGTCGGTTGGTCTTGTAGGTGTTTCCCCAGACTTCTACACAGTAGTTAAGATAAGGTAGAAACAGTGAATTGTACAGTAAGAACAATGATTTATAGTCCAAGATGTGTCTTGTCTTCCCCAGTATCCCTATACATTTTGCCAACTTGGCCCAGATGGGACTGATATGAGGTTTCCAGCAGATTTTATTGTCTAGCGTCACCCCCAGAAACTTATTTTCCTGTACTGTTTCTATTCTGGTATCATCTACCGTTACCATTATTTCATGATTTATTTTATAATTTCCAAACAACATAATCTTTGTTTTTTTTTTCAGATTTAGAGATAATTTATTTTTGTTGAACCACTACGTTAACTTTTTCATTTCAGTTGTGACCACCTCTAAAACCTGCTGCAAATTCTCACCAGTGCAAAGGATATTTGTGTCATCCGCAAACAAAATAAATTTCAAAATTTTTGATACTTGGCATATGTCATTTATATACAAGATAAAGAGTTTGGGTCCCAAAACTGACCCCTGGGGCACACCACAAGTGATGTCCATGAAGGGTGATTTGTGCTCACCAATTTGTACAAATTGTTGTCTGTTACTTAAATAACTTTCCACCCAACTCAGTCCGACCCCTCTTATCCCATACCTTTCCAGTTTCCTTAGTAGTATTCTGTGGTCAATGGTGTCAAAAGCTTTCTTTAAATCTATAAATGCTCCTACAGCAAACTTTTTTTTTTTATCTATACAACTAGTAATTTCTTCAATAAGTTCGATCAATGCCAAAGATGCAGATTTATCTGCTCTAAAACCATACTGGCTGTCTGTAAGGAGGTTGTGTTTTTCAATGAAATCATCCAGTCTCTTAGTGAAGATTTTTTCAAGTATTTTGGAGAATTGTGAGAGTAAAGAGACTGGCCTGTAATTTGTGAAACAATGACTGTCTCCTGTTTTGTATAGTGGTATTACTTTTGCTATTTTCATTTTGTTTGGAAATTTACCAGTTTGAAATGACAGGTTACAGATGTGGGTGAGTGGCTTAACAATTCCTTCAATTACTTTATTCACTATTGTCATGTCAATTTCATTCCAGTCCGTTGATTTTTTGTTTTTAAATTTACTCCCAGTCTCGATAATTTCCTTTTCAGTAACTGCACCCAAAAAGATTGTGTTTGGATTTCTATCTTCTATTTCATTTACAGAACCACTGTTGTTTGTTTCTGGTGTCACTATTGATTTTGCTAATTCAGGACCAACGTTTACAAAAAGTTTATTGAAACCACTGACCACATCCTCCATATTATTTATCAAATTGCCATTTTCAATAAAATATTCTGGATAATTAACATTCTTAGGTTGATTACTAATAATCCCATTGAGTACTTGCCACATTCCTCTTAAGTTATTTTTATTATCCTCTAATATTCTGTTGTAGTATTCTTTCTTACAGGTCCTCATTATATTAGTAAGCTTATTGTTATATCTTTTATATTTGATCTCAGCCTCTACCATTCTGCACTTAATGAATTGTTTATATAATGTATTCTTCTTTTTACATGCATTTATTAACCTCTTGGTGACCTAAGGAATATTTTTTCTTTTGTTGTCTGTCACTGTATTGTTTTATAGGACAGTTTTTATTGTACAATGATTGAAATATTTGTAAAAATGTATCATATGCTTTATTTATATCATCATTTTCATCATAAACTATCTTCCAGTCTTGTATTAATAATTCCTTTGTCAGTAAATACATAGATTCTTCGGTTCTTATTCTTTTATATTTAATATTTTTGGTATACTTTTTCTTCCTATAATCACATTGATAGACAACAAAAATCGGCAGGTGGTCACTGATATCATTCAATCACTCCTGATATTATTTTCCATAATGTTTGTGAATATGTTATCTATTAGTGTGGCACTGTGTGACGTGATTCTGCTAGGTCCGGTAATTGCTGGATGTAAGCCCATACTGTACATTGTGTTGATAAATTCTTCTGTCAAACTATGTTGTTTTGAATTCATCAGATCCATATTGAAATCCCCACAGATGAACATAACTTTATGAGTTAGTTTTGCATACATTTTTTCCATCCAGTCCTTAAATAAGTCAATGTTTGATCCAGGTGTTCTATATACACAGCTCATTACTATATTCATCACATTGTCCAGACAGATTTCTGTTATAATACATTCAAATAAATCATCCACAGTTACTGACAAATTTTCAACAACCTTGTATTGCAAGCTCTTGTCAACATAAATTGCAACTCCTCCTCCTTTTTTCACTTTTCTATTTATATAATTTAATTCCTAGCCATCCATGGTAAAATCCACTCCTTTCTCTTCACTGAGCCACATCTCTGATATTGCCACAAAATTGAATGGCTCTTTAAACTGATGTAAATAATCTTTAATGTTATTAAAGTTGGCATAGAGACTTCTGCTGTTGAAGTGGATCATAGAAATATTGAAATCAGTTGTGACCATTGTGTTAAACTGTTCATCCGTGTAGTAACTACAGTTATTATTGATGGAGCTAAATAAATTATTATCAGGGTCTATGTTATATTCTACGTCATGTGGGTTGTGATCCGTATATTCAAAAACTTTCAGTTCTACTAACTAACCTGCACTTATATAGCGCTTTTCTAGTCACAAAGACCACTCAAAGCGCTTTCACTAATACTAACCCTCTATTCTAAGGGCCTATAGGAAACATATCTAGGGACAATTTAGAACAACCAATTAACCTAACGTGCATGTCTTTGGATTGTGGGAGGAAACCGGAGCCCCCGGAGTAAACCCACGCAGCACAGGGAGAACATGCAAACTCCATACAGAAAGGTTCCAACCCCTGCCAGCCTGGGGATTTGAACCAGGAACCTTCTAGCTGTAAGGCAACAGTGCTAACCACTGCACCACTGTGCTGCCCCCAGTTCCTGTTGTTCCTGTTTGTTGATCTTTTATTTCATGTTGTTAAATGTCTTGTTGCAGATGAGTATATCCCTTCAATGTCCTACAATTGTCTCTTGCTGCTGTCGACTCCAGTTCATAATATTCATTGATATTTGTCCAGTTCCATAATATTATGGATGTTAATGACCTTGGCTTCTTCAGGTGATCCATTTAATTTAATGTATATTTTACAGTTTGATGTCCAGGTGTTTTGAATCTTTTTCTGCTTTCTCATGTATCTTGCTTTTCTGGCTATTTCTGCGTTTTCTTTTGTAAGGTGCTCGTTTATGTAAATGTTCGTTCCTTTCAGTTTCCTACCTTGTTTTAGCAGCGCAGTCTTGTGTTTTCTATTCACAAACCTCATGATCACAGCCGGTTTGTCGCTGTTTTTCCTGGGCAGAGGGTGGCAGGCCTCTATGGTGTTACAGTCCAGCTGGATTCCTTTGGACTGCAGGAAGGCCACCACCTGTTGCTCCGTGGATTTGTCTTCCAGCGCGTCGAGCCTCCCTCCGCTGTCCGCGGCCACCGCCCGCGCATACGATCGGGGTTTAATGTGGAGCCCCGTGATGATCACGTCGTTCACCCGAGTGTTCTGCTTCAGGTCCGACACGCTGCTCTCCAGATACGCTAGCCTCTTGTCCTTCTCCGCGTTCTGGATCCGCAGCGCTTTCACCTCCTCAAGCAGGCCCAGGATGTTTTGTTGCTGCTGCTTAACAGCAGAAATCTCTTCAGCCAAGAAGTCGAGCGATCTTTTAATATCGTCCACCTCCTCAGTCTGCTGAGCTTTCTTGGGACCCATGATCCCGGCCGATGTACGTTGATTGTGAGGCTTGTGGACACTACTTTATTAATGAAACAGGGCTCTGTACACCCAACCGCAAATGCAGCCGCTTGGCAGAGGAAAGGCGGAAGAGGACATCTATATAAACGAGCACCTTACAAAAGAAAACACAGAAATAGACAGAAAAGTAAGATACCTGAGAAAGCAGAAAAAGATTCAAAACACCTGGACATCAAACTATAAAATATACATAAAATTAAATGGATCACCTGAAGAAGCCAAGGTCATTAACATCCGTAATATTATGGAACTGAACAAATATCAATGAATATTATGTACTGGAGTCGACAGCAACAAGAGACAACAGAAGGATTATACTCATCTGCATCAGGACATTTAATAACATGAAACAAAAGATCAACAAACAGGAACAACAGGAACTGAAAGTTTTTGAATATACGGATCACAACCCACAGGACGTAGAATATAACATAGACCCTGAGAATAATTCATTTATCTCCATCAATAATAACTGTAGTTACTACACGGATGAACAGTTTAACACAATGGTCGCATCTGATTTCAATATTTCTATGATCCACTTCAACAGCAGAAGTCTCTATGCCAACTTTAATAACATTAAAGATTATTTACATCAGTTTAAAGAGCCATTCAATATTGTGACAATATCAGAGACATGGCTCAGTGAAGAGAAAGGAGTGGATTTTACCATGGATGGCTAGGAATTAAATTATATAAATAGAAAAGTGAAAAAAGGAGGAGGAGTTGCAATTTATGTTGACAAGAGCTTGCAATACAAGGTTGTTGAAAATTTGTCAGTAACTGTGGATGATTTATTTGAATGTATTACAATAGAAATCTGTCTGGACAAAGTGAAGAATATAGAAGTGAGCTGTGTATATAGAACACCTGGATCAAATATTGACTTATTTAAGGACTGGATGGAAAAAATGTATGCAAAACTAACTCATAAAGTTATGTTCATCAGTGGGGATTTCAATATAGATCTGATGAATTCAAAACAACATAGTTTGACAGAGGAATTTATCAACACAATGTACAGTATGGGCTTACATCCAACAATTACCGGACCTAGCAGAATCACATCACACAGTGCCACACTAATAGATAACATATTCACAAACATTATGGAAAAAAATATCAGGAGTGATTGAATGATATCAGTGACCACCTGCCGATTTTTGTTGTCTATCAATGTGATTATAGGAAAAAAAAGTATACCAAAAATATTAAATATAAAAGAATAAGAACTGAAGAATCTAGGTATTAACTGACAAAGGAATTATTAATACAAGACTGGAAGATAGTTTGTGATGAAAATTATATAAATAAAGCATTTGATAATTTTTTACAAATATTTCAATCATTGTACAATAAAAACCGTCCTACAAAACAATACAGTGACAGACAACAAAAAAAAAATATTCCTTGGGTCACCAAGGGGTTAATAAATGTATGTAAAAAGAAGAATACATTATATAAACAATTCATTAAGTGTAGAACTGTAGAGGCTGAGATCAAATATAAAAGATATAATAATAAGCTTACTAATATAATGAGGACTTGTAAGAAAGAATACTACAACAGGATATTAGAGGATAATAAAAATAACTTAAGAGGAATATGGCAGGTACTCAATGGGATTATTAGTAATCGACCTAAGAAAGCTAATTATCCAGAATATTTTATTGTAAATGACAATATGATAAATAATGTGGAGGATGTGGTCAGTGGTTTCAATAAATTTTCTGTAAACGTTGGTCCTGAATTAGCTAAATCAATAGTGACACCAGAAACAAACAACAGTGGTTCTGTAAATGAAATAGAAGATAGAAATCCAAGTATAATCTTTTTGGGTGCAGTTACTGAAAAGGAAATTATCGAGACTGGGAGTAAATTTAAGAACAAAAAATCAACGGACTGGAATGAAATTGACATGACAATAGTGAAAAAAGTAATTGAAGGAATTGTTAAACCACTCACCCACATCTGTAAACCTGTCATTTCAAACTGGTAAATTTCCAAACAAAATGAAAATAGCAAAAGTAATACCACTATACAAAACAGGAGACAATCATTGTTTCACAAATTACAGGCCAGTCTCTTTACTCTCACAATTCTCCAAAATACTTGAAAAAATCTTCACTAAGAGACTGGATGATTTCATTGAAAAACACAACGTCCTTACAGACAGCCATGATGGTTTTAGAGCAGATAAATCTACATCTTTGGCACTGATCGAACTTATTGAAGAAATTACTAGTTTTATAGATAAAAAAAAAGGTTTGCTGTAGGAGTATTTATAGATTTAAAGAAAGCTTTTGACACCATTGTAGCATCATCTCACTTTGGCTCAGCAACAATTATTCTTCTGCTTAAAGACATTTTGTTTCATCCAGGAATAACACAAAGAAATTGATTTTCTTCCCCCAGGCCACAGCTGAAATCCCCCTTCTTTTGTTAAAACCAACCTAAGGAATGTCCCCAATGTCTGGCTTCACTTTTATTGCCCCCATAAAACATGCAACAGATCCACGACTCAGCTAATTTCCTTAAACTCTGGACATGCTGGATTTAACCACTGAATTTTAAAGTACATTATCACACACTCAATTCCAAACCTTCTTCTTTTCAGAACTATGAAAAGAAAATGGACTCTGATGTTTTAATGTGGAAAATGCATAATATGTGTGAAATGCATTAATCTGTGATTTTATATATATGCATGTTAATGTTTAAATGAATGTTTATTCCTGCATGTTGATTTAGAAGCACTGCTTATAATTTATACTAATCACTAAAGTTATCTTAGTTTAATACATAAAGGGAAATATTAACTTCCAGTATGTATCAAAGTTTTGCCTCTAAAACCATGTGACTCCAGCAGCCAACCTCTGCATGACAACTCTTCATCCCAAAGAACTCCAAACAATAGACTGTTTGTTCATTGGACTAAAAGTTCATCGAGCCCACCCACGAAGGACGCTCATTGGCTGAGATCCCGGAAGCCCGCGAAGCTCAACGGGACTTAAATAACAGAGGGACCCCTGCTTCTCCCTCTTTTCGGCTGCTCTCTCTTTTGCTCCAGATCCTCTTTCCGGCTCCCCCTTTCTCTGATCGTCTCTATTGTCTACACACAGCAAGGAAGAACAAAGGACCATCTGAACAAAGACTTCGACCACGTGTCGCTTTTCTGAACACAGAGCAGATAACTCATAATTTGTTTATGTAACTTTGTATTTTCTTTTTCTCTTAAATACCTAGGAATTCCTATTTCTTTGAGCTCAATTCTTAATCGGAGTTAAACTCCAATTTTTATTCATCACTTTTCTTTGTTAAACTTTCTGTAAAACCACCGTTTGTTTAATTTAATGTAAACATTATTCTTGACTTTATTTTCATAATATTTTTCTTGACCAAGCACCCACCAGAAGCTACTATTTTTATCTAAAGTCCGAAAGTTTTTTTCTTTTAATTTGAGATCGGATTAGATATCTCTAATTATTCCCGAAGACCTCTGCAGCTGCTTGTCTACCAGGAAGAAAAGACGCAGCTGAGGAATCAACGCGCAGCTGTCCATCACACGCTGAAGAAACATCGGCACCATCGGCTAGAGCCCAGTTTCAACTGTGGGCCATACGGCCAAGATCCAGCCCTTCGACCGCTTGAATTTAAAGGTCGAATTGTGGATGCTGAAATATCTGCGGGCAGACATTTCCTCTAACATCCACGAAATCTTGGGCTGAGGACGACGCCAGAACCATCATCACCGAGGATCACGTGAGCTGCAAAAACTTTAATTCATCTGCTGAATTAAACTAATAAGGTTCGGTAATAATTTGTATATCTAATCAGATGCAAATTAAGTAGCCTTTAACATAACTCTTCTTTTCATTAAAATTCCGTTTTTATTTTCTTAAGATTAATTTAGGACTTTTTCATATAATTAGTAAACTTTCTCCATAAATTTGCGTTGTTTCCATAATATGTTAACACAAACTGATAGAAATTGGTTTCTCAGTTAACCCTGGTTCCGAAAATATTAATATTGTTAATCTATCATTTACAAGATTGATTCTATGATTAATGAAATTACTGCAATGTCTGTTAATCATTTCGTTTAATAAATATTTAAAAATGAGAGAAGTTGTTGGGAATTTATTTCATTCTGAGTCTGTTTCAAGCCCAGGTATCGAATTCAATTCAATTCAACTTTATTTATATAGCGCCATTTCACAACAACAGTCATCTCATAGCACTATCAACTGTAGGGGGGAACCCCCACAGTTGCAGAAAGACCCCAGCAATCAGGCGATCCCCTGTGAGCAAGCACTTGGCGACGGTGGAGAGGAAAAACTCCCTTTTAACAGGAAGAAACCTCCAGCAGAACCAGGCTCAGGGAGGGGCAGTCATCTGCTGCGACTGGCTGGGGGGTGAGGGGATAGAGAAAAAGAAAAGAACAGACATGTAGAGAGCAAACAGCACGATGGGGACTCAATCTATGGGAGACAACAAACAAATGTTAATGACCAGCAAAAAAAAAATATTTCATAGAGAGTGAGGAAAGGAGTGAGGCCCAGTGCATTACTGGAGGTCCCCCGGCTGACTAAACCTATTAGCAGCATAACTAAGGGAGGGTTCAGAAACACATGATCCCTCCCTAATTGTAGGCTATATCAAAAAGGTAGGTTTTAGCCCTATTCTTAAAAACAGAGATCAAGTCTGACTCCCGAATCCAGATTGGCAGCTGATTCCACAGGAGAGGAGCTTGATAACTGAAGGCTCTGCCTCCCATTGTACTTTTGGAGATTCTAGGTATTACAAGTAATCCGGCATTTTGGGAGCGTAGTGCTCTGTTAGGATAATACGGTAGTATCAGATCTTTTAAATAAAAAGGAGCCTGATTGTTTAGAGCTTTGTAAGTAAGAAGAAGGATTTTAAACTTATTTCTAAACTCTATGGGAAGCCAATGAATGGAGGCCAGAACCGGAGAGATATGATCTCTCTTTCTAGTACCTGTTAAAACTCTTGCTGCAGCATTTTGGATCAGCTGAAGACTTTTTAAAGATGTTTTAGGACAGCCTGATAATAAAGAATTACAATAATCTAATCTCGAGCCAACAAAAGCGTGGATCAGTTTCTCAGCATCACTCTGAGACAAGATGCTCCTAATTAGTCTTGGCAATATTACGCAAATGATAGAAGGCAGTCTTAGAAACAAATTTAATATGTGAATTGAAGGACAAATCCTGATCAAAAATAACTCCAAGGTTCCTCACAGAGCTATTAAGAGAAAGAGTAACCGCATCCAAACTGAAAGTTTGATTTGGAAAGGAATTTCTAAGGTTTTTTGGACCAACAAGAATGACTTCAGTCTTATCTGAATTTAATAGCAGGAAATTACAAGTCATCCAAGCTTTGATTTCCTTAAGACAGGCTTCTAACTTGGCTAATTGATTACTATCATCTGGCTTCATTGACAGGTATAATTGTGTGTCATCTGCATAACAATGAAAATGTATACAGTGCTTTCTAATAATGTTGCCTAACGGAAGCATATATAAACTAAAAAGAGTAGGGCCTAGCACAGATCCCTGTGGAACTCCATGACTAAGCTTTGAGTTGAAAGAAAACTCATTATTTACATGAACAAACTGGAACCTATCAGATAAATAAGATCTAAACCATTGCAATGAAGTTCCATTAAGTCCAACATAGTGTTCTAATCTATCAAGTAGAATATTATGATCGATAGTATCAAAAGCTGCACTAAGGTCTAAAAGGACAAGTACAGAAACTAGTCCATTATCAGATGCAATGAGGAGGTCGTTAGTGACCTTCACTAAGGCTGTTTCAGTACTATGATGGATTCTAAACCCAGATTGAAACTCTTCAAGTAAACCATTTCCCTGCAGGTGGTCAAATAATTGCATAGCAACAACTCTTTCTAAGATTTTTGAAATGAAAGGGAGATTAGAGATTGGTCTATAGTTAGCTAAAGCTCCTGGATCTAGCGTTGGCTTTTTGAGTAAGGGTTTAATTACAGCCGTTTTAAAAGCCTGCGGTACATGGCCTAAAGTTAATGAAGAATTGATTATATGAAGAATAAAGCTACCAATAAGTGGGAAGACTTCTTTAAATAACCTGGTAGGAATAGGGTCTAAAAGACAAGTTGAAGGTTTGGATGAGGAAACTATTTTGTCTAACTCACAAAGGTCGATTGGAGTAAACTCATCAAGACAGACATCAACAGAAGGAGTTGTAGTAGTTACAGTATTTAAGTTAACTGTGGGAAGAATCTGATTGATTTTATCTCTGATGGATGAAATTTTATTATTGAAAAAGTTCATAAAGTCCTGACTAGTAAGCTCTAAGGGAATGCTAGGATTGACAGAGTCCTGACTCTTTGTCAACCTGGCTACAGTACTGAAAAGAAACCTGGGATTATTCTTGTTCTCTTCTATTAATGCAGAGTAATAACTCGTTCTAGCTTTTCTAAGAGATTTTTTATAAATTAAAAGATGATTTCTCCAAGCTGAATAGATTTCATCTAAATTAGTAGAGCGCCATTTTCTTTCTAATTGACGAGTCTTCTGTTTTAAGGTACGAGTTTTTGTGTTGAACCAAGGAGTCAGAAATCTCTGATTAGACTTTTTCTTTTTTAAGGGGGCCACCAAGTCTAGAGTCTGATGCAGAGAAGCTGAAACACTATCCACCATGTTATCAATTACAGAAGGAGCAAGCTGTCTATAGCTTATTTCCGTTGTGTTGACACATGGCATAGAGGAAACAATCTGCATAAATTTGGAAACATCATCATCTGAGAGGCATCTACTGTAATAATATTTTTCTTTAGGAGCCAAATAGTCAGAGATAGTAAAATCAAAGGTTAACAGACAATGGTCTGATAGTACAGGGTTATGCGGAGACACTACAAGATTTTCTATTTCTATGCCATATGTCAAAACAAGGTCCAATGTATGGTGGAGGTAATGAGTAGAATTTCCTACTTTCTGAGAAAACCCAATCGAATCTAATATTGAATTGAATGCCACATTAAGGCAGTCACTATCTACATCCACATGTATATTAAAGTCCCCTACTATAATTATTCTATCAGATTTCAGCACTAAATCAGCTAAGAAATCAGCAAATTCGGATAAAAATTCTGAGTAGGTTGATGGGGGACGATAAACTATTGTAACAAATGCCAACTAGCACTGTTCGGCGTAGAACGTTAGTAAACCTCCCTCCCGAAAAGCCTCATACAGTATCGGTAGCGCTGAGCTATCGGTCGGACCTTTAGCTCAGCACGATCGTGCTGTGTCTCCCATGCTCGAACTGTGTAGTTGACTGGTAGGTCGCGGGTTCGTGTCCCGAGTGGGCGAACTGCGCAGGATGATTTCAGTTACAATGGTGCCGTGAACCCGGGATGGGAGTGAGGTTTAAGGGGGAGAGTGTAACGGATGCCAACTAGCACTGTTCGGCGTAGAACGTTAGTAAACCTCCCTCCCAAAAAGCCTCATACAGTATCGGTAGCGCTGAGCTATCGGTCGGACCTTTAGCTCAGCGCGATCGTGCTGTGTCTCCCATGCTCGAACTGTGTAGTTGACTGGTAGGTCGCGGGTTCGTGTCCCGAGTGGGCGAACTGCGCAGGATGATATCAGTTACACTATGGCAAATAAAATTGGGTTTAACCTAAAATTGCTAAAGTGCCCAATACTGAGGACCAGGCCCTCAAAGGAATTATAACATGTTTTTTGCTTTACATTAACTAGTAATTTGGAATGGTAAATTGTTGCTACTCCTCCTCCACGACCAGAACTTCTGGGATTTTGACAGTTTAAATAACCAGAGGGAGTTGATTCATTTAAACCAACATAATCCTCTTGTCCTAACCAAGTCTCTGTAAGGGAAATTAAATCAATCTGATGATCAATTAACAAATCATGGACTAACAGAGACTTGGGAGTTAGAGACCTAATATTTAATAAACCACATTTAATTTTTAAATAATGAGGAGGAACAGAGGCCAAATCATTCAATTTAGGGGCTTTATGTTTAATTTGAGTTTTACCAATATTTTGCTTTATCACTTTGGGACGCTTATACATTATATTTTTATTCACTTTGGAGGGAGCAGACAACGATTCTCTGATGGGGAAGTCAGGGGCTAAGCTGAGGGGTGGCGGATGAAGAGGAGCTGCAGAGAGGCGTGTAAGACTGCGACTCTGCTTCCTGGTCCCAACTCTGAGTAGTCATGGTTTTGGAAATTTGGATAAAAAAGATGCCAGATTGTTAGATAAATGAGAAGCACCATCCAAAGTGGGATGAATGCTGTCTCGTCTCATAAGACCAGGTTTTCCCCAAAAAGAGCTCCAATTGTCAATGTAGCCCATGTCATTTTTAGGACACCACACAGACAGCCAGCGGTTCAAGGATGACGAGCGGCTAAACATGTCATCACTGGTCAGATTGGGGAGGGGCCCAGAGAATACTACAGTGGCAGACATCGTTTTGGCAAAGTCACACACCGATTCTACATTAAGTTTCGTGACTTCCGACTGCCGGAGACGGATGTCATTAATGCCGGCGTGAATAACAATTGTGGAATATTTACAGTTACTTTTAGCCAGCATTTTCAAATTTGACTCGATGTCGCCTGCTCTGGCCCCAGGAATGCATTGGACTATGGCGGCTGGAGTCTCTAGGTTCACGTTTCTGACTACAGAGTCTAACTAACTAACTAACTAACCTGCACTTATATAGCGCTTTCCTAGTCACAAAGACCACTCAAAGCGCTTTCATCAATACTAACCCTCTATTCTAAGGGCCTATAGGAAACAGATATCTAGGGACAATTTAGAACAGCCAATTAACCTAACATGCATGTTTTTGGCATGTGGGAGGAAACCGGAGAAATCCCGGAGTAAACCCACGCAACACGGGGAGAACATGCAAACTCCACACAGATCACTGTTGGTCGGGGGCTGGGATCGAACCCACGATCCCACGATCCCCACAATCCCCCGGCCAAGGGTAAACTGTGCTGCCGCAGTGCTAACCACTGCGCCACCGTGCAGCCCCACCGTGCAGAGTCGCCAATGATCAGAGTTTTTTCCTCAGCGGGTGTGTCGCTGAGCGGGGAAAAACGATTAGAAACATGAACAGGTTGGTGGTGTACCGGGGCTTTGCGACTAGGCTTCCTTCTCACCGTCACCCACCCAGTCTCCTCGCTGCTGAGGAGAGCCGAGGGACCGCTGACAGGGGGGCCTAAGCTAGCTAGCTCCACTGCAGCTAATGGGCGTCCATCAAGATTAACTGGCGCAGACGGTGTTTCAATGCAGCGGAGCCGGGATTCCAAATCAGACAACCTCGCCTCGAGCGCCTCAAAAAGACAACATTTATTACATTTACCGTTATTGCTAAAAGAGGCAGAGGTGTAGCTAAACATCTGAAGGAGAGAGCACACCAGAGGAGGAGAGGAAAGCGAGCTAGTAGCCATAGCTAGTGGCTAGAGAGCAAACCACAAAGCAAACCACACAGGCAGACAGCAAAACAGGAAGTGACGATACGTTACCACAAGGAAGTGACGATCCGTTCACGAAAATTCTCGAAAATTTTTTGAGACTGATTATTGATTAATTTATTGAGTGATCAAACAGGTATAAAGTGAAATTAAAGATTAAATTGCTTCTTAAAGATAGAAGCTGGTGCCCCTTACGAGTGTTATTAACTTTTCTGATGTATATGAAATGAGATTTGATCTCAGATTCCAATACATCAATATAAATTAAATAATTCATACCTGATCATATTTATTATTTATTAATATTTCTATTTTATGCTACAGATTTATTGGTGCCCTGTGTGAGGCCTGGTTGAACTTGACACGACTCAGAATGAAAAAAAATTAATACATAAGCTGTGTGGGATTTTGGTCAATTTTAACTCACAAAGGTGCTTCATTGTCTGCAGCCAGTCTATTGTCTCTGTCTCTGTGTCACGAGGGGGAGGGGATGAATTCGCCCCCCTGATTACTGCTGTGTGTGTGTGTGTGTGTGTGTGTGTGTGTGTGTGTGTGTGTGTGTGTGTGTGTGTGTGTGTGTCTGCTGACCAAGAGAAGGTGGGGGTGAAGAGACCCCACTGCACCCTAGTCAGTTTAGTTTTTTCAATGCATGCTTAAGCGTGACTACATGCTGAATAATTAAAATAGGCCTGGGAACAAAATAGCGAAGAAATCCTATTTGTTTTCCCCGTTATTTCAACACCCCACAGGCGAAGCAAACCCTTGGGGGATTTAATTGAATTAACCATTGTATAAACTTGTTGAATAAAGTTTAGGGAGCCCAAAGTTTTCCCGCCTTTGGAAAGCAAGGCGTGGTTTTATGGACTGAAGCTTGAGCTGCATCCACGTGGCACGTGCACGCTCAGTCGTGCACGCGACCGTCAAGCTGTGCAAAAAAACTGCGCATGTGTAGATCGGCTCAGCGACGCCATCTTAAGTCTAGGTAGAGTTCCCTGTAGCCGCCATTTTGAGTAGAGATCCTTGACTCCTTGTGACGTCATTGGGTTTCCTCTTCTGGAAGTGCAGACAAAAACTGCCTCCATCTTGTGGTGAAACCTAGGGACTGCAATTTTTATTTAAACTTCTAATCGTTAAAGACAATGTATAACCAAATTAAGTCTTCAAAGTAACTTCAAAGCAATTCATATTATTCGGAATAAACTAAATTTAACACTAATCAAAACTTTTATGCCAAGAACAAAAGGAAAAGGACCTGTTGGCTTCTGAAAGTTTTTCTCAGTGGTGAAATCCCACTCATTGCATCGATACCTATAGCAGGAACATTTACAAACACCCCTATTGTATTTACTCACTTATATAACCACATATTATAATCTTTTAAGCTAAAAGCAAACATATTTACACACTTTTAAGCAAAAAGTTGCAAACTTTGAAGCTATATGTGTGCTTATTTTCCTTTTTTTAAATGGGATATGGTGTGATTCCCTTCCCACAGAAACCCAGTTTTAGTTTAAGGATTCTAATGCTGATGTTTACTTAAGAGTGACATTAAAGTAGGATTAATTCTGTGCATTTTGACAAATTTACAGACTTAGTGAATATTGATAATTTTTCCTCTTTCTCAAATTTAGGAAACCACACTAAGCAATTAACACTTAAGAAAAGCTCTAGGTGTTATTTAAGCTCATTGTGTCATTTCTGATTCATGCTTTCTCTACAGGAAAAGAAAAACATTTAACTAACTGGCATAATTTTCAAATTTTTCCCAGGATTTAAGAAAAGTCAAAAAGGTGCAAACATTGATTATTCTGTAAATAAGAAATTTATAGATCACAATCAAAACAGATCACTATTGACTTCACTCCTAAGAAATCCTTGGACACCAAATATTCAAACAATTCACTTGTTTCTAATCTGTAAATATTTTAAACATGTAATGCTGCAAAGGAAAATAGGCTTTAACAAATAAAACCAAAGGAAAGCCTTAACTTTAAAAGAAAGTGGAAACTTATAATCTTAAATCTTTAAAGCATTTAGCCTCTTTTGTTTTTGTATTTCTTTTGTAAATAAAATCCTCACTTTCAAAGTGACATTTTGCAAAATCCCAAAGCTAGTTATTGATGACAAATTCCAATACTAGACTTGAAAATCAAAGGAAAGAAGTCAATCCACACAATTGAAATTCCTGTTTTGTTTTGTGAAACAAATTCAATCCAATTTCAATTCAACTTTATTTATCAACATACAGTTTCAATGAACGAATTAATTGAAGCATTACTACATTTCTAAATAATTTCAAAATTCTATTTTCCCATCCTGCAAGCCTACAAGTTGAAACAAATTCTAAAGGAATTTTCAACTATCACGGTTGTAACATAAAAATCTCAAGGTTAAACCTTATTGAACAAATTTAAGAATAATCAACAAGTTGAATTTTTTTTTTTGAAAGGCTAAATAACAACAACAGTTAAACATGATGAATCATCAGACAACTGACCGATTTACCAAACTGGATGACCTTCAAACAACATTGGAAGCATGGACTTCTAATTTAATTTCTAGCTTCACAACACGGGTCAAGGAAACGCAGCCCGAAGAATTGGAGCAACTCGCTGAAGAACTTTTGAATGAACACACTGAAAAACCACCAGAAGGCAAGGACCTCACCAGTGTGTTAGGTAAGTTTGCGCTAACATTAGTCGCAAGATTAAAGGTAGCTGAGAACGAACTAGTAAATCAACAAACAACGATCCTATCTCTCCAAGAAGAGAACGAGACACTGAAAGGAAATTTGGAACAATCTCAAGAGGAGAATGACAAAACTCAAAATCAACTGGATGAAGCATTACAAGATTTGGACCGTGCAGAGTCACAAAAGGAACGGTTGATGCATAACAATGACGTGCTTCACCAAGACAACAATGAACTTGAAGATGCCCTTCAAGACACAAAGAAGGAACTCAGAAGAGTTGAAGGTCAACTTGAAAATGTGAAGAAGGACTACAAGGAATGTCAACTGCTCCTAAAGGAAAGACATGAACACCGGGACATCCACCGCGCTCCCTCGCCCGATTCCCGTTTCGAATACGGATGACCGCGTGGACAGCGTGCGTGTGCCCCTTCAGACCGCGACCTTGACAAGATCACGCGAAATATCACCAAATTTGATCCAGGACCTACGGGTTCACCTGATGCCAAAGTCTATTTACAGGACATTGATTACTACCTGCGTAAGTATCCTGATGCTACAATTGACGATCGCATCTATCTGATTAAGCTAACATCTAACAGGTCAGTATCAAAATTCATAGACAGACAGCCGACAAACATCAAAGCAGATTACATGCTGCTCCGCGAAGCCATCGAAAAGGAGTTCTCCGACGACTGCCTACAAGCAGGGCTAACTGCAGCCCTAGCCGTAAAGCAAGGACGCTCAGAGCCAACACAAGCCTACTACCAGAGACTCCTACTTGCATATTTTGGATCTCAAAATACACCAGGGATGGAAGAAGACCACAATTTCAAGACCCTCTTCATCCAAAACCTCCATCCCACTGTGAGTCATTACCTAGGAGTTACAGCTAGCCCAAGGTCAAACTCAATAAGTCAGCTGAGAGAGTTTGCACACTATGCGTTCCAAAAACGGCAACAAAGTCGCAACAAGCACGCTAAACCTGCTACAGTGCTAGCTATTAGCAATGCATCTAACACCTTGGAGTTGGAAGGAGCTCCTCGCTCTACTCCACCTCTTACACCGCAAGTACATCAACAGCCGAAGCATTTTTCCAACCGACCTCATCAAGGTCAAAACCACACCAGGTCCTCTGGATATCACTTTGGACCAACTTTGCGAAAACCCGACTACCGTCCTAGACCATATCCACGGGATAGGTCACGAGAACACGATACGGACTACCATGATGACAGATACCGATACGAAGACGCGCGTAACCGCGACAAATGGTCTCCATCCCATCACAGAAGCTCAGAAGCACAGACCTATCACAAACCTTGGAAGGAAGAAGAAACTCCTACATTCAGTAGAGAAGCTATTGAAATTGTCCAACACCTCCTAGCAGAGATTCAAAACTACAAAGAGAATAAAACTGCTAACATTCTAGCTATATCAGCTGTGCCAACTCAAAACAAGCGTTCCAAACAAAGGAAACGCAAAAAGAAAATCTCTCATGCAAATGAGGAAGGACCAAAGGACTCAACACAGTCCAGTGCTGTCATGGCAGCCCAACCACAGGTCACAGACCACTCCTCTAACATGTCGCAACTCTGTGTCGAACCGCCGGTTCCACAATTTCTATGCGATTTAAACGAGAGGGGGGTGGCACGGAAATTCTACCTTCCACTGACCCTTGAAGACATGGTGTGTCAGGACGCTGTTTTAGACACTGCTGCTGACATCACTCTCATGTCACACACCCTTTTTGACAAACTACGTGTAGCCGCTAACCGCGCTAACAAACATTTGAAACTGGAACCCTGTTCATTAGCTGTGCGACCATATGCGCTCACTAAAACAACCCTGTTGGGCGTATCACTACTAAACATGTCCATTGGACCCATGACCTTGACACATCCGGTTTACGTGTCCAAACTTGATGCCATTCCATTACTTGTTGGCAAAGACCTACTGAACCGTTTTGAGCCACTGATTGATTTCAAGAACCTCAAACTATGGGCTCAAACGCAACACCCTCACCCATTTGACCCAACAAGAAAAACTGAATCACAGTGCTTTGTTCTAAATACTTTGGACACTCCAAGTCTCACACAACTAGCACTGTTGGAACAACTGCAACCGAGTGAAAGCGACCGCCAAGACCAAGGTGAGTACTGTCCACGAGAAGTCAAAAGTCACCTTCAAATACAAGGACAAGCCAAACACTCAAATGATCTTGAAAACTCAATGGCCGAGCAGAAAACCCCAAACGGCCCTCTTAAAACCCTTGATACCCATGATTCAATGGTGGTGTCATATTTTGAAACCCACCCACCCACCCATGAGGCCTGCATGGTCACAAGAGCCACACCAACCGGCTTTCTAGACCCTCTGAAACCTCAACTTTTTGCGACAACGAACCCAACTTTTACAAACGCAAGGCGCACACTCCCTCAAACTTGCAAACAAATGATCCATGAAACCATCAAACACCGGTCGGACAAAACGGTACATGCGCTGCCCGCGTCTAAAGCCTATGACATACCAAAACTGAAACCACTTCATGCGACACAATCTTCTCTGCAGCTATGCAATGGCACTCCTGATCATGCTTCTGACGAACCATCATCGCCACCGCTCAGAGTTCCTCGAAACCAGAGGGGGGTGATGACTGCCAATGCCTATAACATTCCAGCTGCAGAACACAAAAGCGTCAAAATGACATACAAAGCTCCCAAGGCTATATCTCAAAAACATTCGGACCAATTCGCCAAACGACACAAGGCGTACAACGATCGAAAGCTCTCGCATGACAAACTGCGAAGGGGGGACAAGATCTTCCACCCCACATTTGTACCACAGACACCTGAAGTAAATTTACAGGAAAGGAAAATCACTCCTAAATTCCTGCCCGAGTGGATGAATCCACACATTATCACCAACAAACTTTGGCCACTCAAGTGCCAAACCCAGGACCCCATTTTCAAATGGGCTCACCAAAATCAGAGTAACCTTTACCAAAACCCCATGGGACTTGTCGGGTACAACACTGTCAAAGTAAGTCCATAAATAAGATTAAAACCAAACCTACGTCTGAGAAATAACTGTAGCTAACTACTAGCCTCAGGTACACTCAGTCAAATTTCTCCAATCAGTTAACTGCATCAAAACCTCCAGAAAGGAAAGGGTATATTAAAACCAAATTAGCCCTTAAACAAAGTTCAAAGACCTCTGTAAAATCTAATAAACTTCAATCAACTTACTATTATCAAATAGTACACGCAAATACATTCAACACCATTAGCGTGAGCTAATAATCCTAAAACTCCCATCAAAGGTGAAAAACAAGCACAAGGTTTAGAGTTCAATCTCTTAATCTCTATTCTGTAATTTCCCAGTTTTGGGATCAATAAACTACATCCATCTAAAAGAAATCATTCCACGTCTAAGAGGAATTTTCATTTGCCAACCAGGTATCTAAAAGATCAACAAGAAGATTAAGATCCAAAACCACTCACTTTTATGTTTGCCAAGATGATGGCCCTCCTGTTTATCAGTTTAGCCATCTGCCTAGCAATCACACCCACTGTTACCCAGTCAGAATTGGGCCAAGCCAAAACGAACGGTCAAAGAGCCTCGGATGGATTCTTAATAACAGCCTCATCGTTAGAGCCTCTAGTTAACCTTAGCATGCCCACTGTTAACTCGGTCAACACCGCTAAACCGAAACGCCAGGTTGTCGAACCACAAATGGTTACCAAAATCTTACAAGACACTGTGTTGGTTTTGAATGCTTGCTCCGAAGCTTCAGTCAAACTCAACAAGGTCTTGAACCCTTTGATCTTTGTGTTGAAGGTTGGCTATGCTCACACACAGCCAATGTCTATGTTACTCTCAGAAGTAGCTAGAAACATTAGCTTTTCAGTTAACGCTTTAGCAATGAATATGCTCTCTCATCATATCCTTTTTGCAGTAAATCCAAATTTACTTCTCATTGCCATCCAAAGAATGATAACGACATCCTATGCCCACTCAGTTTTTCTGAACAAACGCCTCAAACACCCTATGATTTGGACATCTGTGGAACCATGGTTTAGTCTAACTAAACAAATTCAATTTGAACCTCCTTGAGTCACCTCAATATTGATTAGTCTGAATCTACCTCAAGTATGAAAGAATTTTATTTTTTGCTTATGACTAAGATTTTTGGATACATGCTTGTGTATATACAAATAATCCTTTATACTTTATTTAGATTTTATGCACATTTAAACAGTTTTTGAAATTTTGACTAGATATTTTTTCAGCAAACCCAAAACATTTATATCAAGTATGTTAAAACCCACATACTCCTAGTTCACTTCTTTTGTACCTAGAATTTTTAAGTCTTTACAGGCTTATACAGAACTTTAGTATATCCTAGACAATTATACAATGTTTATATTTGGTCATGCCCAAATTATTTTTGAAATTTCCAGAAGTTTTTCAGAAAACCAAATTTAAGGACCTACACTTTGGAATAGATACTGTTTACAAGCTTAAGACTTATCAACATCAGAACTTTAGTTCAGCATTTGGATCAAGCCTCGCCAAATTGGGATTTGATGCCTAGGATTGCTATCAACGCTGAAGCAACGTCACCATTGATACCAGAGGGGGGACTGTAGCATCATCTCACTTTGGCTCAGCAACAATTATTCTTCTGCTTAAAGACATTTTGTTTCATCCAGGAATAACACAAAGAAATGGATTTTCTTCCCCCAGGCCACAGCTGAAATCCCCCTTCTTCTGTTAAAACCAACCTAAGGAATGTCTCCAATGTCCGGCTTCACTTTTATTGCCCCCATAAAACATGCAACAGATCCACGACTCAGCTAATTTCCTTAAACTCTGGACATGCTGGATTTAACCACTGAATTTTAAAGTACATTATTACACACTCAATTCCAAACCTTCTTCTTTTCAGAACTATGAAAAGAAAATGGACTCTGATGTTTTAATGTGGAAAATCCATAATATGTGTGAAATGCATTAATCTGTGATTTTATATATATGCATGTTAATGTTTAAATGAATGTTTATTCCTGCATGTTGATTTAGAAGCACTGCTTATAATTTATACTAATCACTAAAGTTATCTTAGTTTAGTACATAAAGGGAAATATTAACTTCCAGTATGTATCAAAGTTTTGCCTCTAAAACCATGTGACTCCAGCAGCCAACCTCTGCATGACAACTCTTCATCCCAAAGAACTCCAAACAATAGACTGTTTGTTCATTGGACTAAAAGTTCATTGAGCCCGCCCACGAAGGACGCTCATTGGCTGAGATCCCGGAAGCCCGCAAAGCTCAACGGGACTTAAATAGCAGAGGGACCCCTGCTTCTGCCTCTTTTCGGCTGCTCTCTCTTTTGCTCCAGATCCTCTTTCCGGCTCCCCCTTTCTCTGATCGTCTCTATTGTCTACACACAGCAAGGAAGAACAAAGGACCGTCTGAACAAAGACTTCGACCACGTGTCGCTTTTCTGAACACAGAGCAGATAACTCGTAATTTGTTTATGTAACTTTGTATTTTCTTTTTCTCTTAAATACCTAGGAATTCCTATTTCTTTGAGCTCAATTCTTAATCGGAGTTAAACTCCAATTTTTATTCATTACTTTTCTTTGTTAAACTTTCTGTAAAACCACCGTTTGTTTAATTTTAATGTAAACGTTATTCTTGACTTTATTTTCATAATATTTTTCTTGACCAAGCACCCACCAGAAGCTACTATTTTTATCTAAAGTCCGAAAGTTTTTTCTTTTAATTTGAGATCGGATTAGATATCTCTAATTATTCCCGAAGACCTCTGCAGCTGCTTGTCTACCAGGAAGAAAAGACGCAGCTGAGGAATCAACGCGCAGCTGTCCATCACACGCTGAAGAAACATCGGCACCATCTGGCTAGAGCCCAGTTTCAACTGTGGGCCATACGGCCAAGATCCAGCCCTTCGACCGCTTGAATTTAAAGGTCGAACTGTGGATGCTGAAATATCTGCGGGCAGACATTTCCTCTAACATCCACGAAATCTTGGGCTGAGGACGACACCAGAACCATCATCACCGAGGATCACGTGAGCTGCAAAAACTTTAATTCATCTGCTGAATTAAACTAATGAGGTTCGGTAATAATTTGTATATCTAATCAGATGCAAATTAAGAAGCCCTTAACATAACTCTTCTTTTCATTAAAATTCCGTTTTTATTTTCTTAAGATTAATTTAGGACTTTTTCATATAATTAATAAACTTTCTCCATAAATTTGCGTTGTTTCCATAATATGTTAACACAAACTGATAGAAATTGGTTTCTCAGTTAACCCTGGTTCCGAAAATATTAATATTGTTAATCTATCATTTACAGGATTGATTCTATGACTAATGAAATTACTGCAATGTCTGTTAATCATTTCGTTTAACAAATATTTAAAAATGAGAGAAGTTGTTGGGAATTTATTTCATTCTGAGTCTGTTTCAAGCCCAGGTATCGAATTCACGGAAAATTTTTGAGACTGATTATTGATTAATTTATTGAGTGATCAAACAGGTATAAAGTGAAATTAAAGATTAAATTGCTTCTTAAAGATAGAAGCTGGTGCCCCTTACGAGTGTTATTAACTTTTCTGATGTATATGAAATGAGATTTGATCTCAGATTCCAATACATCAATATAAATTAAATAATTCATACCTGATCATATTTATTATTTATTAATATTTCTATTTTATGCTACACCATTGACCACAGAATTCTACTGAGGAAATTGGAAAGGTATGGGATAAGAGGGGTCGGACTGAATTGGGTGGAAAGGTATTTAAGTAACAGACAACAATTTGCAGAAATTGGTGAGCACAAATCACCCTTCATGGACATCACTTGTGGTGTGCCCCAGGGGTCAGTTTTGGGACCCAGTGCAGCGGCATGAAATAAGGCAGCGTTGAGAGGTTTTAAGTAGAGTTTATTAAATCATACCGCCGTCACAAAGCTCGCCCAATGGGCGGCTCGGGGGCTCTCCAGCAAAGGGACACAGAGTGTGTGTGTCCAGCAGCAGCAGTTGAAGTCAGAGAATGAGAGAATGAACATGAAAATCAGACAGCTTATATACTCAGCTCAGACAATACATCAAAGACATTCACAGCAGTCGATCTGGGCATTTGCATATGAGAGGCACAGACAGTACAGGATGCATGAACACAATGCATGAGTGGGACATTAACATCACAGCAGTGAAACCATGCATGAATGGCAGATTACTTCACAGCATGCAGCGGAAAAAAACAGAAGAGCAAGCTGTCTGTCCCAGTCTGTTGTGGGGGTTGCCACACCCAAACTCTTTATCTTGTATATAAATGACATATGCCAAGTATCAAAAATTTTGAAATTTATTTTGTTTGCGGATGACACAAATATCCTTTGTACTGGTGAGAATTTGCAGCAGGTTTTAGAGGTGGTCACAACTGAAATGAAAAGGTTAACGTAGTGGTTCAACAAAAATAAATTATCTCTAAATCTGAAAAACAAAACAAAACAAAGATTATGTTGTTTGGAAATTATAAAATAAATCATGAAATAATGGTAACGGTAGATGATACCAGAATAGAAACAGTACAGGAAAAAAAGTTCCTGGGGGTGACGCTAGACAATAAAATCTGCTGGAAACCTCACATCAGTCCCATCTGGGCCAAGTTGGCAAAATGTATAGGGATACTGGGGAAGACAAGACACATCTTGGACTATAAATCATTGTTCTTACTGTACAATTCACTGTTTCTACCTTATCTTAACTACTGTGTAGAAGTCTGGGGAAACACCTACAAGACCAGCCTACAGCCAATATGCACATTACAAAAAAGAGCTATAAGAATAATAAATAATGTAGGATATAGAGACCATACCAGTTCGTTGTTTTTAAAGTCACATGTCATAAAGTTCATGGATTTAGTTAAATTTAAGACAGCACAAGTCATGTACAGGGTAATTAATAATCAACTCCCAACTAATATACAAAAAATATTCAAAAAAGAGATAATGATTATAATTTGAGAGGAGACTTAAACTTTACAAAACCTAAGGTACGAACAACTAAGAAAAGTATGTGCATATCTGTCTGTGGGGTGGATTTGTGGAACAGTCTGGAGCTGGAACTGAAACTATGTACAAACAGAAATCAATTCAAAAATAGGTATTGTGGAGAGTGTGAATAACGGAGGCAGATTTATGGACAGACGACTGTATTCCACTCTCTCATCAGTCATACACAGATAAAGCATGTCACAATACATCATGGTTTCCCCTTTTATCCCAACCACTCATCTCACATTTGCATGACATTTCACATCACATTGCATGACATTTAACATCACAATACCTTCATCCTTTCTCCCTCCAACCTCTTCTTCCTGCTATCTCCCCACGATCTCCCTAGCTATTGTTCTCCTCTCTTTACTCTCTGCATTCAGTCTGAGATGATTCACCCAGTCTCTACACCCCCCCTCCCCCAGAATCTCAGACATAGTCTCAGTCCTCACGTCCTTTGGGCTTCAGTCTCCTCCCATATCTGCTGTAACGGGGGTTTACCGCCTCCACGGCGCTGCTGTGCCAGCAGGGGCTGCTGGGAGTGTGTCTGACTGCGGGTGGGCCATGTCGAGGGGGGAGGAAACTTCGATTTGCCCGTGTGGCTGCTCTGATGAATCATTTACCTGGGGACTTCTCAGTGGGGGTCTTCCATGCCGAGGGGCCAGAGCCAACAGCACTTGCTCGTCTGCCGCTACAAAGGCGGGCTTAAGTCTGTCTATGCATATTTTTTCCCGACGACCCCCCAAGTCTAACAAAAAATGCTTGTCCCCTGTTTCCAACACTCTGAACAGGCCATCGTAGGGTGGGCGCAATGGAGGGCGGTGGGCATCGTGCCTGACGAACACGAACTCTGCGTTCTTCAAAGTTTTTGGCACAAAAGCGCGTGGAAAACAGTTGTGGGCCGGGCCCGGCAGCGTGCCTGTGTCTGCACTATGCTGCAAACACTGAGACGGGCAGCTGTCCGGCACGGGATTGTCTGGCAAAAATTCCCCGGGCAGCCGCAGTGGCTGAGAAAAAACAAGCTCTGCCGGGGAAGCCTCCAAATCCTCTTTTGGTGCTTAACGTAACCCCAATAAAACTCACGGCAACCGGTCTACCCAATTTGCATCCATCAGCGAAGCCCTGAGCGCTGCTTTCAGTGACCTATGAAAATGCTCGCATAACCCATTGGCCTGTGGGTTGTACACGGTTGTGCGATGAATTACAACACCCAGGCTACGGGCCATTGCGGACCAGAGGTCAGAAACAAACTGAGGGCCCCTATCAGACGTGATGTCCGACAGGATTCCAAAACGCGCCACCCATGTCATCACAAAAGTGCGCGCCACATCCGCGGGCGTGGTTGCCGCCAGCGGGACTGCTTCTGGCCAGCGTGTGGTGCGGTCCACCACTGTCAGAAGGTGCGTGCGCCCCTGTGATGGGGGGAGGGGACCCACGAGGTCCACGTGAACATGATCAAACCTCTTTGCCGGTATACAAAACGGTTCCAAAGGAGCCTTCGTGTGTCTGTGTACTTTGGCCCGTTGGCACGCTACGCAGGCTGCGGCCCACTCTTTCACTTGTTTGCACAGGCCTGGCCACACAAGCTTCGCTCCCACCATTTTGACTGACGCGCGCACTCCTGGGTGCGCCAGAGTGTGAACTGACTCAAACACGCGGCGGCGCCACACGACTGGGACCACCGGGCGCGGGCGTCCCGTGGAGACATCGCAGATTAGGGGGGGCTTGCCGTTTTGCAGCACTCTGCTCTCCAGCCTTAACCCTGTTGGTCCAGACTGGAGCGTGCACACATCTGTATTGGTAATCTGCTCTGCAGCCATGGCTGTATAATCTATCCCCACACAGACCGGGGCCACTACTGCACGCGAGAGACAGTCCGCCACCACATTCAGTTTACCCGACACATGCTGAATATCGGTCGTAAACTCCAAGATCGCGGCCAGCTGTCTCTGCTGCCGGCCCGACCATGGTTCCGAACTCTTGGCCATCGCGAACATCAGCGGCTTGTGGTCCACGAACACGGTGAAGCTGCGCCCTTCCAGCCAGAACTGGAAGTGGCGTATGTCCAGGTGGAGAGCCAGCAACTCTCTGTCGAACACGCTGTATTTATGCTCACTGTCGCGCAAAGCCCTGCTGAAAAAAGCAAGCGGCTGCCAAGAACCGGCGACACGTTGCTCCACGACGACCCCTATGGCCACGTCCGAGGCGTCGGTAGTGAGCGCTATCCGGGCCGCCGGGTCTGGGTGCGCCAACAGTGCGGCGTTTGCCAGGGCTGTTTTAACCTCAGAAAACACCTGCTCTCGCTCCGGAGTCCATTTGAATCTATCCGCGGGTTTCCATCTCTTGAGCGCGGCGTACAGCGACTGCATGAGTTGAGCTGCATGGGGGAGGAACCGGTTATAAAAGTTAACCATCCCCAGAAATTCTTGCAGCGCCCTGACCGTCTGAGGCCAGGGAAAATTTGCCACGGCGCGCACTTTGTCGGGCAAGGGTATTGCTCCCTCTGGTGAGACGCGGTGCCCCAAAAAATCAATTTCCATCGCGCCGAACTGGCATTTCGCCGGGTTGATTATTAGCCCGTGCTCCTCCAACCTCCGGAAAACCGTCATGAGGTGGGTTACGTGTTCGTCCTCGGACACACTGGCCACCAGGATGTCATCCAGGTAGACGAACACAAACGGCAGATCGCGCAACACCGCATGCATCATGTGTTGGAATGTCTGTGCTGCTCCTTTTAATCCAAAGCGCATGCGTAAAAACTCAAACAAGCCAAACGGAGTTATTTCTGCTGTTTTGGGTATGTCCTCCGCGCGCACTGGGACCTGGTGGTAACCGCGGACTAGGTCTATTTAATAAAAAATGCGTGCTCCGGCGAGATGAACGGAAAAATCCTGAATATGGGGAATCGGGTAGCGGTCGTGCGCTGTGGCATTATTCAATCTGCGGAAATCACCGCACGGTCACCACGATCCCTCAGCCTTAGGGACCATGTGTAGCGGGGATGCCCATGGGCTGTTTGATCGCCTGATGATGCCCAACCTTTCCAGGCTGGCAAACTCCTCGCGCGCTATGGCCAGTTTAGCTGCGTCCAAGCGCCGAGGCCGTGCGAAAACGGGCAGCCCGGTGGTGGTGATAAAGTGTTCCATACCGTGTTTAGCGATGGCCGCCAAAAAAGTTGTGACCGTGAGTTCTGGAAACTGAGTGAGCAGTGTGTGGAACTTACCGCCTGGAGCTGTGACGCTGGCTTGTGTTATTGGCCTGGCCCCTTGAGCTGTACAGGGGAGAGAATCAAAAGACAGTGCATTAACCAGGCGCCTGTTAGCCACATCAAATAGTAACCCATGTGCACACAGAAAATCAGCTCCCAGGATTGGGAAACTCAGTGCCGCTATGACAAAAGTCCACTCGTACATACGGCTGTCTAGGAATAGAGTCAGTGTCCTCTCACCAAAAGTTTTAATGTCCGAGCCGTTTGCTGCTACCAGCCCGGGGCCGCTAGGTCCTGCCAGCCGGTCGGCCTAGGACGGCAGGATGATGCTCTTCTGGGCTCCAGTGTCGACGAGGAAGCGCCTCCCCGAGCGCGAGTCCGTCACGTAGAGCAGCCAGTAGCAGCTCTTCACCGGCAGTCGCAGCTGCTACTGGCTGACGGCCTTGGCGTTTCCCGAGCGCTTGAATTGGCACGGTGGCGCACATCTGCGTGCATTCTCTCCGAAGCGGCGGTGGTAGAAGCAGAGCGTGTCTCTCTGGCGCTCCCTGGCCCCCGCTGCTGCTACCGTCGGTGGCTCCTCGCCTCCGCTGGTTGTCCTGCTGGGTTCCGCCGCCGCCGCGTTCACTGTGAGGGCTCTGGTGGTGAGGATGATCCGATCTGCTTCCTGGGCTAGCGCACGGTAGTCACACGCGGCCAGCAATGGCGAATTGGCAAGAACCGCTCTCACCTCTGTTGGGAGGTTCCGGAGGAAAAGGTGGGCAAACAGAAAATGCCCGTTGTCCATGCCATTAACGCCAACATCTTCTCCATCAGTTCGACCACCGAACCATCTCCTAACTCGGAGTGCCTCAGGAGCCTCTCTGCTCTCTCACAGTCCGAGAGCGTGTAGCGCCGGGTCAGCGCAGCCTTGGGAGTCTCGTATTTGTCATGAGCTGGGGGCTGATCGAGCAGGCTCGCTACTTGCTGAGACGTGCGAGCATCCAGCGCTGCGACCACGTAGTAATACTTGGCGTCGTCTGCCATTATTACCCGGAGGGCGAACTGAGCCTCAGTGTGGTGGAACCAAGAGCGCGGGTTGTGCAGCCAAAAGTCCGGTAGTTTGACCAAAACAGCACACGCGTTGCTGGGGGTTCCCGTCCGGGCCGTCTCTGGGATGCTTGCCTCGTGTTCCATAATCCGTCAAAGGGTCACCAGTGTGGAGAGTGTGACTAACGGAGGCAGATTTATGGACAGACGACTTTATTCCACTCTCTCATCAGTCATACACAGAAAAAGCATGTCACAATACACCATGGTTTCCCCTTTTATCCCAACCGCTCATCTCACATTTGCGTGACATTTCACATCATATTGCATGACATTTAACATTACAATACCTTCATCCTTTCTCCCCCCCAACCTCTTCTTCCTGCTATCTCCCCACAATCTCCCTAGCTATTGTTCTCCTCTCTTTACCCTCTGCATTCAGTCTGAGATGATTCACCCAGTCTCTACAGTATAAACATTATTTGCTGAAAGAATATATGTTAGAAGGGTAGTATTTATATGTACGATTCACTATGCTCACTCTGGGACACTATGGAATGGTGGGTGGGACAGTACTGTGTATATCTGTGTTGTTTGGGGCTGGTTTTGATGTATGGACTGTATGTATGTTGGGATGGATGGGTGTTAATGCTGATATGTTAATTGTTTACTTGGGGTCTTAAATGTGGTAATTTGTATATATTTCACATGGGTTGTATTTATGGAAAAGAGGAGTTGGAATTAATAAGTCTTCACTTCTTCCTTCTCCCTTTCGATCACTGTATACTGTTACTTTATTGCACTGTGGCAACCTGGGGAGTGCATAATGGTTTACCACCTTAGACAGGAACAAAGGACGTGAAGTTAACCTTATGTGTGTGAGAAGTTTCTAGATGCCCTAGTAAGATAACAGGGAGGTGTCAAGGATGAATGGACTGACTGCAGTCGGACGGGGAGATTATCTTTTGTGTGTGAGAAGAGTCTAGAGGGATGTCATGTTATTTAAGGGAAGAGTTCCTACTTGTATGCCATTCTGTCTATGCTCCTTGTGTGAGTCGTGTAATAAACCGCCTGAACCAAATCCGCCTCATTATTTACATGCTCCTCACTGGTGACCCAAGACGAATCATGGAATATGACAGAAGATCCCCGGAGCCAACCTCGACTGGAACCCCCAGCTTCGCGTGCGCTGTAGCGATCAAACTACCTGATTTTTGGCAGCACAACCCGCGCTCCTGGTTCCACCTAACCGAGGCGCAGTTCGCCCTCCGAGGGATATTGGCGGATGATACGAAATTCCACTATGTGGTCACAGCGCTCGATGCCAGCACGGCTCAGCACATCGAGAGCCTGCTCGATCAGCCACCAGCCGACGGCAAATATGATGCGCTGAAGGCTGCCCTCATCCAGCACTGCACGCTCTCGGAAGGTGAGAGAGCAGAGAGGCTTCTGACGCGGACCGAGTTGGGAGACGGTTCGGCCGTGGACATGATGGAGAAGATGCTGAGGTTAAAGGGCACGGACGACAACCACTTCATCTTCACCAACATTTTCCTCAGGAACCTTCCGACAGCGGCGAGAGCGGCCCTGGCCAATTCGTCGTTGCTGGCCAAACGGGACTATCGTGCTCTAGCCCGGGAGGCAGACCGGATCATCGTCGCCACCAAGGCTTTTGTGACCATTGCGGCAGCAACGGAGCCCGGCACATCGACACGAGGAGGCGAGGAGCGGCCGACGGCGGCAGCAAAACCACCAACGGCAGCAGCAGCGGGGGCCAAGGAAAGTGGAGGTGACATGCTTTGCTTCTACCACTGCCGCTTTGCAGAGAGGGCACGCAAATGTATACCACCGTGCCAGTTCAAGTGCTCGGGAAACGCCAAGACCGGGGGTCGGTAGCAGCCGCGACCCTCGGGGAGGAGAACAAGCTGCTCTATTTGACGGACGCATGCTCAGGGAGGCATTTCCTCGTGGACACCGGGGCACAGAAGAGTTTCATCCGGCCGACCTGCGCGCGGCCCCGAGATGGCAGCAGCAAACGGCTCAGAGATTTGGTGAGAGGACTCTACTCTTGTCTCTACACGGTCGTATATTTGAATGGACTTTTGTTGTAGCAGCATTGAATTACCATATTGACATAATGCACAGCTCAGGAGACACACACGCAGGCTCAGAGTAGCTCAAATAGCTTTATTAACAAAAAGGGTGTATGAATGTGTGTCTGCGAGATGTAAATGTGTTGGTGGTGGCGTCTGCTTCGGCCACAGAGGCAGGAGACCGTACAGCCGGACAACCCTATGGGAAAAGCACAGGGAGAAGGGTGACGGGCACACACCAACACAGGAGATGTAAAAGTTGGAGAGGAGCTTACTTGGAGTGAGCAGGTGGCTGGCACAGCAAGGACGAGGTCCGGTAGACAGCAACCTGGAGAGCCCGGTGCAGCAGCGAGGGAAGGGAGACGGAGAGGAATGGTCCGCCGCCGGGGAATCCACCTGTGCACAGGGGAGCAGACTTGGAAAGGGAAAAAGGTAAGGGCTTCTTACCGCGATTCTTGCTGAAGTGTAAGAGGTAACTCACAGCAATCCAGTGAGTGAAGTCTGACGGCTTCAGGCCGAAGCCCAGGGCGAGGCGGCTTAAATCCCTCGCCGCTGATGATATGCAGGTGTGCGTGCAGCTGGCGCCGCTGATGAGCGGCGCGGCGTGACAGTACTCCCCCCTCTAGCAGCGCCTCCTGGCGATGGTTTCTCCGGGTGCGCTCGGTGGAACTCAGTAATGAGGGATGGGTCCAACACAAACAACAAGGGTACCCACTGCCGATGTTCAGGCCCATAGCCCTCCCAGTCCACCAAGTACTGCAACCCACGACCCCGGCGCCGGGAGTCCAGGATGGAGGAGACAGGCCAGGCCGGATGGCCATCAATCATCCGGGGCGCGGGTTGCACAGCAGGAGGAGGGCAAAGGGGGTCGGAGACTGCCAGCTTCACCTTGGATACGTGGAAGGTGGGATGGATGCGGAGGGAGGGGGGAATAGCTACACGCACAGCCACCGGGTTGATAATCCTGGTGATGGGGTATGGGCCCATAAAACGCTGTGCCAGCTTCCTCCTCTCGCCCTTTAAAATCATGTCCTGGGTCGACACATAGACACGCTGACCAACTCGGTACGCTGGGGCAGGTCTTCTGTGCCGGTCCGCCATGGCTCTGTTGCGCTCCGCCGTGTGTAAAAGCGCATTGCGCGCTGACGCCCAGATGGAGCGGAACTGCCTGAGATGCGCCCGAACTGAGGGGACAGTTACCTCACTCTCCTGCGCCGGGAACAGTGGGGGGTCGTAGCCCAGGGACGCCTTAAAGGGGGACATCCCTGTAGCAGAAGAGCGAGCGGTGTTGTGGGCGTATTCAACCCAGGCGAGGTGGTTACTCCAGGATGTAGGTTTGGACGCCGTGACGCAGCGGAGCGCAGCCTCCAGCTGCTGGTTGGTCCGCTCACACTGCCCGTTGGTTTGGGGGTGATGGCCGGAGGAGAGGCTCACCTTGGCTCCCAGGGCGTTGCAGAATGACCTCCAAACCTCTGAGGAAAATTGGGGCCCCCGGTCCGAGACCACGTCCACCGGAATCCCGTGCAGCCTGACCACGTGCTGGACTAGGAGGTCCGCCGTCTCCAGGGCGGTTGGAAGACCTCGTAGGGGGATGAAGTGTGCCGCCTTGGAGAAGCGGTCCACAATGGTCAGGACGGTGTCGAAGGTGTTTGAGACTGGGAGTCCGGTGACGAAATCCAGGGCGATATGCGACCAGGGCCTGCCAGGGATGGGCAGAGGCTGGAGCAAACCCGCTGGAGGGGCATTACCTGATTTGCTGGTGGCACACACTGGGCAGGCCCGGGCGTAGCGGGCAGCGTCCCTCCGCAGGCCCGGCCACCAGAAGGACCGTTGGAGGAGGTCGATCATCCGGGAGGAACCAGGGTGGCAGGTGAGCTTGGACGTGTGCAACCAGTGAATGACCTCCCCCCGAACCGTGGATGGCATGAACAGCCTCCCCTCTGGTCCACCGCCAGGGTAAGGTTCCACTTCCTGCGCCTTCCGGATCTTGCTTTCTATGTCCCAGGTGACGGCTCCCATGACGCACGACCTGGGTAGGATGGTGTGGACCGTGTCCTCCAACTCCTCAGGGGCAAATTGCCTAGAGAGGGCGTTGGGCAGGCCGTTCTTGGAGCCAGGCCTGAAGGTGATGTTGAATCGGAACCTGGCAAAGAACAAGGACCAGCGCGCCTGGCGGGCGTTCAGACGCTTGGCAGATCTCAGGTACTCCAAGTTCTTGTGGTCCGTCAGGACCACGAACGGCAGGTCCGCCCCCTCTAGCCAGTGACGCCACTCCTGCAACGCGAGCTTGATGGCGAGGAGCTCTCTGTCCCCCACGTCGTAATTCCGTTCCACCGGGGACAAGCGCCGAGAGAAGAAGGCGCAGGGCCGTTTGACTCCATCATCTGGCGACCGCTGGGATAGAACCGCCCCCACTCCTGTGTCCAAAGCGTCCACTTCCACGATGCACTGCAGCGCAGGGTTGACTTGGCTAAGGACCCGGGAGGAGGAGAACTCCGCCTTCAGCGCCTGAAAAGCAGCCGCGGCCTCTTCGGTCCACCGGAACGGGACCTTTGGGGACATGAGGCGGGTCAACGGGCCGACGATGGTGCCAAAATTAGGGACGAAGCGGCGGTAGAAATTTGCAAACCCGATGAATTGCTGCACCTGTTTTCTCGATACAGGTGTGGGCCATTCCACCACCGCCTTCACCTTCACTGGGTCCGGAAGCACCTGGTCGTGGGAGATGATGAACCCGAGGAAGGATGTTGTCTTAGCGTAGAATTCGCATTTTTCGGCCTTCACATACAACTGGTTCTCCAGCAGTCTTTGGAGGACCCGCCTCACATGGACCCGGTGCTTGTCCCTGGATTTGGAGAAGATGAGAATGTCATCCAGGTAGACGAACACAAAAAGGCCAATGAAATCCCGGAGGACGTCATTAATTAGGCGCTGAAAGACGGCTGGAGCGTTGGTCAACCCGAACGGCATCACCAGGTACTCGAAGTGGCCGTTCGGGGTACGGAAGGCTGTCTTCCACTCATCTCCCTCCCGGATCCGGACGAGGTGGTATGCGCTGCGTAGATCCAGCTTGGTGAACCAAGTCGCCCCCTGGAGGGAGTGGAAGGCGGTGTCCATGAGGGGCAGGGTGTAGCGATCCTTCTCCGTAATGTCGTTTAGGGCGCGATAGTCGATGCAAGGACGGAGGGAACCGTCCTTCTTGCCCACGAAGAAGAATCCTGCCCCCAATGGCGATGACGAGGGACGGATAATCCCAGCACTCAGTGACTCCTTGAGATAGGCGTTCATGGTCTCCTTCTCCGGCGCCGACAGGCTGTAGAGTTGCCCAGAGGGTAAGGGTGCCCCCTGGCGGATGTTTATTGCACAGTCGTAGGGTCTGTGTGGAGGAAGAGACATCGCCTTGGACTTGCTGAATACCATACCCAGGTCGTGAAATTCCGATGGCACCAGGGATAGGTCCGGGGGCGCAGCGTCCGTAGGTGTTGGGGAAGAGGACGGAGAGCAGGCAGCGGACTGTAAACAGGTGCTCATACAAAATGTGCTCCATGCCGACACCCTGGCGGACTTCCAATCCAAGACGGGGTTGTGGAGGCGTAGCCAGGGGTACCCCAGGATGACGGGCGACACAGAGTTGGGAAGGACGTAGAAAGTTATCTCATCCCGGTGGTTCCCAGAGATGATAACAGGAACGGGGACGGTCTGATGTGTTACTCTCCCCAGGGAGACACGGGAGAGGTTGACCAGGGAGAGAGGAGTTCTTAGTGCCTGGCAGCGGATGCCCAATCGGGTTGCCAGGCTTTGTGAAATAAAACTGCCCTCCACGCCCGAATCCACCAGTGCATGAGTGAGATGCCCAGTGGAGTTGTGACAAAATCGGACGGGCAGCTTCAATTGGGTGAGGGGACTTAACCGATTGATGTCCGCGAGGCCCCCTACAGTGACTCGTGGACCCCGCCGTTTGGCTTCTGTGGACAAAGCTCCACCGTGTGTTGACTGTCCCCGCAATACATGCAGAGATTCAACTCATGGCGGCGTTGTCTCTCCGCAGGGGAAAGCTTTATCCAGCCCGTCACCATCGGCTCCGACTCCTCGGGGCGCGATGGTGGCGGCATCGCCAGGGGGCGAGCTTGGAACTGGTGCGACGAGGCTCCACGAGGGCGAGAAGAAGACGACTTCCGCCCCGAGGAGCGCTCGCGCAGCCTGTTATCCAAACTGATAGCTAGAGACGTTAGCTCGGCTAGAGTCTCCAGGATGTCCCGCCCAGCCAGTTCATCCTTCAGATCATCGTTGAGACTGCGGAGGAAAAGGCCGCAGAATGAGCGTTCATCCCAGCCCAATTCCTCTGCCGCTACCCGGCAGTCGATCGCATAGTCCGCTGCCAACCGGCTTCCCTGCTGGAGACTGAGAAGTCGATCGACCTGGACTGTCTCGGTACGAGAATGATCAAAGACCTCCAGGAATCGTCTCACGAATTGGTCATAAGTGAGGGTGGCATAACTGGGCCTCGCCATTACGGCGTAAGTCCAGGTTAGTGCTCACCCCTCTAGGAGATTCCCAATATAACCAATTCAGCTATGATCTGAAGGAAAGTCTCCGGGCACACGGTGAAACACGGACTCACACTGCATTATGAACCCCCGCGCTCCGCCGAGCTTACCGCTAAAGCGGGTGGGGGTCGGAATGGGCGTGAGCCAAGTCGGTGCTCCCGGAGCCTGCTGGACGGCCGCTGGAGCAGCAGGAGCCGCGCCACCCTGACGAGCCGGGGGGAATGGCTGTTGGGGGTCCAAGCGGTCCAATCGGTTAGTTATGCTGATCAACTGGTTTAGAATCACCTGTTGTTGGAAAGCTATTTGGTCCACTCGAGCCTCGAGAGTGGTAAGTCGGCGTGCGAGCCCGCCGTCTGCCGAGCCGCTCTGCTGAAGCCGTACTGACATAATGCACGGCTCAGGAGACACACACGCAGGCTCAGAGTAGCTCAAATAGCTTTATTAACAACAAGGGTGTATGAATGTGTGTCTGCGAGATGTAAATGTGTTGGTGGTGGCGTCTGCTTCGGCCACAGAGGCAGGAGACTGTACAGCCGGACAACCCTATGGGAAAAGCACAGGGAGAAGGGTGACGGGCACACACCAACACAGGAGATGTAAAAGTTGGAGAGGAGCTTACTTGGAGTGAGCAGGTGGCTGGCACAGCAAGGACGAGGTCCGGTAGACAGCAACCTGGAGAGCCCGGTGCAGCAGCGAGGGAATGGAGACGGAGAGGAATGGTCCGCCGCCGGGGAATCCACCTGTGCACAGGGGAGCAGACTTGGAAAGGGAAAAAGGTAAGGGCTTCTTACCGCGATGCTTGCTGAAGTGTAAGAGGTAACTCACAGCAATCCAGCGAGTGAAGTCTGACGGCTTCAGGCCGAAGCCCAGGGCGAGGCGGCTTAAATCCCTCGCCGATGATGATGTGCAGGTGTGCGTGCAGCTGGCGCCGCTGATGAGCGGCGCGGCGTGACACATATACTGGGGGCTGATTTTCTATGTTCACATGGGTTGTTGGTAGATATCGCTAACAGGCACCTGGTTAATGCACTGTCTTTTGACTCTCTCCCCTGTATAGCTCGAGTGACCCGGCCAACAGCACAAGCCAACGTCACAGCAGTATGCGGTAAGTTCCACACACTGCTCGCTCAGTTCCCAGCACTCACAGTCCCGACATTTTCAGCAGCTATCGCTAAACATGGGGTGGAGCATTTTATCACCACCACCGGGGCGCCCGTTTTTGCACGACCTCAGCACTTGGACGCAGCTAAACTGGCCATAGCGCGCGAGGAGTTTGCTAACCTAGAGAGGTTAGGCATCATCAGGCGCTCAAACAGCCCATGGGCTTCCCCGCTACACATGGTCCCTAAAGCTGAAGGTCAGTGGCGACCTTGCGGTGATTTCCGCAGGTGAAACAACACTACAGCGCACGACCGCTACCCAATTCCCCACATTCAGGATTTTACCGTTCACCTCGCAGGAGCGCGCATTTTTTCTAAGATAGATTTGGTCCGTGGTTACCACCAAGTCCCAGTGCGCGCTGAGGACATACCCAAAACAGCGGTAATAACTCTGTTTGGTTTATTTGAGTTCTTGCGCATGCCGTTTGGGCTTAAAGGGGCAGCACAGACATTCCAACGCATGATGGATGCAGTGCTGCGCGATCTCCCTTTCGTGTTCGTCTACCTGGACGATATCTTGGTAGCCAGCGCGTCCGAAGACAAACACGAAACCCACCTCACAATGGTTTTCCGAAGGTTGGAAGAGCACGGTTTAATAATCAACCCAGCGAAATGTCAGTTCGGGGTGAAGGGGATTGATTTTTTAGAGCACCGTGTCTCTCCTGAAGGAGCGGTTCCGCTGCCTGACAAAGTGCGCGCAGTGACAGATTTTCCCTGACCGCAAAGGGTCAGGGCGCTACAAGAATTTTTGGGAATGGTGAACTTTTATAACCGTTTCCTTCCCCGCGCAGCGCAGCTCATGCAGCCATTGTACGCTGCGCTCAAAAAACAGAAACCCGCAAATAGGGTCGAATGGACCCCGGAACAAGAGCAGGCGTTCTCGGAAGTTAAAGCAGCCCTGGCAAACACCGCAGTGTTGGCACATCCAGACCCAACTGCCCGCATAGCCCTCACCACTGACGCCTCAGATGTGGCCATAGGGGCTGTCATGGAGCAGTGCGTCGCCGGGGCTTGGCAGCCGCTTGCCTTTTTCAGCAGAACCTTGCACGACAATGAACGTAAATCCAGCGCGTTCGACAGAGAGTTGCTGGCTCTCCACCTGGCCATTCGCCATTTCCAGTTCAGGCTGGAAGGGCGCAATTTTACTGCGTTTGGTGACCATAAGCCACTAATATTCAAGATGGCCAAAGTTTCAGAACTTTGGTCGGGCCGGCAGCAGAGGCAGCTGGCCGCGATCTCAGAGTTTACTACCGATATTCAGCATGTGTCGGGCAAACTGAATGTAGTGGCAGACTGCCTCTCGCGCGCCATTGTGGCCCCGGTCTGTGTAGGGATGGATTACGCAGCCATGGCCGCGGAGCAGGCTAGTGATGCGGACGTGCGCGTGCTCCAGTCTGGACCAACAGGGTTAAGGCTGGAGAATAGGACGCTGCTTAACGGCATTCCCCCCTTAATCTGCGACGTCTCCACGGGTTGCCCACGGCCTGTGGTTCCGGCCGCGTGGCGCTGCCGCGTGTTTGAGTCGGTTCACTCTTTGGCACACCCAGGGGTGCGCGCGTCGGTCAAAATGGTAGGAGAGAAATATGTGTGGCCGGGCCTTCGCAAACAAGTGAAAGAGTGGGCGGCAGCCTGCGTGGCGTGCCAATGAGCCAAAGTTCACAGACACACGAAGGCTCCTTTGGAGCCGTTTCGCATCCCGGCTAAGAGGTTCGACCATTTCCACGTGGACCTCGTGGGCCCCCTTCCGCCATCACAGGGGTACACGCATCTCCTGACAATGGTGGACCGCACCACGCGCTGGCCAGAAGCGGTTCCGCTGGCGGCAACCACGGCCGAGGAGGTGGCACGCGCGTTTTTAACAGCATGGGTGGTGCGTTTTGGAGTTCCGTCGGACATTACGTCCGACAGAGGCTCTCAATTTGTTTCTGAACTCTGGTCAACCATGGCCCGCAGCGTAGGTGTCTCAATTCACCGCACAACCGCGTACAACCCGCAGGCTAATGGGTTATGCGAACGTTTTCATAGCTCGTTAAAAGCGGCTCTGAGGGCTTCACTGACGGATGCAAATTGGGTAGACAGGCTACCATGGGTTTCATTGGGGTTACGTTCTGCGCCTAAAGAGGATCTGGAAGCTTCCCCGGCAGAACTCGTTTTTGCACAACCACTCCGGCTGCCTGGCGAGTTTCTGCCAGATAATCCTGCGCCGGGCAGCTCCCCGTCTCAGCTGCTGCAGCGTTGCATAGACTCAAGCACGCTGCCGGGCCCTGCCCACCACAGTTTTCCGCACGTTTTTGTGCCTAAAGCTTTGAAAAACGCAGAGTTTGTGTTTGTCAGACACGACGCCCACCGCCCCCCACTGCACCCACCTTATGATGGACCGTTTAGAGTGCTGGAAATAGGGGATAAGCATTTTTTGCGAGACTTGGGGGATAGGAGGGAAAAAATTGGAATAGACAGACTCAAACCTGCTTTCGTTGTGGCTGACGAGCAAGTGCTGTTGGCGAGTGCCCCTCTGCGTGGAAGACCCCCACGGGGCACTTCCCAGAGTAAAGATTCTCCAGAGCACCCACACGGACAGTCAAAAAGTTTTCACCCCCAGACATCAGCCCCCCAGCATGGCAGCGCCACGGAGGCAGCGAATCCTGGCTACAGCAGATACGGCAGAAGACTGAAGCCCAAGCAGCATGCGGACTGATGTTGATGGTTCTACAGCATGTGGACTGATGTTTATGGTTCTATCACAGCATGTGGACTGTTACCCTTTTGTCCTATCTAAGTTGCTGGGGGGGGTGGTGTGGCAACCTGGGGAGTGCATAATGGTTTACCACCTTAGACAGGAACAAAGGACGCGAAGTTAACCTTTTGTGTGTGAGAAGTTTCTAGATGCCCTAGTAAGATAACAGGGAGGCGTCAAGGATGAATGGACTGACTGCAGTCGGACGGGGAGATTATCTTTTGTGTGTGAGAAGAGTCTAGAAGGATGTCATGTTATTTAAGGGAAGAGTTCCTACTTGTATGCCATTCTGTCTATGCTCCTTGTGTGAGTCATGTAATAAACCGCCTGAACAAAATCCGCCTCATTATTTACACGCTCCACAGCACTTATTTGTTTTGTTTTTATTTTACTTTTTTGTTCAAAATAAAGTATGTATCTATCTAACTATACAAACTAAACAAAACGTTTTTTTGTAATTCTTCCAAAGAGATACTTGTTTCAGATGTTTCTTTTTGAGAAAACTAGTGGAGGTTTTAACCACATGGATCATGTTGAACCACGTTTGCATGAAAATAGCAAAGCAGGAGAGTGAAATAAATACATGAAATTTGTACATTTCAATTTGAAGAACACAGTTTTATCTTCATGTAACCATTTAAAACAGTTTTTGTCAACAGAAAAAGCATAATTGTGTATGGCATGATATGGACAGCGTTATTCTAGATTCCACATACAGGAACACCAATGTATGTTGTACAAAACAAATTTTTACAATATCGGACTTTTTTTTGTCTAACTTTAGCTGTGATTGTCGGCGGTGGCGGCGGCGGCTCCAGCTCGTGTCCGAGCATTGGTTTCGTCTTAGTTTTCAGGACGTTGCCATCTGTGATCGATGTCGATGGCGGATTTGGCTCTGAAGGCCCAGCCTATGATAGAACTGTCGTGGGCAGAAGCCACATTTTGTTGTGGGTGGGGGACGTGGTTGATTTTGTTTTTCTTGTCTTCATTTGTGTTTATCATCATCCTGTTTTTTCTGTGCCTCTCAAATGAGTCTGTGCCTTCCCAAGTTCTTCTTCTCCAGGCTGCTCTGTCGGTGGCAAGTTGTTCCCAAGATCTTTTGTCTATGTTGGCTTGCTTCAGGGAACATTTTAGCTGGTCCTTGTAGCGCAGTTTTGGCCTACCATGTGGTCTTTTTCCTGTTTCAAGCTCCCCCTGGAGCATGATTCGTGGTAGTCTGGTGGGGTCCATCTGTATGACATGTCCTGTCCATCGAAGGCGGTGCTGCAAGATGGTAGCTTCCACACTAGGCAGCAGAGCACGCTTGAGAATCTCATTGTTTAAAAGTCGATCCTCCCAACGAATGCCAAGTATTTGTCTGAGCTCTCTCTGTTGGAAGTTCTCAAAGCGCTTGATATCGCGACGATACAAGGTCCAGGCTTCACAGGCATAAAGAAGGGTAGAAAGAACAACGGCCCTAAAAACCATGATTTTGGCGCGGATGGTTATTGCATGATTATTGAAGACTCGATGACAAAGGCGTCCATATGCGGAGTGTGCAGCTTTTATTCGGTTTTCAATGTCCTTTGCACAAGTTGGTATTTTTGAGAGGATGCTACCAAGGTAAGAGAAATGCTCCACTTCATCGACAGGATTTCCGTTAATCTTAAGGTTGATCCTTGAGGAAGTTTGACCAGGTGCTGGTTGGTTGAGGATTTTGGTTTTGTCAGTGTTAACTTCCATTCCAAAATGCTCATAAGAGTCATTATAAATGGTAGCTATCCTCTGGAGGTCATCAACAGTCTGAGCTGGTGTGGCATTATCGTCTGCAAACTGCAATTCATGAACACTGGTGACTGAGGTTTTGGATTTTGCGCAAAAGCGAGCAAGATTAAAAAGCCCCCCCATCCAAGCGGTATCGCAGATTGATACCAGGGGTTGGTGGTGGTATTTCATTTAGCATTGCAGCCATATACAACGAAAAGCAGGTTGGAGCAAGGACACATCCTTGCTTGAGACCACTAGTGATGGGAAAAGGGTCTGAGAGGGTATTCTGGTGGCAAACCCTACCAACCATGCCATCGTGGAGAGCGCGAACGAGAGCGATGAAATCATCTGGACATCCAAAACGAGCAAGAACAGCCCACATAGCAGGGCGAGGAACTCGATCAAAGGCCTTCTTGAGGTCCCAGAAGATGAACATAAGTGGTTGTTGTTGTTCTTGGCTCTTTTTCTGGAGTTGTCGAGCACAGAATATCATATCTACTGTACCACAAGAGGGTCTAAAGCCACATTGGGACTCAGGAAGTACATCCTCGGCTACTACAAGAAGACGGTTGAGAAGGATACGAGCAAAGATCTTGCTTGCAATGCTCAGTAGTGAGATGCCGTGGTAGTTACTGCAGTTCTCTCTATCTCCCTTCTTGAAAATGGTGACTATATTTGCATTTTTAAAGTCACTTGGTAACGTCTTGGTTTCCCATGTTTTAAGTAGAAGCTGCATTAAATAGTTTTTCACCTCGGGACCTCCATGAAGATAGAACTCCAGCGGGATGTTATCTGGTCCTGGTGCTTTGCCTGTCTTCATGTGCTTTATAGCTTTATTTAGCTCATGTAGTGAAGGTGGTGTAGACATCCACTCGTGAGTGGGGTGTTGTGGGGTCTTGCAGAGGAGATCACTTGGGGTGCAAAAGTGACTATTTAATAGACTCTCAAAGTGGGACTTCCAACGGTCAAGGATCCCCTTGGTGTCTGTGATAATGGTGGAGCCATTTGCATCTTTTAGGCTGCCCACAGATGATCTGGTGGGGCCAAAGATCTCCTTTGTTGCAGCATTAAAAATGGCGCATATCCCGTTGGTCGGCATATTTTTGCAAATCTTCTGCTTTTTGCTGCCACCAAGTGTTTTGGGCTTTACGAATCCCTCTCTGGCATGCCGCTTTTGCTTGCTGGTGTTTCTGTTGATTCTTTGCAGACAGATCCTTTTCAAACGCAAGACGTGCATGGCGTTTAGCCTCTATGAGGTTGGTGATTGTTTCATCACTCTCATTGAACCAGTCTTGGTTTTTCTTGTGTTTGTGGCCAATCGTTTCTTTGGTGGCAGCAGTCAATGCATCACAGAGAGTGGTCCATCGGTCTTCAATTGAGGCATTGTCTGGAAGTCTCAGTTCATTCATGTTTCTACCAATGGCCTCTCTAAAGGACTGCAACATTTGGGGATTGCGGAGCTTATCACAGTCAAAGCGATGGTGAGGAACGTTTGCCAAAATATGCTTTGGTGGTCGCCGGATCATAATATTGAGTCGGGAGATCAGGAGGCGGTGATCTGTCCAGCAGTCATCTGCTCCAGGCATGGATCGCGTGATGCGGACATCATTTCGGTCTCTTGTTTTTGTGAGGACATAGGCGAGGGTGTGCCACTTTTTGGAGTGAAGGTGTTTCCAGGTCGTCTTCTGGCAATGGGGGAGTTGGAAAAGGGTGTTTGTTACAATAAGATTGTGTTCGGCACAAAGGCCCAGTAAAAGTTCCTCATTTGCATTGCATTTTCCCATACCATGGTGGCCTATGATGCCTTCCCACAGCTGGTGGTCACTGCCAACTCTGGCACTGAAGTCATCCAGAATAACAATATTCTGTTGTATTCTGGGACTGTCAGAATGGTATGTGTGAGCTGTTCATAAAAGGAGGTCTTGCTTTCATCTTCAGATGTAAGTGTACGCGCATACACTGAGATCAGAGTGAGGAAACGTTTTTGGGTGAGCGGGATTCGGATGGTCATTATTCGCTCATTGATTGCAGTTGGGACAAGGTTGTGTTGGTCCACAAGCTGGGATCAGATGGCAAAGCCTACACCATGGATACGAGGATCTTCTGTATCCTTTTCCTTCCAGAAAATGGTGTAGTTTGATCCAGTTTCCTTTATGTTGCCTTCCTCAGCAAGTCTAGTCTCACTTAGAGCTGCTATGTCGAAGTTAAAGCGTGCAAGTTCTTTACATACCAGAGCTGTACGACGTTCTGGGCACTCGCTGCTCCTCATGTCCTGTAGTGTGCGGATGTTCCAAGCACCCAGGATGAAGGGTTTTGTAATGAGAGATCCAATCGGTGGTTGAGAATCCAGGCGATGGTCGAGAATGGTTGAGTTTGAGTTTTTATGGTTTTGATATGTAGGTCAACCGCTGTGATGGGTAATCTGCCAGCCGCGGCATGCTAGTCAGATAAGTCTGCAGTGTCCGATGTTTGCCCCACCTTTTCTAGGGGCCTCCCCATATGGGGTGGGCTGTGGGAGTCCTAAATAGGCCAGCCCAGTTGCGGATCCAGCTACCGAAATCCAACGTCACTGCAGAGTTCATTGGAAGGCGATCATCTTAGATCCGCCACCAATGTGTGGCTGCGAGCTAGAGGCTTCCAGTCATTCCAAACCTGCCCCCGTTACTCACAGTTCCATCGCCATTGGGGTTGAAGGGATCGTCCGAGTTGAAGACGAAGGCCAATCACTTGTGAATTTGTTTAGGGTGGTCGTGGCTGCACGAGGGCCACGCACACGCTCTTGGCCATCAGCATGTCCAACGCGGTTCGGCAGGCCAAAACGTGCGATTTTCATGAAGTTGGCTGCAACGGGCTGCCGGGTGCTTTGTTTATCAAGGTCCACCTCTCTAGCACCTGCCCGCCAGGCACTGCCCTCATCCGCCGAAGTAGTAGACTACTCACCATTGGGGACTTTCCTAACGGACTATGTAGTCCGTATACTATTTAACCCATAGTTGGGGATTTGGTTCATGGGTATCAGGGCATGTCCACACACCGGTGGGCTGTGAGTACTGCAAGTCTGGGGGCCAAACCTCCTCCGAGTCCCTGCATTTTAGCCTGGGGCCTCACGGTACCCAGTTTCCATCCATTACCACAAGGAGGTGCGCATGGGGCTTGCTGTGGAGAGGCTATGTGCTAGCAGAGGAGACTTACGCACTCAGCTCCCTTTTCGCTTGCTGTAAACAGCAGGCTAGCTAGCGGCGGGACAGAAGTGTACACTTCTATAACGCACTAGACACATCACACAGCCTTTTAATGGACAATCAGAGTTTTTTTTGTCTAACTTTAGCTGTGATTGTAAGAACGAAATAAATCTGTTCCTTTTACTCAAGTATGGATTACTTCTTTTTTCATCCAAATTATTCAAGAAATGGGTAAATAGTTGAGAGTTTTGTTGTTCCTTAGGCCTTGTCTTTTATTTCACTGCTAAAAATGTGTGTCATGTTTTGGGGGTCAAATACTTATTTCCCTTGATCAAATGCAAATTAATTTATAACCCTTATTTGATATTTTTTTCTGGATTTTTTTTATTGATCTTCTGTTTCCCTCTGTTAAAATAACACCTAATTTAACAAAATTATGGACTGTTCATTTCTTTGTAAGGGGGTAAAATTACACATTCAGCAGGGAATCAAATAATTATTTCCCCCACTGTATACTCTGTTAAAAAGTCCTGCAGTGGTTAACTTTGTAAAATTATCCACTTGCGTCATTTCATTACAAGAAAATCTCTGGGATAGCTATCAAAACTATATTTAATGATTCAAAAGCTTATTTTTTCCTCCCATGATTTAGCCTATGTTTCTCTTTAACCTCAATACATTTCACCCCTGACACAGCTGTTTCGAGGGACAGTGGGTGTGTGTATGTGTGGGTCCACAGGTAAAATATCTCTTGCATGTTGCAAGGTTTTGCAAAAATGTGCTCATTAAGCGGAAGTCTCTGAACCATATAAAAATGTATTGTGATCAATCATTATGGTCCCAGTCATTGTGTCCGATGTCCGCAGCGGTGTGTGAGGGAAGAGTTAGGTGAATGGGTCAGAAGTTGTATTGGATACAAGACCAACACGGTGATGCAGGGTTTTTAAAGCATTTTTAATGCGCGAGCGTGTGTGTGTGTGTGTGTGTGTGTGTGTGTGTGTGTGTGTGTTGGACAATATGTCAAGACTTCCTGTCATCATTAAAAAACCTAATTACGCCTAATCCCATTGCGACCTTAAAACATATATACAGTATGAACAATAGATTATCATCACAATGGGTCCCAGGGCCTCTAGGGTCTGCTCGGGCTGTAGGATCTCCAGGGTCTGCAAGGCTGTTGAGATTCCGGGGTTGGAGCGAGCTGTTCCCCCATCGGTTTGACGACTGATGTTTTAATTTTGGATTGAGGACCCCGAGACTTTGAAGGATCCTGACCCAACTTTGTAGAGGTAAGCGCAATACGTCTGGCGACGTAGTTTCTCTTTGGGTTGCTCATGGTGATATGAGGTTTTTTGCTGATGGTGGTCTGATGTCCAGTGCGGTGTGTGTGCTTTTTAAAGCATTTTTTGCGCATGTGTGTGTGTGTGTGTGTGTGTGTGTGTGTGTGTGCACAACTGCTTCAACACAAACTGCTTCTTCCACCGAAGATGTCTCAACACGAGTCTGGTTTCCGCACCTGTTAAAGGAGAGACACTTGTACATGTATGTCTGCGTGCATATATATGAGAACACGCGCAAAATAAGTGTGTGCATGTGAGTGGTTTGTCAGAAAACATACGAAGCGGGGGGCCGGTCGCAGCAGCTCTCCCCCCAGGAACTCCGAGCAGGCAAGGCAGCACCACCAACCCCCACAGGGCACAAACATCCGAGGTCAGCAAGCCCCAGGAAAGCCAGGCATCTGCCCCTGGAGGGACTATCAAGGGAGGCCAGGCTGCTCGGTGGCTGGCGCGGCAAGCCCACACCCCCGGACCCGCCCCACCCCCACCCCCCCAGCAGGGCCAACGTCCACCCCCAGGCCACAGGCACCAGGAGGCCAGTGCCCCCACCCCCCGGGGTGGAGACCGTCCCGTGCCCCCACAGCAAGCCCGCCCCAGTGCCTCTGTCGCACACCCCGGGAACCCCCATGCCCAAAGAAGTCCCCCTACCCAGGAGAGCCCACATTGCTAAGAGGCACTACTCCCCTTAATCCAGCACCTCCCGACTTGCAGATACACCCCTCCCCAGACCTTCACACCCACATGCTCCCATGTGCACCCATTTGCACTAACTCCCTCTCACTCACCCAGACCGGCCCATTCTCTCTCACTCCTGTACCCATTCAAACTCACCCCTCATTCACCCTTGTTTCATAAGGCGGCTGCGAAACAGATGCAGAGAGCCTGAACACACACCAGTGCCCGGCAGTGACGAGGGAGACCACCAGCACAGGCCACAGAAGCAGACCCCCACCCCCGGCGTCCACCTGAGCAACCAATCAGCAGACCACCACAGGTGCCCCGAGATGCCACCCGACATGCAAAGTGCTGCACAAAATCGAACCACCATCACCACTTCCATTCATCACCCCCTCACTCTCACTTACGCTCATATTCAGGCCCCCTCTCACTCCCTTGGTTGTATCTATACATTCAGTAGCACCCAGGGATTTTGACAACATGATAGGTCCCAGGGTCCCCACCAGGCCCCCACGCCCCCAGCAGGAGTAGGGCAACAGGGGTGGGGGAAGACCCCCACCCCCCTCCCCCTCGCACAAAACATGGTGGTTGTGTGTCGGTTATATGATGTGATTGTGTGTAAATGTGTGGACTACCAAAGTTCAATTAAAATTGGGAGGATAGTGATTGCAGCACCGCTAGCCACTGTGATGGGCAGCAGGGCCCCCATCCCCCCAAAGCCCTCACTGTCTAAAATGCAATTAAAATTGAGGTGAGTGCAGCCTCACCGTGCAGCAAAGGTATCCCCTTCGCCGACATAGTGCGGCACACCCCCACCCCAAAGCCCTAAATGTAACAAAGAAGATGTATATTCCACCCAGAGTCAGGGGGAGGGGGAGGGCGGGAAATAAGACACGGAGGTAGGCGGTCTAAAAGCGAGGCCGTTGGCCCCCAGAAGCCAGCTTGCAAACTGGTTCATGAGGCCACCCACTGCCCCCAAATCCCAACCCAGGGCAAGGGCCGCCAGTGCAAGCAGCCCAGGACCCACCAGCATCATGCCCCGGCACTCCCAGCACCACTAACATGACGGGGCAGCCATACCAATTTCCACTCATCCTACACACACACAAATATGGACAACAATAGTCACAATAGTGAACAATGGGCCGGACCCACACGGCACCCAACATGCCAAGCGACACCCCCGAGTGCCCACACAGGCCCATGACCACCCACCCCAGATGCACACCGACAGCCACAGGCCTCCCTGCAACCACAGCCACTCCGGAGCAACCCGACAGAAGCATGGCCATCAACCTGCGCCAATGGCCCCTCAAGCACCAACACACACCCGCCGCCAATGGCACCAGGGGCGGTGCGACAAAGCGCCTCACCCCGCAACACAACAGCAGGGTGGCCGGGATAAGCAGGCCCCGAAACGCCAACCCCCATGCCACTAGATGGACTGCCCAACCCCTGCCACCCAACAAAGTTCTCCTACCCATACACACATCCTCTACCCCCCAGACATCCACCCACAGGTAACCGCACCCATACACACACGTACCCCCACCCACCATCACACATGCCCACCTACACCCACACACAGCCCCACCTGCCCACTCAACACACACACCCACTTCCGCATCCGCTCATACACAAGCCCCCACTCACACCCACTCTCACACACATACACACACACGCACACCCACACCCGCAGACCCCAGTGGATGGGGAGGGTGACCCAGGATACAGGCACCTACCCCAGGGTGCCGTCAGGGCCCCAAGGAAAACACGACCCCGCCGCACAAGAATGCACCGGGGCCAACCCGCACCACCGGCGCACACCCGACCCCGGCCCAGGGGGTGAATCTCCCCCCAGCACCAGGGGCCCAAGGCCAGACCCAGACCCCCCCCCCCCCCCCCACCGAGAGGCAAGGCCAGCCGGCCGGGGGTCACAGCCCAACCCCCCCGGCCCACCCCGCAGCCCCCCCCAACCAACCCTCCCCCCCAGAACCAGACAAACTGCCACCCCGGAACAGGCCGCCCGGACACCCGCGGTCGGGGCGCAGCCAGCCACCAGAGGTGCTAAGGAGAGCGAGCCACCGCCTGCCACCCCTCAGATTATAGAATTAATAAGCGGGGACCAGAGAGAATTGAATTCCGCCAATTGATTATTTGAGGAGGCTGACAATCTCTCCAGGCTAATATAATCCAATAGTAAGTTATTATAATAAGTCAATGCATAAGTTATTTCTTGATTTCCAGTTCACGAGGATAGTTTTCTTTGTGATGCATAAGGCAGTGAGAACCATGTGTGACATCCTTGCATCTATATTTATTTAACTTAAATAACCTAATATGCAAAGTGTGGGTGAGGGTGGGACACTATACCCAAGCCACGTCAACAAGTCCTCACATGTCTTCTGCCAGAACTTTTGAACTGGTGCACAGGACCACATAGCATGCATATAGCTATCTGGGACGTTGCTGGTGCAGTGAGAGCAGATATTTGTGTGACTCAGGCCCATTTTGAGCATCCTTTGTCCTGTGTAATGAATTCTATGTAGAACTTTATACTGTATAAGTTGTAAGTTAGAGTTTTTAGTCATCTTAAAAGTGTTGAAACATATTTGTGTCCAGAAGCTTTCCTCCTTATTAATCGAAAAGTCTGTCTCACATTTTGATATTGGAAGAGATACAGACTCATCCAGCTTTGATAATAGTCCATGTATTTTCGATATCAATTAGGGGAACGAAGATTTAGAAACTCTGCCACCTTAACTGGTACTTCTAAATTTGTCTGATTAAGATTAAATCTTGCTTTTATTATAGATTTAAGCTGTTGATATTCAAAATACTTTTTTATCACTGATGTCATACTGTGACACTAGTTCCTGAAATTGGATAAAATTTCCACCTTGAATAAGATGTTCTAAGTTATTTATTCCCTTCTCTTGCCATAGTGGAAATTTTAATGTCCTCTTTTGTTGCAAGATATCAGAATTATTTCAAATGGGCGTGAGTTTCCAGGGGACAAGTGAAGACCCTGTTATTTTTAAAAATTTCCGCCAAGCCGTCAGAGAGGAGCTGATATTAATAGTTTTAAAACAGTCATGGCATTTAATACAGGGACTTATAAAGGGTAAGTCAGAGATATTTAGCGACCCACAGAGAGCCTGTTCAGCATCTAACCATGGGTTTCCTAGTGGGGTGGATTTTGTCCATTTTGAAACAAACTGCAGTCTATTGGCTAAAAAGTAATTTAAAATATTTGGTAAATCTAAGCCTCCACACTCTTTCACTTTTTGGAGGGTTTTTAAACTAATCTGTGATGGTTTATCCTTCCATAAAAAATTACTTATATTTGAGTCTAGAGACTTAAACCAGGCCATTGATGGTTGGGTAGGAATCATTGAGAACAAATAGTTGATTTTAGGAAGGACCATCATTTTAACGGTTGTGACTCTTCCCATTAGTGACAAAGATAGTGTCCTCCAGCGCGAAAGGTCATCTTGTATTGTTTTTAAAAGGGGAATGTGATTTAGTCGCAATAACTCTGAGAGCCTGGGAAGGTCAGAGCATTTTAATTAGATCAAGGGGAGAAAGGGGAGGTCAGGGTCAGGTCAGGTTAAAGTGGGCGGGGTCAGGGGGTCAAAGGGGGCGTGGCACCTGTTAAAACTAATTAGTGGAGACAATAGGATGAATAAAAGTATGCCTCTTCTCTCTGTCCCTCCCTTTCCTTCCCGGCAGTGTTTCCAACTCCTCAGCAAGGAAAGTAACTACTGGCTGTCCTACGAGTCACTAGTCTCTAAATGACGTCTTCACCTAATTTGCATAATTGGTCATTTGTATGTAATTCTAATGGATGCTAAAAGAGAGAAGAATCATGTGGTGGGAGAGACAAAAAAATAAGCAAAAAAATCCTAAATATGTTTAGAATAGAATAGTACAGTAGTTTGTAAATTGCTCATTTGCACATTGTACATAGGCTTATGCCATCTCAGGTTCGTATCATCTCTGATATTAATATACCATTGTCCATTATAGTTATCCAGTGAATTTTCAATTTTCATTCTTCTTGTTTCCTCTAGTTTAACTGCTTTGACTGCTTTAACTGTCCTAATTGCCTAATGTGTGCTTAATGTGTGTTATTAGTGTGTGCTAATGTATGTTATTAGTGTGTGTTATTAGTATTCATTAGTATTAGGTGTGTTATTACCTTATTAGTATTGATGTGTATCTATTACCTTGGCATTTGTTCGGAGAGCAGAATAAGAATTTCACTGCTCAGGAAATGTTGCATTTCTTAACTGTGCACATGATAATAAAGCCTTTGAATCTTGAATCTTGTACAGTAGTACAGTACAACAAAATTGTGGGTGCTCCACCAGGCTACTGCTCACTTAAGTACGAGAGAAGGATTAGATGAAACACGGTTACAGAACACATGATTAAACACACAACTGAAATAAAAATAAAAATGGCCCAGAATTATGGAAATATACACAGGTATGGTAGTGACTACGCGGGTGGAACTATGTACATAGGAGTGCAGAGTACAGACACACAATTAAACACACAGTTGAATAAAATGGCGCAAGGATTATAGAAAATATACACAGTAGTGGTTTCACAGATGGGTCAATATACATGAAAATTCAGAGTACAAAGACAGGTGTGTTATTCCATCCATCCATCCATCCATCTTCTACCGCTTTTCCGGAGGTCCGGTTTGCGGAGACAGCAGTTCAAGCTGAGAAACCCAGACTTCCCTCTCCCCAGCCACCTACTCCAGCTCTTCAGAGCGGATACCAAGGCGTTCCCAGACCAGCTGAGAGACATAGTCTCTCCAGCGAGTCCTGGGTCTGCCCCAGGGTCTCCTCCCAGAGGGACGTGCCTGAAACACCTCAAGTGGGAAGCATCCAGGAAACATCCTGATCAGATGCCCATACCACCTCAACTGGCTTCTTTCAATGTGAAGTAGCACCGGTTCTACTCTGTTCCCGGACGACTGAGCTCCTCACCCTATCTTTAAGTATGAGTCCAGCAATCCTACGAAGAAAGCTCATTTCTTAGAACAAGCTCATTTCTTATAACAAGGATTCAGTGTACCCCGCCCGGTATGGGGTTACCGGGGCCCCACCCTAGAGCCAGGTCTGGGGGAGGGGCTCGATGGCTAGCACCTGGTGGCCGGGTTTCCACCCATGGGACCCAGCTAGGCTCAGTCCGAAGGAGTTACATGGGTCCGCCCTCCAGTGGGCTCACCACCTGCAGGAGGGACCATGCCAGTCCGGTGCTATGTGGATCAGGTGGCGGTCGAAGGTGGAGACCTTGGCGATCTGATCCCAAGCTTCCTAAACTGGCTTTTGGGACGTGGAATGTCAGGTGTGTTATTGTGACAATTAAAAGGGTCCTCCGTTGTTTTTTTTTTTGTTTGTTTGTTTTTTTTTCACATGCACAGAACTTTTCAGTTCTGTGCATGTGAGCGTTCAGAGGGAGGGGTGGTGAGGCCTCTGACTCTTTGCAGTCTGGATGGCCCAGGGGAAGAAACTGTTTGTCAGTCTGGAGGTGTAGGACCTAATTGATCTGAACCATCATCCAGAGAGAAGCAAGTCAAACAGGTGGTGAGCGGGATGTGAGTGGTCTCCTGTGATGGCATTGATCTTTCTGAGACAGGAGGATCTGGAGATGTCTTCCAGGGAGGGCAGAGTGCTGCCGATAAATTTTTGGGCAGTGTTAATGACACAGCCTTCCTGTTCTCGGCTGTGGAGCCGGTATACCACACACCCAGACAGTAGGTGAGCACGCTCTCCACTGAGCAGTGGTAGAAGGCCAGTAGTAGCCTTTGGTCCAGGTTGTGCTTCCTCAGGACATGGAGGAAGTCCAGCCACTGCTGGGCTTTCTTCACCAAGGCTTTGGTGTTGACAGTCCAGGAGAGGTCAGAGGAGATGTGGGTTCCCAGGAACCTGAAGGTGGGACGTTTTCCATGCAGTAACCATTTATGAGGAGGGGAAGGTGGGTGGTCTTTTCTGTTCTTCCTGAAATCCAGTATAAGTTCTTTGGGTTTTTGGACATTCGGTTTCAGGTTGTTTACTTGGCACCACAGCAGCAGGTTCTCTACCTCTACCCTGTATGCCTTCTCATCATCATCGGTGATGAGCCCAACTAAGGTGGTGTCATCTGCGTACTTCACAATGACGATGGCTAGGTGGGTTGGAATGCAGTCAAAGGTGTACAGGGAGTACAGTAGAGGGCTTAGCACACAGCCCTGGGGGGAGCCAGTGCTAAGAGACGGTGTGGAGGAGTGGTGGGGGCCAAGTCTGACTTTTTGTGCGTGGTTAGTGAGAATGTTTTTTATCCAGAAGCAGGTGGCGGTGGGGGGTGGGGGCTGAAGGAGGTGCACTTTGTTGATCAGGATGTCCAGGATGATGGTGTTGAAAGCTGAGCTGTAGTCTACAAAGAGCATCCTCATGTAGCTCCTTAGGTTCTCCAGGTGGCTCAGCGCTCTGTGGAGAATGGTGGCGATGGCGTCTTCTGTGGACCGGTTCTCCCTGTAGGTGAACTGGTGGGGGTCAAAGGAGGGGGGAAGACAGTCCCTGATGCGCTGGGACATCAGTCGCTCAAAATACATCATGACTACAGACATGAGTACTATGGGTCTGTAGTTGTTCAGGCTGTCAATCGCAGCCTTTTTGGGGATGAGAATGATGATGGAGGCCTTGAGGCAGGAGGGGACAGTGGCGTGCATCAGGAAGAGGTTGAACAGTTTGGTGACAATCTCTGCCAGCTGGTCTGCACATGCTTTGACCACCACTCCTGGGATGCCGTCTGGACGAGCAAATTAACTTTCTTCTATTGATTCTTGGTTGGTTGGTTTTAATTTTGCCATTTAAATAGGCCATCACTTCTCAAAATAACTTCATGACTTTAATGCTTTGTCTAGACCCACATTACATAAGTAAGTAAGTCAGCTTTTATTTGCAGACTCAAGTCCATAAAAATACATACAGTAAAATACGGATCAACACAAAAAGAACAGCAGAATATTAAAAAGAAGAAAAACAGTATATATATAAAAAGAAAATATTAAAAAAGCAAGTATAAAACAGAGCATAAAACAGAATATAAACATTCTAAAAATTTGCTCAGAATAGGTAAATACAATGGAGCCAGTGTAATCTCAGCCTGGAGTTGTAGCGGGAGCAGCTCTTGATGGGATTCGAGAGTGCCACAATACTCATCCAAACTTTGCATAAATTTAAACATTAAAAAACATTAAGTACTTTTAAAGTGTTCACTCCTGCAGTGACAAACATCTGACTGGCACGCCCCCCTCTGGGTATTTTTAGAAGAATTCTCATTGCATCATCGTATGCAACTTTAAATCAATTTCATAAATCAATATTGGCTGTTATGTGGCGTGGAATTGCTAGCTCTATGTCCAACCCTTCTCTTTTATCCATGCTTGGGACAGTACAGGCAGTATGCCCGTGTATCATCTCCAATAAAGAGCTTCCTGTAAAACAGGGCAGAATTGGCGGGAAGGGGAAGGGGGGGGTGCATGTGCAATTCATTTGCAGTATGGACATGAGTGGTGTGGATCTCTTCTGCAGCTACCTGCTCCACGAGGCTACTGTGAGACTGACCTCCTGTGAATGCTTTGGGATGGGGAGAGGCTCATGGTAGCACCTGCTGCTTGTTGAGGACAGTAACTGCAGACTAGAGCAATATTGTTTTCATGTCAGAGTCTCCAAAACACAAGAAAAGTGTCCAATGACACCAGGAAAAGTCGCTAGATTTGTCGCTAGTCACTTTTGACAACAAAAAGTCACCAAGAGTATTTAAAAAGTCACCAGATTTAGCAAGAAAGTTGTCAAGTTGGCAACACTGCTTCCCAGTGAAAAATGGAGGGACGTTTAGGGAAAGTGAAAGAAAAATTTCATATTTGTCTTATATTTGTGATTTGTTTTGTCTCAGGGTCTGCCTCAGAGTCTGTGTAAAAGTGTCAAGGATGCAGCTGCACTAGTTATCTTGTTTTTAGTCCATTCAGAATCAGAATCAGAATCAGAATCAGGTTTATTGCCATTGTTCATGTAGTACACAAACTAGGAATTTGTCTCGGTACAATGCTGCAACATTAAACATGATAAGATAAGAGAAATAAACTATACATGTAATAAAGTGTAGGATAAGATTAAGTGATACTGGTCAACAGTTAAAATATATATTAGCCAGCAGCAGATACTGTGGAGAACTATATAGTGCAGTCGGTAATGCAGGAAGAAAACAGTGATGATTGACATGAGTCTGGTTGAGCTGCTGTACATGGTGCACGAGAGTCACTTAGTGTTCAGCAGTCTAATGGCAGAGGGGAAGAAGCTGTTCATGTGACGGGAGGTTTTAGTCTGGATGGACCGAAGTCTTCTACCAGAGGGGAGGGGGGCAAACAGTACATGACCAGGGTGTGAGGGATCGGCTATGATCCGGCCAGCACGCCTCCGGGTCCTGGAGATGTACAGATCCTGGAGAGATGGGAGCTTGCAGCCGATCACCTTCTCAGCAGTGCGCACGACGCGCTGCAGCCTTAGTCTGTCCCTGGCAGTGGCTCCTGCGTACCACACGGTTATGGAGGTGGTGAGGATGGACTCGATGATGGCTGTGTAGAACTGCACTAACATCTTGGTGGGTAGCTTGAGCTTCCTCAGCTGCCGCAGGAAGAACATCCTCTTCTTCCTCATTCTGTGCGGCTCCCATGTGACTGGTACTGCGTGAGTGTCATGGTTCCTGAGAAAAAGATAATCTGTACACCAAGTTTTGACTAGATGTACTGGACCAATCATGATGGACAATTTGCCCCGCCACCTCTCAGATAACGGAGGTTTTAAAGAACTGAGTGATGTGTTTTTGAGTCAGAATGGTGCGCAAATAGGCTCAGACTATTTTTGTATTGTTCTCCACTGACCAGTGTAATTAAATTTGCTGAAACTCTGATCCAGCCTGGTTTTTCACTGAAGGTTTAAGATAGATAGATAGATAGATAGATAGATAGATAGATAGATAGATAGATAGATAGATAGATAGATAGATAAACTGTCGTGTTTGCCCCTTTCAGGGCATAAATGAGGTGCAAGATGCCAACAGGGAGTTTGTTTGTTTATTCACAAAAGAACAAAATAATGAGGCACGTGGGGCAAAACACATACACTGAACTAGAACACAAAATAAAGAACACTAACATCAATACAGGAGCGTAGCAAGAGCGGAACCTGACACTATCTAATAAACACTCACGAGTGATGAAGCAAAGATGAATCAAACACAGCAGGAAGACTGGAGCCGGGGATAGGGACTCCAGTCCTGGTAGACACGGATGTAGGTCGCAGCAAGGAGTGAGCCTCAGCTGCTCCCTTAAATACTGATCACAAAAAGGAAAGAACCAAACAGGAGAGAAGGAAACGTAATGACCAAAATCACGTTCAGCTGTGACAGTGCCGGCTCGACTTTGACAGCCGGAAGTGTGGCCGCGGCACTGTCACAGTAAAAGCCCCGGAAACACCAATAATAACCAAGCATAAATAAAACGGGAGAAAAAAGGGAAAATACTGAGTAACCCGAGCGCGGATTAGCTCAGCGCTCGGATCACCACAGTAACAGAAGCATGACAGTAGACAACCAAACAACAGAAATACACACAGCATAATAGACAAAGAGATTACCCATGGAAAGTAAAACTGCTATAAACTTATATATATCATAGATGAATAGATGGTGACCCATATAAACACATGAATCATACCAGCTGTACAATGCAGGACTATCAGGTGCAGAGTGAAATGTGAGGTACCAGTTAGACTGTAAGGTGCAGTATGGTCGCATAGGTATGACCAGAGTACAACATTAGAGTGACTTATTGTACAGTGAAATGGCATGTGGCAGGAAAGATTTCCTGTACCTAACCGGCAGCAAAGCTGTAGCAGTCTGCTGAAGAAAGTGCTCCGCTGTCTGTCCAGTGTGTCGGGGGTGATCAGGATTGTCCATGATGGATCGCAATTTATTTAGTGTCCTCCTTTCCACCACTGTCTCCGGCCTGAGACCAAATACAGAGTCAGCCCTCTTGATAATCTTGTCAAGTCTGTTGGTGTCGCTGGCTCTTCAGGTTCAGATTCAGGTTACTTTATTTGTACCCGTAGGTAGATTTGTTTTGCAGTCTGGTGACATCCATATTTACAAGCCACAATTACATTCAACATAGACACAAACACAGGCACACATGAAGCTGACTATAAACATGATAAAAATACTCAAGGCTCCATCAATCAGGGTATAACGACAAAGAGATGAGAGAAAAACCAGAGGTAAGAGAGAAGGGTCATATTAAAAAGTTAAAAAGTCAAAGAGGTTAAAAACTCAAAGGTCTAAAACCCAATAAAATATTTAGAACCCAAATAACATCCTACAAAAATAAGTAAATATAAAATGGAGTTAATAAATAGGTACCTAAATTATGTGCAATATATTGTTACAACTTGTTCAACTCTGACAGCAGCAGGAACAAAGCTGTTTTTGTAGCGCTGGGTTTTACTTTTTGGGACAGCAAATCTCCGTCTTGAGGGAAGAAGCTGAAAGTTGCAGTGCAAAGGGTGGGAGTCATCATTTAAAATGGAGGTAGCCATCCTCTGTACTTGTCTGGTGTACAGGGATGTCAGGCTCAGCTGTGACTCACCAAGCAAACGACTGGACCATCTAACTACCTGATCCAAGGATTTCCTCTGTTTCAGTTTTATCTGACCAAACCATGACACTAAAGAAAAGGATAAAACAGATTCAATAAAAGCCCGATAAAACATTGTCATTATGGTTCGGTCAATTTGGAAGCGTGCAAGTTTTCTCAAGCAATGCAAATGTTGCTGACCCTTTTTGCACACCCTTTCACAGTTCTCTTCAAAGTTTAAATTACTACCAATAATCTTCCCAAGGTATTTGTAGGATTGTACACATTCGGTGGTCTGGCCTTTTAGTACGGTGACTTTGTGCCTGGGAGTTTTCCTCCTAAAGTCAATAATCATGTCTTTAGTTTTTGTCGTATTCAGCTGCAGGTAGGAATCCTCACACCAGTGAACAAAATCATCAACTACTGGGCCGTGGCCACTCTCACCATCCTGGAGGAGACTGACAATAACTGAATCATCAGCATACTTTATAATGTGTCTGTTGTCATGTCTGCTCTGACACATGTTTGTGTACAGGATAAAGAGTAGTGGTGACAACACACACCCCTGAGGAGAGCCAGTAGAAGAGCACTTTAGATCAGACAATGTACCATTGACCCTTACTCTCTGCGTCCTGTTGGTTAAGAAATCCAGAATCCAACCCACCAGATTATTGCTCAAATCAAATTGTTGCAGGAGCCTTTCAACTAAAATATGAGGTTGGATTGTATTAAAGACGGAGGAAAGTCCACAAATAAAAGCCTGGCGTGTGTCCCATTAAAATCCAGATGTTTAAAAAGCATGTTAAACAGAGTGACAGTGGCATCCTCCATTCCTCTGTGAAGCCTATAGGCAAACTGCAGAGGATCCAATGCATGCTCAGTCTGCTTTAGGACCTCACATCTGACCAGTTTTTCAAAAATTTTCATTAAAATTGAAGTCAAAGCAACTGGTCTAAAGTCGTTTACCGTTTTAGAACAGCTGGATTTTAGAACGGGAACAACCACGGCTTCTTTCCAGATCTTAGGCACATGTTGTGTCTGTAAGGACTTCTTGAAAATGTAATGAAATATAGGACTCAGTTCATGTGCACAGGACTTTACCAAGCGCCCACATATATTATCATGGCCCTGATTTTTGTTCACTTTTATAGCGCAGAACTCCCTTTTAACATCCTGCACCTCAATATTAAAGTGCTGATTGTCTTTGAGTTTCTGTTTCAAATCTTGGGTTTCAGTGCTAAAATCAAAGGAGTCAAAACGACCATAAAAACAATTAAGAGCATTAGCCAGCTCTGTGTCTGAATTAAAACCATCTAAAAACACATGATTACTGCACTCTGTGCTCTGAAGGCCTGCAATAGTTTTCATACTGGCACAGGCTGAACCAAGTTTCTTTGTTAGCATCTTGCTTTCCAACTCTGATTTATAATTCTGTTTTGCTCTTAAAAGTTCGGCCTTCAGCTCTGTTGTGGCAACCTGTAGCTCAGAAACAGACCCCTGTTTAAAGGCAAGTGCTTTCCTCTGTAAGCAGGATTTAACTGATTTTGTAGCCCATGGCTTGTTGTTGGGATATATTTTGACACGTTTATGTGGAACGATCGTATTTTTACAGAAAGCCAGGTATGAGCATGTGACGTCCACCAAAGAGTCCAAATCATCCCCGCAGGACAGTGTGAACATCTCCCAGTCTGTACAGTTAAAGCATTCCTGGAGGCTGTGCACTGAATCCTCTGTCCACACATCTATGTCTCTGGTCTCCACCTTGCCTCTTCTGACAGCAGTTTTATATGTGGGCAGCAAATGTACACAGTTGTGATCTGAGGATCCTAAAGGAGGAACGGGGAGTGATTTATAGGCCCTCTCTATGGATCCATAGCACAGGTCCAATGTCTTTTTTCGCCTGGTTGGGCAGGAAACATACTGATAAAAGTTTTTTTTTGAATGAATGAATGAATGAATCTTTATTTCGGATAGTACAGGTTAAAAGAGACTGAATAATATAACAAAGGGGGAAAGAAAATCCAACAAGGTCAAATTAGACAATAACTCCTCTGATTATACAATTCAACGTAAGTTATCCGAAATGGGTGATGGCTGAAGCCGCAGCTTATATTGCCCACCCATATTCCATCCAAGAATTCAAAATAGAAAAAGAGAAGAGAAAAAAAGAAACAAGACAAGAGCGATTACAATTCAAAAACAAAGCTAAGACAAAATGTGACAGAAAAAAGAAAAAAACTAAGCTAAGCTAAGCTAGGCGATTACAATTCAAAAACAAAGCTAAGACAAAATGTGACAGAAAAAAGAAAAAAAAACTAAGCTACAACACAACACAAGCTGGATATGACAATCCTTATGTGATTTTACATGTCATCTTGTATATATGTTTGGAGTATTTCTTCCTTTAGTTTTTGTTTAAATTGTCCAAGCGTTGTACATGATTTTAATTCAGGTCCAAAACCGTTCCATAATCTGACTCCTTGCACTGAAACACAGTGTTGCTTGGTGGTAGTTCTCACTGAAGGTTTTTGAAATATACATGTTCCTCTAAAATGGTATTGATTCTCCCTTATTTGGAACAACTTTTGGATATTTGCGGGCAGTGATAGATTCTTCACTTTAAACATTATTATTGCAGTTTTAAAGTCAACCAGATCTTTCAACTTGAGAGCTTTTAATTTACGAAAAAGTGGGTTTGTTGGTTCCCTGTAAGCTGCTTTGTTTATTATTCTAATAGCTCTCTTCTGAAGCATAAAGAGTGGATATATGTTTGTTTTATATGTATTTCCCCATACTTCATTACAATATGTCATGTATGGGAGTATTAATGAATGATACAAGGTATATAGTGTGGGTTGATTCAGCAAATATTTCACTCTGTTTAATATTGCAATTGATTTGGATATTTTACCTTTAATATAATTAATATATGACTTCTAACACAGTTTATTATCAATTATTACTCCAAGAAATTTAGTTTCAGATACCCTTTCAATCTCAGCACCATTTACACTGAGTTTAGGTACTGAGTTGTTGTGATGGTTGTTAAAGACTATTGTGCCATTAAAGACTGGATTTTAAGTGTCTTCTTTAAAGAAACATGGCTAAAATCCCCAAGAATAAAGTTTGGCGCCTCTGGAGAAATTGACTGCAGCCGCTGCATCACATCAAAGATGGTGCTGGAGGCGGAGTCAGCGTCTGCCCTCGGGTGGATGTACACAGTCGTGATAAAGAGTTGGGGGAACTCGCGAGGCAAATAAAAGGGGCGTAGTGACACAGACAGCAGCTCCACATCGGGTGTACAGATGCGGTCTCTGACCGTGACAGATGTGCAGTACTGCTTAGTAATATATAAACATACGCCGCCCCCCTGACGTTTTCCCGTTACCTCTTCCTGCCGATCAGAGCGGAGTGGAGCTCCAAAGCCATCAATCCACAGGTCTGCGTCCCGGTCATGCGCAGTAAGCCAAGACTCGGTATAAGCCATGACACAGCAGTTCTTAAAGTCCTTCTGGTAGCGTACATTCCCTTGAATTTCATCCACCTTGTTCCTCAGAGATTGTACCTTCCCAAAAATCATAGAAGGAAGAGGAATGTTACCAAACTGACGTCTTCTCAGGCGTAATTTCAAGCCTCCACGCTTTCCGCGCTTCCTTCTCCCATCTCTCTTTTCACCGCTGTGGCTCTGATACTGTTACCCCAACAGACAGCAGCAAAGAAGCTGCGAGCTGGCGACAATGGCCTGGTAGAAAAGCTCCAGCATCCTGTTCCACACATTGAAGGATCTCAGCTTCCTCAGGAAGTAGTCTGCTCATCCCCTTCTTGTACGCAGCATCGGTGTTGGATCTCCAGTCCAGTCAATTGCTGATCATGACACCCAGGTATTTGCAGTCCTCCACTACCTCCACCCCCCCCCCCCCAATCTGCAATGGCTGTGAAGGCATCCTCTTCTTCCTGAAGTCAATCACCATCTCTCTGGTCTTGCTGACGTTCCGCCTCAGGTGATTTTGCTCTGTCCACTCCAGAAATCTGTCTGCAAGTGCCCTGTACTCCCCCTCCTCTGTCCCTCTTATACACTCAGCAACAGCTGAGTCATCAGAGAATTTCTACAGGTGGCATGACTCGGTGTTGTACTGAAAGTCAGTGGTGTATAAGGTGAAGAGAAAAGGAGCAAGCACACTCCCCTGTGGAGCTCCCATATCACTAACCACCACGTCAGATAAGCCACTGCCCAGCCAGACAAACTGTGGCCTGCCTGTCAGGTAATCAGTAATCCAGGAGATCACAGAGCTGTCGACTCCATCACCCATAGCTTCTCACTCAGCAGCAGTGGCTGGATGGTGTTAAAGGCACTGGAGAAATCAAAGGATGTGATTCTCACAGTGTCTCCTCCGCCATCCAGGTGAAGATGGGCTCGTTGCAGCAGGTGGATGACAGCGTCTTCAACTCCTAAAACAGGCCAATATGCAAACTGCAGAGGGTCCAGTCACATCTTCACCTGCGGCCTCAGGTGAGCTAAGACCAGTCTCTCCAGGACCTTTATCACATGGGATGTGAGGGCAACTGGTCGATAGTCATTCAGGTCAGATGGAGACGACTTCTTGGGGACAGGAACCAGGCAGGACATTTTCCACCGCACTGGTACTCAGGTTGTACAAGTGTTTCAGTACCAAAGCTAGCTGGTTGGCACAGATCCTTAAGATCCTGGTGGAGATGCCATCAAGGCCTGCAGCCTTCTGCTGACAGAGTCTCTCCAGCTGTTTCTTAACCTGGTCTGTAGTCACAGTGATGATTTTTTTTTTTTTTTGGGGGGGGGGACTGGTGTCCCCAGAGGAAGGGAAGGGGGGAGGGGGAGATGGAGAGAGGTGCTGCACAGGATGGTGGGGGATGGGTCAATCCTTGCATCCCCCTAGAGCTTTCTAGTCAGGACTTTTTGAACTTTTCAGTCATAAAATTTTATCTATTAGAGATAAAATCAGTCAGATTCTTCCAACCGTAAACTTAAGTACAGCAACTACTACAACTCCTTCAATTGATATCTGTTTAGATAAGTTTACTCCAATTGACCTTTTAGAGTTAGATAAAATAATCTCCTCATCCAAGCCTCCAACTTGTCTTTTAGACCCAATTCCTACCAGGTTATTTAAAAAAGTCTTCCCATTTATTTGTAGCCATATTCTTCAAATAATCAATTCTTCTTTAATTTTAGGTCATGTACCGTAGGCTTTTAAAATTGCTGTAATTAAACCCTTATTCAAAAAGCCAACGCTCGATCCAAGAGTTTTGGCTAACTATTGACCAATCTCTAATCTGCCTTTCATTTCAAAAATCTTAGAAAGAGTTGTTGCACGCAATTATTTGACCACTTGCAGGGAAGTGGTTTATTTGAAGAGTTTCAATCTGGGTTCAGAATTCATCACAGCACTGAAACAGCCTTAGTGAAGGTCACTAATGACCTCCTTATAGCATCTGATAATGGTCTCGTTTCTGTACTTGTCCTTTTAGATCTTAGTGCAGCCTTTGATACTATAAATCATGATATTCTACTTGATATATCAGAACACTATGTTGGACTTAATGGAACTTCACTGCAGTGGTTTAGATCTTATTTGTCCGATAGACTTCAGTTTGTTCATATCAATAATGAGTTTTCTTCCAACTCTAAGCTCAGTCATGGAGTTCCACAGGGATCTGTGTTAGACCCTACTCTTTTTAGTTTATATATGCTTCCGTTAAGCAACATAATTAGAAAGCACTGTATATATTTTCATTGTTACGCAGATGACACACAATTATACCTGCCAATGAAGCCCGATGACTGTAATCAATTAGCCAAGTTAGAAGCCTGTCTTAAGGAAATCAAAGCTTGGATGACTTGTAATTTTCTGCTATTAAACCCAGATAAGACTGAAGTCATTCTTGTTGGTCCATAAAACCTTAGAAATACCTTTCCAAATCAAACTCTTAATTTGGATGCTGCTACTCTTACTCTGAATAGTTCTGTGAGGAACCTTGGAGTTATTTTTGATCAAGAGCTCTTTTTTAATTCACATATTAAATTTGTTTCTAAGACTGCTGTTATGGCAGCCGCCAGGCCGTCATCAGCTTCAGCTGCGCACACACCTGCCGCCAATAACCAGCAGGCCTTAAAAGCCGGTGTCACTGACTGCTCAGCACGGAGTCATCTGTCTTCATCGTTACGCAACGCGTCACGGACATGGCCTCAAGCCAGAGTTTCTGCCAGGCCACTTCATCAAGCCTCATCACGTAAGCCACAGCAATCCTTACCTTGTCAAAGCATTCTCCCCTGTGCACAGGTGGACCTCCCTGGCGGCGGACTTGTCTCCCCTGGCAACGGAGCCTCTCCTCCTCCTAATCGGATCTCCTCCTCCTCGTCACGACGCCAAGCTGCATGCTCACCTTGTCACGCCAAGTCACGGAGTGGACAGGAGTCTCTCAGCGGCACCTGCAAGTAAGCAGCACACATTATAACATCCCTCTGCTGCGAGCTCCATTAATCCCCTGTGCTTGTGTGTTCCCAGGGTTGTCAGGTCGCAGCGGGACTCGCTGAGCTCCAGCTGTCCTCCAGCATCGCACTCACCCACACATCCACACACACAAACTACACATTGAGTTAATAAATAATTGTCAAATTACTCTACTCGTGTCAGTGTCTGTCTCCTGGGTCAAGCAATCATGTCAGTACGACTCCGTCAAGACGACCCAGCAGACAGCGCGCTGATGCACCGCCTTAACACTCTTAGCGCACGAGTAGACCTAATTTCCCATCAACAGACAGTTATCCTCAATCAATTAACTCAAATTAACACCCGGCTGGATCGCCTGGATGGACACCAGGCTTTCCCCCCGGCCGCTGGGGCACCACCAGCCCCTGCCAATCCATCTACTAGCCAAACACACCAGCCTCCCTAGCCTCGCTTCACTCCCGTGCCTACCCCCGCCCGCTTCAGCGGGAAACTCGGGGAGGCACGGGGTTTCTTGCTGCAGTGTGAAACAGTTTTTCACCGTATCCCTGGAGATTTTCCCACAGATCACAGCAAGATTGGGTATATTTCTAACCTGCTCAAGGGGAGAGCGTTAGCTTGGGCATACGCAGTTATGGCCAAGCCCACCTATGCCCATTTAACACACCAGCAATTCGTAGCAGAGTTTTTTGAAGTTTTTGATCATACTGACCGGGACACGGTGTTAACAGACTGTTTGCTGAACCTTCGGCAAGGCAGCAAATCTTCCGCCGATTTCGCTGTAGACTTCCGGGTGTTGGCTGCGGAGGTGGGGTGGGGGGGATTCTGCTCTTTGCAGTATTTTTCTCCGCAGTCTTAGCTCTGAGCTAAGGGATAAGTTAGCAACACGGGATAAGCCAGACAGATTAGGTGAACTGATCTCACTTACCATTAGTTTAGACAATAGACTGAAGGAGCGGGCAGCCGAACGTAGGACTGCCAGTCGCTCGGTCAAACCACGCCCCCACTCCTCTCGGCCACCTCTCCCGGCTCTGCCCCCGCCGGAGGAACTTCCGGGGCAGGAGGAGATGACTATTGGGCAATCGGGTGTTTCGGCGGCTGAGAGACAGCGCCGAAGGGATCTGGGCTTGTGTTTTTACTGTGGTAGTGAGTCTCATGGGGTAGCTGAGTGTGCCAACCGGTTAAAAGGGGAGGTCCGTGAGTTACAGTAGGGGGACTCGCGGATGTAAACCAGAAGAAGCCCCTCACCTGTTGCCTCATTCCCATTAGAATAATTTATAAACACATGGAACACATTACACATGCTCTCATTGATTCTGGAGCTGAGCAAAGCTTCATTTCAGGAGACCTGGCAACCCGTCTTGGCCTCTGCTGTCAACCCCTTCGCCCGCCTGTCAACCTCATCACGCTGTCAAAGACCTCGCTAACCGCTGTCACCCACCAGACGGCCCCTGTGTCGGTGATTATTTCTGGAAACCATCGGGAGGATATCCGGTTTTCGGTGTTGCCCATCTCCTCCTCACCTGTTATCCTGGGTTATCCATGGCTACGATTACACAACCCCACCTTCGATTGGCAGGCGGGAAACATCACTGCGTGGAGCTCCTTTTGTCTCAGTGCCTGCCTCCAGTCTGCAGCATGTGCCCCCTCTGTATCGGTGACCCCACCCCCCATGACACTGCCCCCAGACCTGTCCAGGGTACCAGAGGTCTACCACGATCTGGGAGCAGTCTTTAGTAAGTCACGGGCGCTGTCCCTTCCCCCCCACCACCCCTACGACTGTGCGATCAACCTCCGGGTGGGGGCCCCTCTCCCGGCAAGTTGATTATATAGCCTGTCATCTCCGGAGTGTGAGGCCATGGACACATATATTAAGGAGTCCCTCAGCTCCGAGATCATCCGACCATCTTCCTCGGTGGTGGGGGCAGGATTTTTCTTCGTGGGAAAGAAGGATGGCTCGCTATGCCCCTGTATCGATTTCCGGGGTCTTAATGAAATTACCATCAAGGACAAGTACACGCTGCCCCTGATGAACTCGGCCTTTGACTCTCTCCAGGGGGCATCATGGTTCACGAAACTGGACCTTTGCAACGCCTATCACCTGGTGCGCATCAAGGAGGGCGACGAGTGGAAGACGGCCTTCCGGACCCCAAGCGGCCACTTTGAATACTCGGTGATGCCGTTTGGGTTAACCAATGCTCCGGCTTTCTTCCAGCGCTTAATCAACGACGTCCTCCGGGACTTCCTGATCTCCTTCGTGTTTGTTTACTTGGATGACATCCTGATCTTTTCACGCGCGTTGGAGGAGCACCAGGTGCATGTTAGACAGGTCCTGGAGCGCCTCCTGGAGAACCAGTTATTTTTCAAGGCCGAGAAATGTGAATTTCACACCAACTCGACGTCCTTCTTGGGGTTTATTATCGCACACAACCAGGTGCTCCCTGACCCGGCCAAGATCAAGGCGGTGGTGGACTGGCCCACTCCCACATCCAGGAAACAGTTGCAGGGGTTTCTGGGATTCGCCAACTTCTACCGTCATTTTGTGCCGAAGTTTGGGATCATCGCCAAGCCCCTGACCAGCCTCACGTCCCCCAAGACCCCTTTCCGCTGGAGCGAGGAGGCTGCTGCGGCGTTCAGAAAATTGAAGGAGGAGTTCGCTTCTGCCCGCATCCTGACCCAGGTGGACCCGGACCTGCAGTGCTTGGTGGAGATGGACGCCTCGGATTCTGGAGTGGGGGCGGTCCTTTCTCAACGCTCCCCTGTGGACAGGGTGATCCGTCCATGCGCCTTCTTTTCCCATCGTCTAACACCTGCCGAGAGGAATTACGGCATTGGTGACAGGGAGTTGCTGGCAGTCAAGCTCACCCTGGAGGAATGGAGGCACTGGCTGGAGGGGGCTGCCCAGCCATTCGTCGTTTGGACGGATCACAAAAACCTAGAGTATCTCCGGACGGCGAAGCAGCTGAACTCCCGCCAGGCCCGCTGGTCTCTCTTTTTTTGGTCAGTTTAATTTCACGATCACCTACCGGCCAGAGAGCAAGAACACTAAGCCAGATGCCCTCTCCAGGCAGTTCGAGGCAGAGACTTCTGGGGATCAGGAAGAGACCATCCTGCCTTCATCCTGTGTGGTGGGCGCCCTCGTGTGGGAGATCCAGGACAAGGTCAGGAAGGCGCAGGAGAGTGAGCCCAACCCGGGTGGCGGTCCCCCGAGCCGATTGTTCGTCCCCTCTTCGGTCAGGAGTGAGGTCATCCAGTGGGGTCATGTTTCTAAGTTGGCGTGCCATCCAGGAATCGCTCGCACCATCGACCTGCTCCAGAGAGCCTTCTGGTGGCCAGGGCTGAGGAAGGATGTCACCAGCTATGTCCGGGCCTGCACCCAGTGCGCCACCGGGAAATCGTCATCTCCCCCCCCCCCCCCTTCCCCGGCAGGCCTTCTCCATCCTCTGCCGGTCCCTTCCCGCCCCTGGTCCCATGTGGCGTTGGACTTTGTGACAGGCCTGCCCCCTTCTGAACACTTCACCTCGGTCCTGACCATAGTGGACCGCTTCTCCAAGGCAGCCCATTTTGTTCCCCTCCGGGGGCTGCCTTCGGCACGGGAGATGGCGGATCTCCTGGTGCAGCATGTGGTCCGCCTTCATGGCATCCCTGCGTATATTGTCTCGGATCGAGGCCCGCAGTTCGTCTCCCAGGTTTGAAGGGCGTTCTGCATGGCGCTGGGGGCCACGGTGAGTCTCTCCTCAGGGTACCATCCGCAGAGTAACGGCCAGTGTGAGCGAGCCAATCAGGAGCTGGAGGCTGCGTTCCACTGTGTCATATCCTCATGTTCTGCTTCCTGGCGTAGGTTCCTGCCCTGGATCGAGTACGCACACAACGCTACGGTGTCTTCAGCAACGGGGATGTCCCCTTTCAAGGCGTCTTTGGGGTATGATCCACCGCTGCTCCCGGAGGAGGAGAAGGAGGTGACTGTCCCTTCTGTGCAGGCTCACGCCAGGCGTTGTTGCCGGGTCTGGACCATCACCCACAAAGCCCTCCTCAAGACCACGGAACGCAACATTCAGGTGGACAACCGTCACAGGAGACCTGCCCCGGATTATAAGGTGGGTCAACAGGTTTGGCTGTCCACAAGAAATATCAGTGTGCTGGCCGAGAAACGCAAATTAACCAAGCGTTTCATCGGTCCATATGTGATTTCCCAGATTGTTAACCCGGTGGCTGTGCGCCTAGCTCTCCCCCCTTCCATGCACATCTGCCCCACCTTTCATGTCTCCCAGGTAAAGCCCTACATCTCCGACCCTCTGTGCCCCCCCCCCCCCGAGGATGATCAACGACCACCCAGCTTGGGGGGTTACCGCCATCTTGGATGTCCGCAGGCGGGGCCGGGGTCTTCAGTACCTGGTGGACTGGGAGGGATTCACCCCTGAACACCGCTCCTGGACTCGCCCAGCGTTGATCCTTGACAAGCAGCTCATCCGCGATTTCCATCGGGTGCATCCAGGTAAGATGGGGCAGGTGCCTGGAGGCACCTCTAGAGGGGGGAGTACTGTCATGGCGACCACCGGGTCATCATCAGCTTCAGCTGCGCACACACCTGCCGCCAATAACCAGCAGGCCTTAAAAGCCGGTGTCACTGACTGCTCAGCACGGAGTCGTCTGTCTTCATCGTTACGCAACGCGTCACGGACACGGCCTCAAGCCAGAGCTTCTGCCAGGCCACTTCGTCAAGCCTCGTCACGTAAGCCACAGCAATCCTTACCTTGTCAAAGCATTCTCCCCTGTGCACAGGTGGACCTCCCTGGCGCCGGACTTGTCTCCCCTGGCAATGGAGCCTCTCCTCCTCCTCCTCGGATCTCCTCCTCCTCGTCACGACGCCAAGCTGCACACTCACGTTGTCACGCCAAGTCACGGAGTGGACAGGAGTCTCTCAGCGGCACCTGCAAGTAAGCAGCACACATTATAACATCCCTCTGCTGCGAGCTCCATTAATCCCCTGTGCTTGTGTGTTCCCAGGGTTGTCAGGTCGCACCGGGACTCGCTCAGCTCCAGCTGTCCTCCAGCATCGCACTCACCCACACATCCACACACACAAACTACACATTGAGTTAATAAATAATTGTCAAATTACTCTACTCGTGTCAGTGTCTGTCTCCTGGGTCAAGCAATCACGTCAACTGCCTTCTATCATCTGTGCAATATTGCCAAGATTAGGAGCATCTTGTCTCTGAATGACGCTGAGAAACTGATCCACGCTTTTGTTAGCTCTAGATTAGATTATTGTAACTCGTTATTATCAGGTTGTCCTAAAATATCTTTAAAAAGTCTTCAGTTGATCCAAAATGCTGCTGCAAGAGTTTTAACAGGTTCTAGAAAGAGAGATCATATCTCTCCGGTTCTGGCCTCCCTTCATTGGCTTCCCATAGAGTTTAGAATTAAGTTTAAAATCCTTCTTCTTACTTACAAAGCTCTTAATAATCAGGCCCCCTTTTATATAAAAGATCTGATATTACCCTATCATCCTAACAGAGCACTACGCTCCCAAAATGCAGGATTACTTGTAATACCTAGAATCTCCAAAAGTACAATGGGAGGCAGAGCCTTCTGCTATCAAGCTCCTTTTCTGTGGAACCAGTTACCAATCTGGGTTCTGGAGTCAGACTCGCTCTCTGTTTTTAAGAATAGGGTAAAAACCTTCCTCTTCAATATAGCCTACAATTAGGGAGGGATCTTGTGTCTCTTAACCCCCCCCCCCCCCCCCTTTGTTTTGCTGTTAATAGATTTAGACTGTCGGGTGAACTCCATTAATCTACTTGGCTTCTCTCTGTTAATGTTTGCTCTCTTTCTGTCTGTTCTTTTCATCTTCTCTATCCCCTCACCCCCCAGCCAGTCGCAGCAGATGACTGCCCCTCCCTAAGCCTGGTTCTGCTAGAGGTTTCTTCCTGTTAAATGGGAGTTTTTCCTCTCCACCGTCGCTAAGTGCTTGCTCACAAGGGATCGTCTGACTGCTGGGGCCTTTCTGCAATTGTGGGGTTTTCCCTACATTTGAAAGTGCTATAAAATGACTGTTGTTGTGATATGGTGCTATATAAATAAAGTTGAATTGAATTGAAAATTGAATGGGTGGGGGGTCTGGCTGTGCTGTGGGGGAGACAGACGGTGAGTTGAGCCTATTAAAAAACAGATTCATGTCATCAGCTCTCTCAAGGCTACCCGATGTCTGTCTGTCTCTCCCCTTACACCCAGTTATTTGTTTCATTCTCAAATCCATGGTGCATTCAGGTCCAATAGGAATGTGCATTTAGAGTGAATACACACATTAAGTGGAATTAATTATTTTAGTACCCATGTATTTTAAGTGGGTTACAATTTCTTTCAAGTATTTATGGGGCGGCTGTGGCGCAGGTGTAGTGTGGCCGACTACAGATTGGAGGGTGAGGGGTTTGATTCCCGCTGTCTCTGCAGTCTGCATGTCGAAGTGTCCTTGAGCAAGACATTCAACCTCCAGCTGCTCCTGGTGGGTCAGGCCAGCGCCTGTGTATGGCAGCTCCACCACCATCCGTGTGTGAATGGGTAGAGCAGGATCTGTAAAGTGCTTTGGTCATCCAGAGATGAGTAAAAATGCGCTAAGTGAACGCCATTTATCATATGTTCATGAGTTTTATTCATATTGCCCTTGCAATAAAGTTGTTAATGAAATTGTAATCATCTGATTTTTCTTTAAGGGGCAAAAAGTATCAGTATTGAAGAAAAAGTCCCATAAATTACTAGTATCTCCCATCCCTAATCATCATACTTCTGAAACCTCTTATGTCTTTTACACTGATGGATGTCCGAGTCGTGAAAAGTTTTTACCTTCAGTAATAGAACCCATCACTTTGTGTAAAAATTTTGGAGGTCAGCAACCTGAAGAGAAATTTACAAAGAAGTCCACTTCTCAAAAAGGTACCCTGTGGAGATTTGGGCCACTCAACATTGATGGAACATTTTCTATCAGTGTGTTACTGGTATAGTTGTGTGCACATGCACACAGATGGCATTTCTGACAGAAGTTCCACACGGCTGTGCCAACCCACAGCCCAAAAATACACCAGTGTAGTGGCAACACGGCTTTATGCAGATGTGTTTGAAATGTCTGTTACGCCTAAAGAAATGCAGGTGTTATTCACCTTGTGGATAGACACATGCCATCTGGTAAAAAAAAAAAAAAAAAAGAATGTGGAAACTTGCAACTCTTACTGACATTGAAGAGAAAGAAATTAAATCACTCTGTCAACTGTTAACTAAACTTTTATTATCTGTTGTGTTCACAATGTGTTTTGCTGAAGTCCTTACATACTGCCTGGCCAAAAAAGTCACCACCTTGATTTAAATAAGCAAATAGGTAATAATCTTCCCATGGATAACTGCAGTGATTAATGTGTTTCAGCTATCAGTTTTTTTTAATTGATGCAGTGTATAGGTTCTTATTTCTTAAACAACCATGTTTGGAAGACAAATCCCATGGTTGTGGAAACGATGCTCCTCTGTTTCAGAAGGGTCAAATTACTGATCTGCATCAAGCAAAGAAAACAAGGAGATTGCTGAAACTGAAACAAAATTGGGTTAAGAATTGTCCAACACATAAAAACCAGGAAGGTCATCTTTGAGGAAGAAATGTGGTCTGATTCCCATGAGTGGGAGATCTTGGGGGATGGGGGGGTATCATTTCAATAGCTCCAATGTTACAAAATAATCCCTTTCCAGCAGGCACGCACACACATATATACTTTGATCGCATTAGTATTTTATCCATTTATTTATTATTTAGTACTGTGATGATTGCATTTTAAGCTGCTGAGCAGAGATTGTTGCTCAACAGTTTCGATGTGTTTTTGTGTACAATGACAATAAAAATTCTATTCTGAATATTTTGTAGCACATTAAAATAGGAGCATACCCATGAAATAGGAGTAACACTAGAACTGCCAGCATTCTAGTACCCCCTAGTAGCACTGCAATGGTCTCCCAGACTTTATACAAGTGGGGGCTGAAAACTTCACAGGCTGAAAAATTCATAGTGGTCAAATGCGGTTTATTTTTCAACTGCAGCAATCCAAGAGCTGCAACACCAATGGAAGAAGTGTGTGGACCGAAGGGGAGACTATGTTGAAAAATAAACCACATCTGGTCAAATCTGACCACAATGAACTTTTCAGCTTATGAACTTTTTTGCCCCCACCCCCGTAAATTCATGGTTTGGGTACAGAAAGCATTTCATGAAATGGGAAAATATGCGTTAACACTTCCTTTCTTTCATATTTTGTCTGTATGCATCTGCATGTGTGTGTGGGGTTGGGGGGGGGGGTTAAATAATTGCGATCAAAGATTTTATACTTTGATTCATGTTACAATTAAATTTTAAATAAATTAAAATAATTTAAAACAGTACCATCCCATCAATGTCCAAATCATATCAAATGCAAAACATCAGATTCTAAATGTTGTTTCCCGTTGGCCTTTAGGAGTGCATTACTCTGCTGTGCTGCGGACCAGAACAGCGGGGAAGTGCGGTGGTGATGGCTGGATGATTGGTGGGTGACTGATAGATTGTCATGGTGCAGGGCACATGGGATCAGATGGGTGTGATTCTGAATTTTGCTGCTTTGAAATGTAATGTTTTGCTTCACCTCTGGACTTGGGCACAGCGTCGGGAAGGAGTAGGGAGGGAGTGGGCTGTCTTTCTGCAATGGATTGTGAGTTTTAGCAAGGGTCATTTTTGGGGGCCCAGGCTATCGAGGTTTGTTGTGGTGCTGTGCAGGATGGGAGAGCACCCAGCGGGCTTCACTGCACATGGACGGCGCACCCCTCCAGATGCAGCCTACTTTGTCCTTTTGTTCCGTTTTCCCGGCTCTGCACCCTGGACCACAGGTGAAGTACAGCATCCCATGTTGGGGCAGTGGAGGTCAGAATTGTATCCATCTGATCCTATGTGCCCTGCACTGAGATGGCCGATCAGTCACTTGCCAACAGTCTGGCCATTGCCACCATGCTGTGTGTGATACTTCCCCACTGCAGTGCAGTGGAGCCACGCACTCCTCAAGGCCACCGGGAAACAATGTTTCATGTGAGGTCCAGTGTACCATCAGTGCGAGACCTGTATGGGTTTGAGAGCAGCTCACAGGGCCTATGTGAAAATTGATTTTAGGTGTATTTGAACTGGGCTGCAGTCTGGGCTTCTCTACTGCTCCCCCTGCAACCTGGATCCCCCCAGAACAGCAGAATAAGATGGATGGATGGATGGATGGATGGATGGATGGTAAAACTGATACTGTCAAAAACCTCCCCGTGCGCTGCGTAAAAGCGTGTGAGGGGTAAAATGATGAGGATCTACAAACAAGGGTTACACCACAACACATTTATTGAACATAAAAACTGATCCCAAAAAGGTGAAGAATTACAAAAATACACAGAACACTTACGGTAGGCAATCGGGGGCCGACATCGCCCAGCGAACGTATGGAGAGAAGCATGTTAACCACAATTGCGCCCCAGAGCCGACATCACTGCAAGGGCACATGAGAACCACGGCAACATGGAGTGGCTAACACGTCGTGAAAAGTGCTGACAATAACGCTGACTGACAACACCACGAACAATACAATGAACCAGTAATGTGTGACTGGCAAAAAGCTGCTTAGTAAACACATTGCTGGTGATGATATGATGAGGAGCACCTGGGCGAGGACCAGGAAAGATAGTAAACAGGACTGGGAACAGCTGATGGTAATAAGTGAGGGGGCGTGGTCGGGTGGACAGGAGCGGACGGAGTAGAGCCATTCCTCCATAGAGCGCACCTCTGCGAGGGTGCCAGATGAGCTGGAGGCTCCTCCCACGTCAGCCTGGGGAAGGACCATTGAAGGTCAGTGAGCGTGGCCAAAACACTAGCGAACTCTGGAAACCTCTTCAGCCCCGGGAGGTCCCATAATCTCACGATCGCTGCCTCCACGTTCTGGAAGATTCTCCTCGGACTCCAGGAGACTAGCGTATCGGAGACACAGCTCTGAATGAAGAGAGCCCCGAACTGTTCTTCCAGACGGACTCCTGACTGACGATCCTCCGTGCGCTCAGAACCGGCGGGCTGGGGACATGTTTGCTCCAACAGTCAGGTGAGCCACAAACACAGTTCAAAAAGGAAAAAACGATGTGAGAGTGTAACCCGCTAGATCTGTTTTTTCAGGCTGGTTCATTCTGTCAAAAACCTCCCTGTGTGCTTTTACGCAGCTCACGGTGAGGGTTAAAATGATGAGGATCTACAAACAAGTTAAACGTTTGAGGGCCAACATCTGGGTGAACGCATATGTTCGCCCCAGAACCGACATCGCTGCAAGGGGGCATGAGAACCACGGCAACATGGAGTGGCTAACACGTCGTGAAAAGTGCTGACAATAATGCTGACTGGCAACACCACGAACAATACAATGAACCAGCAATGTGTGACTGGCAAAAAGCTGCTTAAGTACACACATTGCTGGTGATGGCATGATGAGGAGCACCTGGGCGAGGACCAGGAAAGATAGTAAACGGGACTGGGAACAGCTGATGGTAATAAGTGAGGGGGCGTGGTCGGACCGGCAGGCTGCCAGCCAGTACTCACAGAAGAGTGAGCGGAAGGGAGCTGCCTAACAGCTGCCAGCCCAAGAGCAGTGGCTAAGGATACAGAAGCACACTGAAATACATATTAAACATACATAAACAGCGGCACCTAAACCCACAGGGAGGTCAGAACCGAGCCGGGGAAACCGAGCCAGCTCGGCTCCTGACAGATACAGTTCCAAAAACAGTAAAAATGTGGATGAGAGACGGGTGCGCCCATTATCCTTTTTGTCAAAGCACAGATAGCACATTATCTCCCTTCCTCTACTCTCTCATTCTCCCACTGCGATCAGGATACAAAATGTAGTATTAGGAGGAAAACACTGACATAATGGGAAAAAAGCACAGACCCACTTAAACAGCCTACAGAATTGAAACATTGTAGTAACTCCTTTTATGGGCATAATTCCACACAACTAGCTGTGATGATGTGACCACAGTTAGCATAGTTACTCCTTATATAGGCATAATTCCTTTTATGGTTATATATTTTATGGTTAATAAGTGCTCAGAAATTGTGTGCACTTTATTTTAACACGTTTCAGACTTCAGAAAATATTGTAGCGAACTCAATATGAGCACCCTACTTGGCTTGCCAAGTGGGTTGACCCTATTGGCGACACGGGTAGAGTGCGGGACTCCGGAACGGGAGGCGTGAGTTCGAATCTCCCGGTGGGACGTCGCCATGTCGAGCAGCACGTTACACTGGTGTCAGGAGTGGGATATGGAGCGAGATGAGGATCCAGGCGGAGGTACAGCGGCCGGAGCGATTCATCGCTCAGCCGGGAACGGAGTATAGAGCAGAGACGCCGGCCCCTGGAGAGCTTCGCTGCGATGGACGGAGCAGAGCAAACCAGCCCCGTTTCCCGCCCTTTTCAGGGCAGGACGGGCTGGCGATTCCAGAGCAATTAGGAGCGGCAATCTACCGGGAGATGACCGTCCCATCCATCCAGCAGCGGGCCAAGATTCCCCGCTACAACGGCGAGAACCTGTTGGATGACCGCCTGGCCCAGGTCGAGTTGGCTGCCGCGCTGATCATCAGAGGAAACCACCGTGCTGAGAGCGAGTGGAGGAGGAGCTACGGCAGATCACAGCAGCGCGTGCACGCCGTGGCGACGCGAGGAAGGACGGCTTCCGCTGCACAGTGCCAGGGTACATGGCATGGTACCGCCCCGCACACAGCACACGACAAACTGGCCCCTCGCCGACGCTAAATTAGAGCGAGGTGGCATGGACGGGGAAAAAGCCGCCTCCTGCAGATGCTTCCCCCGGCAGATGACGTCACAGAGGCGCAGGAGCGACGCAGCGGAGCGAGCAGGACGAAGATGCGGCCACTTTCCAGGCGCGGCAAGGGCTGGACGCATGGACGCGGGCCAGCGGCGCCTGGGACAACTGGCAGCGGTGGGAGTCGGCCGGAGCGGGCCTGGGACTCCCGCTGCCAGGGAAGGGACTGTGCGTGGTCCTACAGAGGCTGTCAGATGTGTCCATCCGCCCGCTGATGGCCAAACCGGAACCCTACCCCAACCAGATGCTCTGACCGAGACTCAGATGGCCCGTGCATGCCGCCCTGGCACCGGGCTGACTCGTGTTGGATTTCTGAAAGTGGACTTTGAATTTTCTGGGGACAGAAACCAGTCCGGGGGGGGCAGTGTAACGTCGGGGCCATTTTAAGGGAGCCAGGGATTTCCCAGCATGCTTTGCCAGTTTGAAACGTTACTGTGTGTGTTAAATGTGTTATTTCTGGGTTATACTGCTGTGTCATTATAACTGCATTATAATGACCCAGCAGTGTTTAGCAGGATTAGGGCAAGATGTATCATGTGTGTGTAACCATGATTGAAACGGAGGTCTGGGGGAATGACCTCCACTGCTCTGTGTACTAAGTGGCAGGTTGGGGGTCGGGGTGTGTGAAAATAAATCTGGTTGATCAGAGCCATCTGCTCCATTGTCTTTTTGTGTGAACCCTTGCAAACGTCACAATATAAAACACACATATTTAGGAAAAAGTCATGGACTGGGAGACCTGTAGATTTTGTTCAAACAAAGTTGTTCACATAATAAAACCCCAAATGGTCTGTCAGACCATCTTAGCAATTCTAGTGTTACCAGTGCGTTTCTGACAATAGACCTGCTTTTTGCAAATCAAAGGTCAGTATTGTGCGCATGACAAAACCTTCGCGCTTGTGGAGCGTAAGCTAGCGGGCAGTGCAGATGTGAGTGGAGTGCAGTTTCCTACACAGTTCTTTTTCCAAAAAAAAAGACAGAAAATTTATCATTTTCAAAGTGAGCGGGAGGAAGAGTTCTTTTTTCCTACCGTGAAAGGAAGCTGCGTGTGTTTCAGTTGCGGGGTGACGGCGAAGCGGCACTATGTGGACTTTGTTCTCAATAAAGTTTTTGAAAAAAAAAAACCTTCAATACGCGTCATGAAACTGCTGCCCACTCTTTTTTTTTTTTTTTTTTGTACCCGTAGGTAGATTTGTTCTGCAGTCCGGTGACAAGCCTTAACTCCCTAACCTGCATGTCTTTGGCATGCGGGAGGAAACCCACGCAAACACGGGGAGGACATGCAAACTCCACACAGATCACTGTTGGCCGGGGACAGGGATCGAACCCACGATCCCGCGGCCGAGTGTAAACTGCTGCTGCGGTGCTGGTTATTACTCCAGCATGATTCTTGGCAAGAACTGTATGGATATAATTCCAGTGAAGAAGAACACACAAAAGTGTGTTTATTAAATGTAACAGATTTTGAGCAGAATTGCAGCAGATTTGTTCAGTTAAAAATGTGATAAGATTTATTTAATATGAAAGCTGATTTTTCTTAAATGTTGCATAACTTTTCAAACATGGTTCAGCATAGTTCATGAATTAAAAGGGTTTAGTTTTTTATGGTTAAAAGGGACTGGTGAAAACTGGACATTTTTTTAATGAAATGTAGAAGTGATCATCTGAACAATTGCTGAGATTAATAAAAATAAAGTGTTGAATATTGATCTTGTCTGTTACCCACTCTATGTTATTGATAATTATTTATTTATGTATTTATATATATATATATATATATATATATACACACAGTGGGGCAAAAAAGTATTTAGTCAGCCACCAATTGTGCAAGTTCTCCCACTTAAAAGATGAGAGAGGTCTCCAATTTTCATCATAGGTATACCTCAACTATGAGAGACAAAATAAGACAAAAAAAATCCAGAAAATCACGCTGAAGGATTTTTAATGAATTAATTGGTAAATTCCAAGGTAAAATAAGTATCTGGTCAATAACAAAAGTTCATCTCAATACTTTGTTATATACCCTTTGTTGGCAATGACAGAGGTCAAACGTTTTCTGTAAGCTTTCACAAGGTTTTCACACACTGTTGCTGGTATTTTGGCCCATTCCTCCATGCAGATCTCCTCTAGAGCAGTGATGTTTTGGGGCTGTCGCTGGGCAACACAGACTTTCAACTCCCTCCAAAGATTTTCTATGGGATTGAGAGCTGGAGACTGGCTAGGCCACTCCAGGACCTTGAAATGCTTCTTACGAAGCCACTCCTTCATTGCCCGGGCAGTGTATTTGGGATCATTGTCATGCTGAAAGACCCAGCCACGTTTCATCTTCAATGCCCTTGCTGGTGGAAGGAGGTTTTCACTCAAAATCTCACGATACATGGCCCCATTCATCCTTTCCTTTACATGGATCAGTCGTCATGGTCCCTTTGCAGAAAAACAGCCCCAAAGTATGATGTTTCCACCCCCATGCTTCACAGTAGGTATGGTGTTCTTTCTCCTCCAAACACGACAAGTTGAGTTTTTACTAAAAAGTTCTATTTTGGTTCCATCTGACCATATGACATTCTCCCAGTCCTCTTCTGGATCATCCAAATGCTCTCTAGCAAACTTCAGACGGGCCTGGACATGTACTGGCTTAAGCAGGGGGACACGTCTGGCACTGCAGGATTTGAGTCCCTGGCGGCGTAGTGTGTTTCTGATGTAGCCTTTGTTACTTTGGTCCCAGCTCTCTGCAGGTCATTCACTAGGTCCCCCCATGTGGTTCTGGGATTTTTGCTCACCGTTCTTGTGATACTTTTGACCCCACGGGGTGAGATCTTGCATGGAGCCCCAGATCGAGGAAGATTATCAGTGGTCTTGTATGTCTTCCATTTTCTAATAATTGCTCCCACAGTTGATTTCTTCACACCAAGCTGCTTACCTATTGCAGATTCAGTCTTCCCAGCCTGGTGCAGGTCTACAATTTTGTTTCTGGTGTCCTTTGACAGCTCTTTGGTCTTGGCCATAGTGGAGTTTGGAGTCTGACTGTTTGAGGTTGTGGACAGGTGTCTTTTATACTGATAAGGAGTTCAAACAGGTACCATTAATACAGGTAACAAGTGGAGGACAGAGGAGCCTCTTAAAGAAGAAGTTACAGGTCTGTGAGAGCCAGAAATCTTGCTTGTTTGTAGCTGACCAAATACTTATTTTACTGAGGAATTTACCAATTAATTCATTAAAAATCCTTCAATGTGATTTTCTGGATTTTTTTTTCTTATTTTGTCTCTCATAGTTGAGGTATACCTATGGTGAAAATTGGAGACCTCTCTCATCTTTTAAGTGGGAGAAGTTACACGATTGGTGGTTGACTAAATACTTTTTTACCCCACTGTGTATATACTGTATATATATATATATATATATATACTGTATGTGTGTGTGTGTGTGTGTGTGTGTGTGTGTGTGTGTGTGTGTATACAGTATATACACAATTTGTTATTTTAGAGGAGTGTGTCAAGTTGGTGCCCTTCACATGACTCGATACCCATGGAGTAGCTCTTAGTTTCAAAAAGGTTGGTGACCCCTGCTGTAGACTGTTGAAATGGTGCAACTGCTTACTTGCTTTTCATTACTCTTTTTTTCACTAATTTTCATAGTTTTATTATTCTTATTACTTCTCATTATTGCCATAATCTGTTGGATGATAAATGAATGCTAAACCTTTTTTTTAGTAGATGACACTTTTGAAATTACAACAGACTAATATCAGCAACTATTTTCAGATGTGTATTCAAACTGTAGTGAACAAAAAAAAAACTTTTAACAAGTTTACCTCTCACTAAAATACAGTAAATGATTAATGTGTTTCAGAGTGACATATGTTGCCAATGGCCTGAAAGACTTCTGCCATAGTAGGAAGCTTTAATCCATCAATATAAATGCTGAGCTATGGGGTTTGGTTGAACTCATACTGTAAATAAAGCTCTTGACAACATACAGAGGAGGGGGAAAGAAAACTCCATCACTGATAATGATCTGCAGCAATTTAGAGGGCAGGAAGCAGACAAGTTTGTCCAGCAGTAAGTGAATGAATATTCTTTAAGCGCAGGAGAGTAATTCACTCCCAGGACAAACTGCCCTCCAAGAAGACAAATGTGTGTGCATAATGTTGGGGAGCATTAGCAGACCGAGTTTCCAAGGAAGGACTTACTCTTTATTTAATATACTCCTTGTTGATTGATGGAAGCTGCAAAGCCGTACACGGCAGAGCAAGTCACATTTTGATCAGAATTCTGTACAAATCATTTCTGCTGATGTATCCTTGATGCTCCAAACTCTGCTTCCTCCTTACGTATTGACATCGGCAAAAACCCAAAGGGTGACGTGCCTTCAATTCAGATGCCGCCCAAAAACAATATCCTAAAAGACAGGATGCGATCCAGTATCTAGTCATGACAATATAAATTTGAAAATAGCCCAAGGAGACAAAAAAAAGTGACCCAAGATCACCCCAATTTCTTTCTCAGATTGTCGACTGCCGATAAAGGATAAAGTCCCCTTGCTCATAAAGCTGAATTCCTCGATGCACAGCGAGGCCCTTAAATTGTGTGCAGTGGACCATTGTTTCCTGCAGGGAGTCCGGGGAGATAACTTTGTGCCAGCTAACAATGTCCTCAGCCGGCCGGCCATCGGGCGCTCGGTGCTCCCAGTGCAGGTGAAGCCAGAGTGGTAGTGAGCAGCTGTCAGAGAGGCCTGTAATTGGAGCCCATTGCACCATTAGTCCTGCCCATTAGGCCTGTTATGATCGCTGTCTGTCTCTGCTACACTTCTCCAGTCACTGTCTCCATTTGACCCAGGGCACTCCCTCTTACACGGGTGCAGAGCTGAGACTTAATGACTTGTCACGTGTCCACCTGTGATTCCTGTGACGATCCAGCGTGACATATTCCCGAGCTTGCTGTCTGATCTGTAATGGTCTCCATCCATACGGGGAATTGGAGTGTTCACCCAGGGCACAAAAAGGAAAAAAAAAATGCTGAATGATAGTGCTCTGCTGTTTCTACACAGGCAATAGCAAGTGAAAACCAGAATGCTCAGAGAGAGAAGTAATAGGAGCTGCTGGTACTGACGGACAGTGAGTGAGATGTAAGAGATGGGTTTGCTGTGGACATAAAATCATCAGCTGCCAGCACAAATAATTTGTTTCATAAATGTACTCATGTGGCTGCAGTTCAGAGAAATAAAAGGAAAACTCTTCTCCCCTTTGAACTTCTCCACAGAGGAGGAAACCACTTCCAGCAAACTCAAATGGTCACCAAAAAAGTGCCACAATCCAGTTACTGCAGGATGTAATCCTGGACTGGCTCAGTGTGGTGCAGCACTTTCACTTAATACTCCCATTGATGACTCTGTCAATTCTGTAAAAACAAATTAATCTCAAACATGACACCTGAAAACTGAATCTAATTGGAGCAAAAACCTGTTTGTGAAGCCAGCAGTGGTATTGATCTTCTCCCCATCCAGCTTACGTTGTGCACTAAATGTGTCTCTGCCAGGACAAACAAATAGTGAATTAGCAGGGTGTGCACCAGGGCTCCTGGCTCTCACTGCTTCAGCTGTAACATCAGAGTTATTGTGGCAATGCATTAGGGGAAAGAGCTGAGTTCACGATTGACAGGCACCACTGAAACATAGCAATTTTATGCCGGGTTTCAATACCTTTGGGAGAGAACCGAGAGTTACTTTATACTTGAGAAAATGGAATCTGAGTGAGGGTTATGTTGGCAACACGCACAGTCCCTGGAAACAACTTTTCTTTCTGAGGTAGGAATACAGAGTGCTATGTTGTCTTTACTTGAGATGAAGAATTGAACTGCAATAGTGAAATTAGTTTTTAAATATGAGCTCGTGTTCATTTTGTACATCACATATAGAAAATCTGATATTTGGGCCTAAGATTTAACCATGCAGGTTTTTTAACACCTCTCCCATGCTGCCATTTATCTGTTCATCAGTGAGCATGTTTCCACCACAAGTACTGACACAATTAAAACAAAGGTTGGTAGAACAGTGGAACTTTGGCCATAGAAAACCTCATCAGAGATTTGATTCTGGATGAAGGATTTTTTAACATTGCTATACAGAGCATTTTTTTTTTAATTTCATTAATTCATCACCAAATTATGCATGTAAATTGATTTCAGTTCAATTCAAAGAAGTTTATTTTGAACATAAACCAATAAACAAAAGCATATATATGCAAAAAAATATATATACGTATATATAAACTAGAAAAGCACTCATAGAGCGCATACCTCCGCCAAGGCTCCTTCCGTTTCTCATGGATCACCTCCAAAATGTAATGGGTTTGTGTGTAGGCCTATAGCCACTTGTGGTGAAAATTGCATCAAAGTCTATCCATCAGTTTTGGAGTATTGTCGCTAACACACTGTGAGAAGATAAGAGCCTTGGCTGAGGTATGCATTCTCAGATCATCACCAAAATATACGTCAAATAGGTTCATTTTGTCTTCTTTTAATTATTTATCTTTTGTTCATATAAAAGACAAAAAATAAAATAGAAAGATGTCTTTACCTTCTTTACATGTTTCAACTGCACTGCAGCCTTCGTCTTATATGAACAAAAGATAAATAAATCACCAAAATATAATGGGTTCCTCTCTAGCCCAAGAACCACCTCTGGCAAAAATTTCATCCAAATCCATCCAGTAGTTTTTGTGTAATCCTGCTGCACAAATACAAACAAAGCCCTTGGTGGAGCTACGCACTCTCAGATCATCACCAAAATCTAATCATATGTTCCCCGTGCCATTACACACCTTTCCTGAAAATTTCATCAAAATCCGTTCATAACTTTTCGAGTTATGTTGGTAACAGACAGACAGACAGACAAACCCCGGTAAAAACAGAACCTCCTTGGCGGAGGTAATTATGTTTAAAGGCCAAATGTCACGTAATTTTTTTTTCTAAATGACAACGAATTTAGATAAAATACACATAGCTTAAACCAAATATTCATACCAGAGACCATATCACCCACCTGTATTTACATAATTGCACAAAATACACCAGGTGAAGGCCCCACCTTGCTTGCTGGCTTGTGACAGCCAGTCCAGACCACGCCCATGTTTTTGACATCACCAGTTGTACCCTGGCTACCCTGCCTATCCACATTCACACTTATTAACATTGGACAATCATGACGGAAAGTGACAGCGATTGTGAACAAATTAGTTTAGTTTTGTCTTTTTTTTTTGTCTTTTTTTTTTGTCAGTGGTTCAGACAGTGACAGAGGCATAGAACCTTACAGGTTCGAGCCGTCAGACGGAATCAGATGCTTTGTCTGATGACAACAGTTCCAACAATGACCAGAGAGCAGAGCCAGTGGAAAATGTCATTGAACTGGACATTAATCGCCTCCAGAATTGCGAAGCCGAAGGGGGTCTGTCGAGGGCGCCCCATAAATATTGATTTTTCGGAAGCCATTATTATTACAGTGGAGGAGAGCCGCTGCTGTCAAGAAATTGACCAGATCAATATGAAAATGGAGGCGCATACCCGTCAAGTGAGACGTTTTCGCCGTATTTTGGTGCCAAGCGCGGCTGTGGGGGACGGCGGAGTGGTGGGGGACACTTTTCTGGGAAATGTTTTAAATGTAGTTCGTGTTGTTATTGTCAAATATTTTAAGGAAAATACGGGGAAAATGCAATTTTAGCAAAAATGGGCGTATTGCCATTTCTGTACGCCCAAAAGAAAAATATACAGGAAAAAAAATTGAGTGTGTTGAGGAGCACGTCCTGTGTGTGATCCCCCACAGCTGGTGCTGGCAGATGGCTCAGCGGGAGCTATTATCACTACAATGAGAAGTGTGGACTCAATCAGTCTGATGGCCACGGCGGGCAGATCGCTCAGCGGGAGCTATTATCACTACTGTTCGAAGTGTGGACTCAATCATTAGTCTGATTGTCGGGGCGGGCAGATCGCTCAGCGGGAGCTATTCTCACTACAATGAGAAGTCATTAGGACAATGGTTTAACACTTTAAGCTGTGCAGCGGTTGCGGAACAGAGAGAGATCGCCTTACAAATACAGAATTATGCTTTTTTTTTTTATTTTGCGCCGGACGCTGAGTTGTGTTGTTATTGTCAAATATCCATGAATCCTTAAAATATTTGACAATAACAACACGAGTTGCATTTGGGGCATTTCCCAGAGAGGTGTCCCTTGTTGCTCCGCCGTGCCTTATAGCCGCTTTTTACGGTGTTGAAGTACGGCGAAAAAATCTCACTTGACAGGTATGAAAACATTTCCCAGAGAAGTGTCCCTTATTACCCAGCTGTCCCTGATAGTCCCGTTTTAAGGTATGGGTGAAATATCCAATTTTTTCTTTCTTGTTGCTCACTTCAACCTTCCAGTCTCCATATAAAAAATCAATTGAAATACCCCAAGCATCAAACTAGGGTACAATCTATTTCGTCACTTCCGCCTTCTTCCCCAGGCGATTCCAGGGGCCGTGTCAGGCCAAGCGCGGCAGTTTTAAATTAACGAATATTCCGTTGTTACTGAAGCATATGCACCAAGACCCGAACGGATCGGTTCCCTTTTATATCTAGTTTCAAGATATTTAAAGTACCCTGTTACGTGACATTTGGCCTTTAAGGATGACACTCAGAGTATAAAATACTTTAATTTACATAGCCAAAAAGGTGTGGGGAGAAGTCTAAACTTATAAAATCCCACCCTCTTTCAATCTATACACTACATGTCGGTTATTTTATCTCTTAGTGTGTATTAAAAAAAATATATATATAAGACAGAGAAGAAGACAAAAAAAACTAATGAAATGAAAATGAAAATACAAGACCCAATTTAACAAGCTAAATGAAAACAAAAAAAAACAACAACTAACAGTACTTCATTTGAATAATCATGACTGTTATAACCCTTCTTCCAGCTTGTACCTCATAAACACCATGTTTTTCAGTGATTTAAACTGATGCAGGTTTGGACATTGCCTGAGGCTCCCCTTTAGACCATTCCACAACTTGGCCCCATAAACAGAAACACAGAAACTCCTCCTGATGGTCTTCACCCGTTCTACAATAAAATTCCCTACCTCCCTCAGTTTATACGGCCCTTCCCTATCACTGAATAGCCTCTGAATGTTGGATGGCAATGTGTTGTTTTTAGCTTTGAACATTATTTGTAATGAGTAAAAATCAATCAGATCATGAAATTTCAATTGTCTTGACTGAAAGAAGAGTGGATTTGTGTAATCCCTTTACCCTACCTTGTGTATGATTCGTATTGTTCTTTTTTGAGAATAAAAAGTGGATGTAATGCTGTTTTATAGTTATTGCCCCAGACCTCAATGTGGTGTGTCAAATATGGTAAAACCAGAGAACAGTAGAGAATATGAAGTGAGTTGTAGTCCAGTATCTGCCTGGCTTAATTTAAAACTGAGATGCTCTTAGATAATTTAGTTTGTACTTGATGAATGTGTGACTTTTAGTTGAGTTTGTTATCCATTGTGATCAGTGTTGGGAGAAACGCATTACAGAGTTACAAAGCAACGAGTTACTGTAACGCCACTACTTTTGCAGTAATGTTCTTGATGTGTAGTGAATGTTGTGTGTGTGTGTGTGTGTGGCCCTTGTGGCTTGCCGTACCCACCCTGGTGTGACGTCAGGCAGGCTATGGCCAGAGTGTATATAGTTCCATGTTCCTCAATAAAGTGTGAGTTTGCTGCATGGCATAAGACTCCAGTCTCTGATTTACCGACATAACATTTTGGCGACAAGAGAAAAATCATGGAGGCGTGTGGGCAACCTTCATCTCTACCGCCATTTCTGGAGCGCCCCGTAGAGCCAGCAATTCTGTGGCCGGATTGGATAGCGATGCTTGGGGGATACATCACTGGGCTGGGCCTGGGTAGACCCAACAGAGTTCGAGGACGGGCGCTGCCGGTCCATCATCTCGGCGCAGAGGGTCGGAGAATTCTCGGCATGTTGGGAGAGATGGAGCATTATACGGATGCTGTCGGGCAGCTGGCTGGAGATTTTGCCAAACGTCCAAGGGACAAGAAGCTGGAGCTGTGAGTAGCAAGACTGTTGGCACCAAGAGGAGCTAAGGGTTCAGTCTGTGGCAACGGGAAAGTTAGCGACGACATTAGGTGCACACCAAAATCAAGCTAAAAGCTACCAGCTGGGTATCCAGGGGGGACCAGAGCCCCTGGTTACCAATGACGGCAGGCCAGCCAAGGAACTGAGCACGGTGTGTGACCGTAGCGCTGGTGATGTTGACGGCGTGGTGAGCAATGGCAGCATGAAGGGAGAGCAGCAACTGAAATCAACTGAATCTTCCCCACAGCTGGAGTCCGGGCAGCGGGAGAGCGGGAGCAAGCAGACTGAAAATCCCGGGAAGCAGTAACAACAGCGACAGAGGCAGCGCATCGGAGCGCCTTGGATGATGGAGAGGAGGTGCCGGGCGCCACAGAGGTCTGGCAGGACCTCAGTGCCGGAGCTCAAAGCGCCTTGGACAAGGGTGCTGGGTGTTACGGTGAGGTGCTTGAGTCAACAGTTGACGCTGATGAGCGAGCTTCGGTTTTCCCCAGAGTTCTGCCACAGGGGGCTGGAGTGTTTGGGGCTACAGCAGCAACAACAGCTGCAGCGATGGTGAAGGTGGTCAGGCGACTGACAGGCACGGGCGGACTGCGTGCGGGGCAGCAGCACTGTGGGTCCAGACAAGTGAAGCGGTCGGTGAGGAGAAGAGACATTCTCGCCGGGGAGGTCAGCTTCGACCCTGGGGGCAGGTGGCTGCCAGGGGCGCACGTGCCATGGGGTTGCCCTGGGCTTCGAATCGGTTTTACCCCTGGCTGCCAGCGGACATTGGTGTGACATGAACACTGTAATGTAAATATGTTTATAGGTTTGCATGAGTGTATGTTGTGACATGGGATTCATTTGTGTATTTTAATTAGCTCAGAAAAAAAAAAAAAGGATCTTACTTGAGTTGTTTTTTGGGGTGAATGTGTGAGGTCATTATACGTAGTTCACTGTTCCCTGTCATTTCTTAGTGCATGATTCAGGTCCTAAATTGGGCTGGGTCTGAATTGTGTGTATGTGTTTAGCACTTTTGTATGGGGGAGGGGAATGATGTGTAGTGAATGGTGTGTGTGTGTGTGTGTGTGTGTGTGTGTGTCCCTTGTGGCTTGCCGTACCCGCCTTGGGTGTGATGTCAGGTGAGCTATGGCCAGAGTGTATATAGTTTCATGTTCCTCAATAAAGTGTGAGTTCGCTGCATGGCATAACAGACTTCAGTCTCTGATTTACTGACGTGACAGTGCTGTGTAATGAAATTACTGTTTAAAAATTCAGTAATGCGTTACACTTACTGAAATTTGATCAAATGTGTTACTCGTGTTACTCATTTTATTAATATGGATAGATATTTTTAGTGCAAATGAATGCAAACTGACCCTACGTAGCTGACACAGCCGTCAGTCAAGAGCCTGTTCACTGCTGCAGCCAGCAGCTACAAATGGAACTTGCTCCTGCTGGGAAAAGATGAAGCTATTTTGTTTTTGTGGAAATGGACAGATTATTTTTCCTGTCGCGGTTAAGGACAAACATATTTATGGGCCATGTGAGACCGACTGCAATCTTCAGAAGCGCCTGAGAACAGCAACAAGATCTGACAAAGCTAGCGCTATGCTAACAACACCACTAACATCACTGGCTGGATTTCAAGTACAGGTACACATCTGGACAGTTTGTGACCAAGCAAGAATTAAACTGACTTATTGTCAGATGCATTGTTCCAGAATGAAGCTCTAATAACTGTCATTTCCCATCAGACTGTCATGATGTGGAGCATGGTTGGGGAACCGTGCTCACACTCCTTTATTTAGTCTGATTATTTTTTATGTAATTCCCCACTTCAGTTTAGCATTTATTCTGGTTGGTTTTGGATGCCTTATGTATTTGAGTTTATTGGTTTCTTCTTATGAAAGTTTCTGTTCTCAGTTCTATTATATTGGTGTTTTTCTTATGCACCTATTACCATCCAGTTTTCTATTATTATTATTCTCCTGTTTAGACATAAGCCTTCCCTCAACTTACTTTTAGTCCTTTTTTGTATTTTGATTCCAGTTTGGGTTTTTATCTTGTTCCCGCCTTATGGCTCATTTCTCCCCGTTATATTTTCTGATCTGTTATATTTTGTATTTCCTCTTGTTCATAGTCAACTGTACACTGACAGCGCCTGTGTTACTTCCGCGTTGAGCTCAGGTTCATGGGATGTCACAGCTGTAAGTGTTTGCTCTAATTATTCCTCGCTCATGCCACCCACACCTGTAATCGCTTGTATCATTTCCTTTTGCCTTTTTAATGACCGCTGTGCCACTTCTCGGCACAGCTTCGTCCTGGTTTATCCGACTGTTTATTCCTGTATGTTTGAACGAGTGTGCTCCATCTTTTCCTTCTTTTTCCTGGCATTTCTGTGCACTCCAGCCTGGTCCCGTCCCAGCTATTTTCTCAGTTTTTTTCCTAGACATCAGCCCCGTTTCCTTTGATATTTCCACATGCCATGTCTCCCAGTTCCTGCCTCTAGTTTTGTAAGTTTGTCTTTGTGTTGTTCTTATGTTTGATTATTAAACTTTATGCAAACTCAGAGCTGGCAATTGGTGTCTTCAGTCCGCCCTTGCCAGGGCAATTTATGACACAGACAGCTGAAACTGTGATCCACTGAAGTTAAAACACATTTACTTGCTACCTGGATAAAGATTATTCAAAAATGGATTTGATCTCCAAAAGGAATTTAAGAGACTGGATCATATCTTTGTCACAGCAGACATTTGGATTGTGGCTAATGGACATTTTCTTTGGATCACTGCACAATGGATTAAATCCATAATATTAAAAGTAAGAAACATTGACAGCTTTATGCAGTGTTGCCAACTCACCCTTTTGGAGTGATTCTTTTGGAGTGATTCTCACTCTTTTTCCCTCTCTCTTACTCCACAAACCCTATTTCTCACTCTAAAATGAGGAAATTACTGCCAGTTTTGTGTTGATTTTCTTTAGATTTTTCCCACAATAAGAGCTCTCACTGTAATTGTACTAAAAGCTCTGTCTGAAACAGTCTGTTTTCAGCCTAACATTAATAAGCCCATAATGTAATCCATTAATTAAATTATCTTGCTATGTGTGCAAGATGATTTAAGTATGTATTTAAAAGTAATGTGAAAGTTACTTTTCCAAGTAACTAGTTACTTTAATCATGCAGTAATTGATAAGTAACCCAGTTACTTTTGAAAAGAAGTAACTAGTAACTGTAGCTAGTTACTATTTTTTTAGTAACTTGCCCAACACTGATTGTGATACCTAAGAATTTGTTTTCAGTTACTGTCTCAATGTTGACCCCATCTATTTCTATCTGTATTTGAGGGTTTATTTTACGATTACCAAATATCATTATTTTAGTTTTGTTTAGGTTAAGTGATAATTTGTTCCGATTAAACCAGGATTTCAGTTTGTGCATTTCATGTCTGCGATCGTTGGCCTCATCTCCAACGGACATGAAGCTGAGTACAGAGGGCTTATCCAGGACTTTGTGGACTGGTGCCATCGGAACTGCCTCCAGATCAACGCGAGGAAAACTAAGGAGCTGGTGGTGGAATGCCGCAGGCAAGGACAACCCCTCACAGCACCAGTAAACATCCAGGGAACAGACATTGAGATGGTGACATCCTACAAGTACCTGGGTGTTCATCTGAACAATAAACTAGACTGGTCACACAATACTGACGCACTCTACAAGAAGAGCTGAGGACAGAATATATATAAATAATATATATTTGCATGTTTGTTCCATTTACCTGCAATGCTCCGCACTGTGTGTGTTTATATATTCATCTATTTATTCCATCTAGCTACAACGCTCCACACTGTGTGTGTGTTTGTATATTCACATATTTATTCCATCTAGCTATAATGCTCCGCACTGTGTGTGTTTATATGTTCATATATTTATTCCATCTAGCTACAATGCTCCACACTGTGTGTTTATATATCTATATATTTATTCCATCTAGCTGCAATGCTCCGCATCGTGTGTCTATATATTTATGTTTATATGTACATATGTATACTCGCTGCTCTTGTTTTTTCTTGCCTTCTGATTGTTGGTCTGAGTGTTGCTATCCCTGTGCTGTTGCAATCCTGGAATTTCCCCATTGTGGGACTAATAAAGGCTTATCTTATCTTATCTTATGTATCACATTATCAAGTACTTGTTTAATATTGTCACCAGGAAAAAAAAATATGCTGGTGTCATCAGCAAAAAATACAAACTTCAATCTATTTGACACTTTGCATAATCATTTATATAAAGAAGGAACAGTTTTGGTCCCAAAACTGAACCTTGAGGGACACCACAACAATGTCCAAACATGCAGATGAGAACTCCCCCAACTTTATAAACTGTTGCCTCCCACATCAATAACCTCTTAACCAGGTTAGTGCTACGCCCTTGATTCCATGCCTTTCAAGTTTTTTGATTAATATTGTGTCAAGAGCTTTTTAACGTCAATAAATAATCCAATTGGGTGCTTTTTGTGGTCTATGGAGTTTGTAATTTTTTCTACCACTTCAATTATTGCGTGCTGTAGATCTGTTGGTTCTGAATCTATACTGACTGTCTGTGAGTAGTTGATGTTTTTCAATGATTTTTTTCCTGTCTGATATTGAAGAGTTTTTCTAGAATTTTGGAAAACTATAGTAGCAGGGAGACTGGTCTGTAGTTTGTCAAGTGATGTTTGTTCCTGCTCTTGCAGAGTGGTATGACTTTTGCTAATTTCATATTATGGGGAAATGAACCAGACTGAAAGGACAAATTACAGATGTTATGGGACCTTGGGGGAGTCAGATTATTTAGCATCTCAGACAGAGACAGTGAATAAGCATAGGAGAACAATGCCCAGGGAGTTCCTGGCGAGATGGCAGGAAGGAGTCAAGGACATAGGGGGTTGAATGCAGTGTAATGTAAATGTCATGCTGTGTGTTCAGAAGTGCCATGAAACTTGTGAAGAGTGATTGGGGTAAAAGCAGAGAGCTTGTGGAAATGATTCAGTCTGTTCTGTGCTTGAGAGATGTGAAGTGTGTAATAAACCGTCTGCCATGAATCTGCCTCTTATTTGACACACTCCACACTGGTGACCCAAGACGTATTATGGAACACGAGGCAAGAACCCTGGAGCCGGCCCGGTCGGGAAGCCCCAGCAACGCGTGTGCGGTTTCAGTCAAGCTACCAGACTTCTGGCAGCACAACCCGCGCTCTTGGTTCCACCACACCGAGGCCCAATTCGCCCTCCGGGCAGTAACGGCAGACGACACCAGATTCTACCATGTGGTCGCAGCGCTGGATACCCGCACAGCTCAGCAGGTAGCGAGCTTGCTCAATCAGCCACCAGCCCGCAACAAATACGAGGCGCTCAAGGCTGCGCTCACCTGGCGCTACACGCTCTCGGAATGTGAGAGAGCGGAGAGGCTCCTGAGACGGACCAAGTTAGGAGATGGTTTGGCCATCGACCTGATGGAGAAGATGCTGGCGTTAATGGGCACGGACAACGGGCACTTTCTGTCCGCCCACCTTTTCCTCTGGAACCTTCCATCAGAGGCGAGAGCGGTTCTGGCCAATTCACTGTTGCTGGCCGCGCGTGACTACCGTGCGCTAGCCCAGGAGGCAGACAAGATCATCCTCACCACCTGGGCGATCACAGTCAACCCAGCGGCGGCGGAGCCCAGCGAGATGACCAGAGGAGGCGAGGAGCCACCAACGGTAGCAGCAGCGGGAGCCAAGGAGCGCCAGAGAGACACACTCTGTTTCTACCACCACCGCTTAGGAGAGAATGCACGCAGATGTGCACCACCGTGTCAATTCAAGCGCTCAGGAAAACGCCAAGGCCGGCAGTCGGCAGCAGCTGCGACCCTTGGTAAAGAGAACAAGCTGCTCTACATGACGGACGCGCGCTCGGGGAGGCGTTTCCTCGTGGACACCGGAGCCCAGAAGAGCATCATCCTGCCGACCTACGCTGACCAGCTGGCAGGACCTAGCGGCCCCGGGATGTTGGCAGCAAACGGCTCGGAAATTAAGACCTTTGGTGAGAGGACACTGATCTTATCTCTACACGGCCGTACATACAAGTGGACTTTTGTCGTAGCAACACCGAATTACCATATCCTGGGGGCTGATTTTCTGTGTGCACATGGTTTACTGGTTGATGTTGCTAACAGGCGCCTGGTTAATGCACTGTCCTTTGACTCTCTCCCTTGTACAGCTCGAGCTACCCAGCCAACAGCACAAGCCAACGTCACAGCTGCAGGCGGTAAGTTCCACGCACTGCTCACTCAGTTCCCAGCACTCACGGTCCCGACATTTTCGGCGGCCATCGCTAAACTGATGTAAGCCATCGCTAAGCTGATGTAAGCCATCGCTAAACTGATGTAACTCTATACAGACCTGCCCTTGATGGTGTATGCTGTGTGCTGGAAGATAAAGCACTGACATGGAAGTTCTGAGTCTGAGAGGACTTTTATGGGGCCTTCATAGTAACTGAACTAGCCTCATTCTTCTAGGTCTGACTATCAGCAGCCACGTCACTACATCTGGAGGAAGTAATCAAACTAAAAATGTTTTCAGTTTGTCATCTGAGAGAATCGGTCAGAAAGCGACTGGCTGCTGCTGCTGACGAAATAACAACAGAGTTCAAAGAAACCATGGACCAGAACGAGGAGGAGATTGACCATCAGAATAGACTGATGCTAGCTCTGACCATCAGGAGCCATGTCACAACATCCAAGGAAAGTAATCAATCTGAAAAGATGTTTTCAGTTCATTGTCTGAGAAGGTTGGCCAGAGAGCGACTGGCTGCTGCTGCTGCTGAAATAATAACCGAGTTTGAACAAATCATTGACCAGTATGAGGACGAGATTGACCGTCAAAGGAGACTGCTGAATATCTGCTGGTGCTCCCAGATAAAGACACACAGAATAGACTTCCCACAACAACCTGACTGTAAGGAGGAGGTTCTGGTTGACCAGCAGCTTTGGAACCAGGAGAGGATCTCCATTCTGGAACAGCAGGAACTAGAACCTTCACAGATGAAGGAGCAGCAGGAGCCAAAACCTCCATGTGTTAATGAGGAAGAGGAGGAGCTCTTCATCAGCCTGGAGGGAGAACAGCCGGTAGTCAAGTTGGAGGCTGAAACCTTCATGGTGACTCCTATTTCTGAGGAAAACAAGCAGAGTGAAGCAGAACCAAACAGTGAGCAGGTCCTCTCTCACAACTGTACTGCAACTGAGATCCAAGATGAGGAAGGAAACCGGCATGTAGATTCAAAATCAGTCACAGAAGAAGAACCAAAACCAAAGAAAAGACAACTGAAAACAAGAAGTCACAGTACCAGTGATGACGACTCTCTGACCTCAAAGACTTTCTGTGAGAATGAAACAGGTAAAACACAATAGGGTCACTACTCCTCACTTTACTGAATTCTGGGTCTACAAATAAGTTTGCTGGAGTATCGCTATCATACTTCTTCTTCTATCATATATCTTCTTTCCGGTTCCGGCTCTGCCGGACCGGCGGCGCCACACGAGTCGGCTGCCTGTTGCAACAGCCTTTTTTTTTTTTATCTTCCTTCTTCTTTATACACCTTTCACTCTGTATATATATCATGGACGCACGGATCGCCCCGGGGGTCTCCCGGGTCGGCGGACGGAGCCACGGTTTGCAGCGGGAGACGTTACAGCGGGGAGGAGCTAGTGCTAGCTAGCACTTGGCCGCCGCCCAGTGCTAATGGGAAACTCGACATACCGGGAGCTGTAGCGAAAACGAAGCGGGTGCCGGGCTGGAGTTTAGGCGGCGTGAAAGAAATATAAGACAGAATAATAAAGAGCGATGGCAAGAACCAAGCAGACCGCCCGTAAAATCTACTGGAGGAAGAAGCCCCCCAGGAGACAGCTAGCCACCAGGGCTGCTCGGAGAGGCGCTCTGGCCACCGGCAGAGTGAAGAGGCCTCGCCGTCACAGGTCCGTGGCTCTGAGAGAGATCCGTCGCTACCAGAAATCCACGGAGCTGCTCATCCGTAAGCTGCCCGTCCAGCGCCTGGTGAGGGAGATCGCTCAGGACTTCAAGACCGTCCTGCGTTTCCTGAGTTTCGCCGTCATGGCTCTGCAGGAGACCAGCGAGACCCACCTGGTGGTCTCTTCTTCGCTAAGGGGGTCACCATCATGCCCAAAGACTTCCAGCTGGCCCGCTGCATCCGCGGAGAGAGAGCTTAGACTTTCTGCTGCACATTCACCAGCCATAATGCTCTGCACTGTGTGTCTATATATATACATTTATAGTAATATGGACATATGTTTGCTAGATGTTGTTTTTTCTTGCCTTCTGATTGTTGCTCTGAGTGTTGCTGTCCCTGTGCTGTTGCAATCCTGGAATTTCCCCATTGTGGGACTAATAAAGGCTTATCTTATCTTATCTTATCTTAAACACGGGGTGGAACACTTTATCACCACCACCGGGCCGCTCGTTTTTGCAAGACCTTGGCGCTTGGACGCAGCTAAACTGGCCATAGCGCGCGAGGAGTTCGCTAACCTGGAAAGGTTGGGCATCATCAGGCGTTCAAACAGCCCATGGGCATCCCCGCTACACATGGTCCCTAAGGCTGAGGGGTTGTGGCGACCGTGCGGTGATTACCGCAGATTGAACAACGCCACAGCGCACGACCGCTACCCGATTCCCTATATTCAGGATTTTTCCGTTCACCTCGCCAGAGCACGCATTTTTTCCAAAATAAGCCTGGTCCGCAGTTACCACCAAGTCCCAGTGCGCGTGGAGGACGTACCCAAAACAGCAGTAATAACTCCGTTCAGTTTATTCGAGTTCCTGTGCATGTCATTCGGGTTAAAAGGCGTGGCACAGACATTCCAGTGCATGATGGATGCGATGCTGCGTGATCTCCCGTTCGTGTTCGTCTACCTGGACGATATCCTGGTAGCCAGTGCGTCCGAAGACGAACACGAAACCCACCTCAGGACGGTTTTCCGGAGGTTGGAGGAGCACGGGTTAATAATCAACACGGCGAAATGCCAGTTCGGCGTGACGGAGATTGATTTTTTGGGGCACCGCGTCTCTCCGGAAGGAGCGATCCCGTTGCCCGACAAAGTGTGCGCCGTGGCAGATTTTCCCGGGCCTCAGATGGTCAGGGCGCTGCAGGAATTTTTGGGGATGGTGAACTTTTATAACCGCGCTCAAGAAACAGAAACCCATGGATAGGGTCGAATGGACCCGGGAGCGGGAATTCTCGGAGGTTAAAGCAGCCCTGGCAAACGCTGCACTGCTGGTGCATCCGGACCAGCGGCCCGGATAGCGCTCACCACCAATGCTTCAGACGTGGCCATAGGGGCTGTCGTAGAGCAGGGCATCGCCGGTTCTTGGCAGCCACTCGCTTTTTTCAGCAGAACCTTGCGCGACAGCGAACGTAAATACAGTGCGTTCGACAGAGAGTTTCTGGCTCTCCACCTGGCCATACGCCACTTCCAGTTCTGGCTGGAAGGGCGCAGCTTCACCGCGTTCGTGGACCACAAGCCACTAACGTTTGTGATGGCCAAGGTTTCAGAACCGTGGTCGGGCCGGCAGCAGAGACAGCTGGCAGAGTTTACTACCGATATTCAGCATGTGTCCAGTAAACTGAATGTGGTGGCGGACTGCCTCTCGCGCACCGTGGTGACCCCGGTCTATGTGGGGATAGATTACGCAGCCATGGCCATGGAGCAGAATAGCGATGCAGACGTGTGCGCGCTCCAGTCTGGACCAACACGGTTAAGGCTGGAGAGCAGGGTGCTGTAAGACGGCATGCCCCCCCTAATCTGCAATGTCTCCACGGGACACCCGCATCCGGTGGTCCCGGTCGCGTGGCGCCGCCACGTGTTTGAGTCGGTTCACATTCTGGCGCACCCAGGAGTGCGCGCGTCAGTCAAAATGGTGGGAGAGAAGTTTGTGTGGCCGAGCCTATGCAAACAAGTAAAAGAGTGGGCTGCAGCCTGCGTGGCGTGCCAGCGAGCCAAGGTACACAGACACACAAAGGCTACCTTGGAGCCATTTCCGGTACCGGCTAAGAGGTTCGACCACGTTCACGTGGACCTCGTGGGGCCCCTCCCGCCATCACAGGGGTGCACGCACCTCCTGACAGTGGTGGACCGCACCACGCGCTGGCCAGAAGCAGTCCCGCTGGCGGCAACCACGTCCACAGACGTAGCACGCGCTTTTTTGACAGCATGGGTGGCGCGTTTTGGAGTCCCGTCGGACATTACATCCGACAGGGGCCCGCAATTTGTTTCCGACCTCTGGTCCACGATGGCCCGTAGCCTGGGGGTTACAATTCATCGCACAACCGCGTACAACCCACAGGCCAATGGTTTATGCGAGCGTTTTCATAGTTCACTGAAAGCAGCACTCAGGGCTTCACTGACGGATGCAAATTGGGTAGACAGGTTGCCGTGGGTTTTATTGGGGTTGCGCTCCGCGCCGGCAGAGCTTGTTTTTGCGCAGCTCCTACGGCTGCCCGGGGAATTTTTGCCAGATAATCCCACGCCGGACAGCTCCCTGTCTCAGCTTTTGCAGCGTAGCTCAAACACAGGCACGCTGCCGGGCCCTGCCCACCACTGTTTTCCGCGTGTTTTCGTGCCTAAATCTTTGAAGAGCGCGGAGTTCGTGTTTGTCAGACATGATGCCCACCGTCCTCCATTGCACCCACCCTATGATGGACCGTTCAGAGTGTTGGAAACAGGGGATAAGCATTTTTTGCTAGACTTGGGGGGTAGGTGGGAGAAAATTGGCATAGACAGACTCAAACCCACTTTTGTAGTGGCGGACGAGCAAGTGCTGTTGGCTAGGGTCCCTGGGCGTGGAAGACCCCCACGGAGAGCTCCCCAGGGAAGCGATTCACCAGGGCAGCCTGACGGACAGAGTGAGGTTCCCCCCCACCTCGCCACGGCCCACCCGCAGTCAGACACACTCCCAACAGCCCCCCACCGGCACAGCAGCGCCGCGGAGGCGGTAAACCCCAGTTGCAGCAGATATGAGAGGAGACTGAAGCCAAAATGGCATGTGAACTGATGTTCTATTGTTCTATCTAAGATGCTGGGGGGCGGTATAGGACCTTGGGGGAGTCAGATTATTTAGCATCTCAGACAGAGACAGTGAATAAGCATAGGAGAACAATGCCCAGGGAGTTCCTGGCGAGATGGCAGGAAGGAGTCAAGGACATAGGGGGTTGAATGCAATGTAATGCAAATGTCATGCTGTGTGTTCAGAAGTGCCATGAAACTTGTGAAGAGTGATTGGGGTAAAAGCAGAGAGCTTGTGGAAATGATTCAGTCTGTTCTGTGCTTGAGAGATGTGAAGTGTGTAATAAACCGTCTGCCATGAATCTGCCTCTTATTTGACACACTCCACAATGTATGTTAATGGCTTTAAAATAGAGTGAAAAACCTTTTTTACTAGTGCCATGTCTATGCCATTATAGTTAGTGGATGCTTTATTCTTACATTTATTTACAAAGTTAAGTATTTCCTTTTCACTGACTGCTGTAAAAAACATTGAACTAGGATTTCTGTCAATTAATACATCGTTCAAGTCATTTGATGGTCTTGGTTCCTCAATTTTTCCTGCAGAGTCGGGTCCTATATTTACAAAAACATTGTCAAAATTATCTACCATATGATTCATATCATAGTTATATCACTGTCAATAAAATATCTAGGATATCTGGTTTGTATTGAATGTCTTTGTAATACATTGTTTAGTAATCACCATATTCCTTTAATATTATTTCTGTTGTCCTTTAGTAATTGATAGTAATATTCCTTCTTACACATTCTTATGATAAGATAAGATAAGATAAGATAAGATAAGATAAGCCTTTATTAGTCCCACAACGGGGAAATTCCAGGACTGCAACAGCACAGGGATAGCAACACTCAGAGCAACAATCAGAAGGCAAGAAAAAAAAAGCAAACAAGCAAGAGCAGCTAATATACATATATACATATTACTATAAATATATATATATACACACAGACACACAGTGTAGAGCATTGTACCTGGATGGGATAAATATATGAGTATATAAACACACAGTATGGAGCATTGCAGCTAGATGGAATAAATATGTAAATATATAAACACAGTGCGGAGCAATGTAGCTAGATGGAATAATATGTAGATATATAAACACACAGTGCGGAGCATTGTAGCTAGATGGAATAAATATGTAAATGTATAAACACCCACAGTGCAGAGCATTGTTGCTAGATGGGATGAAACAGCACAACCGTCTACTTAGTTATCCTACATGGTATGATTATGTGCCCATACATATTCTCACCCTCCGTAGCTACCGGTATTTTCCTAGTTGTATGCCGGAGGGGACCATTGTGTAAGTCTATTGCATCTTTTGCATTCAAAAAACTATTAGGTTGTTACGTCTTTTTGCTATCTCTGCGAGCAGCCCTGCTTAGGTTGTACAGTCTGACAGCCGTTGGTAGGAAGGACCTGCGAAACCTCTCGGTTGTGCACCTGGGATGATGTAGTCTGCTGCTAAATGAGCTCCTCAGTGCATTCAGTATGTCCTGCATAGGGTGGAACTCGGACTCCAGCAGAGATGACAGTTTAGCCACCGTCCTTCTCTCTCCTATCTCCTCCACCGGATCAAGGCGCTGCCCCAGGACGGAGCTAGCTTTCTTGATCAGTTTGTTCAGTCTCTTCCTATCGGCTGCAGTAATGCCACTGCCCCAGCAGACCACTCCAAAAGTGATGGCTGATGCCACCACCGTGTCATAGAATGTCTTCAGCAGTGCCCCTTGTACACCAAAAGACCTGAGTCTCCTCAGTAGGAACAGCCTGCGCTGTCCCTTCTTGTAGAGTGCATCAGTATTGTGTGACCAGTCTAGTTTATTGTTCAGATGAACACCCAGGTACTTGTAGAATGTCACCATCTCAATGTCTGTTCCCTGTATATTTACTGGTACTGTGAGGGGTTGTCCTTGCCTGCGGCAGTCCACCACCAGCTCCTTAGTTTTCCTCACATTGATCTGGAGGCAGTTCCGATGGCACCAGTCCACGAAGTCCTGGATAAGCCCTCTGTACTCAGCTTCATCTCCATTGGAGATGAGGCCAACGATCGCAGAGTCATCAGAGAACTTCTGTAGATGGCAGTGTGTTGTGTTGTGTGAGAAGTCCGCAGTATAAAGGGTGAACAGGAAGGGAGCCAACACCGTTCGCTGGGGGGCCCCCGTGCTACTGATGATCGTGTCGGACACACAGTCCCGGGTTCTCACAAACTGAGGCCGGTTCATGAGGTAGTCCAGGATCCATGATGACAGGTGCTGGTCCACCCCTGCGCGCAGCAGCTTGTCCTTCAGGATCATCGGTTGGATGGTGTTGAAAGCACTGGAGAAGTCAAAGAACATGATCTTCACCACATTCCCGGGCTTCTCCAGGTGGGACAGAGAACGGTGAAGGAGGAAGATCACCGCATCCTCCACCCCAATGCCATGCTGGTAGGCGAACTGGAGTGGATCCATCACTGGTTCCACCAGGGGGCAGAGGTGAGCAAGGAGCAGTCTCTCCAGGGTCTTCATCAAGTGGGACGTCAAGGCCACCGGTCTGTAGCTGTTCAGGTCTTTGGGGTGGGAAGTTTTTGGTACAGGTACCACACAAGATGTTTTCCACAGCTGTGGTACCCTCCCCAGCTTCAGGCTCAGGTTGAAGATGTATGTCACAATCCCACACAGCTGGTCTGCACAGGACTTGAGGAGCTTTGCGCTGATGCCGTCCGGTCCCGACGCCTTCCTCGCCTTGATCTTCCTCAGCTCCGTCCTCACCTGGGTCCTGGTCAGGGTCAGGATGGGGGGCTGTGTGTTGGGAGTGGGGGGGTGTTGGTGGAGTGGGGAGTGGGCAGCAGGACTTGATGTCTTTACAGGCAGCAGTGGTTGTTGTGCAGTCAGGGGGGAGGGCGGTTGGTCAAACCTATTGAAAAACAAATTCAGATTGTTCGCCCACTCCCTGCCCCCCGTGGCCTGGGGGGGAGGTATTCTGGAGCCCAGAGATGGTTTTGAGGTTTCTCCAGACCCCGCTGATGTCGCTTTGTTGCAGCTTGTCCTCCATCTTCCTCCTGAAGCTGTCCTTGCCTTCTCTGATCTTTCTCCTCAGCTCCCTCTGTACGGACTTCAGCATCTCCCTATTCCCCGACCTGAAGATCCTCTTCTCTCTCAGAAGTGTTTTAATCTCAGGGTTGATCCAGGGTTTGTTGTTTGAGCAACACCGTATGGTCTTGGTGGGAATGGATTTGTCCGCACAGAAGCTGAGGTAGTCCGTGAAGGTGTGAATGAGGCCATCGATGTCCTCACCATGTGGATCACAGAGCTGCTTCCAGGCGGTGGCTTCAAAACAGCCCTTTAGAGTGTCCATTACCTCCTCAGACCATAACATCACTGTGCGCATGGCCGGGGGTTGTCTGTGCACTAGGGGTTTGTACACCGGCCGGAGATGAACCAAGTTGTGATCCGATCTCCCGAGTTGGGGGAGTTGTGATGAGGTGTACGCCTCCTTAGTGTTTGCGTAGAATAAGTCCAGTGTTTTATTGTCTCTAGTGTGGCATGTGACATACTGGGTAAACGTGGGTAGAATGGGAGACAGTGAAACATGGTTGAAATCGCCTGAGATGAGGAGAAGAGCATCTGGGTGTTCTATCTGCAGCCTGCTGGTTACTGAATGGATGACGTCACGCGCTTTCCCAGCGTTCGCCGTCGGATTTGCATAAACAACAATGCAGATCACGTGTGAGTGTTCTCTCGGGAGATATGTAGGCCGCATGCTAACAGCTAGCAACTCAATGTTGGTTAGATATTGATTAGTTTATTTTTTTATTTTATATCTGTTTTCAGCCTCTTCAGTTCTCAGCTTAATAAAATCTCATTTTGCATACATTTTTCTTTTTACAAACATTTTTGAAGTCCTTTGGCAATCCATGGGCAATTGATATATTTCATTTTCCTGGTATAGTGTTTGATTGGACAGTTTTTATCATATAAAGATCCTAAATTTTTTTAGGAATGTATTATACGCCTCATCAATATTTTTTCTCTGTATACATTGTCCTAATTTTGCATTGAAAAATCATATTTAAATGAGTTAAGTGATTCCTCTGTCCTCAGATGTCTGTATTCTATTGTTTTGGTTGGTTTCTTGTCTTTTGTGGTGCTGGCATAAACTGAAAAAAAAAGGTAGGTGATCACTTATATCACTTATTAACAATCCACTGATTATGTTATTGTTAATATCATTTGTGAATGTATTATCTAATAATATGGCACTGAGTGGTTATTCTAGTGGGTCTAGGGATTTTTGGATAAAGGCTCATACTAAACATGGTATTTATAAAATTATTGGTTTCATTGTGGTTATTAGGATTCAGAAGGTCTATGTTTAAGAATGAAAACTGTTGAAGGTGAAAACTGGTTTATGAGAAATTTTTGAAAATGATTCATCTATCCAGTCTTTAAATGAATCCACACTAGAGTCTGGTGTTCTGTATATGCAGCTAATTATTATATTTTTTCTTCATTCTATACTTACTTTGATAGTTATACATTCCAATAAATTATCAACAACAGTTGACAAATTATTGATTACTTAAAAGATGATTTCTTTATCCACAAACAGGGCCATTCCTCCTCTAGCTTTATTCTGTCAATTTATATACTTAAGATCTGTTATGATCTGAGCACAGGGGATTCCACTGTGCTCAGTCTCATGTTTTGTTTTGGTTTTTTTTCTCATATTTGTATATTTGTTGTACTTTGTGTTCTTTGCTTCCTGTATTTTTATTCCATGGTTGATTTTCGTATATCTTGTATTGTTTCTGATTCTTCTTATTCCCCTTGTTTATATCATCATAGTTTTGCTACTTCTTTATTTAGTATTTGTTTGTATTTATTCCTTAGTCCTTATATGTTGGCATTTAGTTCTCTATATTGTACTGTTGTGTTTTCTCTCTCTTTCTCTCTCCGGGGCTGCAGCTGTCAGTGGCACTTCCAGGTTTCTTGCTTTGTTGTGGGCGGTGCTCCTGTCAGCTGTCAGTCCCGTCTTCTCCCTCTCATTACTCCCAGCTGACCCCAGTTGTAATCATTGTTACCTCCTGCCCACTCATGTGATCCACACTTGTTATCACTTGTTATCATTTGTTTCTGGCCCTATTTAACCCTCCTGTTGTCCTCATATTCTGTATACGCCCCGTGTCCTCCGGGTCAAAATGATCCGTCTTCACTAAACCCACAATATAAGCAGCTTAATTGAATTTTAAACACCAAATTTTATTTTGCTTGAATAAAATACAGTGTATACAGTATTTTATATACAGTGTGCTTGCAGCACACTGTATGTGTTTTACAGTCCTTCTTTAGCTGGCAGAACTGACATCTCTTCCTCTTACTTGCCCCAGCTGGGGCAGCGGCTGTGGCAGCTAGATCCTCAGGTTGATCAGGAGTTCCTGCACTCTGAATAGCTTTCATAACTGCTGCAGAGGCTTCTGTGCAGGGGACATGCTTCCTTCTTTCAATGAATGGAGTTACAAGTGCCTTTCCTAGCTGCTCCAGAAACACCCTTCTCTTGTTCTGCTTACGAGGCATCCAGGTCGGGTTGAGCTCTCTCCAAATCACAAAGGCATTGTAGGAGGAAACATCAATGATGTTGTGGAAGATGACCAGGGGCCAGCGGGCAGTCATCCTTCTGCAGCTGCATGTCCCAATCACCTTATCTAGGTTGTCCACACCTCCTTTGTTGCAGTTGTAGTCTAGGATGATGGCTGGCTTCCTGTCCTCATGATTGCTAATGGCAGTGTCTTTGTGCTGTGTGCTCAGAAGTACTACATTCTTGTTTCTTGTTTGTTAAAAGGAAAGTCTCTCTTTCAGCTTCAGGGTTTTCTTCTTCTTCTTCTGAAGATGATTCATCATGCTCTGGGTTGTATTCCTCAATATCTTCTTCTTCTGATACATCCTCCACTTCCTCTTCTGAATCAGAGTTGTCTTGCTGGACATCAGAAAAAATCACCTCTATAGCCTGTTCGACGGTATAACGCGCACTCATGGCTTCAGCACAGAGAGAATTTGGGGTACTGTCATCTGCAGCACCTTTATAACCTCTGGAAATCCACCTGTCTTGTCTTGTTTACGTCTGCTACTGATTGATCTGAGACCGATCAAAGGCACTGCAGTCTGCGAGAAGGCCACCTGTCTTGTCTTGTTTACGTCTGCTATTGTGTTGTTTACATCTGCTACTGATTGATCTGAGACAGAACTAAAACATTCTCACATTCTGTGGTGTGTAAATAACTCAGTGACTGTGATTTCAACTCAATTTGACTGTCGGGTCATTTTGACCTAAAGATGACCTTTGTACCTTTTTTTGTACAGCTTACAAGGAAATGTGAATAAAGGCAACAATTCACGTATCCTAATGTTGGGGTCAATCTAGGAAAAGTCATAAAATTTTAAGTTGAAAAAATATTGTTTAGGGGGATTTTTTTTGGTTTTTAACACAGTGGCAGTTCATTTTGACCCGAGGACAACAGGAGGGTTAAAGTCTGTTATTTCTCTTCTTCGTTGCTGGAGTCTAAGCTAACTCATCTCCACCAGAACCCTTCCCCTGTTCTGGTGAGCCCCGTGTCTTCTACTCATTCATCCATCCGTAAGTTTGTTTTGTGTTCAGTTTGGATTTTTGTGTTGGTGCACCATTTGGACTTGTTTTTTGTTAATAAACATCACAAACTACAGTTCAGCATCTGGGTTGCTTCTTTCTGCCCCAAGGGGCAATTCATGACAGTAGACTCCAGCCAGCAAGAGACCCAGCTGCTGTAGTTTGTGGTTATCTTTTTGTTTCACTCACCTGTTTTTGGAGCTCATCATGTCCCCAGCAAGCCGACCTCCAGCAATCAAAGGGAGATCGGCAGCGGGGTCCCCGAGTGTAGAGGAGCAGTGGGCTGCTGATTTCACCCAGAGCTTTGTGGATGAAGCTCTCACCTCCCGCAGCCCTAAGAAGATCTGAGAGAGCATGGATTCAGCGACCGGTATTGTCGAAGCGCACGCTGGGTTGTGGAGGTATCCCCAGTTTGCGAAGTTGCTGGCCACGGTCTCCATCCTGCAACAGTCTTTCCCCGGGGTGACATGGGGGCTGCCTCCGGTGAACCCGAAGCCGACACGGAAGCGCGCTCCGCAGCAGATGCCTTGCTCCACCTCCAGTTCGCCCATTCCTGCTCCCACTCCGCCGGCTCCAAGGCACCACCACCCAGCTCCGGACCACCAGAGGAACACCCCGTCCTGTCAGGCAGGATTTTTTCCCTCGACAAGTCAGACAATCCCCACAGCAGCTCCTTCTTCTAGTTTGCCTTCGCCGGCTGTCCCGTCAGCCTTCTCCTTCTCCTTGGCTGCTGCGACTCCCGTCTCCTCGGTGTATCCTTCCACTGCTGAAGGTTTGGCTGTTTCCTCTCCAGCTCCACCCGTCGATGTGGCTGCAGGGGCTCCTCAACGTTTCCCTGGGAGGCCCTCTTCAACTGAGATCACGGAGCGGTTTGACCCTACACCTGCTGCCACAGAGAACATCGTGCCTCAGGAACTCAGGCAAGTGTCTTTTCATTTTCCAAGATGTTATGATGATATGCCTTGCCTGATGAGGCTAAGTCATTGCAGTCCCCTGAGTCCTCACCATCTGCTGCAGCCCACACCATCTTACCTGCTCTTTCCGTGTCTATTTTCCCCGAGTGTCCGCCGGTCCCAGGGTTGAGCCGCCAGGTGATGAAGAAGCCTGCGGTCCTGGTGGACCTGGTACCAGCCCCGCAGCCATGGTCTGAACAGAGGAAGAGCACTGCCAGCAATCCAGAGCCTGCGCCGGCGACTGAGTATCCCCGGGCTTCAGCTGAGCAGAATCCAGTGCCAGCAGGAAACTGACCCCCTGTATCCATGCCAGACAAGCTACCTGCATGGGATGCCTCGCTGGGGGGTCCCAGGACCGCACCTACCACCATGCCTGCTGCAGGGGCCGCCGCTGCAGAGTTGAAGCTGGACCTCCAGAGGATCAGGCCCGAGACATTGTCACCTGGCTCGACAGAGTCCTGGACGGTGGTGGAGCTTGAGCTCAGGCAAGTGCTCTTCTTTGTTTTCAGTCTCTTTTTTGGAGAGATCTTGCCTGGCTCTTGGTGGGGAGAGCTGAGTGCAGCTGTTGGCTGCACCCGAGCTCACCTCGCCTGGCTCAACTGCCGCGGGTGACCCTGACCCTGTGTCTCTGTTCCCATGTCTGAGCCTTTCCCCAGGGTCACCGAGGTTTGTCCAGCTTTGCCAGGGATCTCCGTGGGTGCTTCGTCCCAGCCCGGGGACCCGTGGGTGTTGCTCCCCCTTCAGCTGAGGTTGTCGCGTGTGCTCCATCCCAGCCCGGGGCCTCCGTGGGTGCTGCTCCTCCTCCAGCTGGTGTCTTTGCGGGTGCTCTATCCTAGCCCGGGGCCTCCAAGGGTGCTGCTTCCCCATCAGATGAGGTCGTCACGGGTGCTCCATCCCAGCCAGGGATCTCAATGGGTGCTGCCCCCCCTCCGGTTGAGGTCTTCGTGGGTGCTCCGTCCCAGCCCGGGGCCTCTGGGGGTGCTGTGTCCTAGTGGAGGACCATCGTGGGTGCTGCGCCTCAGCCCAAAACAAACATGGGTGCTGTGCTCCAGTGTGGACAAGCCGTGGGTGTTACCCTCCAGCCCGGGGGCCACTGTAGGTGCAGCTGTGGCCCAGTCTAGGTCCACCGAGGGTGCAGGGTTGGCACAGTCCAAGTCCACCATGGGTGCAGCCTCATTTCAGCCCAGAGCCACCGCGGGTGCAGCTTTACTCCAGCCCGGAGCCACCGCTGGTGCTGCTTTGCTCCAGCCCGGAGCCAAGGCGGATGCTGCTTTTCTCCAGCTTGGAGACACTGTGGGTGCTGTGATGTCCCAGTCCGGGACCACCGAGGTGTCGCAGAGCAGTCCAAAAGCGTCGGGGTCCCCTCTCCTCTGCCCGAAGCCATCGTGGTTCCCTCTCCTCTGCCCAAGGCAGTCGTGGTTCCCTCTCCTCTGCCCGAGGCCATCGTGGTTCCCTCTCCTCTGCCCAAGATCATTGTGGTTCCCTCTCCTTCGCCTGAGGCGATTGTGGTTCCCTCTCCTCCACCTGACATCGCCATGGTTTCCCCAACTCCTCTGTGCCCTTCTTTGCTGGGCTTCCCCGTGGAGCAGCCACCTCCTGGGTCACCTCTTCTGTTTAGGTGGCTAAAGAACTCTGGCCGACCACCTGACAGACTGTGTGCTGTGGGGTTGGGTGGCTGGCCCACATTCTCCAGCAGGCCACCCGATTCGTTCCATCACGTCATCTGCCAGGTCTGGGACATTAGCAGACCACCTGAACTGTCTAGCTCTCTGGTCCAGGGGGCCTATGTGCCTGGTTCCGCATGGGTGTGGGTCCTGAGCGGGGTTTTTGTTTTGTTCCCTCCTAGCCTGTTCCCCCCACCAAACACCCAGGGTGGTTTTTTGTTATGCTCCTTTTTTGGGGGGGAGGGGGGAGTCTTCTTCTGTTTTGATATGACTCTGAGTGTCTGGTATTCACCCCTTGACAGGGGGGCTCTGTTATGATCTGAGCACGGGGGATTCTGCCATACTCAGTCTCATTGTTTTGTTTTATCCTCATATTTGTATATTTGTTGTACTTTGTGTTCTTTGCTTCCTGTATTTGTATTCCATGGTTGATTTTCGTATATCTTGTATTGTTTCTGATTCTTCTTATTCCCCTAGTTTATATCATCATAGTTTTGCTACTTCTTTGTTTAGTATTTGTTTGTATTTATTCCTTAGTCCTTATTTGTTGGCATTTAGTTCTCTATATTGTACTGTTGTGTTTTCTCTCTCTTTCCCTCTCCGGGGTTGCAGCTGTCAGTGGCACTTCCGGGTTTCTTGCCCTGTTGTGGGCGGTGCTCCTGTCAGCTGTCAGTCCTGTCTTCTCCCTCTCATTACTCCCAGCTGACCCCAGTTGTAATCATTGTTACCTCCTGCCCACTCATGTGATCCACACCTGCTATCACTTGTTATCATTTGTTTCTGGTCCTATTTAAGGTCTGTTATTTCTCTTCTTCTAGAGATTTCTAACTCCTTGGTTCAACACAGAAACTCGTAGCTTAAAACAAAAGACTCATCAATTAGAAAGAAAATGGCATTCCACGAAATTAGATGAACTCTATCTAGCTTGGAGAAATCATCTTGTATAAAAAATCTCTTAGCAAAGCTAGAACAAGTTATTATTCCACATTAATAGAAGAGAGCAAGAATAATCCCAGGTTTCTTTTCAGCACTGTAGCCAGGCTGACAAAGAGTCAGGACTCTGTCAATCCTTGCATTCTCTTAGAGCTTACTAGTCAGGACTTTATGAACTTTTTCAATAATAAAATTTCATCTATCAAAGATAAAATCAGTCAGATTCTTCCCACCGTTAACTTAAACACATTAATTACTACAACTCCTTCAACTGATATCTGTTTGGATGAATTTACTCCAAGTGACCTTTTAGAGTTAGATAAAATAATTTCCTCATCCAAGCCTTCATCTTGTCTATTAGACCCTATTCCTACCAGGTAATTTAAAGAAGTCTTCCCATTTATTGGTAGTTCTATTCTTGAAATAATCAATTCTTCATTAACATTAGGCCATGTACCACAGGCTTTTAAAACTGCTGTAATTAAACCCTTTCTCAAAAAGCCAACGCTGGATCCAAGAGTTTTAGGTAGCTATAGACCAATCTCTAATCTGCCTTTCATTTCAAAAATCTTAGAAAGAGTTGTTGCTACACAATTATTTGACCACTTGCAGGGAAGTGGTTTATTTGAAGAGTTTCAATCTGGGTGTAGAATACATCATAGTACTGAAACAGCTTTAGTGAAGGTCACTAATGACCTCCTTATCACATCTGATAATGGACTTGTTTCTGTACTTGTCCTTTTAGACCTTAGTGCAGCTTTTGATACTGTCAATCATAATATTCTACTTGATAGATTAGAACACCATGTTGGACTTAATGGAACTTCGCTGCAGTGGTTTAGATCATATTTATCTGATAGGTTCCAGTTTGTTCATGTCAGCAATGAGTTTTCTTCCAACTCAAAGCTCAGTCACGGAGTTCCACAGGGATCTGTGCTAGGCTTTATTCTTTTAGGTTTATATATGCTTCTGCTGGGCAACATTAAAAGGCACTGTATACATTTTCATTGTTATGCAGATGACACAATTATACCTGTCAATGAAGCCAGATGATAGTAATGAATTAGCCAAGTTAGAAGCCTGTCTTAAGGAAATCAAAGTTTGGATGACTTGTAATTTCCTGCTATTAAATTCAGATAAGACTGAAGTCATTCTAGTTGGTCCAGAAAACCTTAGAAATACCTTTCCAAATCAAACGCTTATTTTGGATGCGGTTACTCTTTCTCTTCACTCTTTAACTGTCCACATTTCATGGATGGGTCGCGTGCCCCCAGTGGCACAGTGCAGCAACTGCGCCTGTCAACTCTCTGGCTGTACTCTGACATCTCCAGCTCTCCTGAGAATTTGTACTGATCTGTACTGATCTGACAGTTCAGAAGGTGGCAGGCATACATTGGAGGAATCATGCCTGACACGGAATACAGCAAAAGAGAAGAAATCCTCATTATTATTTTTCCTTTTTCTGCTTTGAGCTCACAACATCAATGTGGCCGCCACCACGATTGTCATGGTAGCCGCGATCCTCACAGAAACTGCATCATACAGGAAAAATAGCCGCGTAATACAAATGAAATTCACATGGGATAATCATAAGAGTTTGTAGATGTGGTAGAGACCGTAAATGACCGACCAAACGCAAAACAACCACCACAATGGGCGAAAACTGAGCTTGCAACACCAAGATGGCCACAGCCATCATCGTCATGGATCGTCACAGAAAAACTGCATCATACAGGAAAAATAGCCACGTAATACAAACGAAATTCATGCAGTGATCTGTGTGGAGTTTGCATGTTCTCCCCGTGTCTGCGTGGCTTTACTCCAGGATTTCTCCGGTTTCCTCCCACATGCTAAAAATATGCAAGATAGGTTAATTGGCATCAAACTGGGGATTCTAAATTGTCCTTAGGTATGACTGTGAGAGTGAATGGTTGTCTGTCTCTCTGTGTTGGCCCTGCGATGGACTGGCGATCTGTCCAGGGTGTACCCTGCCTCTCACCCAAAGATGCTGGGATAGGCTCCAGCCCCCCGCGACCCGAAAAGGATTAAGCGGAAGAAGATGAATGAATGAATGAATGAATGAATGAATGAATGAATACAAACTAAATTCATGTGGGATAATCATAAGAGTTTGTAGATGTGGTAGAGACCGTAAATGACCGACCAAACGCAAAACAACCACCACAATGGGCGAAAACTGAGCTCGCAACACCAAGATGGCCACGGCCATCATCGTCATGGATCGTCACAGAAAAATTGCATCATACAGGAAAAATAGCCACGTAATACAAACGAAATTCATGCAGTGATCTGTGTGGAGTTTGCATGTTCTCCCCGTGTCTGCGTGGCTTTACTCCAGGATTTCTCCGGTTTCCTCCCACATGCTAAAAATATGCAAGATAGGTTAATTGGCATCAAACTGGGGATTCTAAATTGTCCTTAGGTATGACTATGAGAGTGAATGGTTGTCTGTCTCTCTGTGTTGGCCCTGCGATGGACTGGCGATCTGTCCAGGGTGTATCCTGCCTCTCGCCCAAAGACGCTGGGATAGGCTCCAGCCCCCCGCGACCCGAAAAGGATTAAGCGGAAGAAGATGAATGAATGAATGAATGAATGAATGAATACAAACTAAATTCATTTGGGATAATCATAAGAGTTTGTAGATGTGGTAGAGACCGTAAATGACCGACCAAACGCAAAACAACCACCACAATGGGCGAAAACTGAGCTCGCAACACCAAGATGGCCACGGCCATCATCGTCATGGATCGTCACAGAAAAATTGCATCATACAGGAAAAATAGCCACGTAATACAAACGAAATACATGCAGTGATCTGTGTGGAGTTTGCATGTTCTCCCCGTGTCTGCGTGGGTTTACTCCAGGATTTCTCCGGTTTCCTCCCACATGCTAAAAATATGCAAGATAGGTTAATTGGCATCAAACTGGGGATTCTAAATTGTCCTTAGGTATGACTGTGAGAGTGAATGGTTGTCTGTCTCTCTGTGTTGGCCCTGCGATGGACTGGCGATCTGTCCAGGGTGTACCCTGCCTCTTGCCCAAAGACGCTGGGATAGGCTCCAGCCCCCCGTGACCCGAAAAGGATTAAGTGGAAGAAGATGAATGAATGAATGAATGAATGAATACAAACTAAATTCATGTGGGATAATCATAAGAGTTTGTAGATGTGGTAGAGAGCGTAAATGACCGACCAAACGCGAAACAACGACCACGATGGGCGAAAACGGACCGACCACGCGAGCGACCAAGCTCCCCCCCCCCCCCGCCACAGGTAAGTGATGAATTTGGAGGGTTTTTTTACATTTTATTGATTTTCTGGTTCATATACTTCAAAGATTAGATAAAAAAAACTTACCCCTGTAGACAAAACGGTGTCAAAAAAACAGAACCATTCTTTGTGTAAATGTGTCCAAAGTCCACGTTTGGCTGAGTTATGTAATTTATATAGCTGCCATGATATTATGCAAATTAGATGCATAGATTTATTCCTATCTGAAACTTTGGATCATATTCTACATCTTTCTAATTGATAGTAAGCCATTATCTCTTGCAAATTTCAAGTTATAGCCTTGGAAATCGGAACTATTATATTGACAAAAATTTTTACCACTCTTGACCACTAGGGGTCTTGACTACCCTTTAACCGTCACAGTCGCCATACGTCAACAGACAGCTAAAGAGTTAATAGTTCTGTGAGGAACCTTGGGAGTTATTTTTGCTCAAGATCTGTTTTTTTAATTCACATATTAAACTTGTTTCTAAAACTGCCTTCTATCATTTGCATAATCTTGCCAAGATAAGGAGCATCTTGTCTCAGAGTGATGCTGAGAAACTGACCCACGCTTTTGTTAGCTCTAGATTAGATTATTGTAACTCTTTATTATCAGGTTGTCCTAAACATCTTTAAAAAGTCTTCAATTGATCCAGAATGCTGCAGCAAGAGTTTTAACAGGTACTAGAAAGAGAGATATCTCTCCGGTTTTGGCCTCCTTTCATTGGCTTCCCATAGAGTTTATTAAGTTTAAAATCCTTCTTCTCACTTACAAAACTCTAAATAACCAGGCCCCTTTTTATTTAAAAGATCTGATCCTACCCTATTATCCTAACAGAGCACTACACTCCCAAAATGATGGATTACTTGTAATACCTAGAATCTCCAAAAGTACAATGGGAGGCAGAGCCTTCGGTTATCAAGCTCCTCCCCTTTGGAATCAGCTGCCAATCTGGATTCGGGAGTCAGACTCGATCTCTGTTTTTAAGAACGGGGTTAAAACCTTCCTTTTTGATATAGCCTATAATTAGGGAGGGATCATGTGCCCCTGAACCCTCCCTTAGTTATGCTGCTAATACAGTTAGGCCCAAAAATATTTGGACAGTGACACAAGTTTTGTTATTTTAGCTGTTTACGAAAACATATTCAGGATACAATTATATAATCAATATGGGCTTAAAGTGCAGACTCTCAGCTGTAATTTGAGAGTATTCACATCCAAATTGGAGCAAGGGTTTAGGAATTACAGATTAGATTATTTGTTTATTTGACAGGGACAGTGCAATAAACATAGACAATTAATCAAATGACAATCAATCTGATGTGTTGCACAAAGAGTGTATAGCCATTTAGCTAATTTGCAACTCTTGTCCCTGGATGGGCTTTAGAAAGGAGAAACAAGTAAAAAGTAAAAAAGGATAAGGAAAAGAAAAAAATGAAAACAGAATAAATAATAACCACATACATCAATGCAAAAAAGATTATATATACATTATAAATACACAATTATAAATATTATAAAGATTATAAAGATTATAAATATTCGTCGTCGGCCTCCGTCGGTCTATGATGACCATGGAAGAGAATCCTAAACGTCTACTCTGCTGGAACAGCACCGCCTGTGGCTGAACAGGCCGATGCGCGAATGACAGTCCCTGTCACACAGGTCACACTTGTGGGTGGTCTCCGTGCTGCTGGGTCTGTGGCGGTTCTTCCTGCGGGTCCTTTTTTCATCTGCTGCAGCAGTCAGTCTCTCTTCACCCGCCTTGAGCTGTCTGGTCAGGGTGCCTCTCCATTTGGAGCGGTCCGTTGCAAGGTCCTCCCAGCGCTCTGTGTTGATATCCAGGGCCTTCATGTCTCTCTTGCAGACATCTCTAAAGCGCAGCTGTGGGCGGCCAACGTCTCTCCTGCCAGTTGCCAGTTCTCCATAGAGGACGTCTTTGGGGATTCTGCCATCCTCCATACGGTGAACGTGGCCTAGCCAGCGGAGCCTGCGCTGCCTGAGTAGAGTGAACATGGAGGGAAGGCCGGTGCGGGACAGAACTTCTGTGTTGGGCACTTTGTCCTGCCAGGATATGTCCAGGATGTGGCGAATGCAGCGCAAGTGGAAGGAGTTCAGTCTCTTTTCCTGTCGGGCGTATGTTGTCCACGTCTCACTCCCATAGAGCAGTGTGCTGATGACGCAGGTGTTGTACACTGCCATCTTCGTCTTGACAGAGAGTTTGGGATTCTCCCACACTCGTGTGGTGAGGCGAGCGGGTGTGAAGGCTGATTTTCCAATCCTCTTGTTGATCTCTGTATCAAGGGAGAGGTTGTTGCTGATCGTGGACCCCAGGTACGTGAACTGATTCACGACCTCCAGCTTGTAGTCATCAATGGTGATGGTTGGTGGTGCTTCCGTGCCTTGCGCCAAGACGTTAGTCTTCTTCAGGCTGATGGTAAGCCCGAAGTCCTTGCATGCCTGGGAGAAGCGGTCCATCAGGGTCTGAAGCTCCTGCTGTGTGTGGGTTGCGACTGCAGCGTCGTCTGCGAACAGCATGTCTCTGATTAGAGCCTCGCGTACTTTGGTTCTGGCTTTCAGGCGGGCGAGGTTGAAAAGCCTGCCGTCAGATCTTGTGTGCAGGTAGATTCCCTCTGTTGCTGTGCTGAAGGCATGCCTCAGGAGCATAGCAAAGAAAATCCCAAAGAGGGTTGGCGCAAGTACACAGCCCTGTTTCACTCCGCTGCGTATGTTGAATGGCTCTGAGACGTTGCCATCATGCTGCACTATCCCCTGCATGTTGGTGTGAAACGATTCGATGAGGCTTTGCAACTTTGGTGGGCATCCTATCTTTGGCAGGATCTTGAAAAGGCCCTCTCTGCTGACCAGATCGAACGCTTTGGTGAGGTCGATGAAGGCGACGTACAGAGGCATGTTCTGTTCTCTGCATTTCTCCTGGAGTTGGCGGATGGAGAATATCATGTCTACCGTCGATCGCTCAGCGCGGAAGCCACACTGAGACTCGGGGTAGACACGTTCGGCAAGCTTCTGTAGACGAACGAGAACAACTCGTGCGTAGACTTTGCCAACAACGCTGAGGAGGGAAATGCCCCTGTATGTTGTTGCAGTCGCTTCTCTCCCCTTTGTTTTTGTAGAGGGTGATAATCTTGGCGTCCCTCATGTCCTGTGGTACGGCACCTTCCTTCCAGCACTGGCAGAGGACGTCATGCAATGGCAGCAGTAGGGCAGTCTTGCAGTGCTTGATCAGGTCAGGGGGTATGCCGTCGTTGCCGGGTGCCTTGCCAGCGGCCAAGCTATCAATGGCCTTACTGAGTTCGTCGATGGTTGGCTCGGCGTCAAGTTCATCCATGGATGGCAGGCAGTCGATGGCATCAAGGGCTGACGGTGTCATGGTGTTCTGTCTAGAGTAGAGGTCGGAGTAGTGTTCCACCCATCTCTCCATCTGCTTGTTCTTCTCTGTGATCATCTCCCCAGTGGAAGATTTGAGGGGGGCCGTCTTGCTCTGAGCCGGACCAAGTGCTTTCTTGATGCCATCGCACATACCACGAATGTTCCCTGTTATGGCAGCGGTTTGAATGTCTTGGCTGAGCTGAGTCCAGTACTCGTTGGCACAGCGCCGAGCAGTCTGCTGAACTTTGCTTCTCGCAGCCCTGAGAATCTGGAGATTCTTCTCGTTTGAGTACTTCTTGTACTCAGCAAGTGCTGAGCGCTTGGCTTCAATGACGGGGGTCATCTCGGTCAACTTGGCATCAAACCAGTCCTGTGACTTCGAGGTCTTCCTCCCAAAGGTAGCCAAGGCTGTGCGGTAGATGGTGTTTCGCAGCTCTTCCCACTTCTGCTCTGCAGATTCTCCTCCTTGTGGTACACCAAGTTCCTTCTCAAAGGTGGAGGCAAACTGCTCAACAAGTTCTGGTTGGGCCATCTTGCTGGTGTCAATCCGTGCCTTTCCAGGTTGTCTAGCACGATGGAATTTCTTCAGCTGCAGCTTGACCTTGCAACACACCAATGAATGGTCTGTGTCGCAATCTGCACTCTGGAACGAACAGGTGATTAGCACGTTCTTCAGTGAGGTGCGCCTGGTCAGGATCAAGTCTAGCTGGTGCCAGTGCTTTGAGCGCGGATGTTGCCAGGAAACCTTGTGTTGGGGCTTGGTCTTGAAGAACGAGTTTGTGATGCACAGATCGTGATATGTGCAGAACTCGAGCAGCCGCTGTCCGTTGTCGTTCATTCTGCCCACGCCAAAAGGTCCAAGACAGGAGGGCCAGGAGTCGTGGTCAGCACCCACTCTGGCATTGAAGTCTCCAAGGAGAATGAGTTGTTCAGAGTTGGGGATGATCCTGACAGTTGTTGCGAGATTCTCGTAGAACTCGTCTTTTGCCTCTGGTGTGGCTGTCTGTGTTGGGGCATACACACTGACGAGGGTGACTGGGCCTTCAGTGGTGTTCAGGTGGAGGGTGAGGAGTCGTGCAGAGCCAGTGCTGCCCGGTTCCACCATCTTCAGCAAAGTGTTCTTCACTGCGAAGCCCACTCCGTGTTCCCTGTGTTCGTCACTGCCCTTTCCCTGCCAGTAGAATGTGTAGTCCTTCTCTCTCAGTGTGCCTGCATCAGCTAACCGTGTTTCCTGGAGAGTGGCGATATCCACTCCCAGTCTCTTCAGCTCATTATTGATGATGGCAGTCTTCCTGGTGTCGTTGATGTCCTTTAGGTTAGCAGCGAGTCCTGTCATCATAGTGCGGACGTTCCAAGTTCCCAGTTTTAGAGTTGGTCTCTTTTGTTTTATTGTCTTGCCTGGTGCGAAGGTTCTCAGCCTGCTGTTTGGATTTCTCCTTATCCCCATGCACCCAATGAGGAAAGCAAGCTGTGGCGGGACAACACCTTATTGGCTGGGGGCTGCCCAGCTTGAGGCGGGCGGTAGCTGTCCAGTGAGATCTGATGATCCCTCCCACCGTCGGGAACAACCCCTGGCGCCACGCTCTATGCCAATTGAGCAGTGGCTTATAACCGGTAACTGTCATTCCCCGTGTTTTGTCTACGCCAAAGGCGAAGCTGGAGTGTCCTCTCCAGTGATCCGGTGTTCTACCTTCCAGCGTTGGGCGTTGGTAGGATTCAAGCCTGGGCAGGAAGATATGGAGGACAAGATGTTGCCCATGCAGCATGTCCCCCCTCTCCACGTCACTGATGAATCCAAAGGAACAGCAGGGCTGCTACAGTTTGGCATCAGCGCCGTTGCAGGAGCTGCCAGAACGATGTTGAGCACAACATAGAACTGCCTTAGGGGCTCCGACTCCGGATTTTTCCTCAGGGTTGACTCCCGAAGCCTTTCCCGTGACCGGGTATGCCGCAAGGCAGCAGAGGTTTGAAATCAGGGTTTACCTTCCCCTAGATGGGCTACCTTCCCAGGTTGACGAGCCACCATCTACCCGAAGCATCTGGTTTTAAGGCGCCAGAGATCCGCCCTAGCCCCTTCTCCTATTAGTAAAAGCAGTTCCGCCGGGCTTAGAGACTAAACCACACGGGCAGGCTAGGAGTTGGACTTAGTTGTCAGAGGCTTTTTGAGACGCACCCCATAAGGAGCATTTTATGAGCACTGGGAGCTTAACCCCAGTGTCGCTCCTGGCTATGACAACCTTGGAACCTTATAAATATTATAAATACACAATATAACAACCTGACTCACATTTGCCTACTTCAGGCCTCTCTCCCTTCGTCACTCACTATAAACAAACACATTCATTCCTTCCCTTCATTCACTCTCACCCTGCAGACAATCATTTCATACATGGGTACATTCTTGTTTATTTTTCAGCCAGTTTTTAACCTTTTTAGTGAATGTTTTAAGGTCCGTTATTATTTTAATTTCATTTGGCATTGTGTTCCAGATGTGACTGCCCTTTATAGAGAAAGCTGTTTGTCCAAATGTGGTTCTGCGGTGGAATATTTTACAGTTATTGTTTACAGAGCTCCTGGTGGCTCTGCTGCTGTCCTGTCTTTGGATGAAACCAGCAAGTGGCTCAGGCGCTGATTTGTGGAAACATTTGAAAATTAATTTCAGAAAACAGAGGTCAATGAAACTCTCAAAACACAATAGGTTGTATTTTTTTTTAAAATATAACAGTGATGACACCTAATGGGCTTTTTGTCCAAGATTTTTAGAGTTTGATTATATAATGAACCTATATGTCTTATTGTAGAAGGGGCTGCTTGAGCCCAGACTGTCAAACAGTATGATATATGAGAAAAAAAAACCATAGAATGCATATACAGTGCAGCTGCTTCATATGGTATGTAATATCTAATTAATTTAAAGCAGTTCAGATTTTTTTTTTTACTGTTTTTGAAATTTTCTTTATATGAAGATTAAATTTGAATTGAGGATCTAGTACAATGCCAAAGTATTTGAATTCTGTAACTAAACTGATGTCTTGATCATGTATATTAACTTTAAAACGTTGCAGGTTACATTTTTTGATTGAAAAGCACATTGAAACTGTTTTCTGAAGGTTCAGCAATAGATGGTTCTGGAAGAGCCACTCTTGGACATCAACCATACTTGTAGACAGTACATCTGCAGCCTGTGCTGGAGTCTTGGCAGCTGTGTAAATAACTGCATCATCTGCATAAAGTTGACATGTTGCAGCTGAGCAGTGTAGCGGCAAGTCATTAATAAAAATGCTGAAAAGTAAAGGACCAAGAATGGACCCTTGTGGGATACCCGTACGGTTGTTTAAAAATGAGGATTTATCCTGGTGAACTTTTACACACTGTTCTCTATTCTGGAGATAAGATGCAAACCATTCTAATGTATCTGGAGAGAAGTTAAAAGATACCATTTTGGATAAAAGCAAACTGTGGTTTACAGTATCGAAAGCCTTTTTGAGATCTAGAAAAACAGCCCCTACCACATTACCCCGTCCAAGGACTGTTTGACATTTTCAATAAGGCAACAATTTGCTGTTTCTGTTGAGTATCCTGGTCTAAAACCAAATTGATGTGGATGAAGGAGTTGACTGTCTTGTAAATAGTCTATCAGCTGTGTAGCTACAACTTTTTCAAGAACCTTAGACAGGACTGGTAAAATAGAGATTGGGCGGTAATTGCATATATCGTCTTTACTGCCTGATTTATGAACTGGTATGACGACAGCTTTTTTCCAACCAGATGGAAATGTACTAGACCTAATGGAGAGATTAATGAGATGAGTCAGTGGTTTGATTAATATTTTGCTGTGCGTTTTGAGAAAGGAAGTGCTCATATTGTAGATATCATTAGTTTTTGAGTTTGACAGTGTTTTAACAATACCAGCAATTAACTCCTCATTTACCTCATCGATGTGAAAAGAATCTGTTGAGAGTATTGATTTTGTGTTGTTGAGCATATTTGGCAGCACAAAGTTTTTTGTTAAGTCTTCCACAGAGTCCATGAATTAAATGCATTTGCCAATGTAGCCTTGTCACTGATGGTCTTGCCATTGATTCTAAGTTCCTTTACCCCCTTCTGAGCATTTTTTTTATTAGTTAAGTTATATAAATGCCTCCATAGGGAACTGTTGTTACCCTTTGCATGATCTATCAGTTTATTGTAATAAGATACTTTTGATTTTCGCAGCTCTTGTACCACTTTATTTCTTAAACTTTTGTACACAAGGTGATCATTTTGTAGTTTAGAGGTTAATGATGTTTTCAACGCAGAGTCTCGCCTCTTCATAAGTTTTCTTATTTCATTATTTAACCAGGGGAGGTTAATCTTCTGTTGTCTACTTTTAATTTGCTTTGTAAATTTTTCTATAGACTTTGTAATTGTTGCAGTTATAAAATTACAACAATCATCTACTTCATATATTGACATGAGCTGCTCCCAATTTTGATTCTCTAAGTAATGTTCAAACTCCTCATTTTTTGATTTGGGAATAATAAAATTTGATTTGTCAATATCGACTCCCCCAAAATACTGTAGTCGCTTTTTAGTAAGTTTTCTGACAGCAAGAACCATGTTATGATCTGAGAGACCAGTTACAAGATTATAGGTTCTGGTTATTTGTTCTGGTTTATTAGCAAATACCATGTCAATAAGTGTTCTAGATTGTTTGGTTATCCTGGTGGGTCCTTTGATCATTTGATGGTAATTAAATTTAGTCATGAGGCTTTTCAGTTTCTGTTTGTCCTTTTTATCAGACCAGTTAATATTAAAGTCACCATGAAATATTGTTTCTCTGCTCTTCTCAAGTTGTTTAACCAGATCACTTAATTCATTATAAAAAGAAGAATTGTGTGACGGTGGGTTGTACAATACTGCAATGTTGAAATTCATTACCGGTGAGAGACATACATTAACAGCTAAACATTCGAGTGAAGTATTCAAATCAACCAACTGGCATTTAAATTTCTCTTTGATGTAAATTAAAACACCTCCTCCCCTCCCTACCTGCCTGTCTTTTCTGAAACACTGATAGCCCACAATATCGATCATATTAGTGTCTATGTTCCTGTGTATCCAGCTTTCTGAAAGACAAAGATAGTCCAGATTTGAGTCCAACAGCAACACCGAAATCTCATCTCGTTTGGGGATTATGCTCCATATGTTTAAATGTCCGCCGAGGATCCCCTTTGGTTTAGCCTTTGTGTCCCAAAGAACTCGTGCATGATTAACAGTTTGGAAAAATAAATGTTGTTTTTGCTTTTGTACAGCTCGGTTTTCGGATCTCGCCTCATTTGCAATTTGTTTAACCGCTCCTGTTTCCAAAAGTTTGGACGTAGCGCAGCTGTTTACAGCAGGAACAGATATGTGAGTCTGTTCAGTGCAATTCGACTCACCCGACTCGCTATGTCCAGTGGTCTGCTGTTTAATAGTGGCAGGTCCAGGGTTAAGGTGAATATCCCCTGCCAGAAGTAGCAGTACTAACAGTACTTTAACTGTATAGCCTCTGCCATATTGTGATATTTGCTTAACAGCCATGTTTGCCTTATTTTGGAAGCTTTTTCTCGGGGCTTTTGAAGACCAGATAGAGTACAGGGTGAAATGACCATGTCCATATCCATATAAATAAAACTTTTTAGCTTCACCTTTAGTTGAGTTGGCCGGAAAACCTTTCTTGTTGCAGGTCTAGACACACAAAGACAAAAAGAAGAAGAAGTAGATAAGCAGAAAGTGGCTAGAAGTGTAGCCCATCAAACCACTCCTCACTCCGGTGGCAGCCATCTTCAGTCTTTCTTGGAAAGAAAAGGAAAAACCTGTGGATAGTAAAATAATTTCTGCTTGTGTTGCCGGTATCCGATCCGGTCGTCCTCGAATCCAGCTGAGCCTCAGCTAGCCAACTAGCCCCCTCCGCTGCTGGTCCCGCTGCTCACCGCCGCCGTAACCGAGCTCCTGTCCAGCTCCTCCACCGAGTCTCGTCGCACACTGCCGCTGCAACCGAGCTCCGCTGGGGTCACGGTAGATCCTCCGCTGAGCACCGCCGCCTACCGCCGTCGGACTTGGTGATACCTCCGCTGAGCCCCGTCATCAAACGCCATCTGCCTGGTAGTTCCTCCGCTGGGCCTCGCAACTGGGCTCTGATTCAGGCTATTAACTGGCTGGGTCCAGGAGGTCCTCCACTGGTCCCTGTCTCCCACCAACGCCACCCCCGAACTCCGATCCGGCTCACGTCCAACTGCCGCCTCAGTTAGTTCCTCCGGCGGGCACTCACCGGGGACTGAGTCGCTTCGAGTCGGTGTTAAGCGGCACGACTGGCGCCAGCATTAAGCTAACTGGCGTTAGCTTAGCAAACACTTCGGGTAGAGCGCAGCAGCGAACCACAAAGAAACGCTAGTCAGTTTACTCACAGTGGCCGGAGAAAGGCGATTAAAGGGGTATTCCAACGGAGGTGGAAATTCAGCCCGTGCGTGTCCGTCACGAGCGCCGATCGCTGTTGGATAGTTATTTTTGATGGCAAAATCAGTGACTTTGTCTAAGCACTGAAAAAGTGTGACCATCCCGGTCGCCATATTTGCTGGTAATCAACCAAAGTCTTTTTCACAGATTTAGCAGCAAATCTCGGTTCGGGGTTGGAAGTTTCATCCGCTTGTCGCCATCTTCAATCGAGGTCTTTAATACGTAGCCGCCTCTTTTTCAAGGGACCAAAAGTAATTGGACAATTGACTCAGAAGGCTGCAAAAAAAAAAAATAAGGCTGCATGGGCTCTTCCCTCGTTAACCTGTCATCAATTAAATAGTTAAAAGGTCTGGAGTTGATTCCAGGTGTGGCATTTGCATTTGGAAGCTGTTGCTGTGAACACACAACATGCGGTCAAAGGAGCTCTCAATGGAGGTGAAACAGACCATCCTGAGGCTGAAAAAAAAAGAAGAGATCCATCAGAGAGATAGCAGAAATGTTAGGTGTGGCCAAATCAACAGTTTGGTACATTCTGAGAAAAAAGAGTGCACCGGTGAGCTTGGGAACTCAAAAAGGCCTGGACGTCCACGGAAGACAACAGTGGTGGATGATCACAGAATCCTTTCCATGGTGAAGAAGAACCCTTCACAACATCCACTCAAGTGAAGAACACTCTCCAGGAAGTAGGTGTATCAGTATCTAAGTCTACCATAAAGAGAAGACTTCTTCAGAGTAAATACAAAGGATTCACCACAAGGTGCAAACCATGAATCAGCCTCAAAAATAGAAAGGTCAGAATTGACTTTGCCAAAAAACACCTGAAGAAGCCAGCCCAGTTCTGGAACAGCATTCTTTGGACAGATGAGACTAAGATCAACCTGTACCAGAATGATGGGAAGAAGAAAGTTAGGAGAAGAATTGGAACAGCTCATGATCCAAAGTGCTACATCTTCTGTAAAACATGGTGGAGGCAGTGTGATGGCATGGGCATGCATGGCTTCCAATGGCACTGGGTCACTTGTGTTTATTGATGATGTGACAAAAGACAGAAGCAGCTGGATGAATTTTTAGGTGTATAGGGATATACTTTCTGCTCAGATTCAGCCAAATGCAGTAAAGTTGATAGGACGGCGCTTCACCGATGATCCAAAACATACTGCAAAAGCAACCCAGGAGTTTTTTAAAGCAATGAAGTGGAATATTCTGCAATGGCCGAGTCAATCACCAGATCTCAACCCAATCGAGCATGCATTTCACTTGCTCAAGACAAAACTTACGGCAGAAAGACCCACAAACAAGCAACAACTGAAGACAGCTGCAGTAAAGGCCTGGCAAAGCATCACAAAGGAGGAAACCCAGCATTTGGTGATGCCCATGGGTTCCAGACTTCAGGCAGTCATTGCCTGCAAAGGATTCTCAACAAAATATTGAAAAGTAACATTTTATTTAGGGTTCTGTTTATTTGTCCAAATACTTTTGAGCCCCTGAAATGAGGAGTGTTTGTATAAAAATAGCTACAATTCCTACATGTTTAATCATATATTTTTGTTCAACCCCTTGAATTAAACCTTAAAGTCTGCACTTCAATTCCGTTGTAGTTGTTTCATTTCAAATCCAATGTGGTGACATGCAGAGCCCAAATCATGAAGATTGTGTCACTGTCCAAATATTTCTGGGCCTAACTGTAGGTTTAGACAGCCAGGGACCTCCAACAATGCACTGGGCTTCACTCCTTTCTTCACTCTCAATGAAATATTTTTGCTGGTCATTAACATCTGTTTGTTCTCTCCCATAGATTGAGTCCCGGTCGTGCTGTTTGCTCTCTACATGCCTGTTCTTTTCTTCTTCTTCTTCTCTATCCCCTCAACCCCCAGCCAGTCGCAGCAGATGACTGCCCCTCCCCGAACCTGGTTCTGCTGGAGGTTTTGTCCTGCTAAAAGGGAGTTTTTCCTCTCCACCATTGCCAAGTGCTTGCTCACAGGGGATCAGCTGATTGCTGGGGTCTTTCTGCAATTGTGGGGGTTTCCCCTACAGTTGAAAGTGCTATGAGATGACTGTTGTTGTGAAATGGCTCTATATAAATAAAGTTGAATTGAATTTTTCGTTGCCGGAGTCTAAGCTAACTCATCTCCACCAGAACCCTTCCCCAGTTCTGGTAAGCCCTGTGTCTTCTACTCATTCATCCGTTCATAAGTTTGTTTTGTGTTCAGTTTGGATTTTTGTGTTGGTGCACCGTGTGGACTTGTTGTTTTTTGTCAATAAATATCGCAAACTACAGTTCAGCATCTGGGTCTCTCCTCTCTGCCCCGAGGGGCAGTTCATGACAAGATCATAACCTTCCAGCTCAAAATTCACTCCTTTGTCCTGACAGATCCATGTTTCAGATATGGCTATTATATTGAATGGCTGTGCAAACTGTGCAAATATTGCTTAATGTTGCAGAAATTTGCATACAAGCTACTGCTGGTGAAGTGCATGAGTAACAATTTTCCATCTGTTTTTATAGTGTGATTATATGTAGGAAAAAGTCAATTTTGAACAACCTCTAGAAAACCCTCAGAAAACAGTGTTGATTAGATGCTAATGGCTAATATAAATATTCCTAATAAATGTACCTAATAGACTATAATTTAATTATTAATGGTAAATAGGAGCATTTATGGGGAATGTGACTAAAGGAATGAATATGCACTGTTTAGATGTAAACTGTCAGTGAAAGCAGTAGCGTTTTTACGCCAGAGGTGGCACTCAGTAGTGATAAGACACTGTACAGTATTAGAGAACAATAGAAGAAGAGTAGCGAATGTTCCAGACATAGATATAAAATGCTAGATTGGCAGCGCTGGCCAGTCCGTGCTTGCGGTGGCGTGACGCGCGTCCGCCATCTTGGTACAGGATATGTGTAGCACATGCCCGTGGTCCAGTGCAGACACCTGCTTGGGTCATTCTCCTTTGTTAAACGTTTGACAGGCTTCAGTGAACATGTTTACAACACAGTACAACACAGCGCATAGTGGTTTACTTTCAGCATAATCTGCATAAATATTAGGTGTTTAAGAGCTTCATAATTATTAAATTATGGCATTTTGCAGTGTCTCAATCAAGAACTGTCAAATGAGCTGAAAAAGAAGTTACCATACCCCCTGATTAATAATTAAGCCTACCTCTTTCATTGTGGCCATTTATGCATAAATATAAGGCCGAAATTGATTAATTCATACTTTGTCCTGGGCTGTATTTGTTATATTTGCCACCCCAGGCAACCAGCTTATTGCCCCCCCCCCCCCCAATTGTCAAAAATGTTTATCAAAGAAATATTTCAGCCTGTGCTATACAAATTGGCCTAGATATGTAAACTTTGAAATAAATAAAGACAATAAAAAATTACAAATCAATTATTCAAGTTTCTTCATTTAACTAGACAGACATTATACACCCCCCCCCCCCATCTACCTGGATCTGTATAGTTGTTTGAAATCAATTTGAAATTCTTATTGATTTTAGGCCCACATAACAAATTTATACAATACACCAATGTTCATTACAAATTTATTAAATTTATTGCATAGAATAATGCACTCAACATGAAAGCAGCAAGCTCATATTAATCAATTGCAAAGTGAGGTGAAGTGTTAATCGAATCAAAACACAGTTTAAAGCAGTAGATGTAGGCTTTATTAATTTAACCCAGAGCCCAGCCCATCGTCATCACCATCATCATCATCACACGTAATATTCACCCTGTCCCCTCCTATCCATCATAGCAAATATTTATAGTAATGTCAGGCAAAATGTAATATAAGACAGAAATAGTAATGTCTATGAGATATGACTGCATTAATCATCACCAGATCTTCTTGTACCCCCTCCCTGTAATAGACAAATGTGAAATAGGTAATGTAAAATTCTATCTGTAAAGTTTCAATTTTCAAATAACATATTGTGGAAGTTGTGTTCAATGATGAGACTGAGTTCATTCCTCAGGTTCGGCTTTATTGCAGAACACAATCATCCAACATTCTCAAATAGAAAGAAGAGGCAGAATCATGTCACATCACATTCTTATACCTCCGGGGGATTAAGAACTCAAGTCACATGGTGCTTCTGCAAACATTTAATCACAATGCAAGTCTCTGAAGATTCACCATTGTCTCTTATTCTCCGATGTTCCAGGGATCCCCCCAGGGCCTCCTCTCTGAGACAAGGGTCTGACTTCACACCTCCTCGACATCTCCTGTCGGCCCCCGTCGATCCAGACTCTTTGTTCCTCCAGATGTGAAGCCCTAATCCACATAAGCCATACATTTGTGGGAGATATGAACCAGACATATGTGCCACAATATCTGTAAATTACTATCTGCAAACCTTCATTATGTTGGTCTGATACAGGAGGTAGATGTTTGTACACATATATGTGTAATTATTGTGTAAAGACGGTTTGATAAACCTAAATCTTTCATTAGGCCAAGTGTATACAGGAAAAAGAAAAACTATCCTCACGCTATTTGAGTAACTACCAAACTAGTTACAAGAACCCAAAGTTCATTGTTGATAATATTGGCTACCAATACTGACCCAGTAACAAAGAACACAATGTAACACTGTATACTAATATCACATGAGAAATATTGCCATAACTATCGATACTGAATTACAGTATATATTACACTCATGGCAGTCATGCATGTACAGAAATCAGTGACCTCCCAAATGAAAATCAGAGTTTTTACCTTTATTTTTGACAACACGCCATTAAATTATTTAAAAACAAATACTCGACACTTACTGTAAGGGTTCCAGCATAACAGTGCTTAAGTCGCAGCCCATAGTGATCAAAGCTGCTCCTTTTTATCCTCATTAGCAGCGCCTCAGCTGATGAGGATTAATTGGGCCCCAGCTGTTCTGTAACACTGCCCAATGAGAGACAGGGATGAGAAGGGACTGGTCTGAGCGCCGGAAAACCCGGCGTCTCATCCCATGGTGACAGAAATGAAGACTTAATCAGAGTGTTGTGCGTTAAGCTGAGCTGTGGATTTGTTGTGATTCCTGTACCAATATGGCGGCCGGAAATCTCGCGCTCCAGTGACCTACTGCCAATCTAGCATTTTATATCTATGGTTCCAGACACAGAGAGAGTGTAAAGAAAATGGTGTCAAGTGATATGGCCGTTGTTGGCTGAATGTGCTCTGTAAGTGTGTGGGCCATGCCGGGTATGGTGAGAAAAGTCAATAAAAAGCCGCTGCAAAGTCTGACAGCTTGGGCTTCCTCATCCTTCCCCCCTTCGCCCTCCTGGGTATAACATATACTGTTGATCAGTGAAATAGCTGCAGTTACTATTAATAGTAACGAAAAAGTTATTGTCCCGGTCTATATCATTCCCAAACACATTTACAGTATAATCGTTGTATTGGAATATTTTCAGTTCCTGTGTATCTTGTTCAGAATTCCTGTTAGAAATATTGTATCCAGAGTCACATGAGATACAGTGCATCCAGAAAATATTCACAGCACTTCACTTTTTCCACATTTTATTATGTTACAGCCTTATTCCAAAATGGATTAAATTTATGTTTGTCCTCAATATTCTACACACAATACCCCATAATGACAATGTGAAAAAGTTTTTTTTTTAATTTTTGCAAACTTAGTAAAAATAAAAAAACTATGAAATCACATGCACATAAGTATTCACAGCCTTTTCCATGAAGCTCAAAATTAAGCTAAGGTGCATCCTGTTTCCACTGCTCATCCTTGAGATGTTTCTGCAGCTTAGTTGGAGTCCACCTGTAGTAAATTCAGTTGATTGGACATGATTTGGAAAGGCACATCATCATCATCATCATCATAGCAGTCTGTCGTGGGCGACAATGACTGTTTCATTTAGGTCTGATCAGATTCATCCACACAGCTCTGTCCTTAGCCTTCCGCTGCCAGGAACTCCTGTCTATGTCCAACTTCTTCAAGTTTCTTTTTACAGTGTCTTTAAATCTGAGCCTTGGTCTACCTGATTGCATTTGCCCTCGCATAACTGTGAGTAGTGTAACTGCCGAGGGAGACGCTGGTGGTCCATCCTCTCAACATGTCCGAGCCATCTCAGGTTCATCTGTATTAGCATGTCCTCCATTGATGGTAGACCAGCTCGTTTCAACACTTCTATGTTGGTTATCTTGTCTTTCCATGAGATGTTCATTATGGCTCGAAGGTGTCTCATCATGTACGCGTGGAGTTTCTTCACCTGCACTCTGTAAACAGTCCAAGTTTCAGCACCGTACAATAGAGTAGCCAATACTGTCGCTCTGTGCACTTTGCATTTCACACGGATAGACACATGTCGAATTTTCCACAGTCTCTCCCTCAAGTTTCCAAACACAGCACTTGCTCTTCCCATTCTGAGAAACAGTTCATCCTCCAGCCTAGCATTCTCTGAAACAGTACTCCCTAGGTACTTGAAAGTCTTGCACTTGACTAGTGGCTCTGTACCAGTGCTGATCTCTTCTGGTAGTGATGTTGATAATTGGAACTTTGGTGGTTGATAAAGGGACTCTGTCTTCTTGAGGCTGATTAGGAGGCTGAATTGGCTAGCTGCTCTTGTAAATTTCTCCACTAAAGATTGTATATCTTCCACGCTGTGTGCAACTAGAGCACTGTCGTCGGCAAAGAGCATTTCTCTTACTACCTTTATCGATGTCTTACTCTTGGCTTTAAACTGTGCCACATTGAACAAGCCTGCTTCTTTCCTTGTTTGAATGTATACTCCTTCTGAAGCGTCTTTGAAGGCCACCTCAAGCATGGCTGCCAGATATAGCGAGAAGAGTGTAGGTGCCAGCACACACCCTTGTTTCACCCCGTTGCTTAATTCAATTCAATTTTTCAATCCAACTTTATTTATATAGCACCATTTCACAACAACAGTCATCTCATAGCACTATCAACTGTAGGGGGAACCCCCACAGTTGCAGAAAGACCCCAGCAATCAGGTGATCCCCTGTGAGCAAGCACTTGGCGACAGTGGAGAGGAAAAACTCCCTTTTAACAGGAAGAAACCTCCAGCAGAACTAGGCTCAGGGAGGGGCAGTCATCTGCTGCGACTGGCTGGGGGGTGAGGGGATAGAGAAGAAGAAAAGAACAGACATGTAGAGAGCAAACAGCACGATGGGGACTCAATCTATGGGAGAGAACAAACAAATGTTAATGACCAGCAAAAAAAATATTTCATTGAGAGTGAGAAAAGGAGTGAGGCCCAGTGCATTACTGGAGGTCCCCCGGCTGACTAAACCTATTAGCAGCATAACTAAGGGAGGGTTCAGAAACACATGATCCCTCCCTAATTGTAGGCTATATCAAAAAGGTAGGTTTTAGCCCTATTCTTAAAAACAGAGATCGAGTCTGACTCCCGAATCCAGATTGGCAGCTGGTTCCACAGGAGAGGAGCTTGATAACTGAAGGCTCTGCCTCCCATTGTACTTTTGGAGATTCTAGGTATTACAAGTAATCCTGCATTTTGGGAGCGTAGTGTTCTGTTAGGATAATACAGTAGTATCAGATCTTTTAAATAAAAAGGAGCCTGATTGTTTAGAGCTTTGCAAGTAAGAAGAAGGATTTTAAACTTAATTCTAAACTCTATGGGAAGCCAATGAAGGGAAAAGTCTTTAGATACTGAACTACTCATTGCCACGTTTGCTTGCATACCTGTATGGAGTGCCTCGATCAGGCTGACAAACTTCTCTGTACAACCATATTTCTTGAATACCTGCCAAAGTCCTTGTCGCGAAACAGTATTGAAGGCTTTACTGAAGTCTATGAAGACTACATAAAGCAGCATGTTCTGTTTGATACACTTTTTTGAACGTGTTTCAAGCAGAAAATCATGTCCATTGTGCTTCTTCCACTTCTAAAGCCGCACTGGGTTTCCGGTAGTACATTCTGCGAGATGTGTTCACTGAGTCTGTTAAGTAGTACACATGAGAGAATCTTACCAACAGTGGCTAGCAGTGATATACCTCGGTAATTTCCACAATCTTTCCTGTCACCTTTCTTGAACAAAGGCACAATACTTGCATCCTTCCAGTCTTGAGGTACTTTCTGGGCATCCAATATCTCTTGGATGAGCTTGTGCAGGCAGTTGGTCAGCTGAACACCACCAAATTTCTACACTTCTGCTGGAAATCCATCCCTTCCTGGAGCTTTACCATTCTGTGTTGTCCTAATAGCTGCCATTAGTTCATTAAAATTTGGTGGTTCATCCAGACTTAACACAGCTGGTCGCTGCACTAGAGCTTCTTTAGCCTCTTCAGTGAGATCTCCAGGGTTGTTTAGTAGTTGGTCAAAGTCTCTGCAAATCTGTCCAGGACCTTGTCTTTCTCCTGCAAAACCGTTTCACCATTCATAGCCTTTAGTTGGATCAGTCCTCTTGGTTTAGGGCCATAGATTTCTCTGAAACCTGTGAAGAATGTTTTCATGTCCTTTCTGTCTGCTGCAGTTTGAAGTTTCTCCACTTTTTCATCCCACCAGTTGGACTTCATCTCTCTGGTGTACTTCTGTAGCTCACTCTGAGCCTTTGAGTATTTCTTCTTCTTCGACCTTGTGTTACACTGTAGGTTTTCCTGCCTAGCTGTATTCCTCGCTTCTAGTAGTTTCTTCAGGTGTTCATCATGCTCATCAAACCAATCTTGATGTTTCCTCTCAGGGTAGCCTAATACATCACTCACAGTCTGATACACCGTATCCTTCAGTGTTGCCCATTTCTCTTCTATGTCGTTCTTTGAGTTTTTGCTGTTCCAGTCTTTCAAGTTTTCGTCCATTTCCTGTATAAGTTCTTCCTGCTTCTTTTGGCCTTTCAGTGCACTAGTGTTTAGCTTCCGTGGTGGCTTCGCACCTGTCCTGCAGTGCTGTTTTCATCTGCAAGTCCTTAATCTAGATCTCAGCATAACATGACCAGTACCACAGTCCGCGCCTCTCATTGCTCTGGTGTCCAGTACATCCCTTATGTCTCTCTGCCTGACTATGATCTAGTCTAATAAGTGCCAGTGCTTGGATCTTGGGTGCATCCATGTCTTCTTGTGTGCATCTCTAGCTTAGATAATTGCATAATTAATCAATCAATTTAACACCCCATTTAGGATTATTGCAATAAGTTAAATATGGATTAATGAAAAAAAGATATAGATTCTGAATTATATGATATGAAATGCACACACAAAAATAGGAAATGTAAAAGTGGTGGTGGGGTCAAAAGTGGACACAACTGACACATTTTTTTCAAAAATTTACAACTTCTGCCCCATTTGGCTGCTCCCCAGGGACAACATTTGTTGGCCATTGGGAGCAGACAAGAGGGGGAGGGGAGAGGAAAATATGCAAACATTGCCAGTGCATGCTATGAGTTTAAAGACATAACAGGCCTTTAAAGAATGTAAATCAGCCCACAGAGTTAGATTACCATACTGGAATGTTTGGAGTAATGAGAGAATCATATGAGGATGGAAATTTATCTTGGAACACAAAATATAATAGAAACATTAAACAGCTTGTTGGTATAGCATGTTGGAGCAGTCCATATGTGGATGGGGATTGTAGTTATGTGTTGTAGCACACCTACACACACACTTGTGGAATGTGTGATTTTAGCGGATAGATGCATGGTTGGTGAGTTTCTGTTGCAGGATAGTGTTGGTTGGAGATCGCATCGGATGGATACAGGGCGGGGTTGCAAAAAATATTGTAATCATAAATAAAATTAAGACAAATCACTTTATATCTTGTATTGCTCATTGATACTTCTATACTTGACCTATTGTATAGAGGCCTGGGGTAACAATTATAAAAGTATACTTAATTTATTGCTAACATTACAAAAAGGGCTGTCCATGTTATACACAAAGTCAGATATTTTGAACATACTAATTTATTGTTTACACATTAAAAGTTATTGAAATTGCAGGATCTGGTTGATTATCATATAGCACAATTAATGTTTAGAAAAAGAAAAACCTTTTGTATAATTAATCAATTTACTAAAATAGTTATAAAATCCATAAGTTACATATTTTAATAAAATTATTATAAAGTATAGCTTAAATTTTAGAAAAATGAAAAGATAAGAGCTAAAGGCTCAATAAAGCTTAGTCTGGCATTGATAATCTTGTAGGTAGTTGGTTTGATAATATATTTGGCAAATGGGGAAAATTAACTCAAGGAGCCCTTATAAGTATAATTATTAGTTTATTGATCTTAGTTTTTTGTGGATGTTGTTGTATTCCCATAATTAAAAGAATAAAAATTAAAAAAAATAAATGAAATAAAATAAAAAAGAAAGATCTATTTTAGTGGCCTTCTATTCCAAGGACCGCCTCCAGATCAAGGGGACCCACCTGCCCACCTATTACCAGGACGATGACGAGGTTGTGCCACAACTGATGGGGATCTGGAAGATATCAAGGAGATAGTTTAGGGTCTACGATAGGGTCTACAATACACATTCACATGGTGTTAGATTTTGCTTTGCATTGCTGCTGCCCCACAGGTTTCCTCTGTGATAAATGATTAATGAAAGAATAGATGCATGTATATGAATGTATGCATATACAGTGGTACCTCTACTTACGAAATTAATTGGTTTCAGAAGTAGTTTCGTAACCTGAAAATTCCGTAAGTAGAGACGTGTTTTCCATGTAAATGCCCTAATCCATTCCAAGCCCCCCAAAATTCGGACATAAATTTTTTATAAATCATAAAAATGCATCAAAACATGTAACAAATACATGTTACAATTAGATTACTGCACAATAAACATAAAATGAGAGTTGTACATAATGTAAAAAACAAAGAATAAAGTAAAGAATAAAAAAATAAAATAAAAATAAAAATTATGTTCATTTACCTTTTAACTGCTGTCGTCATCACCTTTTGCCTTCTTTGGTTCATGTTCTCTCTCAGCAGTGGGTTTTGCCTGACGTTTTGTAAAGAACCGATCCAAGGACGTTTGCTTTTGTCGGCTTTTAACAATCCTTTGAAAATGTGCAAGGCAAACATCATCATAGTGAGCGATAGCCCGACTAGTGAACACTTTTTCTGGGTGATTCTTTTCAACAAATTCCGAAACTTCATGGAATTTTCCTAAAATGTCTTTTATTCGGGCTGATGGAATAATGGCTGCCTCCTCCTCCTCCTCCTCGTCCTCTCTGAACTCCTCCTGCACTGCCGTGTGTTGCATCGCCTCCAACTCCTTCAGCTCCTTCGTCGAAAGCTCCTCGTTGTGCTCCTGAATCAACTCGTTGATGTCCTCGTCATTCACCTCAAGACCCATGCCCTTTCCCAGCGAAGTAATTTTGTCAACTTCAGGCTCAACTTCACCCTCCACCTCGAACTCCTCAAAATCTTGTGGGGCAACGGCATCGGGCCACAGCTTTCTCCAAGCTGCATTAAGGTTACGTCTGGTCACCTCCTGCCAAGCCATGTCGATTATCTTTAGGCAAACAACAATATCAAAGTGCTGCTTCCAAAACTCACGAAGGGTAAGCTGGGTGTTTTAAGTGATGTTGAAACACCTCTTGAACAGGTGTTTTGTGTAGAGTTTCTTGAAGTCTGAAATGACTTGTTGGTCCATGGGCTGGAGGATAGAGGTGGTGTTAGGTGGGAGGTACAGCACCTTAATAAACGAGAACTCCTCCAGGATATCATCTTCGAGGCCGGGCGGGTGGGCAGGGGCATTATCGAGAATGAGGAGGCACTTGAAGGGGAGACTGTTCTCCTCTAGGTACCTCTTAACAGCAGGGCCAAAAACCAAATTGACCCACTCAACAAAAAATTGTCGGGTGACCCAGGCCTTGGCATTGGCCTGAAGTTTTTCTTCTAATATTTTGTGAGCCTTGAATGCTCTGGGATTTTCGGACTGGTACACCAGCAGGGGCTTGATTTTGCAATCCCCACTGGCATTGGCACAAAGGGCAAGCGTAAGGTGGTCCTGCATGGACTTGTGGCCTGGCATTTTCTTCTCTTCTGCTGTGATGAAGGTACGGCGAGGCATCTTTTTCCAAAAAAGGCCCGTCTCGTCACAATTAAAAACTTGCTGTGCAACGTAGCCTTCATCGATCACCAATTGTTTGAATTTTCGCACAAATTCGTCGGCCGCTTTGTGGTCGGCGCTACATGCCTCGCCATGCCGAAGAACAGAGTGAATTCCAGTCCTCCTTTTGAACTTCTCGAACCACCCACACGATGCCTTAAACTCCTGGTGTAGTTCTTGTGCCGAAGTTCCCTCGCCTACATCCTCCTTCACAAGGTCATTAAAGATGGCGGTTGCCTTTTCGCAAATTATGGCCTCGGTCACTGTGTCACCAGCTATCTCTTTCTCCTTTATCCACACAAGTAACAACCTCTCCATCTCATCGTTCACTGCCAACCTCCTCTTCGAAATGACAGAGAGGCCTTTGGAAGGAGTCATAGCTTTTAGGGCTTCCTTTTGTTTTAATACCGTGCCGATCGTAGATGTATTACGGCCATATTCTTTGGCGAGATCAACCAAACGCATCCGTTTTTCATACTTTTCTATTATCTCTTGCTTTGTTTGTATGGACAAAAAAACTCTCTTCTTCTTCTTTTCTTCTTTTCCACTTTTCTCCATCACTTTCTCGGGGTCCACAGTGAATAAAAGTTAATACACACACGTAAAACTGTCTGAACACTTCATGGCCAATGGGATGCCAGGAAGATGCTAGGCGATAGCCAATGGCAGAGCAGCTACAAGTATGTTTACGTTCGGTAAACTCTGGGAGCTGCGAGTAGCAGTGCGTATTTTTGCCTTTCGTATCCTGAAATTTCTTTCATAACAAGAGGCAATATTTTCCCGTTGAGGCGTGTCGTAACCTGAAAATCCCATATGTAGAGACGTTCGTAAGTAGAGGTACCACTGTATATATACGTATATGCATGCATTTCCACATATATTTATATCTATGCATAGATGAGGATAGTTTAGTTTTGAATATATTTTACACATATAGGATTGTTAGCTATATTAACTCATGATGTCTGCACCACACCCGATGTCCTCTGGAGAGATGGCGACCTGAGGGGGGCAGGTCTACACGAATGCCGGAAGGAGGACATCACACACATATAGAACTTAGAAACACTATACACATAGGGGGTAGACTAGGGTTATGAGATGGGTATTAGACCCATCTCAACAGGGGGAGATGCAAAAACGTAGGTTTAGATGGATAGATAGATACAGTAGGTAGATAGATAGTGAAGTGCCCTGATAGGACACCTCTGTCATCCATTCTCCCCTCACTCGTTAATAAGATCCCAACATGCTTAAACTCCTCCACTTGGGGCAGGAGCCTGTCCCCAACCCAGAGAGGACAATCCACCTTCTTCCGGCTGAGGACCATGGACTCGGACTTGGAGGTGCTGATTCTCATCCCAGCCACTTCACACTCAGCGGAAAACCGTCTCAGTAAGAACTGTTGGTCATTGCTGGATGAAGCCAACAGGACAACATCATCTGCAAACAACAGAGATGAAATCCTGTGGTCACCAAGCATGACACCCTCTGTTCCCTGGCTGCACCTAGAAATCCTGTCCATAAAAATTATGAACAGGATCAGTAACAAAGGACAGCCCTGGCGGAGTCCAACTCTCACTGGGAATGAGTCCGATCGAGTGTTGGCAATTCAAACCAAACTCTCACAACGGTGGTACAGAGACCAAATAGCTCGTAACAACAAGCCCAATACCCCATACTTCCGAAGCACCGGAAGAGGAGATCCTCGAAGTATTTCTTCCACCACCCAACGATATCCCCATTCAAAGTCAACAACGCCCCATCTGCACCATACACAGTGAGGACAGGGAGCTGCTTCCCCCTCCTGAGCCACCAGAGAGTTTGCCAGAATCTCTTCGAGGCCGACCAAAAGTCTTGTTCCATGGCCTCACCAAACTCCTTCCATACCCGAGTTTTTGCTTCAGCAACCATCCGAGCTGCACTCCGCTTGGCCTGCTGGTACACCTCAGCTGCTTTGGGAGTCCCACAAGCCAACCAAGCCTGATAGGACTCCTTCTTCTGTTTAATGGCCCCCCTCACCACTGGTGTCCACCACTTGGTTTGGGGGTTGCCACCATGAGATGCCACAACAACCTTGCGGCCGCAGCTCTGGGCCGCTGCTTCAACAATGGAGGTGGAGAATATGGACCATTCAGACCCCATGTCTCCAGACTCCCTCGGAATGTGGTTGAAGTTCTTCCGAAGGTGGGAGTTGAAGACCTCCCGGACAGGGGCCTCAACCAGACCTGCTTGAAACAGGTTCAAGAAAAGTGTATCAAACAGAACATGCCACTTTATGTAGTCTTCATAGACTTCAGTAAAGCCTTTTTTGTTGTTGTTGTTTTGTTTTTTTTTTGTTTTGTTCTTTTGTTACTTATTTGTACCCGTAGGTAGATTTGGTTTGCAGTCTGGTGACAAGCCAGCGGCTGCCGGTCGCTGCGTGCGCGAGCGCCCTAAACCTACATGTTTTTGGTATGCGGGAGGAAACCGGAGAAATCCCGGAGTAAACCCACGCAACACGGGGAGAACATGCAAACTCCACACAGCTCACTGTTGGTCGGGGGCTGGGATCGAACCCACGATCTCATGATCCCCGCGATCCCCCGGCCAAGGGTAAAACTGTGCTGCCACAGTGCTAAACCACTGCGCCACCGTGCAGCCTTCGATACTGTTTCGCGACAAGGACTTTGGCAGGTACTCAAGAAATATGGTTGTACAGAGAAGTTTGTCAGCCTGATCGAGGCACTCCATACAGGTATGCAAGCAAATGTGGCAATGAGTGGTTCAGTATCTAAAGACTTTTCAGTAAGCAACGGGGTGAAACAAGGGTGTGTGCTGGCACCTACACTCCTCTCACTATATCTGGCAGCCATGCTTGAGGTGGCCTTCAAAGATGCTTCAGAAGGAGTATACATTCAAACAAGGAAAGAAGCAGACTTGTTCAATGTGGCACAGTTTAAAGCCAAGAGTAAGACATCGATAAAGGTAGTAAGAGAAATGCTCTTTGCCGACGACAGTGCTCTAGTTGCACACAGTGTGGAAGATATGCAATCTTTAGTGAAGAAATTTGCAAGAGCACCTAGCCAATTCAGCCTCCAAATCAACATCAAGAAGACAGAGTGCCTTTATCAACCACCAAAGTTCCAGTTATCAACATCACTACCAGAAGAGATCAGCATTGGTACAGAGCCACTAGTCAAGTACAAGACTTTCAAGTACCTAGGGAGTACTGTTTCAGAGAATGCTAGGCTGGAGGATGAACTATCTCTCAGAATGGGAAGAGAAAGCACTGTGTTTGGAAACTTAAGGGAGAGACTGTGGAACAATCGACATGTGTCTATCCGTGTGAAATGCAAAGTGTACAGAGCGACAGTACTGGCTACTCTATTGTATGGTGCTGAAACTTGGACTGTCTACAGAGTGCAGGTGAAGAAACTCCACGTGTACATGATGAGACACCTTTGAGCCATAATGAACATCTCATGGAAAGACAAGATAACCAACATAAAAGTTGAAACGAGCTGGTCTACCATCAGTGGAGGACATGCTAATACAGATGAACCTGAGATGGCTCGGACATGTTGAGAGGATGGACCACCAGCGTCTCCCTCGGCAGTTACTCTACTCACAGTTATGCGAGGGCAAATCTAGATCTAGATTAGATTATTGTAACTCTTTATTATCAGGTTGTCCTAAAACATCTTTAAAAAGTCTTCAGTTGATCCAAAATGCTGCAGCAAGAGTTTTAACAGGTACTAGAAAGAGAGATCATATCTCTCTGGTTCTGGCCTCCCTTCATTGGCTTCCCATAGAGTTTAGAATTAAGTTTAAAATCCTTCTTCTTACTTACAAAGCTCTAAACAATCAGGCCCCTTTTTATTTAAAAGATCTGATACTACTGTACTATCCTAACAGAGCACTACGCTCCCAAAATGATGGATAACTTGTAATACCTAGAATCTCCAAAAGTACAATGGGAGGCAGAGCCTTCAGTTACCAAGCTCCTCTCCTGTGGAACCAGCTGCCAATCTGGATTCGGGAGTCAGACTTGATCTCTGTTTTTAAGAATAGGGTTAAAACCTTCCTTTTTGATATAGCCTACAATTAGGGAGGGATCATGTGTCTCTGAACCCTCCCTTAGTTATGCATAGACCATCACTATGCGGGGTAATCATAAGCCCTGGATGACTGCAGAGGTGCGCTCGCTGCTTACAGCCAGAGATGCAGCCTTCAGAGCAAAGGGCAGGATCGCCCTCCGCTCAGCCAGGTCTGCGCTCTCAAAGGGAATTAAGGCGGCAAAGCGCGCCTATGCGGAGAAAATCCAGGGACACCTCTGTGACACTAGGAACACCAAGCAGATGTGGCAGGGAGTTTGGACACTGACGGGCTATAAGTCTAGGCAGGGGGTCGATGATGACGACGCTTCGCTTCCAGACAGGCTTAACAACTTCTTTGCACGTTTTGAAGCATCAAACTCGACAATCAGAGGGAGGGCTGGCCCACCCCCTCCATCGGTCGGACCAGCTTTTACCATCAACACAGCGGACACACGGAGGACCCTAACCAGAGTCAACCCACGCAAAGCTGCAGGTCCAGACAACATTCTGGGACATGTGCTCCGAGACTGCGCGAGCGAGTTGGCAGATGTCCTGACTGACATTTATAACATCTCCCTGAGTCAGGCCATCGTTCCCAGATGCTTCAAGACCTCTATCATTGTACCGGTGGCAAAGAAACCAGTTGTGTCCTGTTTGAATGACTATCATCCTGTTGCACTGACACCAATTATGATGAAGTGTTTTGAACGGCTTGTCAAACCACACATTACAGCCTGCCTCTCTGCATCACACGACCCGCTCCAGTTTGCATATCGTTCAAACCGCTCCACGGAGGATGCTATAGTCACCACCCTACACTCTGTCATCACCCACCTGGACCAGAAAGACACCTACGCCAGACTCTTGTACATTGATTTCAGTTCAGCATTCAACACCATTATTCCCCAGAGACTGATGGAGAAATTACTCCTTCTTGGTCTGAACACCGCCACATGTCTCTGGATCCTGGATTTCCTGACTGAGAGACATCAGTCTGTCCGGGTTGGAAACAACATCTCCAACTCTGTCACGCTGAGCACCGGATCCCCTCAAGGCTGTGTACTCAGTCCACTGTTGTTTACACTTCTAACACATGACTGTGTATCCAGACACGAGGGGAACCAGATTATTAAGTTTGCAGACGACACCACGGTGGTGGGACTTATTCAGAGGGATGAGGAATCAATGTACAGGGAAGAAGTGAGAGACCTGGAGGGCTGGTGCAGGGAGAACAATCTGGTGCTCAATGTGGACAAAACGAAGGATATGATTATCGACTTCCGGCGGTCACAGCCTGAGCACGTCCCCCTTAGCATCGGCGGCCGTTTAGTGGAGAGGGTAGAGAACATCAAGTTCCTCAGAGTGCAGATCTCGCAGGACCTGACCTGGAGCAAGTATTCCTTGGGGATCAGGAAGCGGGCCCAGCAGAGACTGCACTTCTTGAGGAAACTCAAACAGACCTCTCTCCCCATCTGCATCCTCAGGACCTTCTACAGAGGTGTGGTGGAGAGTGTTCTGACGTACTGCATTGCTACATGGTACTCCAGCTGCAGTATGTCAGACAAAAAAGCCCTGCAGAGGATAGTCAAGGGGGCTGAGAGGTTAATTGGAGTCTCCCTCCCCTCTGTCCAAGAACTTTTTCAGAACCGTTGTAGGAGCAGGGCACTGAACATTGTCAAGGACCGTTCTCACCCTCTGCATAAACACTTTGAACTTCTTCCATCTGGTAAACGATTCCGGAGCATCAGAGGCAGAACCACCAGACTGATCAACAGCTTCCTTCCACAAGCTGTCAGGATGCTGAACAGTTGACCCGGAATCTCTCATACACACTACTGCACCTACGGACATTTTGTATATTATTTGTATATTATAGTTAGTTTTTGATTTTTTTTTCTCCCAAGTATGTCTCAGGGATGTGTGAATGGATGGAGGGGTGGGGGGTGGGGGGTGGAGCTATGTGGGAGTGTGTCTTAAATCATGCTGCTTCTATTTATATGGATGCCGAGAGAAACGCAATTTCATCTTGCCTGCACTACAGTTGTATGTACAGCAATATGACAATAAAGTTTGATTTGATTTGATAATAGGTTTAGACAGCTGGGGGACCTCCAGTAATGCACTGGGCTTCACTCCTTTCTTCACTCTCAATGAAACTTTTTTTTTTTTTTTTTTGCTGGTCATTAACATGTGTTTGTTCTCTCCCATAGATTGAGTCCTCATCGTGCTGTTTGCTCTCTACATGTCTGTTCTTTTCATCTTCTCTATCCCCTCACCCCGCAGCCAGTCGTAGCAGATGACTGCCCCTCCCTGAGCCTAGTTCTGCTGGAGGTTTCTTCCTGTTAAAAGGTAGTTTTTTCTCTCCACCGTCGCCAAGTGCTTGCTCACAGGGGATCGCCTGATTGCTGGGGTTTTTCTGCAACTGTGGGGGTTTCCCCTACAGTTGAAAGTGCTATGAGATGACTGTTGTTGTGGAATGGGGCTATATAAATAAAGTTGAATTGAACTGAATTGAACTCATAACCCGTAACTGCCACCTCCCGTGTTGTGTCCATGCATGAGCATGGGTAGAGTGTTCTCTCCACTGATTGATGCTCCTCTTGCAGTGTCCTCCATGTTCGTGTGCTGCTTGCCTGGTTTGAAGATATGGAAGAAGTGCCTAGCCCATTTTGCACTACTCCCTTCTCAACAGCGTTGATTAGCTCCAAAGGAAAGACTGAGTCAGCACATTTGGAAATCAGCAATGTTGCAGGGACTGCCAGAAGATAGTTTGAGTCAGTTCTCCCTATCAGCTGCCTATGGGGCCCTCCCTTCGAATTTTCTGTCAGGGTTTACTCCCTTAGCCTTTCACACTCCCGTGTGTATCTACAAGGCAGCAAAGAATTCCATAAATAAAATAACAATATAAATAACTCCATTTTAATAAATAATTTTAAAAGTTCCATAAATAAAATAACAATATAAAGTGTTGCTCGGTAATTTATGTGTATTGCAAATGCTTTTTCTTTAGTAACTCAAATCCAGTCAAAACCAGAATCTTCACCTTGAACTGGGCACATTTCTAAAGAAAGAGATTCTCAGAACTCAGCTTAATCGATTTTTAAAAGAGCAAAGACTGTGGACTGCCATTAGTACTGAAGACAGAAAACAGCTATACTCTGCTGCACACTATGATTAAAACTGTCTGATTACACAGAGCACCCTTAAAACAGGCTGCCTCTGTCTGCGTTTATACAGATAGAATAGAAATAAAATGCTGTTTAATAAAATTACTGTTGGCTCCAGATGTCTGTTTTATATATATGTTACAGCACTGGCCTTACTTTATGTTATGTCCTAAAATAACCACAAGACAGAAGGAAGCTGGAAGGAACATTCTCCTTATTTCTAACCAGATCACTTATATTTATATTCCCAGCCGTAGCCTGCCTGACATCACACTGTCCCACCCCGCCCAGGCTACGACAACCCCCAAGGTACAATTCCACTATGTTATATCCCGCCCCCCACTGCTCCCCCTTGGAAAAATCAAGAACCACAACAAACATGCAAAACAGAAAACAACTATATACATATCTGAACACCAAATCAAATGCCACAAACTTAGCCGTTCCCAGTCCTACCGGTAATGAAATCGTCTAAGTACTTGGGTCGTCGGCATTCCCTAACCAGGCAGCCCTCACAGGGACACTCCGCCACCGGCACCGACGGCTCCAGCCGAAGGTCAACACCCGTCTGACCTCTCCAGTCCAAAGAGTCATTCAAAACATCCAATGTGGGGTCGCGCGCCACCTCCGGTGGGGACCTTCACAGCCGACTTGCGTGCCACCTGGAGCCATCATCCAGCTCGAAAGTGTCCGGACCTCTCCGTCTCACAATCGTGCGCAGCCCAATCCACAGCGGCTGAAGCTTGTGAGTGCCTACAGGGTGTCTGACCCACACCCTATCCGCCACGTTCAGGCCATGTCCCTTTACCCAATGTTTTCTGTCAAACAAGTCCTTCATCCACCGTTGATGTTCCGTGATCCGGCGCCTCAGCACCCCCGAGTCCTCACTGCACTCCCACTGAGCCAACTCCTGTCGTCTCACTGGAAGCGGCAACTCCCGTCCTAGCATCAACGCCGCCGAACAGCGACCCGTCGTGGCGTGTACCGATGCCCTATAATGGATCAGGGTGTTGTGCAGAACGTCGACAAAATGAAAACCCATCAGCCAAATGAGCCCTCAAACCATTCTATAGAGTCCTATTAATCCTCTCCACACCCCCATTAGCCTGTGGGTGATACACCGCCGTCCTGATGTTTTCAATCCCTCTCGCCTGCAGGAAACTCTCAAAAGCCCCCGAAATGAACTGCGGGCCATTGTCCATGGTCACTGAAGCTGGGGTCCCCCATCTGGCAAACAACGATATCAGGAACCCCATAATGACCTCAGTCGTCACCGAGCCCGTTGGAAGCACTTCCGGCCATTTAGAAAACAGTTCGTACACCACCACCAGGAACCTGCTGCCCGGGGGGGGGGGGGGGGGGGGCTGCATGCAGTTCGCCACAAATATCCAGTTCGATGCACTCCCAGGGCACTACAGAGTAAGCGATCGGTCGGAGAGGGGGTGGTGGGGGTCTCCCAGTCTTACCACTCTCCAGGCACGGGGTACAGTTTCTGACCATTGTTTCAATGTCTTTGTCAATCCCTGGACACCAAACTGAATCCCTGCCACGCTGCTTGACTTTAACCACCCCAAGGTGACCCTCATGTAACATGTCCAGAACACGCCCTATCAGCACCGCCGGGATTACCGCGCAATGGCCCCTGGCCACACACACCTCATTCCAGCAGCTGAGCTCATCTCTAAACCAATGGAACGGAGCCAGGTCACTCGACGCTTCCACCAGCCAGCCCTCTCTGATCGTTGTGTACAGTCTCTCCATCGCTTGGTCATTCTCCGAAACCTCCCTAAGTTCTCTAGGAGACACAATGTCCCGGAGAGTCCTGTGTAGGGCGTGGACCAGTTCCATCTCGACTGGGTCCACGGTTTCCACATCCAGCACCAGAAAACACGTCGGGGCCCTAGACAGAATGTCCGCAATGACGTTGTCCTTGCCTGGAGTGTACTTCGTCTCAAAATTGTAAACCCTCAGTCTTTTGGACCACCTGTGGATACGCAGCGGCCTGTGGCCCGACCCCGAAGTCTCCAGCAGGGTCATCAGTGCTCGATGATCCGTCCTCAACATGAAGCGCTGGCCATAGAGGTACATATGCCACCTCTCACAGGCCCAAACACAGGCCAGCACCTCCCTCTCACTGACAGCATACTTTCTCTCAGCCCCCGACAGAGATCTTGATACAAAAGCGACCAGACGCTTTGTACCATCCTGCACCTGCGACATTACTGCCCCCAGGGTGGAACCAGAAGCGTCACAGGTCACGATCATAGCGCAGTCCGGGTCAAAATGGGCCAAGGTTATAAAAATATGTAAATTAAAAAACTACAAACACAGATGGACGGAGCATCCCTCATCTTTTCAAAGTGAGCCCAGGGCGAAGTAACCTCTGGATCAGCCGCAGCTCTCACAATACACATCAATAGCTTTGTGCTGTTTTTCTCCTCTTTGGATTTTTCTTCCATTGGTCAGGAAACGGGAGGTGAGGTTTTAAAAATCTCCCGTCATGCTTATGTTTAGTGATGCGGGATCATGGGAGATGTTGTCCGCTAGTCGTTGAAACAAAAACTAAATGTGACCCATGCTGGCAAAATGAGTCGAAATGTGCACCGGGTAATTACAAGCTACAGGCACTACAAGTCAAAAATCATGGTTCTTTCTTTGTTTGCTGGCGGCAAGTCCCGGGAGAACGACCGTCAGTGCCTGGTATCATAAAGCTTGTAAATCCCACTTTCTAAAAATACACGTTTTTCCAGAAAACGTAACTCAGGACCGATCAAATGCGAATTTTCAAACCAGCCAATATATAAACAAAATTGGCTTGTTGCTGGTCCGTTTTTGCCCAATTCCTAAAAATTAAACATCATTTTGCAGGTCTTTCAATACAGAATATGAAAATAGGAATACCTCAGATTTGAAAATTTCCTCATTGCAACTCATTTTGCCAGAATGGGTCACAAATGTTACTCTGTTATTATATGACAGCCGGCAACTTTAATTACGTAGAAAATTATTTTTTAAATTGCCAAACATCATACAGTATGTGTAACTTGTGGCAAAATTGTTACAACTCGCTCTCGCCTGTCATCAGCGCCAGCGACGCGCACACCTGCGCCTCATCAGCCTCCACCTATATAACTCCCTCTGCCCTCTGCTTCGGCCTGGAGTCGTCTGCTCATCTACGCTCCCAAACCTCCATCGCTCGACCGTTTCATCCTGGCCAGCGCACCTTTCTTCAAGCACGTAAGCTGCATAATTCCTCTTACCTTCTCTCCAGCTTCTCCCCTGTGCACAGGTGGACCTCCAGGGTGGCGGACTTCCTCCTCCTCGCCTCTCCCTGTCAAACCTCTCTCCAGCATGTCGGGAGCGCGCAGAGGCGCTGTCCTCCAGACAGCATCAGCGTCGCCAACGCCAGTCACCATCTCATCTGCACGTAAGCAGTACAATGTGGTTATTCCCCACGGGGCATCTGACTGTAGCTAATTCCCTGCTCTGCTCTGCCCTTAGGGTTGCCTGGCTGCACGGCGAACTGTTCTGCTCTCAACGCACCCTGTTCACCCACACCACATCCACACTTCCTCTCACACATCCAAACACCACTAGTTGTTGAATAAAGCCTTAAATCTTTCCCGAGCCTGTGTGTGTGTGTTTCCTGAGCCCAGCATTATGTCAGTAAGACTCCAGCAAAGTGGCTCAACGGACAGCGGGCTCGCACGCCGACTTTCCACCCTCGAGGCTTGGGTGGATTTAATCGCTCATCAGCAACAAGTGATTTTCAGTCAACTCACCCAAATTATCCAACGGTTAGTTCGCCTGGATCCTCCACAGGCCTTCCCTCCAGCTCCGGTCAGCGGGCCAGCTCCGGTCCCTTCCCCGGCTAGCTCAGCTAGCTTGGGACCGCTAACCCAACTCACTCCCATTCCGACCCCCGCGCGCTTCAGCGGGAAACTCGGTGAGGCACGCGGGTTTCTCCTGCAATGTGAGTCAGTGTTTCAGCGCGTCCCCGGGGACTTTCCTTCAGATCATAGCCGAATTGGGTATGTGGCTAATCTTTTGGAGGGGCGAGCGCTAGCTTGGGCCTACGCCATCATGGCGAGGCCCAGCTACACGAACCTGACCTACGCCCAATTCGTGCATGATTTTAAGGAGGTTTGTGACCATTTGGACTGAGATAACATCCTAACCACCTGGATACTAAATGTTCGGCAGGGTAGCCGGTCAGCCACCGACTACGCTGTCGACTTCCGGGTGGTAGCGACGAATGTCGGGTGGGGCGAAGCTGCGCTCTGCAGCATCTTCACCCGCAGCTTGAATTCATCCTTACAGGACGAGCTGGCCTCCCGGGACATACCGGACCGGTTATCAGATTTAATCTCCCTCGCAATTAATTTAGATAATAGGCTGAGGGAGCGGGCCGCCGAGCGGAGGGCATCTAGTCGCTCGAGTGGAGCTTCCGCCCGCGCCCCTCAGTCTCGCCCCCTGGCGTTACCCGCTCCGGGGTCTGCCGATGACACCGAGTCAATGCTGATCGGACGGGCTAAGCTTCCACCTGTGGAAAAACAGTGCCGCAGAGAGTTGGGCCTCTGCATGTATTGCAGGGGAGACCAGCACTCTGTGGAAGACTGTCCGATTCGGCCAAAAGGGGACGTCCGCGAGTCTGCTTTGGGCTTACTGAAGACCAGGCCCAGGTCGTGGAACTCCGGTGGTACCAGGGAGAGGTCCGGCGGTGGTGAGTCAGAAGCAGGAAGCGGCACCGACGGGGCACAGGCAGCGGACTGGAGGCAGGTGCTCATGCAAAAGGTGCTCCAGGAGAGGACGCTGCCGGACTGCCAGTCGAATGTGGGGTTGTGAAGACGCAGCCAGGGATAACCCAGGATGACAGGTGAAGCCGAGGTGGGTAATACGAAGAGGCTGAGATCCTCCCTATGGTTGCCGAACACGATGACTGGGACCAGTTTAGTCCTGTGAGTGACTCTCTCAAGAGGTGTATGGGCAAGAGTGACCAGGTTAATGGGAGCTGGCAGTGCTTGGCAGGGGATGCCAAACGGGTTACCAGGCTTTGAGAAGTGAAATTCTGTTCCGTCCCCGAGTCCACCAGTGCGTGTGTGACGTGGCCCGTGGGGTTATGACAGAACCTAACCGGGAGGAGGCATTTAGTGAGGGGATTAGAATGGGACGCGTCCGCGAGTCGCTGTAGGGGGCCTCGCGGACACGTCCCATTCTAATCCCCTCACTAAATGCCTCCTCCCGGTTAGGTTCTGTCATAACCCCACGGGCCACGTCACACACGCACTGGTGGACTCGGGGACGGAACAGAATTTCACTTCTCAAAGCCTGGTAACCCGTTTGGCATCCCCTGCCAAGCACTGCCAGCTCCCATTAACCTGGTCACTCTTGCCCATACACCTCTTGAGAGAGTCACTCACAGGACTAAACTGGTCCCAGTCATCGTGTTCGGCAACCATAGGGAGGATCTCAGCCTCTTCGTATTACCCACCTCGGCTTCACCTGTCATCCTGGGTTATCCCTGGCTGCGTCTTCACAACCCCACATTCGACTGGCAGTCCGGCAGCGTCCTCTCCTGGAGCACCTTTTGCATGAGCACCTGCCTCCAGTCCGCTGCCTGTGCCCCGTCGGTGCCGCTTCCTGCTTCTGACTCACCACCGCCGGACCTCTCCCTGGTATCACCGGAGTTCCACGACCTGGGCCTGGTCTTCAGTAAGCCCAAAGCACTGTCTCCCCCCCCCCCCACCACCGTCCCTACGACTGCGCCAATAACCTCCGCCCGGGGGCGTCCCTGCCGTCTAGCCGCCTCTACAGCCTGTCAGCCCTGGAGCGCGAGGCTATGGACGCTTATATTAAGGAGTTGCTCAGTGCAGGCATCATCCGGCCCTCCTCATTCCCAGTTGGATCCGGTTGATTCGGCCAAAAGGGGACGTCCGCGAGTCGCTGTAGGGGGCCTCGCGGACACGTCCCATTCTAATCCCCTCACTAAATGCCTCCTCCCGGTTAGGTTCTGTCATAACCCCATGGGCCACGTCACACACGCACTGGTGGACTCGGGGACGGAACAGAATTTCATTTCTCAAAGCCTGGTAACCCGTTTGGCATCCCCTGCCAAGCACTGCCAGCTCCCATTAACCTGGTCACTCTTGCCCGTACACCTCTTGAGAGAGTCACTCACAGGACTAAACTGGTCCCAGTCATCGTGTCCGGCAACCATAGGGAGGATCTCAGCCTCTTCGTATTACCCACCTCGGCTTCACCTGTCATCCTGGGTTATCCCTGGCTGCGTCTTCACAACCCCACATTCGACTGGCAGTCCGGCAGCGTCCTCTCCTGGAGCACCTTTTGCATGAGCACCTGCCTCCAGTCCGCTGCCTGTGCCCCGTCGGTGCCGCTTCCTGCTTCTGACTCACCACCGCCGGACCTCTCCCTGGTACCACCGGAGTTCCACGACCTGGGCCTGGTCTTCAGTAAGCCCAAAGCACTGTCTTCCCCCCCACCACCACCGTCCCTACGACTGCGCCAATAACCTCCGCCCGGGGGCGTCCCTGCCGTCTAGCCGCCTCTACAGCCTGTCAGCCCTGGAGCGCGAGGCTATGGACGCTTATATTAAGGAGTTGCTCAGTGCAGGCATCATCCGGCCCTCCTCATTCCCAGTTGGATCCGGTTTCTTCTTTGTGGGCAAGAAGGACGGGTCCCTGCGGCCGTGTATCAACTTCCGAGCTCTCAATGACATTATGATAAGGGACAAGTACACGCTGCCCCTTATGGACTCGGCCTTCAACTCCATCCAGGGGGCCTCCTGGTTTACCAAGCTGGACCTGCGCAGTGCGTAACACCTCGTTCGGATCCAGGAGGGTGATAAATGGAAGACGGGGTTCCGGATGCCCAGCGGCCATTTTGAGTATCTGGTCATGCCGTTTGGGCTCACCAACGCTCCGGCTGTCTTCCAATGCCTCATCAACGACGTTCTTCGGGACTTCCTGGGGTCTTCGTCTCCGTTTATTTGGACGACATCCTGATCTTCTCCCGGACCCGTGAGGAGCATCAGGCCCATGTGAGGTGGGTCCTTCAGCATCTTCTGGAGAACAGGCTGTATGTTAAAGCAGAAAAATGTGAGTTCTACACCAACCAAACTTCCTTCCTGGGGTTCATCGTCGCTCACAGCCAGGTTCTCCCCGACCTGGCTAAAGTCAAGGCGGTGGTGGAATGGCCCGTCCCTTCCTCCAGGAAACAGGTGCAACAATTTCTCGGGTTCACCAATTTCTACCGCCGCTTCGTGCCAAAGTACAGCTCCATCGCCACTCCCCTGACCCGCCTCACCTCCCCCAAGGTGCCGTTCCAGTGGGCCAAGGATGCAGCATCGGCTTTCGAGACCCTGAAGACGGAGTTTGCCTCCTCCCCGGTCCTCACCCAGGTTGACCTGACACTCCAGTGCCTGGTCGAAGTGGACGCATCCGACACGGGGGTGGGGGCAGTGCTGTCCCAGCGTTCACCGGCGGATGGGCAGGTGCGTCCCTGCGCCTTCTTCTCCCGGCGCCTTTCCCCTGCTGAATGAAATTACGACGTCAGTGACAGGGAGCTCCTGGCGGTGAAGCTCGCACTTCAGGAGTGGCGTCATTGGTTGGAGGGAGCACCTCAGCCATTTGTGGTCTGGACCGATCACAAGAACTTGGAGTACCTGACGACGGCCAAGCGTCTGAATGCCCACCAGGCGTGTTGGTCACTCTTCTTCGGACGCTTCAAGTTTACCATCACCTATCGCCTGGTTCCAAGAACGGCAAACCGGATGCGCTGTCCAGACAATTCGCCCCCGAAGACCTAGAGGATTGGGACCACACCATCCTGCCCACCTCGTGCATCGTGGGGGTCATCTTGTGGGGGATTAAGGCCAAGGTCCGGAAAGCACAGGAGGCGGAACCTGATCCTGGCGGCCGTCCGGTCGGGAGACTGTTCGTTCCATCATCAGTCCGGGGCGACGTCATCCACTGGGCTCATACGGCCAAGTTCACCTGTCACCCTGGCACCTCCCGGCTGGTGGAGCTCCTACAGTGATCCTTTTGGTGGCCTGGTCTTAGTAGGGATGTCACCAACAACGTCCATGCCTGTCCCCAGTGCACAACGGGTAAAACCTCCACCTCTCCCCCAGCTGGTCTCCTCCACCCACTGCCGGTCCCCGGTAGGCCCTGGTCTCACGTGGCTCTGGACTTCGTCACCAGTCTCCCCAAGTCTAATTCCTATGACACCATCTTGACCATCGTCGACCGATTCTCCAAGGCGGCCCATTTTGTGCCCCTCTCCGGGCTCCCTTCGGCGCGAGAGACGGCCAACTTATTAATCCAACATGTGGCCAGGTTGCATGGGATCCCAGCGGATGTGGTCTCGGATCGGGGGCCTCAGTTTGTGTCCAGGGTTTGGAAGTCCTTCTGCAACGCACTGGGAACCACGGTGAGTCTGTCTTCCGGTCACCACCCTCAATCAAACGGACAGTGTGAGCGCACTAACCAGGAGCTGGAGGCAGCTTTGTGCTGCGTCACCTCTTCTAGCCCCTCTTCCTGGAGCACCTGCCTACCCTGGGTCGAGTACACCCACAATTCGACCCTGTCATCGGCCATCGGAATGTCTCCCTTCTGGGCGTCCCTGGGGTATGACCCGCCCTTGTTCCCCGAAGAAGAAGGTGAGGTGGCGGTTCCCTCTGTCCAGGCACATCTGAGGCGCTGCCGGCGTATTTGGACCAAGACGCGCCAGGCGCTTTTAAGCACGGTGGAGCGCAATTCCCAAGTTGCCAATCGCCACAGGAGGGCCGCTCCCAACTATCAGGTGGGCCAGCAGGTATGGTTGTCTACCCGGGATATTAAGTTGAAGGCTGAGAGGAGAAAGCTGGTGCAGCGCTTCATCGGTCCCTATCCCATAACTAAAATAATTAATCCGGTGGCTGTGCATTTGACTCTCCCCCCCTCCCTCTGGGTCTGTCCAACGTTTCACGTTTCCCATATTAAACCTGTTGTTTCTGACCCTCTCTGCCCTCCTCCCAGAGCCCCTCCTCCCCCCAGGATGATCGACGGCGATCCAGCATGGGGGGTCACGGCCATCCTGGATTCCCCCCGCCGTGGTTGTGGTCTCCAGTATCTGGTGGACTGGGAAGGATATGGCCCTGAATGCAGGTCCTGGGTGCCCCCATCCTGGGTGCTGGATAAGAGTCTCATCATGGAGTTCCACCAGGCGCACCCAGGTAAGCCAGCACCGAGAGGCGCTGCTCGGGGGGGGGAGTACTGTTACAACTCGCTCTCGCCTGTCATCAGCGCCAGCGGCGCGCACACCTGCGCCTCATCAGCCTCCACCTATATAACTCCCTCTGCCCTCTGCTTCGGCCTGGAGTCGTCTGCTCATCTACGCTCCCAAACTTCCAGCGCCCAACTGTTTCGTCCCGGCCAGCGCACCTTTCTTCAAGCACGTAAGCTGCATAATTCCTCTTACCTTCTCTCCAGCTTCTCCCCTGTGCACAGGTGGACCTCCAGGGCGGCGGACTTCCTCCTCCTTGCCTCTCCCTGTCAAACCTCTCTCCAGCACGTCGGGAGCGCGCAGAGGCGCTGTACTCCAGGCAGCATCAGCGTCGCCATCGCCAGTCACCATCTCATCTGCATGTAAGCAGTACATTGTGGTTATTCCCCACGGGGCGTCTGACTGTAGCTAATTCCCTGCTTTGCTCTGCCCTTAGGGTTGCCTGGCTGCACGGCGAACTGTTCTGCTCTCGACACACCCTGTTCACCCACACCACATCCACACTTCCTCTCACACATCCAAACACCACTAGTTGTTGAATAAAGCCTTAAATCTTTCCCGAGCCTGTGTGTGTGTTTCTTGAGCCAAGCATTATGTCCAAAATTTGATTGGGATCAAAAGACAATTTCATTCTTGCCATTCATTTCAATGGAGATTTTTTTCGATTTAAGGTCCCATATGCAGAAGTAGAGGGGGCGGGACTTAGGCTGTCTATTTAGAATCCCCAGTTGATGCCAGTTTCCTGCATGCTCTCCATCCCCTTTCCTGTCTGTCTTCACTATATCTGAACAATAATGGCTAAAATATCCAAGAAAATAATGTAAAAAAAAAAAGAAAACTGGGGATGTTATCTTGAACCTGCATCATACAGTGGGGCAAAAAAGTATTTAGTCAGCCACCAATTGTGCAAGTTCTCCCACTTAAAAGATGAGAGAGGTCTCCAATTTTCATCATAGGTATACCTCAACTATGAGAGACAAAATGAGAAAAAAAAATCCAGAAAATCACATTGAAGGATTTTTAATGAATTAATTGGTAAATTCCTCAGTTAAATAAGTATTTGGTCAATAATAAAAGTTAATCTCAGTACTTTGTTATATACCCGTTGTTGGCAATGACAGGGGTCAAATGTTTTCTGCAAGTCTTCACAAGGTTTTCACACATTGTTGCTGGTATTTTGGCCCATTCCTCCATGCAGATCTCCTCTAGAGCAGTGAAGTTTTGGGGCTGTCGCTGGGCAACACAGACTTTCAACTCCCTCCAAAGATTTTCTATGGGGTTGAGATCTGGAGACTGGCTAGGACACTCCAGGACTTTGAAATGCTTCTTACGAAGCCACTCCTTCGTTGCCCGGGCGGTGTGTTTGGGATCATTGTCATGCTGAAAGACCCAGCCACGTTTCATCTTCAATGCCCTTGCTGATGGAAGGAAGTTTTCACTCAAAATCTCAGGACACATGGCCCCATTCATTCTTTCCTTTACACGGATCAGTCGTCCTGGTCCCTTTGCAGAAAAACAGCCCCAAATCATGATGTTTCCACCCCCATGCTTCACAGTAGGTATGGTGTTCTTTCTCCTCCAAACACGACAAGTTGAGTTTTTACAATAAAGTTCTATTTTGGGTTCATCTGACCATATGACATTCTCCCAATCCTCTTCTGGATCATCCAAATGCTCTCTAGCAAACTTCAGATGGGCCTGGACATGTTCTGGCTTAAGCAGGGGGACGTGTCTGGCACTGCAGGATTTGAGTCCCTGGCGGCGTAGTGTGTTACTGATGGTACCCTTTGTTACTTTGGTCCCAGCTCTCTGCAGGTCATTCACTAGGTTCCCCCTTGTGGTTCTGGGATTTGTGCTCACCGTTCTCGTGATCATTTTGACCCCACGGGGTGAGATCTTGCATGGAGTCCCAGATTGATGGAGATTATCGTTGGTCTTGTATGTCTTCCATTTTCTAATAATTGCTCCCACAGTTGATTTCTTCACACCAAGCTGCTTACCTATTGCAGATTCAGTCTTCCCAGCCTGGTGCAGGTCTACAATTTTGTTTCTGGTGTCCTTTGACAGCTCTTTGGTCTTGGCCATAGTGGAGTTTGGAGTCTGACTGTTTGAGGTTGTGGACAGGTGTCTTTTATACTGATAAAGAGTTCAAACAGGTGCCATTAATACAGGTAACGAGTGGAGGACAGAGGAGCCTCTTAAAGAAGTTACAGGTCTGTGAGAGCCAGAAATCTTGCTTGTTTGTAGGTGACCAAATACTTATTTTACCGAGGAATTTACCAATTAATTCATTAAAAATCCTTCAATGTGATTTTGTGGATTTTTTTTTCTCATTTTGTCTCTCATAGTTGAGGTATACCTATGATGAAAATTGGAGACCTCTCTCTTTTTTTTAAGTCTGAGAAGTTGCACAATTGGTGGCTGACTAAATACTTTTTTTCCCCACAGTACTTATAGCAAAAGAGCACCATAATTTCATCGCATTTCACGGGCTGTGTTGTAGAGTGTTACCAGTAAAAAGAACACACTGAAATGGGAGAATTGAAGCATGGGCGATATACTAATGTTCCATCAAACTATAATTATTCTGTCATTAAAGACGTTGCCCCCCCCACACCCAAAAAAAAAAAAAAACTGAGTGAACTGAGTGGTTAAGAAAATGGATGGACTATAAATTATTACTATATAGTTTTCTTTCTCTGTGTCACCGATTTCTGGTCTCTTTCTCACTCCCTTTTCCCAACATTTCTGTGTTTCCTGGGCTGTTTTGTTCACATTTTCTCTTGGGTCTTTTCTAGTCTCCCCTGCAGCACTCCCTCAGGCTCGGGCTGCAGCTTTTCATTTAGCTCCCCATTTTAGACGGAATTCCTATGCCTAACCCTCATTTTGATTTCCAACCATGATTATAAAATTAAATTTGTTATCCCTGTTGTTGGTGGCTACACAAATACTTCTAGCTGCAGGCTCTTCAGCTGTTGTTTTTACCTGCAGTTTAATGCTTAATGCATTAATACAGAACACCTACATTATCTGTGTCCATCTGCTGACTGTAAGTTGAGCTGCACCTTCTAACCAAATATGATTCAAAATTTTTATTTGCAAGGTTATAAGAATGACCTTATGTAGTGCTTCAAGTTTTAAAAAGTAAGCCTGCAAACACTGATAATCTCTGTTGTAATTCTTTTCTCCAGTTCCCTTTTTGCAGTATTTCAGTGTGCAGACTGCAGAATAACTTTACCTAAATGTACACTTTCAACAGTGTAGACGCTACAAATCCTTGCACATACTAGGCAATATTTTTCCTTGATATTTTTTCATGCTCTCAGTTCATTTATATGTGCTTAATGGTTCTTAGAAGCAGTCTTATCAATTTCAGGGTCTCAAAGTCCCACCAATGCAAAAGCGCTCATCTTTCAAGTGAATAAAAAAAGAAAAAAAACTGTCAATCTTTTCCATTAAGGTTTAATGGCTGATTCTGGGAGCTACACTCAAATGCACTTCACTTGAACTCACTTTAAATCAGATTATTAACTTCATCGAAAGTGTCTGACAGGTGCAAAGCTCTTTAGATGCAACGGCGTGTCTGAAGTGCAGGAGGTTTGACAAAGTCCATGTAGACCAAAGAGAGCCTTGAGTACTGATATGTGAAATATCAGACTCTAAAGAAATGGCTGTTTCAATAATGGCTATTGGAAGTGCATCGAGTGAAAACAGACCCACTGTGAGCTGGCCTCTGTTCCACAAGGGCGTCTTCTCGGTGTCAGACCAGTCCCAGTGGCATGGTCAGCTGTGACATGGTCGGCGTAAAGGCTCAGAATAGCTGTAGACTTGTCTCTTCCTGTGAGGATTCACAGCTTTGACAATATGTCTTTGGTGTCACCTGAGGCCCGGAGTAACCACCTCTCAATCCAAACAAAGGCCATCCTCACACCTGCCATCACAGCACATGCTGGTTACACACACATGCAGACATGTAAATCAGCTTTATTTTGACAATTCACTATTCACTCCTGCCATGAATTGGCCACAGGCTGCTCTCCACCATTATTCATGGGTGTTGATGAGCCTGGACTGGCACGTGGTGAGACCTCCTCTGGACCGTTGTCCTGTCACCAACTGTCACTGTTTCTTCTCCTCGATGACCCTTTCATCCCCTGGCTGAGATTGTCATTAAGGAAATCATTGTGCCCATATCCCAGATGGCGTGCTTGGGTTGTTGGCAACCCCCTTTGATTATGGAACAGTCAACCACCCACCCACCCTTTAAGGCTGGATCCATTGTGGCTGAGCTGAATCATTGTATACAACAGTATTCCAGGCAGTTCTACAGCAGTGGGGTGTCTGGGATGTTTAAAAGATTTCAAAAGCCCACATGTTTTGGGGGTTTTGTGTACACAAAAGGATGTTCTCACAGAGTTTGTGGTCATCCAGGATGACTTTCCATTTCTTAAAGCTGCAACAAAACAGAGATTTTATAAATACTCCATACCCCCAAGTGAAATCTGATGTGTGTGAATGTAGACAACAGCTCAAATGCTGCTGTAATCTAGCAATGTGGAAAAATTGAAGAGTCAGTTGGAGAAAAATTAAAGATAGAAAAGGGACTGACTTTATTTCATTACAGAAAATCTAAATGTAAACATTCCTTCTTTCTTTGACTTGTAGTAGTGATGTAGTCAAGAACACATCAAAACCAGACCAAGTCCAGCAGCGGGGAAAATAAATATTGAACACATCAACATTTTTCTCATTAAACATATATTTGATGGAGCCATTGACCTGAGATTTTCACCAGATATCAGTAACAACCCAAGTAAGCCATACATGCAAAGATAGCAAGGCAACTGTGTTCACAAAACACGTTATATTTAGTAAAGTGGAATGACACAGGGAATAAGTATTGAACACATAAATAAAAAGAAGTGCCAAAAGCACAGAAAGCCAAAAAAACCCAGATGAAATCCATCAGAATTTAGGAAGCCATCCCATCCCCCATCAGTGCAAATTAGTTTCATCTGGTTAAGTCCTGACTTATAGCCTTTAAAAAGGTCTTTGAATATCAGATCGTCACACCACAAAGAACTCATAATGGGTAGAAGAAAAGAGCTCTCTCTAGACCTTCGCAACCTTATTGTTGCAAAAAATAATGTTGGCATTGGTTACAGGTGCATTTCTAAACTGCTGAATGTTCCAGTGAGCACAGTTGGAGCCACCATCCGGAAGTGGAAAGGACATCATTTTACCATAAACCGGCCACGACCAGGAGCTCCTTGCAACATTTCCAACAGAGAAGACAAAAGAATTATCAGAAGAATTATCCAAGAGCCAAGGACCACTCATGGAGAGCTCCAGAAAGACCTGGAGTTAGCAGGTACTGCTGTTTCAAAGAAAACAATAAGTAATGCACTCAACCGACATGGGCTCTATGTCTGCTCAACTCACAAGATCCCATTGCTGAAGAAAAAGCATGTTGAAGCTTGTTTAAAGTTTGATGCACAACATTTAGGCAAGCCAGTAAAATACTGGGAGAATCTAGTGTGGCCAGATGAGACCAAAATTTAACTTTCTGGATGCCACAACGCATCATGTTTGGAGGAGAAATGGCACTGCACATCCCATCATGGTGTGGGAGTGTTTTTCAACACATGCTTTGTGAAGGAATTGAAGGAAAGATGAATGGACAAATGTACAGAGACATCCTTGATAAGAATGTGTTTCCATCTGCAAAGGTGCTGAAGATGAAAAGACGGTGGACATTTCAGTAAGACAATGATCCCAAACACACAGCCAAGGAAACTCAACTGGCTCCAGAGAAGGAAAATAAAGCCGCTACAATGGCCCAGTCAGTCACCTGACCTGAATCCAATTGAAAATCTATGGAACGAACTGAAGATCAGAGTTTATAGAAGGCATCCATGGAATCTTCAAGATTTGAAGACAGTTTATCTGGAAGAATGGGCTAAAATCACTCCTGAGCAATGCCTGCACCTAGTTTCTCCATACAGGAGGTGTCTGGAAGCTGTTATTACTAGGGATGAGCCGATCCGATCTGCCTTATTGGTATCTGGTTTGATCCAGGCAAAATGGCCAGCTTGGTATCGATAAGGAATAACAGTAATTCACTGATCTGATACATTAATAATAATAAAATGAAGGCACAATCATGCTCTCAGTCACACTGCACATAGCTTCTGTAAGCAAAGGAAACGAGTGTCACCTCATTAGAGCCTGTCTGTGGGACTCGCCTCAGTATGTTGCTGTGTGGTACCAGCATCTACAATTTCACACCACCAACTTGATAAAACACTTGCAAAAGTATCACGGCAAAGGAGTATGCTGAATTCTGTCAAAAACCAAACAGAAGGACATGTGTTGCGCAGCAGCAACTGCTGCTTTTCCAGCTCAGGAGGCTGGACGCTAAAAGTGAAACCTAAAAAGAAGAAACTGAAAGTAAAACCAGACTGAAGTGTACCTTTTGGGGGAGAGTCTTACAGTTGATGAGCAGTAGGTGACAAAAACATAAATAGCAAATTATTTTTTGTATTTTTGTATATTTTTTTTTTTTTTTTTTTGTATTTTGTATACATCAGAAAGCAACTCATACCGGCTCGGACGTCGCCCAGGTTAACAAGGTCAGGAGTTCCAGGCAGCGGAAGGTGAAAGACAGAGCTGCGTGGAGGAATCTGATCAGACCTAAATGAAATAGTCATTGTCGTCCCCGACAGACTGCTATGATGATGATGATGATGATTAATCCCAGAGGGTGCAAGGCTACATGGACAGGAAATGGAACAGGAATGACTTCAAAATAAGAGCAAACCTAAAAACTAAGAATGGACAAAGAATAATATCATAAACACTACTAAATAAACTGAGGACCAGGAGAATACTTATGATAATAATAACAATGGATGACAGAAAAACAACTTAAAGGGTTAGGTCCTTTATTTTCAGATCTACAGCATTTTTTACCTCATGCATAAAGTGGCACTTTGAATTTCTCAAGTAGGTTCATTTTGTCTTCTTTTAATTATTTATCTTTTGTTCTTATTAAAGACAAGAATAGAAAGGAGATGTCTTTACCTTCTTAACATGTTTCGACTGTACACTGCAGCCTTCATCAGAAGAAGGCTGCCTTCATCAGAAGAAGGCTGCAGTATACAGTTGAAACATGTTAAGAAGGTAAAGACATCTCCTTTCTATTCTTGTCTTTAATAAGAACAAAAGATAAATAAACTTTAAATTTCATCTGAATGTTTACTTAAAAACTCAGCTTCAGAGTTTTGTATAAACTTGCAGTTAAAACTTCAGAATGCATGTTTACATGGGGCTGACCAGTGAAATGCTGCTAATGTTGCAAAGTTTAAAATAAAAAAGCAGCAGCATTGCTGAACTGAGTCAAATAGTAATAATATATTCTTTGGCTTTTAGATTTCTGTTTTTATATGTGTACAAAATGCAACTAGTCATTAATAAAGTATGTTCTGTACTTTTATTGTTTTAAATAAGAGAGACAAATGGGTTTGGATCGGTATTGGCCGAAACTCAAAGTCACAGTATCGGTATCGGTCTTGAAAAAGTGATATCGGCTAATCCCTGGTTATTACCAACAAAGGCTTTTCTACTAAATATTAAATGAATTTCACCAGGTATGTTCAATACTTCCCTTTCAGTAATTCCCTGTTTCATTCCGCTTTATTAAATATAACTTGTTTTCTCAACACAGTTGCCTTGATTTCTTTGCATGCATGGATTACTTGGGTTGTTACTGATATCTGGTGAAAATCTCAGGTCAATGGCTCCATCAGAAATATGTTTAATGAGGAAAATGTTGATGTCTTCAATACTTATTTTCCCCTGTGAGGGTGGACTGAGACCAAGACTTTAAGAGGTATGTGTATGTACATCTAGGTTAGAGGTCGGCAACCCGCAGCCCTGGGACCACATGCAGCCCTTCAGCCCCCATGCTGCAGCTCCTTGCCGTTATATCTCAAAACACATGGAAATTAATGAAGCTCATTTTAACTATTTTATTTTTTAAATTATTGTTCATTGCAATTGAATACATCCCTCAATTGAAACGCATGCTTATACAGACATGGACAAAATTGTTAGTACCCCTCTGTTAATGAAAGAAAAACCCACAATGGTCACAGAAATAACTTGAATCTGACAAAAGTGGTAATAAATAAAAATTCTATGAAAATTAACCAATGAAAATCAGACAATGCTTTTGAATTGTGGTTCAACAGAATTATTTTAAAAAACAAACTCATGAAACAGGCCTGGACAAAAATGATGGTACCCTTAACTTAATATTTTGTTGCACAACCTTTTGAGGCAATCAAACGATTTCTGTAACTGTCAGCGAGACTTCTGCACCTCTCAGCAGGTATTTTGGCCCACTCCTCATGAGCAAACTGCTCCAGTTGTCTCAGGTTTGAAGGGTGCCTTCTCCAGACGGCATGTTTCAGCTCCTTCCACAGATGTTCAATAGGATTTAGATCAGGGCTCACAGAAGGCCACTTTAGAATAGTCCAATATTTTGCTCTTAGCCATTCTTGGGTCTTTTTAGCTGTGTGTTTTGGGTCATTATCCTGTTGCAAGACCCATGACCTGCGACTGAGACCAAGCTGTCTGACACCGGGCAGCACATTTCTCTCTAAAATACCTTAATAGTCCTGAGATTTCATTGTACCCTGCACAGATTCAAGACACCCTGTGCCAGATGCAGCAAAGCAGCCCCAGAACAAAACAGAACCTCCTCCATGTTTCACAGTAGGGACAGTGTTCTTTTCTTAGTATGCTTCATTTTTGCGTCTGTGAACATAGAGCTGATGTGCCTTGCCGAAAGGTCCAGTTTTGTCTCGTCTGTCCATAGGACATTCTCCCAGAAGCTTTGTGGCTTGTCAACATGCAGTTTGGCAAATTCCAGTTTAGCTTTTTTATGATTTGTTTTCAACAGTGGTGTCCTCCTTGGTCGTCTCCCATGAAGTCCACTTTGGCTCAAATGACGACGGATGGTGCGATCTGACACTGATGTACCTTGACCTTGGAGTTCACCATGAATGTGTTTAGAGGTTGTTCTGGGCTCTTTTGTTACCATTCGTATTATCCATCTCCTCCTGCGGCCACGACCAGGGAGGTTGACTACAGTCCCGTGGGTCTTAAATTTCTGAATAATATGTGCAACTGTAGTAACAGGAACATCAGGCTGCTTGGAGATGGTCTTATAGCCTTTACCTTTAACATGCTTGTCTATAATTTTCTTTCTAATCTCCTGAGACAACTCTCTCCTTTGCTTCCTCTGGTCCATGTTTAGTGTAGTACACACCATGTCACCAAACAGCACAGTGACTACTTGTCACCCTTTAAATAGGCCGACTGACTGATTACAAGTTTGTAGACACCTGTGATGTTAATTAGAGGACACATCTTGGTTGAACATGTCTCTATGGTCACATTATTTTCAATCTTTTCTAGGAGTACCATCATTTTTGTCCAGGCCTGTTTCATGAGTTTTTTTTTTTTTAATAATTCTGTTGAACCACAATTCAAAAACATTGTCTGATTTTCATTGGTTGTCAGACTCATGTTATTTCTGTGACCATTGCGGGGTTTTCTTTCATTGACAGAGGGGTACCAATAATTTTGTCCACGTCTGTATGAAAGTAAAATATATATTTTTAAATTATTTATTATGCCGTCAATTATGCATGACTGTGTCACATCTGACAGCGGCTGCACAGAGAGCTGCTCAGCCTCTCCTAAGTGCATGTGGAGAGAACATGGACAGCAGCAGCTTTCTACCGTTCTTGGTAAGACATGACCAAATCCAGAGAAAGTTAAATTACAGAGGAAAATAGAGAGTCTAATTCTTTGTGGACAGATTAATTTGTGTTCAGGTTGTGGAGGGAATTTCTCCACAAGAACACAAACAACGAAAAACATCCACCTCATTAGTGTCTACAGTAGGGTTGCCAACTGTCCCGGTTTAGCCATGACGTCCCGTCGATTGGGCTAAATATGTTTTGACATAATGTCTGGCTCAGGAGACACACACGCAGGCTCAGGATAGATTTAACAGCTTTATTCAACAAGCAGGGATGTATGAATGCGTGTGTGAGATATGTGAATGTACTGTGGGAGAACTTCAGTGCGCAGGCAGCAGAGCAGTTCGCCGTACAGCCGGGCAACCCTATAATGAGAGAGCAGAGGGACAAGGTAAAGGGCACCACACCTATACAGGACCGTGACAAAGACTGCTGCTTACTTGGTATAACAGGTGGCTGGAGTTGGCAAGGAGACAGCCCAGGAGACAGCGACCTGCAGAGCCTGTGGCGACAGCGAGGATGATGTGGCGAGACGAGGAGTCCGCCGCCAAGGAATCCACCTGTGCACAGTGGAGAGGACTGAGGAGAAAAGGTAAGGATGCTTACGTTGAGAGTAGTCTTGCTGGTAATGGGGGTTCCAACAGCGAAGACGAGCCGAAGGGAACAGACGGCTTCAGGCCGAAGCACAGGGCAGAGTGGGTTAAATAGTTTGTCGCTGACGAGGCGCAGGTGTGCGCGCAGCAGGAGCCAATGATGAGTGGCGAGTCATGACAGTACCCCCCCCCCCCCAGCAGCACCTCCTGGTGCTGGCTTATCCGGGTGCGCCCGATGGAACTCCGTGATGAGACCCTTGTCCAGAACCAGGGAAGAGTGCACCCATTGCCTCCACTCAGGACCGAAACCCTCCCAGTCCACCAGATACTGCAGCCCGCAACCTCGGCGCCAAGAGTCTAAGATGGCGGTGACTCTCCAGGCTGGGTGGCCATCGATCATCAGGGGCTCGGGCGGCGCCGCGGGTGGGGGGCAGATGGGATCGGACACCACAGGCTTGATCTTGGATACGTGGAAGGTGGGGCAAATACGGAGGGAGGGGGGGACAGCCAAGCGCACAGCCACCGGGTTAATAATTTTGGTGATGGTGAAGGGTCCAATGAAGCCAGCCAGAAGCCAGAAGCGTTGAGCCAGTTTCTTCTTTTCGCCCTGCAGGTTGATATCGTGAGCAGAAACCCAAACTTTCTGACCCACCTGGTAGGCAGGAGCCAGTCTCCTATGACGATTAGCATTGGTGCTATTGCGCTTCGCTGTGCGCAAGAGCGCATCGCGCGCCTTGGACCAAAGACTCTGGCACCGCCTCAGGTGCGCCTGGATAGATGGGACAGCCAACTCACCCTCCTGCACCGGGAACAATGGCGGGTCGTACCCCAGGGAGGCCTTGAAGGGGGACATACCAGTGGCAGAAGACCAAGTGGAGCTGTGGCCGTATTCTACCCAGGCCAGATGCGTGCTCCAAGAGGCCGGGTTGGAGGCGGTGACGCAGCGGAGAGCAGCTTCCAGCTCCTGGTTGGCCCATTCGCATTGCCCGTTGGACTGCGGATGATGGCCGGAGGAGAGGCTTACCGTGGCTCCCAGGGTGTTACAAAAACACCTCCACACCTCAGAGACGAATTGGGGCCCCTGATCTGAGACGACGTCCACCGGTATCCCGTGCAGTCTGACCACGTGTTGGACCAGGAGATCCGCTGTCTCCCGTGCCGTAGAAAGACCCCGCAGTGGCACGAAGTGGGCGGCCTTGAAAAAACGACCAACGATGGTCAGCACTGCGTCATAGGTGTTGAAGACTGGGAGACCGGTGATGAAATCGAGGGCTATGTGGGACCAGGGCCTGCCTGGGATCGGCAGGGGCTGGAGCAGACCCGCGGGGGGAGCGTTACCTGACTTGCCGGTGGCACATACTGGGCAGGCCCAGATGTAGTTGGCGGCGTCCTTCTGCAGACCAGGCCACCAGAAAGACCGCTGGAGGAGATCGACCAGCCGGGAGACTCCAGGGTGGCAGGCAAACTTGGAGGTGTGGATCCAGTGAAGAACCTCCCCCCGAACTGAAGATGGAACGAATAGCCTCCCCTCTGGTCCGCCGCCAGGATCCGGTTCGGTCTCCTGCGCCTTACGAATCTTGTCCTCAATGGCCCAGGACATTGCCCCCACAACACACGAGCTGGGTAAGCTGGTGTGCACCGGGTCCTCGGACGTCTCGGGGGCGAATTGCCTGGAAAGGGCATCAGGCAGGCCGTTCTTCGAACTGGGGTGGTACGTGATGGTAAAGCGAAAACGGGCAAAGAACAGGGACCAACGCGCCTGGCGGGCGTTCAGACGTTTGGCAGATCTCAAGTACTCCAAGTTCTTATGGTCCGTTAACATGATGAACGGCAAAGCAGCCCCCTCCAGCCAATGGCGCCACTCCTGCAGGGCGAGCTTGATGGCGAGGAGCTCCCTGTCCCCGACGTCATAGTTGCGTTCAGCCGGTGACAGGCGCCAAGAGAAGAAGGCGTAGGGTTGCTTGGTCCCGTTGGCGGGTGACCGCTGGGACAGCACCGCCCCCACCCCCGTATCAGACGCGTCGACCTCCACCAAACACTGCAACGCGGGGTCGACCTGGGTTAGGACCCGAGAGGAAGAGAACTCCGTTTTCAGTGCCTGGAACGCCGCAGCAGCCTCTTCAGTCCACCGGAAGGGGTCTTAGGCGAGGTGAGGCGGGTCAATGGGCCGACGATGGCGCCGAAATTTGGGACAAAGCGGCGGTAAAAGTTGGTGAATCCTATGAACTGTTGTACCTGTTTCCTGGAGGTCGGTGTGGGCCAGTCGACCACTGTTTTCACCTTCGCAGGGTCAGGGAGGACTTGATCGTGCGAAATAACAAACCCCAGGAAGGAGGTGGTCTTGGCATAGAACTCACATTTTTCAGCCTTAACATACAACCTGTTCTCCAACAATCGCTGCAGGACCCGCCTCACATGGACCCGGTGTTCATCCCGTGACCTGGAGAAGATTAGGATGTCGTCCAGGTAAACAAAGACGAAGAGGCCCAGGAAGTCCCAGAGGACGTCATTAATGAGGTGCTGGAACACTGCAGGGGCATTGGTTAATCTGAACGGCATCACCAGGTATTCGGAGTGACCAGTAGGCATACGGAAGGCTGTTTTCCACTCATCTTCCTCCCGGATCCGGACGAGGTAGTAGGCGCTGCAGAGGTCCAGTTTGGTAAACCAGGTCGCCCCCTGGAGGGAGTGGAAGGCGGTGTCCATCAACGGCAGGGTGTAGCGGTCCTTCTCCGTGATGTTGTTGAGGGCCCGATAGTCAATGCAGGGGCAGAGAGAACCATCCTTCTTGGACACAAAGAAGAACCCTGCGCCGAGCGGGGATGAAGAGGGGCGGATGATTCCCGCGCTGAACGACTCCTTCAGGTAGGCGTCCATCGCCTCCTTCTCCGGCGCTGACAGGCTGTATAGCCTCCCTGAGGGTAAGGGAGCCCCCGTGCGGATGTTAATTGCGCAATCGTAGGGCCGATGAGGAGGAAGAGACATCGCCTTGGACTTACTGAAGACGAGGCCCAGATCATGGAACTCCGGAGGCACCAAGGTGAGGTCCGGCAGTGCAGCGTCCTTGGCCGGAGGGGGTGAGGATGGGGCGCAGGCTGCGGACTGAAGGCAGGTGCCCATGCAAAACGAGCTCCAGACGACGATCCTACCGGCCTGCCAATCCAGCACCGGGTTGTGTAGGCGCAGCCAGGGATAGCCTAGGATGACAGGCGAGACAGAGGAGGACAGGATATAGAGCACAAGATCCTCCCGATGGTTACCTGAGATGATTACAGGAATTGGCCTGGTCCAATGAGTCACTCGTCCGAGGGGTGCATGAGAAAGGGTGATCAGGCTGAGCGGAGTTGGCAGAGGGTGACAGGGGATGCCCAATTGGGTTGCCAGGCTCTGAGAAATAAAACTCTGCTCTGCTCCTGAGTCCACCAGTGCGTGAGTGAGATGCCCCATGACGTTGTGACAAAAACGGATGGGCAGAGTAAGACTAGTGAGGGGATTTGACCGGTTAGAGTCCGCCAGGCCCCCTACAGTGACTCGCGGACCTCCCCATTTGGCTTCTCCGGGCAGAGCTCCACGGTATGCTGGTTGCCTCCGCAATACATGCACAAGCCCAACTGCCGGTGGCGCTGTTTCTCCGCTAGGGGGAGCTTTGACCGGCCAACCACCATTGCCTCCGACTCCTCAGAAGGCTCCGGGGGAGGCAACGCCAGGGGGCGAGCTTGAGGCGTGCGGACGGAGCCTCCTTGCGAGCGGCTGGTCAACTTCCGCTCGGAGGAACGCTCACGCAGCCTGTTGTCCAAGCTAACAGCTACAGAGATTAGCTCCGAAAGAGTTCCCGGGAGATCTCGACCGGCCAGTTCATCCCTCAGACTTGGGCTGAGGCTGCGGAGGAAGATGCCACAGAGTGACACTTCATCCCAGCCCACTTCCTCGGTGGTGACCCGGAAGTCAATAGCGTAGTCCGCCGCTGACCGAACTCCCTGCTGGAGAGCAAGGAGACGGTCAGTTAGGACACTATTGCGCCGGGAATGATCAAACATGTCAAGGAACTGCCACACGAATTGGTCATAGGAGAGGTTCGCGTAACTGGGCTTCGCCATTACGGTGTAAGCCCAAGTCAGTGCTCGCCCCTCCAGGAGATTCCCTATATAACCAATCCAGCTGTGGTCTGAGGGAAAGTCCCCGGGAACGCGCAGGAACACCGACTCACACTGCATAATAAAACCCCGAGCTCCGCCAAGTTTTCCGCTGAAGCGGGCAGGAGTCGGGATGGGTGTGAGCCGGGTCGGCGGTCCCACGGCAAACTGGCCAGCCACCGGGGCAGCGGAAGCTAATCCACCCTGACGAGCTGGGGGGAACGCCTGCTGGGGGTCCAGGCGGTCTAACCGGTGAGTGATTGTAGTCAATTGATTCAAAATCACCTGCTGTTGGTGGACTATTAAATCTACCCGAGCCTCGAGGGTGGAAAGACGGCGTGCAAGCCCGCTGTCTGCCGAGCCGCTCTGCTGAAGCTGTACTGACATAATGTCTGGCTCAGGAGACACACACGCAGGCTCAGGATAGATTTAACAGCTTTATTCAACAAGCAGGGATGTATGAATGCATGTGTGAGATATGTGAATGTACTGTGGGAGAACTTCAGTGCGCAGGCAGCAGAGCAGTTCGCCGTACAGCCGGGCAACCCTATAAGAGCTGAGAGAGCAGAAGGACAAGGTAAAGGGCACCACACCTATACAGGACCGTGACAAAGACTGCTGCTTACTTGGTATAACAGGTGGCTGGCGTTGGCAAGGAGAGAGCCCAGGAGACAGCGACCTGCAGAGCCTGTGGCGACAGCGAGGATGATGTGGCGAGATGAGGAGTCCGCCGCCAAGGAATCCACCTGTGCACAGGGGAGAGGACTGAGGAGAAAAGGTAAGGATGCTTACGTTGAGAGTAGTCTTGCTGGTAATGGGGGTTCCAACAGCGAAGACGAGCCGAAGGGAACAGACGGCTTCAGGCCGAAGCACAGGGCAGAGTGGGTTAAATAGTTTGTCGCTGACGAGGCGCAGGTGTGCGTGCAGCAGGAGCCAATGATGAGTGGCGAGTCATGACATGTTTGTCCCGAGTGGGACGTATGTTGTACTATTTAAGGCCACCTGAATAAACAGGCTAGGCTGGGCTGAAGTCCAGGGGCCTATGAAGATCAGGGCCTGTCATGAGCCAATGAAAAAGATCACATTGTTGTTAACTGGTCAAATTCTATGTCCATCACTTGATATTCATGTGTGGCTGCTAATTGGTCTAATTTACAAGTGCCGCACATGGGTACCGGTAACAATAGCCTATCAGAGGAATTGTTTGACATGTGACTATGTAAGCACCAGTGAGAGGTAAGAAGTAATTAGCTCAGTCAAAATATCCAGAAAAAGGTTTAAAAGTGGCGCTCATGAAATTATTGAGAGGAAAAGAGCTTAGGGAAAATGAATTGCTCAAAAAATCCCAAAGTGTAAAGTATTTTTCTAAGCTGGAGCATTGAGTGGAGGAGGCTGCTAATTACTGTGGAGGAGACAAGTGGGCCGTTAAAGCACTCACCTGGAGGAGAAGGGAGAAGAAAGGCCACGATTGTTTACATCAAACAGCTGTGCATGGGACAGTGGACTCCAAACTTGGTTAAAAAGTAGACTGGATCAAGCATGCATCCATAGAGTATGACAATATTCATGAGCTGGATTTAAAGGACATAATGAAGGATTGTTCTTTAAAGATAAGATAAGATAAGATAAGCCTTTATTAGTCCCACAATGGGGAAATTCCAGGATTGCAACAACACAGGGACAGCAACACTCAGAGCAACAATCAGAAGGCAAGAAAAAACAACATCTAGCAAACATATGTCCATATTACTATAAATGTATATATATAGACACACAGTGCAGAGCATTATGGCTGGTGGATGTGCAGCAGAAAGTCTAAGCTCTCTCTCCGCGGATGCAGCGGGCCAGCTGGAAGTCTTTGGGCATGATGGTGACCCCCTTAGCGAAGAAGAGACCACCAGGTGGGTCTCGCTGGTCTCCTGCAGAGCCATGACGGCGAAACTCAGGAAACACAGGACGGTCTTGAAGTCCTGAGCGATCTCCCTCACCAGGCGCTGGACGGGCAGCTTACGGATGAGCAGCTCCGTGGATTTCTGGTAGCGACGGATCTCTCTCAGAGCCACGGACCTGTGACGGCGAGGCCTCTTCACTCTGCCGGTGGCCAGAGCGCCTCTCCGAGCAGCCCTGGTGGCTAGCTGTCTCCTGGGGGGCTTCTTCCTCCAGTAGATTTTACGGGCGGTCTGCTTGGTTCTTGCCATCGCTCTTTATTATTCTGTCTTATATTTCTTTCACGCCGCCTAAACTCCAGCCCGGCACCCGCTTCGTTTTCGCTACAGCTCCCGGTATGTCGAGTTTCCCATTAGCACCGGGCGGCGGCCAAGTGCTAGCTAGCACTAGCTCCTCCCCGCTGTAACGTCTCCCGCTGCAAACCGTGGCTTCGTCCGCCGACCCGGGAGACCCCCGGGGCGATCCGTGCATCCGTGATATATATACAGAGTGAAAGGTGTAGAAAGAAGAAGGAAGATAAAAAAAAGGCTGTTGCAACAGGCAGCCGACTCGTGTGGCGCCGCCGGTCCGGCAGAGCCGGAACCGAGAAGAGAGAAGAAAAAAGAAGGCCAGAAAAGAAGGCCAGAAGAAAAAAATTCTAAAAAGAGAAGACATGCTATTTGCAGTGTTTCCAGCCACCTGTGCAGGTTTTCCATTGCTGCTCTTGTGCTTGTTTGAATCAGGAATACTTCACTGATGTAATGTTATGCTGAAGGCAGTATCTGTCACACTGTACAAAGGGAAATCTCAGTAAGATAAAATATCCTAAATCAAAGCTTTATGCTTGTTTTTCTCTCACAAGATAATTTTGACAAGACAAGAATTTCTTTTGTTGTGCAGTTTTCTGCAAGATTTTACTTGTTTTATGAAAGTTCTTACTTGTTTTAAGCAATTTAGGGGCAGATCTACTAAGACAGTGCAAATTAGAGAGCGCGCAAATTAGACAGAGCGCCTCAGGGAGTGACCAATTTTTGCCAGTGATCTACTAATAACACACAAAATTATGAACACAGACGCAGTCACTTCATTTCAATAATGTTCACTCATCCGCCAATAGCACCGTAAAATTGTGCACAGGCACACGTGATGAGGAAGCAGGTCACCAACACAGGCACAACCAGTTCAGAGGAGCATAATATATAAAGCTTCTTTTTTTTTTAAGTTTTTGTTTATGCGCAAACCCCACTAAAATATTTTATTTTTGTTCATTTTATTTCAAAATTTAGATTTTCATTTAACATGGCAGACTTTTTTGTGTAATATGTATAAATGAATTCAATCTAATTTAATAAAGGACTACTCATGAATAAATTGATTATTTAACCAATGTGTTTATTTTATTAACACTAGAACCATCGAGATGGTCTGATGGAGACTCTGGGGTCTTATTATGTGAATAACTTTGTTTTAACAAAATCTACAGGTGTCCCAGTTCACAGCTTTTTATAAATGCCACTGAGTTACGGTGTTGCAATTTCAGGGGACTTTTCTATGTATCTGTGTGCTCTTTTTGTTAATAATCTCATTGTTGTTTTCCTCCTGTATATTGTGTATCCTGAACTGAGAGAGAGAAATGGAGAGAAGAAGGAACTGAATTGTCATTTTATGCACAGCAAAAAGAAATACTATAATTAAAGAAATATGGATAGAGAAAAAAAAGAAAATTGGCAATGTGGAAGATTTTGCTTCAAGAGCGAGAGAGAACTGATAGGGGAACTCCAGATCTGAGTCTAACCTCCGCAGAAAAGAAAAAAGTCACTATCGGCTGACACCATCTGTATGTCCACTGTGGGAATACAGGCTATTATTGTATCCTATTTTATGGATACAAATTCATGTAGTAGGCTATATACAGTATAAACAAATGAAATTTAAAAAAAAAAAACCTGCCGGCTGATGTCCAGTTCAGCATAACACCAATCTCTGTCAGCCTGTTGATATTCATATAATCTATTCTTCTGTCATGCCAAAATAAAGTCACGGGCAGAGAGTGATTTGCCCTCAGTTCTCGCCAGTGTCTCCTCCTGGCACCAACAATCACTATCGTGTAAGGCGCAGATGAATTAAGACAAGCTCTTTTTGGTGTTAAATCCTGGCGCATTTAGCAGGAGCCTGACAACCACAAACCTTAGTAAATCACCTTGCTCCTGTCAGTTAAATACTCCCCTCCCTCAAATTTGCCTGTTAACATGACAACTCCCACAACTACATATGCAATGAGGCCAGGTGCAAAATTAACATAGCTCACGCCTTTCCACCGCTAATTTTGCCCTGAGTCCTTTATTAAATCTCAACAGTAGTTTTTTTTAATGCCAAAAGAGGGTTTTGCGATGACGCAGCACATTAGTAAATCTTCTCGTTAATCTTACTTTATTAGAAGATATTTTTTTCTAACTTTAACTAGAATTATCTATTGCTGGAATTTTTTTTTTGTTTGTTTACTTTAAGTAAAATTATCTGCCAACAGAGCAGGAAAATTTGGCTGATCAAATTGTGCAAAACAAGTTAAAACTATTGGAACGTTTGTAAAATGTTCTTCCATATAAACTGCATAGCAAGAATAAATATCTTGTCAGACAAAAAAAAAAACAAGCATAAACAGCCTTAATTTATTTCATTTTATTTATATTGTGGGGAGAGCTAGGTGTTAGACTCTCCACCCAGAGAGTAATGGCCCAGGAGAAGAGAGGCTGACGGGGGGTCTAGACAGAGCAGCAGAGGTGGAATACCCACCGGGGAGAAGTGGAGACGCTGGCTGCCAGGAGAAGGAAGTAGTGCGGCACCAGCGTACTGTTATGTTAATGCACCGTACAGGCCTTGTCTTATCTTGTGAATTCAGCTTGTTAGAGAGAATAAAGTCTGTGTTGATTCAGCTCATTGCCTCGTCTGGTTCATTCTCTCTACACTGGTGACCCTTGACGTGCAATAAAATACGAGGCGCTCAAGAAGAAGCTGACCCAGCGCTACACACTTTCGGACTGCGAGTCCGCGGAAAGGCTCCTGATGCGCTCTGAGTTAGTGGACAGGTCAGCAGTCGAGTTGATGGAGAATATGTTGGCGTTAATGGGCAGAGATGGTGAGCCATTCCTATTCGCCCACCTGTTCCTCAGAAACCTCCTGGCAGTGGCGAGAGCGATCCTGGCAAACTCACCACTGCTGGCGACAAAGAACTATCACACACTAGCGCAAGAAGCGGGCCAGATCATTCTAGCGACCAGAGCCTTTGCCGTGAACACAGCTGTGCCAGAGCCCAGAGAGACGACCAGCGAGGGCGAGAAGCCGCTGATGGTGGCCGGTGCAGATGCCAGGAAGCACGGGAAGGACATGATCTGCTTCTATTACCGCCATTTCGGAGCAAACACACGGCGATGCATGCCACCGTGCCAGTTCAAGCGGTCGGAAAACGCCAAGACCAGTAGTCGGTAGCAGTTTCGACCGCTGGTGAGAGAGATAAGCTGCTCTACGTCATGGACTCACGTTCAGGGAGACTGTTCCTGGTGGACTCCGGCTCCCAGAAGAGCCTCATCCTGCCATTCAACTCAGACAGGGTGGCTGGAAGTAGCGGTCCCGAGCTGGCCGCCGCCAACGGCTCTGACATTAAGACATTTGGTGAGAGGACACTACATGTTTACATGGGCGTAACTTCCAGTGGACCTTCATCATAGCGGCATGTAACTCCCCCATTTTGGGTACAGACTTTCTGTGTGTGCATGGTTTATTAGTTGATGTTGCTAATAGACGACTGGTTGATGCTGTGTCTTTTGATTCTCTGCCCTGTACAGCTCGAGGAGCTGGGTCAACAACACTTGCCAATATCACAGCTCCAGGAGGTAAGTTCCAACAGTTACTCACCCAGTTCCCAGCATTCACGGTTCCAATGTTTTCAGCGGTCGTAATCAAGCATGGGGTCGAGCACTTTATAACCACCAAGGGACCGTCGGTTTTCGCACGACCTCTGCACCTGGATGCAGCTAAACTGGCCAGCGCGCACGAGGAGTTCGCCAACTTGGAGAGGTTAGGCATCATCAGGTGCTCAAACAGCCCGTGGGTGTCCCTGCTGCACATGGTGCCTAAAGCCGATGGGTCATGGCGACCATGCGGTGATTTCTGGCTATTAAACAATGCTACGGCACACGATCACTACCCAATGCCCCATATCCAGGATTTTTCTGTCCACCTGGCCGGGGTACGCGTTTTTTCCAAGGTGGACCTGCTCCGCGGTTATCACCAGGTCCCGGTATGCGTAGAAGACATGCCCAAAACAGTGGTGATAACTCTGTTCGGCCTTTTCAAATTTCTACGCATGCCGCTTGGGTTAAAAGGAGCGGTGCAGACCTTCCAACGGATGATAGACGCGGTGCTGCGTCATCTGCCTTTTGTTTTCGTTTACCTGGAAGGCATCCTGGTGGCCAGCGCGTCCGAGGACGAGCACGTCACCACCTCAGGATGGTTTTCCAGAGGTTGGAAGTGCACAGTTTAATAATCAACCCGGCGAAGTGCCAATTCAGGGTGGCAGCGATCGACTTTTTGGGCCACTGCATCTCGCCAGAGGGCACAATCCCGTTACCGGACAAGGTGCGCACGGTGGCAGATTTTACGCGTCCTCAGATGGTAAGGGCACTTCAGCAGTTTTAGGGATGGTTAGTTTTAACAACCGTTTCCTCCCCCACGCAGTTCAGCGGATGCAACCGTTGTACTCCGCGCTTAAAAAAAAAGAGACCTGCAGACAGCATCGACTGGACTCCCGAGCGGGGTCAGACTTTTTCGGATGCCAAAACAACACTGGTGAAGGCCGCATTACTAGCGCACCCAGATCCGTTGGCACGGATAGCGCTCACTACGGACGCATCGGACGTGGCCATAGGGGCCGTAGTGGAGCAGTGCGTCGCAGGTTCTTGGCAGCTGCTCGCGTTTTTCAGCAGGTCTTTGCGCAACAACGAGCGCAAATACAGTGCATTCGACAGAGAGTTGCTGGCTCTCCACCTGGCGATACACTATTTCCAGTTCTGGCTGAAAGGGGACAACTTCACGTTTGTGGACCACAAGCCGCTAATGTACACCATGGCCAAGGTTTCAGAACCGTGGTCGGCCCAGCAGCAATGACAACTGGCTGCAGTCTCGGAGTTTACAACCAACATTCAGCATGTGGCCGGTAAACTCAACGTGGTGGCAGACGGCCTCTCGCACGCATTAGTGGCCCCGGTCTACATGGGAATAGAGTACATCACCATGGCCGCGGAGCAAGCCGGGGATGCGGGCATTTGCGCGCTCCAGTCTGGACCAACAGGGTTAAGGCTGGAGAGCAGGGTACTGCAAGAAAGGGGCCCTCCCCTACTCTGTGACATCTCCACAGGTCGCCCATGTCTGGTGGACCCGCGCGCTTGGCGCTGTCGAGTTTTCGAGTTGGTCCACTCCCTTGCACACCCGGGAGTGTGCACATCAGTCAAACTGGTGGAGGCGAAGTTCATCTGGCCGCATTTGCATAAAGAGGTGAAAGAGTGGGCAGCAGCTTGCTTCACATGCCAACGAGCCAAGGTGCACAGGCATCAAAAGGCTCCCCTCGAACGGTTCAACATCCCGGCTAAGAGGTTCGACCACGTCCACATGGACCTGGTGGGGCCCCTTCCGCCATCGCAGGGGTTTATGCATCTCTTGATAGTTGTGGACCGCACCACGCGCTGGCCCGAAGTGGTGCCGCTTAGCTTCTACCACGTCCGCAGAAGTAGCACGTGCTTTTTTGTCAATTTGGATGGCACACTTCGGAGCTCCATCAGACATTACGTCCGACAGGAGCCCATAGTTAATTTCCAACCTCTGGTCCGCGATGGCCCAGAGCCTGAGGGTCAACATTCACCGCACTACTACATACAGCTCCCAGGCCAATGGGTTATGCAAGCGTTTTCACAGGTCACTTAAGGCAGCGCTCAGGGCTTCGCTTACAGACGCAAATTGGGTAGACTGTCTGCCATGGGTTCTTTTAGGGTTGCGTTCTGCACCAAAGGAGGATTTGGCAGCCTCCCTGGCAGAACTCGTCTTTTCTTAACTGCAGCGGATCCCCAGAGGATTTTTACCCAACAACTTCACGCCCGAGGCCGAGCCATCCCAGCATTCTCTATGTGGCGCAGAGGTAGGGAGTGTACTGGGTCCGGCCCACCACTGTTTTCCCCATACATTCGTCCCAAAAAGCTTGCGGAATTCACAGTTTGTGTTCGTCAGACACAATGCACACCAGACCCTGTTGCGCCCACCATACAACGGGCCACTCAGAGTGTTGGAACCTGGGGAGAAACATTTCATGTTAGACTTGGGGGGATGCAGAGAAACCGTCTGCATTGACAGGCTCAAGCCCGCTTTTGTGTTGGCAGATGAACAGGTGGTGTTGACCCAAGCTCCCTGGCGTGGAACCCCCACCCCCCCCCAACGGGGGATCTGCAAGTTAGTGGCTCGTCAGCAGGGACAGGAATTCTTGTTGAGGATGTGTTTTCTCCCCCTCCCCTTTTCCCCCCACAGACGGACGTGCCTCCCGGGGTACCCCATCAGCAGAGCAGCGCCACAGAGCTGGCGATCCCCCGTTACAGCCGTTATGGACGTCGGTTGAAGGCCAAAGGACGGGGGGTTAAGGCCCATTCTGGGTGTTGGGGGGGGGAGCTAGGTGTTAGACTCTCCACCCAGAGAGTAATGGCCCAGGAGAAGAGAGGCTGATGGGGGGGGGGGGGGTCCAGACAGAGCAGCAGAGGTGGAATACCCCCCTGGGAGAAGTGGAGACACTGGCTGCCGGGTGAAGGAAGTAGTGCGGCACCGGCGTACTGTTATGTTAATACACGGTACGGGCTTTGTCTTGTAACATGTATGATGTCTGAGCCCCAGGCCACTATGCAAATGATTAAAGGCATAAAAGGGAGATGCACTGTGGCCTGGGAGCTCTTCTTGTGAATTCAACTTGTTAGAGAGAATAAAGTCTGTGCTGATTCAGCTCGTTGCCTCATCTGGTTTATTCTCTCTAAAATATTTGACTTTTTGTAGTGTAGTTTTGTTTTCTAGCTCAAAGTTGCATTATTTCTCAAAGAGAAACAAAAATGAGGCCGTAGTGGCTCAGGAGGTAAAGCAGGTCACCCAATAACCGGAGGGTTGGCAGTTCGATTCCAGCTCTCCTCACCTTGCAGTTGTGTCCTTGGGCAAGACACTTTACCCACCTTGCCTCCAGTGTGTTCATGGTTCATGACACTGGTGTATGAATGTGAATAAATGTTCGGTGGTGGTTGGAGAGGCCATTGGCATGGATTGGCAGCCATGTTTCCGTCAGTCTGCCCCAGGGCAGCTGTGGCTACAGAGGTACAGTAGCTTACATCTATCATTGTCTGTGGCGTGAATGAATAATGGACTCATTGTAAAGTGTCTTTGAGTGTCATGAAAAGTGCTATACAAATACAATCTGTTATGTCCACAAACCTGGCAATGAAGACGGATGAGGATGCTGTAGTCGAACTGAACTTTATTACAGAATTACTGTAATACAAAGCAAGTGTAATACTTAGGGAGTATATCTCATACTCTAACTGGCCGACTCCCAACTCATTCTCCCACTGAGATGGCGGACCGCACAATATATATACAGTCATGTGCAAAAATTAGGACACCCTATATAAGCCTGTGTGTTTTTTTTAACATATTTGGACATATGAATATTGAGTATTAATTGTTAAAATATTGGGAGATTCATGTAATACAACTAAATAATTAAAAATGAATTAAAGACTTTGTTCAAATTTTCTGTAAAATGTCATTCTAAACAAATAGTGAGGAATAAATTAGGACACCCCCATCTTTTTTAGGACACCACCACATTCATTGCCACTTAAAATGGTTAAAATAAATGTTAAAAAATGCAAATAAAAACAAAAACAAGGTTAGACATAGATTTGTGAACATTTTTTAATAAAGAACTGAATATTCCAAGGGGTGTCCAAGTTTTTTCACATGACTGTAGTGGCGTGATGACATCAGCCGCACGCCACTTCCCACTCCAAATGTGTCACATTCACATCCCCTCCCCTACTTGCAAAAATGCATAACACAATATAGAAAATGGCAAATCAGCCCTCCCCAATTTAGCATACCAAATTCCCCATGAACAACATTTACTATTACTTAAACACACATTTTGTAGCATCGATATACTGTATATCAAAACATTTAACAGTATTGTTCAGATTAACACACAACTACTTTTTTATTTAAATAACACTTTTTTTTTTTTTAGAACACAGAACTACCACTAAGGACTAGGGTCCGCGGGTAGAGCACCGCTGGACCCAACACGGCTGGGTGGGTTATTCTGCCACCATCTCAGCGGCGCTCCTGCCTGAACATTATTTTTTTCTTCACAGTCTTCCATGGGGAAAGCAATTCTGCCAGAGGGGCCTTGTAGCGGGCCCGTGGTGGGCGCATCCCTGGAGCTGTCCAAACCCAGGGGCCAGGGCCAGTCTTTATGACACTGGGGCCTTGGTCCCACACTGTGGTAGCTGACTCCCACGAAGCCTCGCCATCTGGAGCAGCTACCTGGACACGCCATAGTTGTTTTGCGTGCCGAACCGAACCGTCTGTCAGTCAAAAGCACGCTGATCCCAGTTTCGCTACAATCCTCAGCAGCGCCCGTTGTCTCGTTGGCTGTGACCCAGTCAGTTGTCATCCCGGTCTCTCGCCGGTGCAAACCCGAACCCAGCCCATAACTTGGAGCAGCGCCTTGCTCGGTTTCATGCGTTGTTGTGATCCCGGTGGCTCTGCGTGCTCGTCCGACTTGGGTCCTCCGTCATGCTGTGGCAGTTCCGCTGTCACCGTATTTGTTCACCTGTTGTCTCCATCATCGTTACCGTAGACTAAAGCTCGTCGTGGGTACAGAAGGTGTTCGGTGTCTCTCCAGTGTCACTCATTGAAGCAGACTCTTCACCCATCAGCTCGGTCATAACCTTCGTAGCTTGTTGAGCGTGGGTATGGAAGCAGTTTGGTTCCTCCTCTCTCCCGTCTGAAGTGGTCTGTTATGCCACATAGTGAGTAGTGTTTGTGCCCAGCTGTTGTTGCTGTGCTTTGGGGCTTTTTGCATGCTAGGGCTCGCTCTCCTGTGGTTCTAGTTCTGGCTGAGCAGGGAACGGAGGCGAGTCCGGCTGCCGCCCCCCTCCCAAGCAGCCCTCCTCCTGAGTGTTCGGGGTGGATGGTGTGCTGTCGACATTGTTCTGAATTACCTCATCTGTGTCATTCTCGATAGGCATGGACTCCCTCTCCTACAGCCCTGGATCTGACTGAGTGGGGGACGGAGACAAGTCCGGCCGCTGCCCCCCTCCTGGGTAGCTCTCCTCCTGAGCACATGAGGTGGATAGAGTGTTGTCGGTGCTGTTCTGAATTATCTCATCAGCGTTGGTCTCGAAAGACCCAGGCTCCCTCTCTTCCAGCTCCGGTTGGGTGAGGAATGGAGGCAAGTCCAGTCGCTGTTCCTTCTCCATGACGTTTTCACCGTCCGTGTCGTATCCACTCTCTGCGGTACGTTCGCTGTCCGAGCTGTGCTGCAGCCACGTCCGCGAAGCCTGGGTAAACTGAGCCTGGGCCATTGACCGTCTGCCCACTGATTATGAGAGTAAAACCAAGCTCACTGAATAAATCCAATCCCATAACATTTTCACCCTGGTGTGTCATCTGGAACCAGAATGCTGGAATCACTTTTTCGCCATACTGCACCACAAATGTGATGTTCCTGCCAGTGCTGGTGCTCCTGTTGTCCGGTAGTTCCAACGCATCAGGTCGCCAGGAGGTGAGCCTCCGAACCATGGCCTCGTTTACTATGGACTGCATGGCGGCGGTAGCCACCAGCATCGGCACACTCACTACACGCTGCAGTCCTGACCAACCTTCTGAGCCCACAATGTTTATGCCATCTCCGTAGGGTGTGGGGTTAGCTAGCTTAGCTTCTTTTCGATGGCAGCGGAATTTCATGTATCGCGCCACGTTGTTGGGTTTAGCAGAGTAGCTAGTTAGCATCTCGACAGTATCCTCATAATAGTCCGTCGGACCAAGCGTGAAAAATTCTCCGACCTTCTGCACCCAGGTGGTGGACAAGTAGTATCCGCATTTTAATTTTATCCAGTTCTTCCAAGCCCAGTGCTGTAATAAAGGTCTTGAACGCATGCAGCCATCGTGGCCACGGAATAGCTGGTTCACCAGGGGACTCAAGGAACGGCTATAGTCAGAAGTACGCGTCCATGGTTTCTTAATTCTTGTCATCAAATGTTATGTCCACAAACCTGTCAATGAAGACGGACGAGGATGCTGTAGCTGAACTGAACTTTATTACAGAATTACTGTAATACAAAGTGTTGTGTGGGGATTTGGCATTTGGGGCTTGCCGTAGCCTGTGCCGGAGGGTTGGGGGTGATGACATCAGGTGGGCTATGGCCAGTGAATATATTGTGTTGTGTTCCTTAATAAAGTTAGTTCGGTGTTCAGTTCAACACGGCTCCGGTCTCATGTTATTTAGACATAACATTTTGGCGATGAGAATAAACCATGGGAGAGTGCATTAAACTGCCACCTCCATTTTTACAGTCTCCGGGTATGCCATCTATACCATAGTGCCGCTGGCGGGAGACGTTCAAGGTGTATGTTGCCGCGGCCAGCCTGAGTGACGCTGACAAAGAGAGATGGAGGAGCCTACTCGTTCACTGCCTCAGTGAGGAGGGCCAACGGATATTTGTCACGCTGGGTGGGCCGCAAGGGCTCACTGAAGGAATGTTTGGACTTAATGGACTATTTCTTTAGGGACCATTCCAACATCACGGCGCAAAGATATAAATTCTTCGACCGCCGACAACAAGCTGGTGAGTCCACCCAATGCTTTATTATGGAACTCCATAGCCTAGCAAGAGAGTGCACTTTGGGCTGATTGAGTGAGGAGCTAGTCTGGGACAAGTTAGCACACGGTACGAGCAATGAGTGGTTTAAAGACAAGCTAACGCTAACTACGGACGTCCTTGTGCTGGAGAAAGTGGTTGAACTGACTAGGCAGATAGAGTCCACTGCCCAGCTAGGCCTGCCAGTGCTAGCTAAAAAGAACCTAGCCACCCAAGTTTTCCCTCCAAGTCTGGCCGCTAGCAATGTAGCTAACACTTTGGGGCGGACCCTCAAAAGGCAGCGGACTGTGGCATGAGCAGGAGCGGGGGCTAGGGGTCTGTGTGATGACTGTGGTTTCCCTCGTCACTGTGCGGGCTCGTTCACCTGCCCTGCCAGAGTGAAGAAGTGCTATAACTGCAGCTGTTCTAATCACTGGGCCAGGGCCTGCACCACCACTACTAAACCATTGGCGGCAGAGCCCAAAAGCATGACACAGGTGTAGCAGGATTGTATAATAAAATATTTGTCATAAGGTACAGGAATTATTTATTTTATTTAATAGTGGGTGTGAAAGGGGGCAGAGTTAAACCGTCACTTCTACACCCGCTAAATTAAATAAAAGCACTCGTAAAAGGGGGCACCAGTCCTAACGGACAATAATATTAACTTTTAATTTTATTTAATTTTGTACCTTCAATTACTTAATGAATCACTCTCAAAGTTTCAGTGAGTTCTTGTCCTGCCGTGATTAGGAAACAGATATATGCGGAAGGAAAACACTTCAACTTCTCTCATTCACCATTTATTAAACTCATTCAGGTTACATGGTATGGCATTTGAATGATGGATAAACAGATTCAAATGATAACAGTGTACGATATCACATCAACTGTTATTGGATTCCTGAACATAAAATCCAGCGTTACACCTCTGTAGAACCAAGGAGGAACCAGACTTATGTTTCAACGGTAAATGAGGCTGAAAACAATGCAATGTTATGGGGAAAATTCATAAGCTAATTATCTAAAAATGACTTCTGAATTAATCTACAAAATTTAAGGGCAGTTACTTAAAAATGACTAAGAGTTTTCCTTCAGTTTACAGCTTTACCCTGTGGCTGAGACTAATTGAGCCCTGAAACACGGGCTATATTCAATTGTAATTTAATTGTTAGGACATCACGTTTTGAACCCAGCAGATAGGAAAAGTAGGAGTTTCACTTACGAAAAACAGCTGTAGGTCCACGTTTCAGCGGGTCGATACCGGCCGAGTTGGGAGTTAGGACGTCGGAGGAAGTGGCTGCTGTTACTTCCTCACAGCCGTGGAAGTGATAACTAGGCTGGGGGCCTTCAAGGAGACAGTGGCAGCCGTGGATGGTTTGTCTCAGGGCGGCGTGAAAATCCTTGGAACAAATCCGGCCGAATCGGTGAAGTCTCTAGGAGCGGGATAGACCAAAAAAACTGAAGGAACCACTTCTCAGTCAGGCAGGTATGAGGCCGGAAAGAGAGTCCAAAAAAACACAGTCTCTGTTCACTTTAAATTAGGAAAATTAAAGGTCCACTTTAACGGCGTGAAAAGTCATAAAAAAAAAATGAGAAAAACATTTACTAGGATAAGAATGGCTTCTGAGGTGAAGGAAAAAGTTTGAGAATTTGATTCTCTGAAAAAGCGAGCTCTAAAGAAAAGGTGTTTTCTCCTCAGTAACCAGAAACTAACGCAGGGTTTGACAAACTTCACAAAGAACAATTTAGATAGAATAAAACTACACAGGACCTTGAAACGGTGGAATAAAATCTTCCTCTGAGATCTAGATTACTATTCTGCTTCTTTAATCTTAATTTAGCTCCTAATCTTTCTCAAAATCTCTTTCTTCAATCTTCTTTTTGTTCTAACTTTTTATCTTTGATCTTCTCTTGTTCTCTCTCACATAACTGCAACTTAACTTTTCTTACATGCAGGGCAGCTTCCACTTCTTTTTAAAGTTACCCCGCCTGGTCGTAAACTGGTGATGTCGATCACAAGACTGACCAATCGACTTTATCAAAAGCAGTTTGAAATGGCTGCCATCCAATGTGAGAACATTTCTTTGTTTGAGAGCAGCCAATCAGACGAAGACATCATCCCATTAAATTGCAGAGAAAAATCAACACTCAGTCAGTTCTTATGAAATTAGGTGCTCAATATAAAATCTAACTAAATTAAATGACTTGGCTAATATTTGGTGATCATGCATTTATACCATTACTCCAGTATTACATTTGTTTGAATAACACTCATGAATATAACATTTCTTATACATAATTATAATACATGCATTCATATTTAGATCAAAGCTTACTGTAGTACAGCAAACCATGGTTGGTGATAAAAGGGATGATTTTCAGTGTCCTTAGGATCCAGGGGAGAAGAGGATAAGCTGAAAGAAACTTAATGTTTAGAACAAATTAAAAGTCATCCTACGTACTGAAACACATTTCGTAGGTATCCGCTGTGAGGTACTGTTGAGCTGTAGATGATTTCTTTTAGGTCCATGGGATCTGGGAGGAAATCTGGCCAACATCGGGGGTTATAAACCTGTCTGATTAAGCTGTTTATGACCCTTTTAAGAGCATTGGTTTCCTGTAGAGGAGGATGTTATCCAACTGCAGTGTTCACGTTGGAGGTCTGGTCTCCCGAGTTTTATGTTCCTTTGAGCCTTTAAAAGCAAATTCTGATCCTTACAATCTCTGCAAGAGGCAACTGTTTACATTGGGGTCCTGGGAAAACAAACATCTTTGGTCAGGCCTAGATGAGGCCTGGATGAGTCGATATGAAAGCCAGTGATATTCCTGTAAAATGGAGAGAAGTGATATTCCTGTATAAGGAATAAAGTGAAATTCCTGTAAAATGGAGAGAAGTGATCTTCTGTCTTGGTTTGAGGAGACGATGATGCTACACAGGTGTGTGTGGCAGGCACCCAGAAGGGACCGTTAAAGTGGTACGTCCTGCAGCTAGACAGAGTTGATGTGCTATTTATGGTGAATTCAGGAGCCGATAAGTCCATACTAAGTATGGCTACATTGAAAAGACTTTTCCAGGGCAAAACCATCAATGCAGGGGCAGTGAAAATGTTTGAGTACAGTCACACCAAAATTGAAATGGCGGGCACGGTCAGCTTCTCGGTGAAATGGGGGTTAAAGATTGTTCCCCCGTTCACCTTCCAGATTTCATGCCAGGGGGCAGACTTGCTGGAAATCAACCTGCTGGGTGAACTGGGATTCTCCATCACAGACCCAGAGGGCTCAATGGTGCTGATGGTGTCCCCCAAATGGCATGTCCGCTGGCCGGCGTTGTTCGTGGGCCTTGGATGCATTAAGGTGTTCTACCACTGCCCGCTTATCGACAACAGTGTGACACCGAAAATCCAACCATTACGGCGGCTTCCCCTCGCTCTGTGGGATGATGTCACGACGGAACTGAACAGACTGTTCAAAGCTAGCATCATCAAGGGGGTGGAGGCTTCACCCTGGATATCGAACATCGTGGTGGCCAGGAAGAAGATGGGCTGCATCTGGCCGTGTACTGACCTTAGGATGGTGAATAAGGCAAGGCGATTATTCTGGACAAATATCCGCTCCCCACGATGGAAGAACTTATCGCAACATTCAGCTGCTCAAGGGTATTCACAAAGCTGGATCTCCACCAAGGTTACCTACAGGTGCCTCTTCACCCAGCCAGCAGGAACCTGACACCACATGGGTGTTTCCAGGTATGCCCGCATGCCTTTTGGTCTGAGCTCAGCGGCTAGCTGCTTTCAGAAGATCATGTCCCCGATTCTGGCGTGGTGTACCTGGACAACATTGTGGTCCACGGCGAGTCGCAGCAAGAGCATGATGGTCATTTGGGACGGGTGATGGAAGTGCGACAGTAGCACGGAGTCACACTGAATGAGGAAAAGTGCATTTTCGCGGTGGACTCCATCGAGTTTGTGGGATTCCGGCTGGTGGCCAAGGGTCTGAGGCCCCTGCACTTGAACGTGGAGGTGGTCCTGCATCTTCCGGATCCCATGATACCCGCACAAATTTCCTCATTCTTGGGCATGGGGAACTTTTACAGTCATTTTATTCCCCATTATTCAGAGACAACTGAACTACTCCGGGCCCTTCTGAAACAGGATGCACCGTGGCAGTGGACCCCAGCCTGCTCAGCCGCAGTCGCTAGGCTGAAGTCCCAACTCCCCTCCCCTCCAGTGTTGGCCCACTTTGATCCAAAATGGCCTACTTTTGTGACCTGTGATGTGTCTGGTTTGGCGGTGGGGGCGGTTATGTCTCAGGTGCAAGACAGTACCGAGCGCCCAGTGGCATTCGCGTTGAGGCCTCTTTCAGCAGCTGAACAGAAATATGCCATGGGTGAGAGAGAGGTGCTCGCCTGTGTCTGGGCGGGTGAACGGTGGCACATCTATCACTACGGGCACCACCTCACCCTGCAAACGGACCACCGGGCACTGACAACACCACTGGAGATGACAGGTTATGGACACAGGCCCCTATGGAGCCACAGGTGGACGGAGCAGCTGAGGGCCTACAACTTTACTACTTTTTACTACTACTACTTTACTTTTCACTCCTGGAAAAAAGAACGTAGTGACAGACCTCCTGTCCCGTGGTACAGCCAACACCACGCAACCAGACGATGACAGTGACAACCCCATGGAGGCGGATCTGGTCAACACGCTGCATGGACCCCTCCAGAACATGGTATCCCTCCAGGAGCTCCTGACAAAATCGAAATGGGACCCCCACATTGTCACAACTGTGCTCAGTCATCAGGGAGGGTTGGCCCATGAAAGTATAGGGCGAGCTGGCACCTTTTCACCGGTTTAGGGACGAACTGAGCTGTTGGAATGGTGTGTGTGTGGCGAGGAGACACTGCATATTGATCCCGATGTCTCTGAGATCACAAGTTCTGGCGATGCTCCACAAGGATCACCTGGGCCTAGTCAGGGTGAAGCAGCATTGCAGGGATTCAGTTTGGTGGTCTGGTATTGATAAGGACATTGAAACCATGGTAAAAAAAAAACCTGTGTCCCGTGCTTGGAGAGTGGAAAAACCGGCACCCCCGCCCCCACACACCTCTGTGACCATTACCGTACCCAGAGGGCCCTTGGAAGCACATCCAATTAGACATCTACAGTGAACTGCATACAGCACCCCTGAACAGCCGGTTTTTGCTTGTGGTCTACGATCTGTTCTCTAAATGGCCGGAGGTGTTGCCCACTAATTGAGTTATGACGGATGTGGTTACGGGTTTCCTTTCATCACTATTTGCCAGATGGGGGGGGTTCCGGATGCCATCACTATAGACAGTGGTCCACAGCTCACCTCTGGGGGGTTTGAGGAGTTTTTGGGTGTTAGGAGTGTGGAACACATCAAAACTGCATTCTATCACCCCCAAGCCAATGGGGGCGCAGAGCGTTTCAACAAGACTCTGAAAAACGGGCTGAGAGCTTATTTGGCGGACGGCTTCGCATTCCCTGACGCCCTCCAGAGAACACTCGTCCACTACAGTCCAACAGCCCATGCCATGACAGGGTGCTCCCCGGCAAAATTCATGCTGGGGAGTGAACTCCTCCTGCCCCTGGACCAACTGATGTCACACACGACTTCTTCTCCAGGGAACACAGATCCCCCATGAGACCAGGTCGTTGCCCAACAGCAGAAGATGAAACGACAGTTCGACAGTAAGCACAGGGTGAAGGTCCACGGACTTGAGGTGTCGGACCGGGTCTGGATTAAACATCCCAACCCCACGCATAAACTGCAGCTGAACAGACGGGCCCCTACAGATCGTGAAGTGGCAGGGTCGGGACACGTTCGAGCTATCGGATGGGTCATGGTGGCACTCCAGCCGACTCAGGAAGTTGTTGCCCGCACAGAGTCCAGGAGCTACAGCAGAGTGGACTGGTGTGAGTTGGGACTCATCTGATGTGGGTGTTAGGGACTCACAGGTGCGGCCGACAGAGGCTGGAGCAGGTTTCCCTTCTGTGGGTCACTCAGCTAGGACGTATCAGAGGCCCGAATACCTGGATGTCTATGTCCTGAAAGTAGCTTTGGTAAATGTGTGTTGGGAACGGGCGGCAGAATAATCTGCCCCAACATGGGAGGGTGTCCTGGTAGACTACCCAGGTGCCTGTTTAGTTGACTAGTTTTGCTGTTCTGTGTGTTCAAAAAAAAAAACTGTCTATGCTGCATGTGTTCTAAGGGGTCCATTATATACTATATATGTGAGTTATTTATAATAATAATAATAATAATAATAATAATAATAATAATAATAATAATAATAATAATGCATCAGATTTATATAGCGCTTTATCATAGACACTCAAAGACGCTTTTTACAGATACATTATTCATTCACTCCAGACAGACAATGATAGTGGAAAGCTACTACTGTAGCCACAGCTACCCTGGGGCAGGCTGACGGAAATGTGGCTGCCAATCCGCGCCAACGGCCTCTCCGGCCACCACCGAACATTTATACACATTCATACCCAGTGTTACGGACATGGTGGGTAAAGTGTCTTGCCCAGGGACACAACGGCAGGATATCTGGGGAGAGCAGGATTCGAACTGCCAACCATCCAGTTATTGGACGACCTGCTCTACCTCCTGAGCCACTTTTCCATGATTTGTAAGGGGGGGATGAATGTTGTGTGGGGATTTGGCATTTGGGGTTTGTCGTAGCCTTTGCCGGGGTATTATGTATTTGTTAAATGTTCATATACTGTTGTTATTGGAGCTCATATTTATGTGGTACGGGATGGCGTCCCTGGTTTCCGGTTCCGCCATCTCCTGTGGTATAAGAGGGGCTACTGGTAGAGGGGCGGTCTCTTCCGCTTTTCCTCTGCCAAGTGGCTGCATGTGCAGTCGGGCGTACAGAGCCCAGCTGGTTCAGCAGTGAAAGCAGTGTTCAGCTCCACTCCTGGCCTCTTCCTTGTCTACAAGTTACGACATAACATTTGCCGATGAGAGGTAAACTCATGGAGGCGTGTGGAACACCAATTCGTCCATTCCTGGAGCTCCCAGGGGAGCCGTCTTTGCCATGGCCTCATTGGTATGAGGCTTTCCAGACGTACATGGTAGCGTTGGACCTGTGAAGAATGGAGAAGCTGCAAGCTTGCACATTATTGGTACACAACCTGGGAATGAAGGGACAAAAAATTTTGGGCACGCTTGGAGATGCAGACACATATGAAGAAGTGGTCGAGTTAATGGCCATTTCAGAGCACCGGAAAATGTCATCTTTAGGCGGATTAAGTTCAGAAAGCGCCGCCAACAGGTAGGCGAACCGATCCAGCAGTTCGTGTCGGACTTAAGGCAGTTGGTCATGGAGTGCCAGTTCAGGCTGTTGGAAGAAGAAATGGTACGTGACCAGTTGGCGAAACACACCAACTGTGCTGTAGTCTGCTCCAAGCTGCTCATGTTCCTGGAGGAGTTGACGCTGACTAGGGCTGTCGATTTGGTGCTACAGCTGGAAGCAGCAGATAAGCTAACTCAGGAGCTAAGCGAGCACCTTTTGTCGGGAGGTTCAAGATCCCCCATGGCCGCACAGGTAGTGGACCTGGACAGCGATGGGAGCGTTGTGAACGACGTGGAAGAGGCCAATACTGTACGGATTAGGTCTGCCCCGGAGAAGCCCAGGTGTATGGGTTGTGGGGCCACAAAGCACCACCACAAGGCCAGAGAGTGTGCAGCAAGAGGAAAGCGCTGTGGTAATTGCGGCCGTCTCCATCATTTCACGAGAATGTGCCAATCTGCTGGACAAGAGAGCCTGCGCAAGACTTCAACTTCTTGCGCTCCAACAGTGGTACACACTGGTGAACATGGGACCACTGGGGCGGGGTCAGCAGCGGAGCTACAAGCAGTTGGGGCAGGACTGAGTGGCACTGGAAGAGCGAGTGCCAGGCGGAAACACCACAGGCCGTGCAAGGCCCCATTTGGAGTCGCAGACTGGGTTCAGGCTCGGGCAAAGTCAAGGTCCAGGCGGGTGAGACAGAAGCGGGATATGGAACGGTACCAGGGTCGGCTGCAGGTGATGTGTGAGTGGCACGATTGATATCTTCTGTTGTCGGATGGCTCGTGGTGCCATCCCAATGAATTACGACGTGTCCCGAGGAAGATGGGTGGGCACGACCCCAGACGGTTTGAACGCTCGGAGATGCGGAGGGGAAAAGATGCTCCGAGGTGGAGGCGACCAGCTGTGGTCTAGAACATGGACTGCCACCAGGGGTGAACTGATGGTGAAGGGTCTGGGGCGGAGCCACGAGTCATCCTCATCGAGTCGTGGGTGTGTTTCATGTGTTCAGTTTGGTTTTATGTTAATAGCTTTGGGGGTTATTTGGTATAGGAGGCACGGCAGTATTTTTCTTTTATGGACTTTAACCAGATGAACTCCAGGATTCCGCGGGTGGTCACGTCTCTGCGTCGTACTGCGTCTCAGTGCGTACTGAAAAAAAAAAGAGCTGCATTTCCGTTCTTCCAGTACAGACACAGCCGTGAACAGAAAGCCAAAGGAGTGTTTGATTGGTTTAGATTTGATTGACCTCTCATTCGACTAATAAGAGCCTTGAATTGGGTTTCTGAAACCTTGAAGAACCAATGACTGAAAATCTAGCAAGAAGGACCTTCCTACCAACGACCACGAATACAACGAGCCAATTGAAGCAGAGAAGTTCGACGATTGACATGTCGTTTAGCCAATGAAATTCTGAATTCAGCAATACCTGACATGCCTTTGTTATGTGTTTATATTGCCGTTAAACCACGTGCGTCCCCGTGCGTAAAATCTTTTTTGCCTAAGCCGCTAGGTGACTCACATTGAGACCTGTGCGTAACGGTAGCGTTAGCCACTCTCAGCCATTAGCCAGTCTTTTTTTATTACTACTGTTGTTATTTGTTTTGAAAAATGGTTCGCAAAAACCGCAATCATGGAAGCGGAGATGGTTTGACTGGGTCGGGTGACCAGAACCACGAGTCCGTAACAACCGGACCAGCTTCATGTTCGTCTGACAATGAGGAACAGATGTTCGCCAATGACACTGCAGTTGTGGACAGGTAAGTCTTATAAATTAATCTTTATCGATAAAATTAGTAATAAAAATAACTTTTGACCAATCGGTAATTACAAGGGTCCCGCATGGCGACGTTTTTGTGTGCGCCGTGGGGGTGGGGGTGGGGTTATTTGTTACTGTGTATATTGCAGAAAAATTTGATAATTTTTTAGTATAATTTTTATTTCACTGTAGGCTATTTTTTCCTGTAAAAAAAAGGAACTGTGCTGTGTATGTCTGAATTATTATGCCTTTGTTTTACTGTGTAAACGTGATCTGGTGAAATGGAGCCCGACCATGTGAGCACACTATTGTGAGCACCCCAGGTGGACCTCGGTATTCAATCTGTACATTTTCAAGCCAGTGATTTACAAAGTGATTCATAATTTTCTAAAGCCTCATTCAGAACATTATAGTCCCACAGACTGGTTTTCATCTGGGGCAGCATTTATAAACTAAAAAAGCACTCGGAGAGCGCAGACCTCCGCCAAGTGCCACAGTTCCCACCATACAGTGTTTGTGTGTACGTTTTCAGATTTCTTGACCATGAAAACATATGACTAGTGTGATATCCTACCGTGTAGCAATGATCACACTTGAGTTATTTCTTTGGCTAACTCTGCCGTTTATTCTCCAACACACATAATATGACTGAACATGGATTCTGCGCGGGGTTTTCACACTCTTGTTCTAATGTGTCCCCTTAATAGTAGTGCTGAACAATACAGGTAGTTCCCCCTAGAGGCATGTGCCAGTAATGTTTTAAATTAGACTTGCAGTCTACCACATCCCTCCCCTCTAGATTAAACTACTTTTAATTACACTAGCCAATCATGCTAGACATCCTGGAACTCCCATTTAACCCTAAACAATCACAGTTACTTTTAACTTCTTAAACACATGTGCCATACACATAATTTCTTTCTCTTTTTTTTTTTTTTTTTTTTTTTTTACATGTATAACACACATAACAGTCTAACTGGGGATTTGGTTTGACTACCGCATCCCAGTGAGGTTCCAGGACGCATTCTTGTCCTGTGGCTGGGGAACTCACTACTGACTAAGTATAGTCCTTCAAGTAGTCTGGAGCTTTCCTAGCTCGCTGAGATCTTCTCACGGCGGGTGAGCCAACTGCAGGTGAAGACTCAGACTGCTCCACTGTTTCGGCTGCTGCAGTGCTGCCCGTAGAATCTGCAGAGACGGTTACCTCAGGTTTCACCTGAAGTGGTGGTTCGTTGATGCTCTCCTCAGGATGGGTGTCAGACAACACCTCTGGTGCCATCGGCAGGGGAATGGAGCTCCTACCACGAACTTGGTCGATGTGTCGCCTCACCACTTGTCCATGACCTAATGTCACCTTGAATGACACAGGGCCTGTCTTTTCTGTTATTTCTCCTGGTACCCAGGCTGGTCCTGAGCCAAAGTTGCGGGTGTAGACCACGTCTCCTTCTCTCAGTATTCTCTCTCTAGCATGCATGTCATGATAACCTTTTTGTTTCTCTTGTTTATCATGCACTTTGTTTCTGAAGTCTGGATGTATTAAGTCAAATGTTGACCTCAACTTCCTTCCACACAACAGCTCAGCTGGTGACTTGCCAGTTGTAGATTGGGGTGTTATTCGATAGCTGAACAGAGCTCTCGACATTCGGGTTTCAATAGAGTCTCCTGTCATCTTTTTCATGAGTGACTTGAATGTCTGCACGGCCCTCTCGGCTAAGCCGTTAGAAGAAGGATGGTATGGCGCAGTCGTGATGTGACGTATGCCATTCTTTTCAGAAAACTCTTGGAACTGTTCACTCGTAAAACATGTACCGTTATCTGATACTATGATTTCAGGTAGCCCATGTTGGCTGAAACTCTTTCTAAGACATTCAATGGTAACAGTAGAAGTAGAGCTACTCACAGAATATGCATCGATCCACTTTGAGTATGCGTCAACTATGATCAGGAACATTCTTCCCATCCATGGACCTGCGTAGTCAATGTGAATTCTTCTCCATGGTTTATCTGGAACTTCCCAGGGATGTAGTGGGGCTGCTGGAGGACTGTTCCTGTTCTCCTGGCATGCCGCACATGACTTCACAAGCGCCTCCACCTCTGCATCCATGTTGGGCCACCACATGTAACTCCTCGCCAACGCTTTCATGCGAGTGATGCCAGGGTGTGCTTGGTGTAGTTGTTGCAGTAAGGCATTCCTACCAGGTGGTGGAACAACCACGCGTCCTCCCCACAGGATACAACCTTCCTGGGTGCTGAGCTCATCCTGTCGTCGGGCATAGGGAATGAACTCAGGACTGTTCATCTTCGGCCATCCTCGCAAGATGTATTCTCGCACTCTTGCTAGAACAGGGTCTTTGTCTGTCCACTTCTTTATTTGTTGTGCGTTCACCAGGGGCACGCCGATATCTTCAAACAATAGCACTCTCTCCTCCTTCTCAGGCGTGCTGTCTCTTCCTCCATCCAAGGGTAGCCTACTCATCGCGTCAGCATTCGTATGGTCCCGTCCGGCTTTGTAAACGATGGTGTACTCATACGCTGCTAATGTAACGGCCCATCTCTGAATTCTCTGAGATGTCATCTGGGGTATGGCTCTCATTTCACTGAACAGTGAAATTAGTGGCTTGTGGTCAGTCACTATAGCGAACTGTCTCCCGTACAGGTATTTGTGGAATTTTTTTACACCAAATACTACTGCAAGGCCCTCCTTGTCTAGCTGGGAGTAGTTTTTCTCAGCTGCACTAAGAGTTCTTGAGACGAACCCTATGGGTCTCTCTGAGCCATCCTCCATACGATGAGAGAGTACAGCACCCACACCGTAGGGTGATGCGTCACACGCCAGGATGAGTGGTTTGTTTGAATCATAGTGCACTAACACACTACAGGACTGAAGTAGCGCTTTGGACTCTTCAAACGCCTACTGCTGCTTGACCCCCCATGACCATTTTTCTTCCTTCTTAAGTAAGGTATGTAGTGGTGCCAGCAGCGTGGAGAGCTTTGGGAGGAACCTATGGTAATAGTTCAACAAGCCCAGGTAGGCTTTTAACTCAGTAACATTTTGTGGCTCAGGTGCCTCCGCAATGGCTTCCACTTTGTCTGTTAGAGGGTGTAGACCACTGGCGTTGATCTTGTGGCCTAGGAACACCACCTCTTTTCCCATGAACTCACACTTGCTTCTTTTCAACCTCAGACCGCTTTTCTCCAACCGTTGAAGCACTTCCTTCAGCGTTTTCAGATGTTCTTGTTCATTTGGTCCTGTACAAAGGATGTCATCCAAATAAACGGCAACATTCGGAATTCCACCTAGGATGCCCTCCATAGTTCTCTGCAATATAGCAGGACTGGAAGCTACTCCAAATGGTAAGCGTGTGTAGGTATATAAGCCTTTGTGTGTATTGATGGTTACATACTTTCTTGATTCTTCTTCCAGGACTACTTGTTGGTAGGCGTGACTCATGTCTAATTTCGTGAAGTGTCGGCCGCCGTTCAGCTGTGCGAAGAGGTCCTCCACTTTAGGAATTGGATACTGATCCACCCGTGATGCTCGATTGACAGTGAGTTTGTAATCTCCACATATTCTAATGGAGCCATCCGGCTTTCTCACTGGGACTATGGGCGCCGCCCATTCTGCAACCTGCACTGGCTCAATGATCTTGTCATCCAGCAGCCTCTGTAGCTCGCTTTCAACCAGTGGCTTGACTGCATAGGGTACCGGTCGGGGTTTGCAGAATCGTGGTTGGGCCTCCTTGTCCACATTAATCTTTGCAGTGACACCTTTTAGCTGTCCTACGCCTTCTTTGAACACCTCAGCGTGTCTTTCGAGGATCTCCTCCAGCTGCAATTTGGGCTGAGATTCCACTTTATTCACCAACTGATCAATCATGGCCAGTTCTTGTAGCCAACTTCGCCCTAGTAGATTTGGTCCTTCGCTCCCAACTACTACTACAGGTAAGTCCTTTTCTTTGTTTTCGTGTTGCACCTTCACTTGTGCCATGCCTAGCACGTCTAGCTTCTCTCCTGTGTATGTTTTTAATTTTAATGAACAGGGATTTAATTCTGCTGTGTCTGTTTTCTTCCACAGTTGTGTATATTGCTGTTTACTTAATATGGTTACTCCACAGCCTGTATCAACTTCAAATGTTACTTTCATTCCATTAACATTCATGGTACGCGTGATGGGCGCTACCTTGGTCAGCTCCTCTGACGTGTTGTAAATTGTGTGAAAACCCATGTCTTCTGTATCACTTTCTCCCTCCCCTCTCAGTTGATTCGCTTGCTGTTCCTTTCCTGGGCCCTTGTTTTCATACTTTTGCCCATTAACTGTCGCTTTCAGCACCTGTGCGCTGTCCACCTTTATTCTACATGCTTTCTTAATGTGCCCTCGCTTGCCACAATTATGACACAGCTCAGTGGCAAATTTGCACTCGGCGGCATTGTGCTGGCCTTTGCAGCGATAACAACTGGGGAATTTGTGCTGAGTTTTGTCAGTCGACACTTTGTGGACACCTACTTGGGTCTTAGGCACACGAACATGCGTTGCTGTGTCCTCTGTTAGCTTCCCTTGCATCTCTCTCACATCTTTAGATGCTGTTTCCATCGCTTGGCATAATTCCAAAGCCTTCGCAAAAGTGAGTTTTGTTTCAGATAAAAGTCGCCGTTGCATTCGGTCATCATTCACTCCACACACAAGTCTGTCTCTTAACATTTCTTCCAATGAGTCTTTGTAATCACAGTGCAGTGTTAATTTCCTCAATTCTGCCACATACTCTGCTATGGACTCAGTGTTCCTCCTTATGCGTGAATTAAATTTGAATCGTTGCACGATTTCACTCGGTTTGGGGCTGAAGTGCTTCTGAAGCTCAGCAGTAAGCTGGTCGTACGTTTTATCTTTCGGTAATGCAGGGCTTATTAAATTTCTCAACAAACTGTAAGTAGTTGCACCAACTCCACTCAACAGTACAGCCTTCCTTTTGTCTGGCTCCTCAATGTCATTAGCTTCGAAGAAAAAGTCCAACATTTCACTATATTCTTCCCATGACTGAGTCGAGTTATCAAAAGGGGTTACCGTTCCGATTACAGCCGCCATTGCTCGTCGTGGTGGGGAAACCTCGTTTTTCCTCCTCTGAACTTGCACTCGAACTACTGGAGTCACTTGAGTTCGCCACACTTGCAATGTTCTCTGTTTCTCGCCGCTGATTTTTTTCTTTTAATCCTCGTCGCCAATTGTGTGATATCCTACCGTGTAGCAATGATCACACTTGAGTTATTTCTTTGGCTAACTCTGCCGTTTATTCTGCAACACACATAATATGACTGAACATGGATTCTGCGCGGGGTTTTCACACTCTTGTTCTAATGTGTCCCCTTAATAGTAGTGCTGAACAATACAGGTAGTTCCCCCTAGAGGCATGTGCCAGTAATGTTTTAAATTAGACTTGCAGTCTACCACAACTAGCAATTGGATTGACAATGATAGGATTAGTGGTTCAGTAGTTATTCACGAAAATGGCATTTTCCGTAATGGCGGCCACAGTTTCCCCCATACAGTGTTTGTGTGTATGTTTTCAGATTCCTTGACCATGAAAACTTATGACTAGCAATTGGATTGACAATAATAGGATTAGTGGTTCAGTAGTTATTCACGAAAATGACATTTTCCGTAATGGCGGCCACAGTTCCCCCCCATACAGTGTTTGTGTGTACGTTTTCAGATTCCTTGACCATGAAAACATATGACTAGCAATTGGATTGACAATGATAGGATTAGTGGTTCAGTAGTTATTCACAAAAATGGCATTTTCCGTAATGGCGGTTTTCTTCTGGACGGTGATCCGGATCACCACCAAAATGTAATCATCTGTAGGATACCCTATTTCTGACAATCTGTGAAAATTTCATGAAAATCCATCCATAAGTTTTTGAGTTATCTTGCTAACAAACAGACAAACAGACAGACAGACAAACCAACGCCGATGATCACATAACCTCCTTGGCGGAGGTAATCACTGGATGGAGAATGTACCTGTACATGTACAGATTGGATTCCGTGGTCCACTTGGGGTGCGCACTTGGTTAGGGGTCCGTACTTGGTCAGGGGTCCAGTTGACCTGTATCTGTGTAAACTGGTGAGATAGTGAACTCTGGAAAAATTGGAGGGGGAGAGGGTTGTTTTTGTGTATACTTTAGTGAAATGTATTAATTTTTCGCATAATTTTTCTTACACTGTAGGCTATTTTTGCCTGTAAAAAAACAACAAACAAATAGAAACTGTGCTGTGTATGTCTGGGTTGTTACCCCTTGGTTTTACTGTGCAAACTGCTGAGATAGTGAACTCTGGAACATAGCGGCACAGTTTGGCACAGTTCAAGAACGCTTTGTTACAACCTGAGAAAAAAAGCTGTGTAATATATTCATTTTTTGTGGTATTGTTACAAAATTTTGACCTGAGCTTGAAAACACTTGGTTCTACATTTCTGTTGTTTTCCAGCACGTTTCACACAGCTGTATGTTATTTGCAAGCATTTATATCTAAAAAAAACACCCAGGCAAACTTTATTTTCTTCAAATTCAGTATGTTTAGATGATTGTTACTCAGTAGCAGGAGCACTTAGAGAGATTATGACTGTTTTGCCAAAAAATTCAGAGTGTTTTCTTTTAAATGAGACCAACTCCATGAAGATGCTGCAAAGGGTTGAAGAACAGCTTTTGATCTACTTTGGGCACGTTATTTTTAGACGTTTTTAGGGAAATTGACCAGAGTTCAACAGGTTAATAGCATAGGCGGCAGAATAATCTGCCTCACCGGGTGGGGGGTAGGACTACCCGTCCCCCCTAATTTTAGTTCTTTTGGTGTGAATGTGACATGGTACAGACCCAGAAAGCAGACACAACTCAGGAAACTCAGTTAACCTTTTATTAATAACAGTGTGAGTGTGTGGATGCGTGTGTGGAAGTCTGTAGTGAGTGTAGTGCGTTGTAGAATCAGCTTGGGGTGAGCAGAGCACCGTGCAACCTGGCAACCTTTCTGCCGAGCTGGAGAAGTGCATAGGTTGGCACCACGGCCCAGGCCAGGAGGACAATGCCAGTCGCCCGTTGGAGATGTAACAGGCAGGTGAACGAGGCAGGGGAGTCCGCCGCCAGGAGGACACCGCCTGTGCACAGGGATAAAGGTTGGGTGAGAGGAAAAGTTCGGGCTTACTTGACTGCCGTATGGTTTGGAGACGCTCGGCGAGTTGAAGTGCTGGAGGAAGATGAGGCTGGAAGCTCAGTATGGAGATTGGCGAGTTCAGTTTCCATAGGATGGAAGCAGACGACTCCGTGCTGATCGCTGGGTCTCACAGAATATATAGGCAGAGCCAAATGGTAGACAGGTGTGTGTGCAGGTGCGCCTAATTGGCGGCCATGACAGTACTCCCCCCCAACGACACCCCTCTCGGCGGTTGATCCATCCTACCTGGGTGCGCCCGATGGAAGTCCCTGATGAGTTGCTTGTCCAACACGAAGGAAGGCCGCACCCAGGACCTCCACTCCAGCCCATAGCCCTCCCAATCCACCAGGTACTGTAGACCGTGACCCCGGCGACAGACGTCCAGAATGGCGGTGACCTTCCAAGCTGGGTCACCGTCGATCATCATCGGTGATGGTGGGTCCCTGGTAGGAGGACACAAAGGGCTGGAGCAGACAGGCTTGACCTGGGAGACGTGAAAAGAAGGACAGATGTGGAGGGAGGGGGGGAGAGCTAGTCGCACACACACTAGGTTAATTACTTGTGTGATGGGAAAAGGTCCGATGAACCTCTGAGAAAACTTCCTCCTCTCACCCTTCAAGTCAATGTGTTTAGTAGATAGCCATACCTGTTGGCCTACCTGGTAGGCAGGAACTGGAGCCCTGTGACGGTTGGCCACTGCCGTGTTGCGCTCAGCTGTGCGTTGCAGAGCCTCCTGGGTAGTCTTCCAGCTCCGACGACACCGCTGCAGGTGGGCACAAACAGAAGGAACTGCGATGTCCCCCTCCTCCTCTGGGAACAGTGGGGGGTTGTATCCCAACGAGGCCTGGAAAGGAGACATGCCTATGGCTGAAGAGATGGTGGTGTTGTGCGCATACTCAATCCAGGGAAGGTGGGAGCTCCAAGATGAGGGATTCCTGGTGGCGACACACCGCAGCGCGGCCTCCAACTCCCAGTTTGCTTGTTCACACTGCCCGTTGGTCTGAGGATGATAGCCCAAAGATAGGCTCGCCGTGGCCCCCAAGGCACTGCAAAACCCCCTCCAGGCTTGAGACACGAACTGGGGACCCCGGTTCGAGACGATGTCCAAGGGGATGCCATAAAGACGAACCACATGCTGGACTAGGAGGTCTGACGTCTCCTTGGCCATGGGCAGCCCCTGCAGGGGGACGAAATGAGCAGCCTTGGAGAATCTGTCGACCAGAGTTACAATTACCGTGTTATGGTTGGATGATGGGAGACCGGTGATGAAATCCAGAGCCACGTGGAACCATGGCCTGCTGGGGATGGGGAGGGGACGGAGTAATCCAGCTAGAGGGGCAGAAGACGTCTTCCCGGTGGCACACTGAGGACAGGCCTGGATGTACTCCCTGACGTCCCTCTGCAGCGAAGGCCACCAAAATGTCCTCTGGATCAGCTCCACTGTGCATCCCTGCCCTGGGTGACATGAGAACTTGGACGAATGACCCCAATGAATAACTTCCCCCCGGACGGCTGACGGGACAAACAGTCTACCCGCTGGCCCCCCACCCAGGTCGGGCTCGTCCTTCAGAGCCTTCAATACCCAGTTAAGTTAGTTAGTTACCTGGGTCAGGGAGAATCTCATTATGAGAGATAATGAAGCCCAGGAATGAAGTCCAGTTAACATGAAACTCACACTTCTCCGCCTTCACAAAGAGTTTGTTCTCCAACAACCACTGCAGTACCCGCCTCACGTGCACACAATGCTCCTCCAGGGACTGCGAAAAGATCAGGATGTCGTCCAGATAAACAAACATGAATGTACCCAAGAAGTCCCTCAATACATCATTAATCAGCCTCCGGAAGACGGCAGGGGCGTTGGTGAGCCCAAATGGCATCACAAGATACTCAAAGTGTCCACTCGGAGTCCGGAATGCCATCTTCTATTCATCACCTTCCCGGATCCGCACCAGATGATAAGCATTGCGCAGGTCCAATTTGGAAAACCAGGAGGTGCCTTGGAGGGAATCAAAGGCTGAATTATTGAGAGGTAAAGTGTAGGCCTACTTATCTTTGACAGTTATGTTGTTTAACTCCCTGAAGTCTATACAGGGTCTCAGTGAGCCATCCTTCTTGCCGACGAAGAAAAAGCCCGCCCCCACCGCTGACGACGATGGCCGGATTATACCCGAGCTCAACGACTCCTTGATGTAAGTCTCCATCGCTTCTCACTCCGGGGCAGACAGGTTGTAAAGCCTACTGATGGTAAAGGAGCTCCAGCGCGGAGATTAATGGCACAATCATAAGGGCGGTGGGGGGGGGGGGGGGCTTGCGACTTACTGAAGGCGGCCCCCAAGTCGTGGTATTCGGGAGGGACCTTATCCAAATCAGGAATGGCAGGGATCGGGGCATTCAGCGGTACGGAAGGTGAGCATGCAGCAGACTGAAGGCAGGCACTCAGACAAAATGAACTCCAGGCAAGGACACTCCCAGACCGCCAGTCTATGGAAGGGTTGTGCAGGCAAAGCCAGGGATAGCCGAGGATAACTGAGGATGAAGAGGTCAGCAGAACATATAACCTCAGCTCCTCCCGATGATTGCCCGATGTAATAATGGACACTGGAGCAGTCCAGTGGGAAACTGTAGCAAAAGGGGCTTTAGAGAGGGTGATCAGTCTCAAGGGGGTTTCCAATAACTGAACCGGGAGCCCCAACCGGGTTGCCAGTTCCCCAGAGATGAAGCTCTGCTCGGCCCCGGAGTCAGTGAGTGCCTGTGTAGTGAATTCCTTGTGCTTGATACAGAAACGAATGGGAATCAGAAAGCTAGAGAGGGGTTTTAACTGAGGCGTGAGTCCCCCTACTGCGACCCACGGACTCCCCCTTTTGGCCGTATGGGGCATACCTCAAGCTCGTGCTCCTTGCTCTCACAGTAAACACATAAGCCTAGTTCCCGCCGTCACTGTCTTTCAGCAGCAGACAGCTTCGTTCGACCTGTCACCATAGGCTCTGGCTCATCCGGGGAATCTACTGCAGGTAAAGCCAATGGGGGGGCTGTAGGGAACGGCGAAACTGACTACTCGAGCGACCAGAAGTCCTACGCTCAGCTGCCCGCTCCTTCAGTCTGTTGTCAAGGCTGATGGCAAGCGAAATTAGCTCGGTCAAGATGGAGGCTTCTAATGAAGATGCTACACAATGAGGCCTCCTCCCACCCCACCTCTGTGGCTACGACCCGGAAGTGTACGGCGTAATCGGCAACAGCCCTCTCCCCCTGTTCACGGTGGCGGAGTGGTTAGCACTGCGGCAGCACAGCAACTCATCCTTGGCCAGGGGATCCTGGGTTCGATCCCAGCCCCCGACCAACAGTGATCTGTGTGGAGTTTGTATGTTCTTCCCATGTCTGCGTGGGTTTACTCCGGGATTTCTCTGGTTTCCTCCCACATGCCAAAAACATGCAAGTTAGGTTAATTGGCACCAAACTGGGGATTCTAAATTGTCCTTAGGTATGACTGTGAGAGTGAATGGTTCTCTGTCTCTCTGTGTTGGCCCTGCGATGGACTGGCGATCTGTCCAGGGTGTACCCTGCCTCTCGCCCATAGATGCTGGGATAGGCTCCAGCCCCCCCCCCCCCCCGCAACCCGAAACGGATTAAGCAGAAGAAGATGAATGAATGAATGAATGAACCGGGAGGTAAGCACACTATCACGGTCAGAATGGTCAAACACCACCTTGAACTCCTTAACAAACTGTGTGTAAGAGAGTGAAGCATAGTCAGCCCTAGCCATAATGGCATAGGACCAAGCCAAAGCTCACCCCTCCAACAAATTCACCACATAGCCTATACGACTATGGTCAGAAGGAAAATCCCCCGGCACCCACTGAAATACAATATCGCACTGCAGCAAAAAACCCCAAGCTTCACCTAATTTACCGCCGAAATGGGTGGGAGTTGGTATGGGAGTAAGGCGGAGCGGGGAGCCTGATGTAGCCTGGCTAATGACAGGGCTAACAGGTGCAGGGGAGCTAGCGGGAGCTGAAGGGAAGGCCTGTGGGTTAGCTAGGTTGTCCAACCGGTCAGTAACTCGAGCTAGCCGTGTGAGTATAATTTGCTGCTGGTAGGCTAACTGGTCCACCCGAGTTTCTAAGTTGCTTACCGTGCGCGCAAGCGTGCTGTCTGCTGGGTCACTCTGGTGGAGTCGTACTGACATGGTACAGACCCAGAAAGCAGACACAACTCAGGAAACTCAGTTAACCTTTTATTAATAACAGTGTGAGTGTGTGGATGTGGATATGTGTGTGGAAGTCTGTAGTGAGTGTAGTGCGTTGTAGAATCAGCTTGGGGCGAGCAGAGCACCGTGCAACATGGCAACCTTTCTGCCGAGCTGGAGAAGTGCATAGGTTGGCACCACGGCCCAGGCCAGGAGGACAATGCCAATCGCCCGTTGGAGATGTAGCAGGCAGGTGAATGAGGCAGGGGAGTCCGCTGCCAGGAAGACACCGCCTGTGCACAGGGGTAAAGGTTGGGTGAGAGGAAAAGTTCAGGCTTACTTGAATGCCGTATGGTTTGGAGACCCTCGGCGAGTTGAAGCGCTGGAGGAAGATGAGGCTGGAAGCTCAGTGTGGAGATTGGCAAGTTAATTTTCCGTAGGATGGAAGCAGACGACTCCATGCTGATCCCTGGGTCTCACAGAATATATAGGCAGAGCCAAATGGTAGACAGGTGTGTGCGCAGGTGAGCCTAATTGGCGGCCATGACAGAATGTCATAGGCCAGTTTTGGTGATTTTAGTTTGTTTATGTTTAGCGGATGATTCGGGTTCCAAATTGGGGTGGGTTGATTGTGTATGTGTATTTTGGATTTTCTGCAGAGGGGGGAAATATTATGTATTTGTTCAATGTTCATATACTGTTATTGTTGGAGCTCTTATTTTTGTGGTACGGGATGGCGGCCCAGATTTCCGGCTCCGCCCTCTCCGGTGGTGTAAGAGGGGCTGCTGGTAGAGGGGTGGTCTCTTCCACTTTTCCTCTGCCAAGCGGTTGCATGCGCGGTCGGGTGTACAGAGCCCAGCTGGTTTAATAAAGCAATGTTCAGCTCCACTCCTGGCCTCTTCCTTGTCTATGAGTTTACAACATAACAGGGGGGTTGGGGGTGATGACGTCAGGCGGGCTACGGCCAGTGGATATATTGTGTTGTGTTCCTTAATAAAGTTAGTTCGGTGTTCAGTTCAACACGGCTCCGGTCTCATGTTATTCAGACATAACACAAAGCACGTGTTACACTTAGGAAGTGTATCTCAAACTCCAAGTGGCCGACTCCCAACTCACTCTCCCACTGAGATGACAGACCGCCCAATATATATGGTGGCTTCCTGTGGTAACGTATCATCACTTCCTGTGTTGCTTTCTGTCTGTGTGGTTTGCTCTGTGGTTAGCTCTCCTCATTCTCCTGAGCATTTTTGCCTTTATTTATCTTTTGTTCATATGAAAGACAAAAAATAAAATAGAAAGATGTCTTTACCTTCTTTACATGTTTCAACTGCACTGCAGCCTTCCTCAGAAGAGTCAGCTGATTGCTGCCAGGTGACATTTATCAGCTGATTTTCGTAGGCGGCGCCAGCTCAGCAGATCTGTCGGATCCGCCGAGCCGGCCCCGCCTCCCGCCGTCAGATGGTCTCTGGAGAATGTGGTCCCAGGTGTGGGAAAGCATAAAGGCCCCCTCATCTCGGTTCATGGTGTCTTTTCCCCGCTTCCTGATCTCTATGGCCTCCTTGATCCAGCGTTTGTGTCTGTTGCTCTCCGATCCAATAATTTTTGTGTTGTCCCAGTCCATGATGTGATTATTTCTTTTGCAGTGATCTGATATTGCTGATTTTAATGTTTCTTGTTCTGCCTTTTCTTTTTGTGATCTTGTGAGTCGTCCTTGTGTTTCCTTCTCACATTCCTTCTGGTGTTCTTTTTTTCTTGTGGTGAATAATCTTCCAGTTTCTCCAATGTAGGTTTTGTTGCATGATCTGCATGATATTTCATATATTACATTGCATTTATTGTCTTGTTCTATTCTGTCCTTGGGGTGTACTAACAACTGTCTTAATTTTTTGTGTGGTTTGACTGCTGTGTTTATTTTGTATTTTTTCATGATCCTTTGAATTGGTTCCGTGATCCCTCGTATGTATGGTATAGTTATGGTGTCCTTGTTTTTGATTTCGGCTTTTGTTCTATGTCTTATATCCTGTTTATTACCTCCGCCAGGCCGAAAGGCCAGGAGGAGGTTATGTTTTTGCCGGGGTTTGTCTGTCTGTCTGTCAGTCTGTTTGTTTGTCTGTCTGTCTGTTTGTCTGTCTGTTGGTTAGCAAGATAACTCAAAAAGTTTTGGACGGATTTCGATGAAACTTTCAGGCGTTGTTGGAAATGGTACAAGGAAGAACTGATTAAATTTTGGGGATGATACCGATCACCGTCTTGATACAGGAATTTTTAAAATGATTCTTTAACATTGTGAGATACGGCCATTTTCAACATGTGTGCAGGGGCAATAGAGGGCGCTGGTCGTCGTGTCTGATGAACACAAACTCCGCCATCTTCAAAGTTTTAGGCACAAAAGCACGCGGAAAACTGTGGTGGGCAGGGCCCGCCAGCGTGCCTGTGTTTGCGCCACGCTGCAAAAGCTGACACGGGCAGCTGTCCGCCGCCGAATTATTTGGCACAAATTCCCCGGCCAGCCATAGGAGCTGCGCAAAAACCAGCTCTCTGCCGGGGAAGCTTCAAATCCTCTTTTTTTCCGCGGAGCGCAAACCCAATAAAACCCACGCCAACCTGTCTACCCAATTTGCATCCGTCAAAACAGTGGTGGCCCGGGCCCGCCAGCGTGCCTGTGTTTGCGCTACGCTGCAAAAACTGAGACGGCCTGCTGTCCGCCGCCGGATTATTTGGCAGAAATTCCCCGGCCAGCCATAGGGGCTGCGCAAAAACCAGCTCTCTGCTGGGGAAGATTCAAAATCCTCTTTTTTTCCGCGGAGCGCAAACCCAATAAAACCCACGGCAACCTGTCTACGCAATTTGCATCCATCACTGAAGCCCTGAGTGCTGCTTTCAGTGATCTATGAAAACGCTCGCAGCCTAGGACTTTGCACATGAAGGAGATGGACACAATACCAACACTTGAGTTTATTACCTCCGCCAAGGAGGTAATGCTTTTACTACTGAACCACTAATCCTATCATTGTGAATCCAATTGCTAGTCATATGTTTTCATGGTCAAGGAATCTGAAAACGTACACACAAACACTGTACGGGGGGGAACTGTGGCACTTGGCGGAGGTCTGCGCTCTCCGAGTGCTTTTCTAGTTTTCTTTGTTTTTGACTTGCTGTTTCCCTTTGTTTATAGCCCATACTGGATATTGGCAGCGTATAAGTGCATGTTTTATGTGGTTTTCCTCCTCCTGTCTGTCTTCTTGTTCCGTGATGATGGTGGCTCATTCATATAATGTCCTGACGACTGATAGCTTGTGTGCTGTGGGGTGTTCCGATGTCCATAGTAGGTATTGATCTGTGTGGGTTGGTTTCCTGTAGACTGTGATTATTATGCTGCCGTCCTCGTTGTGGTGGATTTTCATGTCCAGAAAGGCTATGGTGCCATTTTCCTCCTCTTCGTGTGTGAATTTTATGTTCCCAGTGCTGTCCGTACTGTTCAGATAGTCAGTGAGTTCTTGTGTATGTCCTTTCCTTATTTTTTCCAGAATGTCATCTACGTATCTCTTCCAAAGGGTGGGTTTGCATTGTGTAGGTGCTGTGTTGATGGCTTTGTTTTCCAGATCCTCCATAAAAAAGCTGCTCATGATGGCTGATTAGTGGGTATCCCATTGCAAATCCTTGCCGGCTCGGTGGATCCGACAGATCTGCTGAGGTGGCCCCGCCTACGAAAATCAGCTGATAAATGTCACCTGGCAGCAATCAGCTGACTCTTCTGATGAAGGCTGCAGTTCAGTTGAAACATGTAAAGAAGGTAAAGACATCTTTCTATTTTATTTTTTGTCTTTCATATGAACAAAAGATAAATAATTAAAAGAAGACAAAATGAACCTATTCGACGTATTTTTGCCTTTAATTGTATTTTAATCACTTTTTTCCATCTACCGTCAGCTCTCACTTCTGTTTATCAAGCCTCTTGCACCTGTGTGCGCACTCAGTGTCACCTAATCACCCTCTTTAGCCTTCTGTTCACCTTTCATCTGTGTTTTTGTTAGCTTCGGGTTAGCCACTAGCTATGGCTACTAGCTCTCCTTCCCCTCCTCCTCTGATGTGCGCTCTCTGTCAGATGTTTGGCTACACCTCTGCCTCTTTTAGTGATAATGGTAAATGTAATAAATGTTGTCTTTTTGAAGAGCTTGAGGCGAGGTTGTCTGATTTGGATTCCTGGATCCGCTGCATTGAAACACTGTTTAGATAGATAGATAGATAGATGTACTTTATTGATCCCAAACTGGGAAATTACAGTGTAACAGCAGCATGACAGTTGACAGCCAAACAACAGAAACACACACGACAGACAAAGGGATTACCCATGGAAAGTAAAAAAGAAACTAACACGACTATAGAACCTATATACATCATGGCTTAATATATGATGATGACCCGTATAAACACATGAATCATCCCATTGCACAAAGAAGGACTATCAGGAGCAGAGTGAAATGTGAGGTACCAGTTAGTCTGTAAGGTGCAGTGTGGCAGCATAGCTATGACCAGAATACAACATCATAGTGAGTTATTGTACAGTGAAATTGCATGTGGCAGGAAAGATTTTCTGTACCTGGCCGTTCGACAACGAAGCTGTAGTAGTCTACTGGAGAAAGTGCTTCGCTGCCTACCTAGTGTGTGGTGGAGGGGGTGATCAGGATTGTTCATGATGGATCGCAGATTATTTAGTGTTCTCCTCTCCACCACTGTCTCAAAGTTTGTGCCAGTTAATAATGACGGACACCCCTTAACTGCAGTGGAGCACCCTAGCATAGGGCGGCCTGCTAGCAGTCCTCCGGTCCTCCTCAGCAGCGAGGAGACTGGGTGGGTGATGGTGAGAAGGAAGCCTAGTCGCAAGGCCCTAGTTCACCACCAACCTGTTCATGTTTCTATTCGCTTTTCCCCGCTCAGCGACTCACCCAATGAGGAAAAAACTCTGATCATTGGCGACTCTGTAGTCAGAAACATGAACCTAGAGACTCCAGCGGCCACAGTCAAATGCATTCCCAGGGCCAGAGCGGGCGGCACTGAGTCAAATTTGAAAATGCTGGCTAAAAGTAACTGTAAATACTCCACAACTGTTATCCATGCCGGCATTAATGACATCCGACTCCGGCAGTCGGAAGTCACAAAACTTAATGTGGAATCGGTGTGTGGCTTTGCAAAAACAATGTCTGCTTCTGTAGTATTCTCTGGGCCCCTCCCCAATCTGACCTGTGATGACATGTTTAGCCGCTTGTCATTCTTCAACTGCTGGCTGTCTGTGTGGTGTCCTGCATACAATGTGAGCTACATAGACAATTGGAACTCATTTTGGGGAAAACCTGGTCTTATTAGACGAGACGGCGTCCATCACACTTTGGATGGTGCATCTCATTTATCTAACAATCCGTCATCATTTTTATCCAAATTTCCAAAACCTTGACAACTCAGAGTTGGGACCAGGAAGCAGAGTCACAGTCTGACACGCCTCTCTGCAGCTCGTCTTCATCCGCCACCCTTCAGCTTAGCCCCTGTCTTCCCCATCAGAGAATCATTGATTTGGCCTCTGTTCCTCCTCATAATTTAAAAATTAAATGTGGTTTGTTAAATATTAGGTCTCTAACTCCCAAGTCTCTGCTAGTCCATAATCTGTTAATTGATCATCAGATTGATTTAATATCCCTTACAGAGACTTGGCTAGGGCAAGAGGATTATGTTGGTTTAAATGAATCAACTCCCTCTGGTTATTTAAACTGTCAAAATCCTAGAAGTTCTGGTCGTGGAGGAGGAGCAGCACCAATTTACCATTCCAAATAACTAGTTAATGTAAAGCAAAAAACACATTATCATTCCTTTGAGGGCCTGGTCCTCAGTATTGGGCATTTTAGCAATTTTAGGCTAAAACCAATTTTATTTGCCATAGTTTATCGTCCATCAACCTACTCAGAGTTTTTATCCGAATTTGCCGAATTCTTAGCTGATTTTAATTCCCTCCTGACAAGACGCCGAAGAGGCAGCTAACTGGTTGATTGGGTCATTCCGGCGGCCCGGAACTGGATCCGGAACAGGAGCTTGCTGGAGATGCCCTTGGCCGCGGCGCCGATGTCTACGACGGCCCCCAGATGGTGCGAACTCCTGGAGTGGATCGAGGACAGGGACAGGATCCCAAAGCGAGGAGCGGGAATGCCTCCTCCTCTGCTTCATACCGTAGTCCTCCTCCACAATACGGAGTATTTCGCATTGCGCAGCGATGTCATCCCTCCTCGCAGCGACTTCTGGGTGGTCAGCGTAGCGAGGAGAAAGATGATTGAGCGAGTCCTCAGCGCAGTCCAGGTACCAGAGTACGCTGCGGTCGTAGTCGAGGAGGGAAGCAGAGATGAGCGTCTCATCCACGTATTCCAGGACGTCCGCCATCTCGTGGCTCAGACTCCGAGCGCGGCCCCTCCGCGACGGCATTCCTCCAGCACACCGTACCCAGGAAGGAAAAGAGCGATGTCCTATTAACACAAACTTAATGGCGAAAGACGTCTCGGGTTGGCGTCACCGTTAAAACGCCGTTTTGGCAGCAGTCTACTGTCATGCGGTGGCCCTCGCGAGCCACCATAAGATGCCACACCGTCACCAGAGAGCTGCATTGCAGTCTTTATTAATGGTGAAACAATAATATAACACACATACTGGGAGGCATAAGGCTAACAAAGCTCACTTACGGGTCCACAGAATAGCATGTTAGACGATCCACAATTACGACGATGCACACAACGAACACTCGACGTAATACACGACGATACTGCTGCAAGGATGCTGCCGCTGGCGCCGGTTTAAGAAGCCGGCCGCTAACGACTGCAAATGCCGAACAGCTGTTCAGGCCTTGACAGCTGAGCGGAAGCTTCCCCAAGCACTGTCACAATAAGAGCTTGGACAGCCGGAATAATAATGCCGCTGTCTACTCACATCTAAAGCACCCCAAATACTAAAAACATCTTAAAACACTGTTCAATCATGATTTTTAACCTTGCAACTTTAGCAGCTCCTAACTTTCAAACTCTTAAAATACACTCCATTTTAACTATACTTTTAAACCCACATGATTTTGTACATATATGACATTTTAACTTACAGTACATTTCAAACACATGATTTTTTAATACATCACATTTAACCTGTTGAACTCTGGTCAATTTCCCTAAAAACGCCTAAAAATAACATGCCCAAAGTAAATCAAAAGCTGTTCTTCAACCCTTTGCAGCATCTTCATGGGGTTGGTCTCATTTAAAAGAAAACACTGAATTTTTTGGCAAAACAGTCATAATCTCTCGAAGTGCTCCTGCCACTGAGTAACAATCATCTAAACATACTGAATTTGAAGAAAATAAAGTTCACCTGGGTGTTTTTTTAGATATAAATGCTTACAAATAACATACAGCTGTGTGAAACGTGCTGGAAAACAACAGAAATGTAGAACCAAGTGTTTTCAAGCTCAGGTCAAAATTTTGTAACAATACCACAAAAAATGAATATATTACACAGCTTTTTTCTCAGGTTGTAACAAGGCATTCTTAGTTTGGAAAGCTATGTTCCAGAGTTCACTATCTCAGCAGTTTGCACAGTAAAACCAAGGGGTAACAACCCAGACATACACAGCACAGTTCCTGTTTTGTTTTGTTTTTTTACAGGCAAAAATAGCCTACAGTGTAAGAAAAATTATGCGAAAAATTAATACATTTCACTAAAGTATACACAAAAACAACCCTCTCCCCCCTCCAATTTTTCCAGAGTTCACTATCTCACCAGTTTACACAGATACAGGTCAACTGGACCCCTGACCAAGTGCGGACCCCTGACTAAGTGCGCACCCCAAGTGGACCACGGAATCCAGTCTGTACGTGTACAGGTACATTCTCCATCCAGTGATTTATACTGTAAATGCTGCCCCAGATGAAAACCAGTCTGTGGGACTATAATGTTCTGAATGAGGCTTTAGAAAATTATGAATCACTTTGTAAATCACTGGATTGAAAATGCACAGATTGAATACCGGTGTCCACCTGGGGTGCTCACAATAGTGTGCTCACATGGTCAGTGCTCCATTTCACCAGATCACATTTACACAGTAAAACAAATGCATAATAACCCAGACATACACAGCACAGTTCCTTTTTTTTTTTTTTTTTACAGGAAAAAATAGCCTACAAAGAAGAGGGATGGAATTATTAAATTTTTCGGCAATATACACAGTAACAAATAACCCCCCCCCCCCACGGCGCACACAAAAACGTCGCCATGCGGGACCCTTGTAATTACCGCGATTGGTCAAAAGTTATTTTTGTTACTAATTTTATCGATAAAGAATAATTTAGATTATAACACTTAACTGTCCACAACCGCACTGCCGCTGATATTGTCCATTGGCGTGTGACGATTGTCTGCTATTCCGTTGATCAATGGAAACCTCCATTGTTTACTGATCCATCATCTAGTCACCGGACCCGGTCAAAGCTATGTATGATTTCATGCAGGCCCTTTCGGTTTATTTTGTGAACCATTTTTCAAAGAAGTAAAATAATGGCCAATCTTACCCTGACCCTTCTGCACAGTATCACAAAGGACTGCGCGTCACACAGCAGCGGAGTCAAAAGACATTTTACGCACGAGAACGCATGGTATTTTACTGGAAATATAAACACTGAATTAGGCGTGTAGGATGTCATTGATGTCAGAAATTGATTGGCTAAACGACACGTCCATCGTCAGATTACTCGGCTTCAATTGGCTCGTTGTATTCGCGGTCGTTGATGGGCAGATACTTCTTGCTAGGTTTACGATCATTGGTTATTCAAGGTTTAAAAACCCAAATCAAGGCTCTTGTTGGTCGAATGAGATGTCAATCTCATTCTAAACCAATCAAACACTCCTTTGGCTTTCTGTTTAGGGCTGTGTCTGTACTGGAAGACCGGAAATACAGCTTTTTTTTTCAGTGCGCACTGAGACGCACTAAGACGCACAGACGTGACCGCCCGCGGAAGTCACAGAGTTCAACGGGTTAACCTAAACTTGATCAAATGACTTTCCAAATGCAGCTACAAAGACACATATCACAAATAGATGCTCACCGGCTCCTTCTTCCTTGCTTGAAACAAGCTTTAGTCTTGCAGTCTTTTCCAAAGTCCAAATTCTCCAACCATTTCTCTCACACACTGCTTACTCTCCACTGCCCTGTGAGTAACTACCTCCAAACTCCCTTAATCACCAGATCATTCCCACCTGGTGCAATCAACCAACTGCCCTCAGGCTGGGAAACACACCCAGATCTAAAGCACTCAGGCAGAGAGGGTGTGGCCTTCAGCTCAGCTCAACAGATACTATTGATCATAATATTCTACTTGATAGATTAGAACACCATGTTGGACTTAATGGAACTTCGTTGCAGTGTTTAAGATCTTATTTATCTGATAGGTTCCAGTTTGTTCATGTCAGTAATGAGTTTTCTTTCAACTCAAAGCTCATTCACGGAGTTCCACAGGGATCTGTGCTAGGCCCTAGTCTTTTTAGTTTATATATGCTTCCATTAGGCAACATTATTAGAAAGCACTGCATACTGGCTGCACGGTGGCGCAGTGGTTTAGCACTGTGGCAGCACAGTTTTACCCTCGGCCGGGGGATCGCGGGGATCATGAGATCGTGGGTTCGATCCCAGCCCCCGACCAACAGTGAGCTGTGTGGAGTTTGCATGTTCTCCCCGTGTTGCGTGGGTTTACTCCGGGATTTCTCCGGTTTCCTCCCGCATACCAAAAACATGTAGGTTTAGGGCGCTCGCGCACGCAGCGACCAGCAGCCGGTGGCTTGTCACCAGACTGCAAACCAAATCTACCTACGGGTACAAATAAGTAACAACAAAAAAAAAAAAAACATTTTCATTGTTATGCAGATGGCACACAGTTATACCTGTCAATGAAGCAAGATGATAGTAATCAATTAGCCAAGTTAGAAGCCTGTCTTAAGGAAATCAAACCTTGGATGACTTGTAATTTCCTGCTGTTCAATTCAGATAAGACTGAAGTCATTCTAGTTGGTCCAAAAAAACCTTAGAAATACCTTTCCAAATCAAACTTTTAGTTTGGATGTGGATACTCTTTCTCTTAATAGCTCTGTGAGGAACCTTGGAGTTATTTTTGATCAAAATCTGTTTTTCAATTTACATATTAAACTTGTTTCTAAGACTGCCTTCTATCATTTGTGTAATGTTGCCAAGAATAGGAGCATCTTGTCTCAGAGTGATGCTGAGAAACTGATCCACACTTTTCTTCGCTCTAGATTAGATTATTGTAACTCTTTATTATCAGGTTGTCCTAAAACATCTTTAAAAAGTCTTCAGTTGATCCAAAATGCTGTAGCAAGAGTTTTAACAGGTACTAGAAAGAGAGATCATATCTCTCCGGTTCTGGCCTCCTTTCATTGGCTTCCCATAGAGTTTAGAATTAAGTTTAAAATCCTTCTCACTTTCAAAGCTCTAAACAATCAGGCTCCTTTTTATTTAAAAGATCTGATACTACCATATTATCCTAACAGAGCACTACGCTCCCAAAATGCAGGATTACTTGTAATACCTAGAATCTCCAAAAGTACAATGGGAGGCAGAGCCTTCAGTTATCAAGCTCCTCTCCCGTGGAACCAGCTGCCAATCTGGATTTGGGAGTCAGACTCGATGTCTGTTTTTAAGAATAGGGTTAAAACCTTCATTTTTGATATAGCCTACAAGTAGGGAGGGATCATGTGTCTCTGAATCCTCCCTTAGTTATGCTGCTAATAGGCTTAGACAGCCGGGGGACCTCCAATAATGCACTAGGCTTCACTCCTTTCTTCACTCTCAATGAAATTTTTTTTTTTTTTTTTGCTGGTCATTAACATGTGTTTGTTCTCTCCCATAGATTGAGTCCCCATCATGCTGTTTGCTCTCTACATGTCTGTTCTTTTCATCTTCTCTATCCCCTCACCCCCCAGCCAGTCACAGCAGATGACTGCCCCTTCCTAAGCCTGGTTCTGCTGGGGGTTTCTTCCTGTTAAAAGGGAGTTTTTCCTCTCCACTGTCACCAAGTACTTGCTCACAGGGGATTTCCTGATTGCTGGGGTCTTTCTGCAATTGTGGGGGTTTCCGCTACAGTTGAAAGTGCTATGAGATGACTGTTGTTGTGAAATGGTGCTATATAAATAAATAAAGTTGAAGTATATAGTGGCGTGGTTCAATTCAATTCAATTCAACTTTATTTATATAGCGCCATTTCACAACAACAGTCAGTGGTGATGTCAGCTGCAGGCCCCATCCCACTCCGAGTGTATCCCCTTATCCATACACCATACAATCCGTTATTAAAAACATAGCTATTACAAATTTTTAAACTGAGATCCTGCATTCTGTAAAATCTGAAATTTCTAGGTATACAGTGTGATTTTTTTTCCTTGTAGTATTAAACATGACAGTAAATATCAGTATTTTTAAAGGTATTTTCAAGGTAAAAAAAAAACAAACAAAACATCTCAATATTATGACAATACTAATGTTCACAACATTGTGGCACCGAACAATAATTAAAACCCTCTGTCCCTTATTTGGCTGTGAGAAAGTTGACAACCCTAGTCTACAGGTCTGTAAAAAATCTTAAATGTGATCATCTAAAAACACTTTATCCTTAAAAATGAGAAACAATCCTTGAATTTCTGTTCAATAACCTTACAGTCACCTGCGCTATTAATGCTGGATTCACCAGACATGACCGGTCTGAATTAGTGTAAATTTATTTCACCATCACAGCTCAATACTTCCTGAGTTATGTAAAAATAAAAGCCCTCTACAGCGATTCAGTTTTCAGAATGGTTGTTTTTGTTATGTGCTTTTATTATGAAATGCCGTCAACCACATATACTTTTCTAAAATCAGCAACATACAGCCGACAGGTTTTCCTCATAATCTGTAAATAAAAAAAAAAAATGAATAAAAGGAGTTCAAATAAGTGAAAAAGAGGAGAGAAGATTCTATGATAGTGATGTAGAGGTGAGCCTTTTATTTTAAGGATGTTTTCAGCTTTTTCACTGCACAATAACTGCTAGTTTGTTACCTGTGGGGTTTTGAACAGTTAATTATACAAAGGGGGCTTAAATGTTCATAGGCTGACCATGATGCAGTGGTCAAATTTGACCAAATGTGGTTTATTTTTCAACATAGTCTCCAATGTCAGTGTATCTGAAAAGAAACAATGTCTTTGTGTATCAGATGTATCAGAATGTGTATCAGAAAAGGTTGAATTTAATGCATGACTAGTTTCGTTGCTGTAGCAGAACTCCTTCTTAGTCAGCCTATGAACTTTTCAGGCCTCCCCATGTGTAGATTGTCTATTAGTGCCACACATTTTTTTTAAATTATAACCACTGTTTAGCTCAACAGAAGAATATATTTTTAAACGTTTTTCCACTCTGCTGTAATTATTTCTAATTGGCTTAATTTGCACCAAATGATTTTTAAAGTTATATTATTTAGAAAGTTGTTTAGAATACTTTTTGTTTTATTCTAAAATAAAGAAGAATATCAGAAAACCAATCCACTAGTTGTCAAACTGAGAGTCTGGAGAACAGATGAAGGATACAGATATATGTTATATTAATACATTTGAGTTAGGAGCATAGATAGATAGATGTACTTTATTAATTCTAAACTGGGAAATTACAGTGTAACAGCAGCATGACAGTAGACGACCAAAATGATAGAAACACACACAGCATAAAAGAAAAAGGGATTTGTCATATATGCGCCTCTCTGAGGTGCAGAGGAAGAGAGGAGCTCACGTGCTGGATGAAGTTGTGCGTCTTTAATAACAAAAATGCAAACAGTTCAAAGAGTTCAATACAAAAATGGCAAATGAGGAATAACTGAGTGATGCCTCAGAGCCGGACTGGCCTCTGGAGGGGAAAACAGCATTACATGGATTCAGAAGAGAGAATAGGAAAAACACATTTTGTGCCTCGGAGTTGGACTAAGCTCCGGAGAGGAACACTGCACAAATGTAGTCTTAACAGGATGATGACTAATGGAGCGACAAGTAATGAATGAAGCCACTGAGTTTAAATACAGAGTGAACTGATGGTATGAGTGGAGGCAGGTGTGGGAGCTGAGCAGCAGGTGACCTAATTACAAGCTGCTCACAGCAGAGCCAGGCTGTGAACAGCAAATGGGAGTGTCTGGAGAGAGAGGGGCAAGACCAGGAGCAGAGATTCATACGAACATACTGTATGAGGAGACAGAAAACAGAAATACAAAGTACAACAATAAACTGTGTCTGAGCTCCGAGAAGACATTGGAGCTCAGACATATGACAGCCCCCCCCCCCCCAAGGGTGGATTCCAGTCACTCTCAGGTAACACCCCAAAAGGACCCCCTCCTCCCCCCCAAAGAAGGAGAATAGCAAAATTCACCCCGGGAGGGAGGTGGGGGAAAACGGCTAGGAGGGAAAAAAAAAAAACAAGCCAGCTCAGACACTCCAGGCTGGAGCTCAGCTACACCCGCTGTGAAGCCCGGCTGGGCCGTCGCTGCACCCTCGGTGGAGCCTGGCTGGTCCGATGCTGCACCCTCGGAGGCCCCAGCCTGGGCCACAGCTGCACCCACAGAGGTCCCAGGCTGGGACTGAATGCCCGCGACGACCTCCACGTGAGGCGCTAGACCTTGGTCGGCCTCCAGCTGTGAACCTGGATCCTTGGAGACCTCTGGCACGGTTGGATCCTCTCCAGCCACCCTGGAAGAGAGCTCACACACAGCACAAAGAGACAGGGGTCAGGGTTGCCAGCAGCGGTGGAGTCCAGTGAGGCAAGCTCAGGTGCAGCGGGTGGCTGCACCTGGCCCTCCTCACCAAGAGCCAGGCAAGATTGCTCCAAAACTGACAATAAGAAAACAAGGGAGAGCACTTGCCTGAGCTTGAGCTTCACCTCCGTCCAGGACTCTGACAATCCAGGCTACGATGTACTCTCGGGCTCGGCCCCCTGGAGGTTCAGCACAGGCGCTGACACTACTGTGGCAGCCTCCGCAGCAGGCATGATGGTCACTGCAGTCTCCAGACTCCCAGGCAAAGGGGACTATGCTGATGGCTTCCCCAGTGTGGCAGCTGGGATACGGCTCTCCTCTGGCGCAGGAACTGGAGTCTCCAGAGCCACGGCCTCCTCCATCATCCAGCGGTCAGGATTCAGGACCAGCAGGCACTCAAGGGAAATAGGAGGAGACACGGAGAGGACTAGTGGGTAGTGAGTGGCTGCAGCAGGTGGAGAGGTCTCTGGGGACTGCATACCCAGAGACTCTCTAGCAGGGATCAGGCAAAATTTGTTATCAGTATTTGAAGTGGAAAAGGAGGAAACCTGCCTGTTCTCCTGGTAAAAGATGTTGCCTGCTGCAGCTGGTGAAGAGTCGTCCCTCTCCGTGGCTAGGATGACTCTGGAAGGAGCCACCCCTCATTGTGGAGGCTCATTGTGGAGGAGCCGCCCTTGTGGCCACGGGAACGGGAGTTGCTGGTGAAGAAATTAAACACCCTTTGGCAGCAGGAGTAAGCACTGGAGGAGATGGCCTCAAAGCGGAAGTGGAGGAACGTCAGACAGGCGGAACTGCCGACGAAGAAAAAGAGGAACAAAAGTCTGCTATGGGGATAGCTGGGCTCTGTGTGTGGGACACAGCTGCCAACGAGGCGGGGTTACTCGTGCGGCGGCCTGGGACTCGATGCTTCCACCGCTGTGAAATTGGCAACGGCCTTTCTGGAGCTGGAGGCGAGGCGGGAGAAGAACTGGCCGCAGGCTGAGAAGAGCATCTCCGCTTTGGTGCTGCGAGGAACGCCCCTCTCCTCAGATCAGGAAATGCCTGCTGGAGCGCGCAGGCCGAGGATAACAGCTCCGCGGATTGTGGATAATTCCAGAGTCCGGGGTGCGCCTCCAGAATACCCAAAGCCCCATTCAGGCAATTCCACTTCTCTCCGGGTCCGTGGGCTTTGTGGGCCTCATCCATGAAATCCCGGATGAACATGGCTTATGTAAATGTGTGAAAAAATTATCCATCCTTGGACTGTGTCCAGGAGCTGAAGCCACAGCTGTGGCCAGGTGCATTACTGCCACGTACTTCACTCTATATAAGTAGCTTCTTCTAAATAAAACTTTCTTCTTCTTCTTTTTCAGACTCGCTAAAAGATCATAGGATCGCCTATGATGTTCCTATGATGTCTACATGATGTTTATATGACATCATATAGACACCAAAAGATCAAAGGCAGCCTTCACTCTTCCTTCTTCCTTCAGACTTGATTGGCGGCAAGGAACCAGCCCATAGGTGCACCACCACCACACACCTTACTCACGATCATAGGACTCGCAATGACATTATCAAAGATCACAGGACTCACTATGTCACGATCATAGTCAAAGTCAAAGATTAAAGGCAGGTTTCACCATGGTTGCTGTTGCCATGGTAACAGTAACTCTACAAGCATGCAGAAATGCTTGCTTAAACTTGCTTTCTATGGGCGTGTACATGTATGCACTAAACTAGTGCATACCTGTGCATGTCCGTGCATGCCCGTAGAAACCCAGTATAAGCAAGTATTTCTGCATGCTCATAGAAAGCAGGTGTAAGCAAGCGCGTTATGACTCGTTCAGTGATGCCTGCCTTTGACCTTTGATGATGTCATAGCGAGTCCTATGATCTTTGATGTCATACCACTCGTTCAGTGATGCCTGCCTTTGATCTGTGATGCCTGCCTTGATCTTTGGGGTGTTTGAGGTGTTTATATGATGTCATATAGACATGTAGACATAATAGGCACATCATAGGCGATCCTATGATCTTTTACAGTCCTATGGTCGTGACAGACAAACAGACAGACAGACACACAGAGATTTCTTTTTTTAGACTAGTGCATACCCGTGCATGCCCATGCATACCCGTGCATGCCCATAGAAAGCAAGCGTAAGCAAACACTTCTGCATGGCTGTAGAAAGTTACTGTTACCATGGCAACAGCAACCATGGTGAAATCTGCGTTGGATCTTTGACATCACCACTTGTTCGTTGATGCCTGCCTTTGATCTGTGATGCCTGCCTTTGATCTTTGATAATGTCTTAGCGAGTGCTATGATCATGAGTAATGCCTAGCTTTGATTTTTGCTGATGTCATAGCGAGTCCTATGATCATGAGTGCAGCCTAGCTTTGACGTCATAGCAAGTCCTATGATGTTCTAGCGAGTGCTATGTTTGTGACATCATGACATTGTTACAGACAAGAGATTTCTTGAATTCTATATAGAGTGATATTCCTTGGGCTGCACGGTGGCGCAGTGGTTAGCACTGCGGCAGCACAGTTTACCCTTGGCCGGGGGATTGTGGGGATCGTGGGTTCGATCCCAGCCCCCGACCAACAGTGATCTGTGTGGAGTTTGCATGTTCTCCCCGTGTTGCGTGGGTTTACTCCGGGATTTCTCCGGTTTCCTCCCACATGCCAAAAACATGCATGTTAGGTTAATTGGCTGTTCTAAATTGTCCCTAGATATCTGTTTCCTATAGGCCCTTAGAATAGAGGGTTAGTATTAATGAAAGCGCTTTGAGTGGTCTTTGTGACTAGAAAAGCGCTATATAAGTGCAGGTTAGTTAGTTAGTTAGTTAGTCTCCAGGGCATGGGTCCCAGGCCACATCCTTGCTTTAAATTGGGATTTTCTGTATTTCACATTATTATTATTATCCTGGGTTGCTATTATTATTATTACTATTCTGTCTTGAATATTTATATCTTCATTCGTCTTCCTCTTAGTTTAAGTTTATCAGCATTGTTCTTATTATTATCGTCATTGTCATTATCATTATTGCCTTGGTGTTGTGTCCCCTCTGGTCCACTGTGTGTGATTATCTGTGCAGCCCCACCCATCCCGTTTTCTGTAACCATGCCCTGCTGTCTCTGTTTGCCTTGGGATTTTCTGTATTTCACGTTATTATTACTAGTACATACCCGTGCATACCCGTCCATGCCCATAGAAACCAAGTATAAGCAAGTATTTCTGCATGCCCGTTGCTGAAGGGTCTCCTCCTATTTCAGACGGCTGTGTTGTTCACAGTCATGCCTGTGGCGTACTGCTGGAACCTGAGGTGTTGCATGTTCACGGCATCTTTTCTGACGTGCAGCAGTTCTCCTCATTCTATTGCACTCCATCTGGTGGGTCTTCTTCTTTGTTCAGACCACTGGCTGAGGGATAGGTGCGTAATTCCAATTCATGGGCAGGATCATGAAAATAGATCTGAGCAAAAAGTGGATTTTGACCCTGTTCAGGAAGGCTCGTGCATGCCCGTAGAAACCAAGAAGCCGGAGCACCCGGAGGAAATCAGCTCTTTGCTTGGCATTTTACACATTTGTAGTGTAGACTGCCATTCTTCAAGGTTACACGTTTTACTGTCAACACCTCTTTAAAAACGACATTGCTGAGAAAGCAACACTTTTTCTTAGTTTCTTCATCTTGAGCAACAATATGAAGACAGCTGGCAACTCTGCTCGCGGCAACGTAGAATTGGCCATAGCTGCAGAAATCTGTTGTACAGAAAACACGAATGCGCTGTAAAGACCAGCCCTGTGACTTATTCACCTTGCCAATTTTGAGCCATATGGCATCATAAAGACACATTAGTCGAAGCATCATGAGTGATGACTATATGACATCATAAAGACACATTTGTCTGTGTGCCATCATATAGACATCATATCTTTATGGCGGCATTGCATCGTGAGTGATGGTCTATATGACATCATAAAGACACATTTGTCTATGTGCCGTCATATAGACATCATATCTTTATGATGGCATTGCGAATATCTTTATGACGGCATCATGAGTCCTATGATGCCCGAGTTCACAGGACGTCTTATGATGATCAGGCAGAGATCATAGGCCGTCCTATGATGTCCTATAAACGTGACAGACACACAGACACACACACAGAGATTTTTTGCTTTAACCCTAGAGCACTATCGCCGGGTGATTTTCACCCGAGCAAATGTATTTACATGATTTTGAATATGTTGCATTTTTCTGAGTGTCATGGGTCCCTGGGTAGCTTCACCATTGTTTTTGACATCTTTGAAGGTGTGGGTGTTTCCCTACCCCAAAGCCCACTTTTTCCTACAGGCATGCTCTTGGGTGATTTCCACCCGGCAATAGTGAGAGGGTAAAATACGTTTTGGGTGGATTTCACCCGGTGTTAGTGTATAAAATCAGGCAATCTTGCCACATGTCAAGGGTGACAACATTCAGGCTGACCATATTTAGTGTCCCTCATAATTACAGCTGTCATTCTGTCACAGGATTAGTGTCTCTGGCATCCCAGCTAGTGAGTAACACATAGGTAAGGTTTGTTTAACTTGGCAATTGTTAGCTGATTAGATCTCTTTTTTTTTTAGCCAAAAGCTACATTATGTAGCTAGCTAGATAACTGTGCACATTCTTTCTTTCAGCAAAGAGCTACATTAACTAGCAAGATAGCTAGCAGGTGAAGTTCTAGCACAACGAAAAATGTCTAAAAAGAAGCCAGTGAAGTATTTGTCCCAAAAGGAAATAGAAGAGATTCTGTTCAGGGAAAGCAGTGATGAAGATGTTGATCAAGTGGAAGCGGAAGAGATGTACGACAGCGACATCACTGTCGCTGTAGTAGTGATGGGTAGATGAGGCGTCATGATGCGTTCCGACACATTGCCAAACTGTATTGATACTGTGTTGATACTGTGTCACTGAATACTGGCACCTGCTGGACCTTAAAAATCCCTACAGGCAACCTAGTTGACTCAACTGACACTGATTTGATGACCTAGTATATACAATAAAATACTGCTCAAAAAAATAAAAGGGAACACTGTCCCTCAATCAAACTGTCCACTTAGGAAGCAACACTGATTGACAATCAATTTCACATGCTGTTGTGTGATTTTGTTGTCAGCACATTCAACTATGTAAAGAACAAAGTGTTTAATAAGAATATTTCATTCATTCAAATCTAGGATGTATATTTAGTGTTCCCTTTATTTTTCTGAGCAGTATATAATTTAAGTCATTGTATTTTATATTGTATTATTTCATATCTTCATTTTAATTTAAAATATCGTTGATATTTTTGGATACAGTCAATAAAGAATGTGAACGCATCATAACGTGAAAATCTAAGTGAACATGTTGTGAATGAGGATGCTTGTGGACTGGGATTTTTTTTTTTTTTTTTTACAAATTTTTATTCCAAAAAATAAGTTTTTTCAACGTTTTGAAATTCAATCTGTTACACTTTTTTGACAACTTTTCCAGCTGTAGTAAACACCCGCTCACATGACACAGATGAGGCTGGAGTGCAGAGAAATTGTAAGGCAAGCTGAAAGAGGTTTGGATAGATTGTCTTTTGGTTGTCCCAGTATCTCATAGGATCCTGGGACCTGGCAATATTGCCCTCTGCCAGGTATCTCTGCACCTCCTGGATGGCATCAGCTGTGGCACTTTTGGTCTGCCTGCCCACTTCAATGTCGAGATGTTGCCAAAGGTTATCTAAAAAACAACAAATTGGCATTTTAGTACATGATTTTCAAACAACAACAAATAATGCTGAATAACATGCCTGAAGTGGGTGCAGACAGCTGTTGTGAAGACGGTCCCGTCTAAATTGAGACTATGTGCAATGCAAATTGAGTGCCGAATTTGGAGCTGTCTAGTGGATGCAATCATGTTTGGTGCTGCGTCGGTCACAAGACACTTTATTGGTTATGGCCCAGTCCTCCATCATGCCCCTTCTGACTTGGGCCAAATTGTCAGCAGTGTGACTTTGTGGAAAGTATTGCACTCCCAACACAGATGTACACAACTGCAGATTGTCATTAATGTAGTGACAGGTAAGAGCCAAGTATGCCTCCATGTTCTCCAAGTGGACTACAGGAAGGAGAGGGAAGAGACACATGACCCCATCCATATCAATGGCATAGCTGTTGAACGTGTCCCCAGCTTCAAATTCCTGGGGACCCACATCTCGGAGGACCTGTCCTGGTCAGTTAACACCACCAGCCTGATCAAGAAGGCCCATCAGCGCCTCTTCTTCTTGAGGACATTGAAGAAGAACCATCTGTCAACTGACATCCTGGGCAACTTCTACCGCTGTGTGATAGAGAGCACCCTGACCAACTGTATCACAGTCTGGTATGGGAGCTGCTCTGTAGCTGACCGCAAGGCGCTGCAGCGGGTGGTGAAAACCACCCAACACATCACAGGGACTCCACTTCCAGCTATAGAGGACGTCTACAGGAAAAGATGTCTGCGCCGGGCACGCAGCATTCTTAGGGACTCCAACCATCCTGCTCATGGACTGTTCCAGCTTCTCCCCTCCAGAAGACGTTTCAGAAGCCTTCGGACTAGAACCAGCAGGTTTAGGAACAGTTTCTTTCCAACAGCTGTCACGTTATTGAACTTAGTTCCCCGTTGACTCTCTTACAATCATCTTTTACCATCCTCACCTGTACATAACTGCATAACTACATAACTACATCTAACTTATTGCACATTATTTGCACATAACAGTACTCTTAACTTTCAGCACTGCTGCATATATTTGCATATATTTGCTTAAATTGCACATACTGTTAACTACTGTATATACTGCACTGCTGTCCTTTGCACTTCTGATTGGATGCTAAACTGTGTTTCGTTACCTTGTATTCATACATGTGTAATGACAATAAAGTTGAATCTAATCTAATCTAATCTAATGTTCACATATGTCCACATGTCAGCTGTTATACTCACTGCCACAGCTTGCTGTACTTCCCTTTTCACTCGTTCCCGTTCCTCCTCGTACTTTTTGGCCAGCATTTGTTTGATGGTCTGAAAATTGCACCAAGTCAAACCAAAAGAAAATCCATATATTTAAATTAAAGATTAAATAAATTGGATATATCATATAATTTCCACACAAACCTTTCTGGTGGGCAAAATATATGAGGGCTGAAGGGCCTGAACCAGTTCCCTGAACCCTTCACTCTCCACAATGCTGAGGGGTTGGCAGTCCTTCAGGATGAAATTCAGCAGAGCCTCATCCGGGATCTGCTTCCTGGAAGCTTGATGGTTAAAAATGAAGTAAAGAATAAATTAATAGAAATTAATTATCAATAAAGCAAAAAAAAGAAAAAAACAGAAAAAAACCCACCACCCCTAAAAAAGTGCTGCTGTCGTTGTCTTTTTGCTTGCACTCCACTAGTTTAAAATCCAAGATCAGCAAAAATGAAACAGCATTCTTTTTCAGCTTTTATTTAAGAGGGGAAAAAAAATAACGCGGAAACAGCGTCAGTTAAAACACGCAGCCCTCCTTCACCCTGTGTAGGAAAAACTCAATTTTGGACAACCTCTAGTAGTAGTAGATTAGTTTATTTGACAGGGACAGTGCAATAAACATAGACAATTAATCAAAGACAATCAATCTGATGTGTTGCACATAGAGTGTATAGCTATTAGCTAATTTGCAACTCTTGTCCCTGGATGGGCTTTAGAAAAAAGAATCAAGATAAAAAATATACACAATAACCACATACATCAATGCAGAAAAATTATAAATACACAATTATAAATATTATAAATATTATAAATACACAAATATAACAGCCTGACTCACATTTAACACATATAACATAACTCACATTTGCCTATTTCAGGCCTTCCTCCCTTCGTCACTCACTATAAACAAACACATTTATTCCTTCCCTTCATTCACTCTCACTTTGCAGACAATTAATTCATACATGAGTACATTCTTGTTTATTTTTCAGCCAGTTTTTAACATTTTTAGTGAATGTTTTAAAGTCCGTTATTATTTTAATTTCATTTGGCATTGTGTTCCAGATGTGACTGCCCTTTATAGAGAAAGCTGTTTGTCCAAATGTGGTTCTGCGGTGGAATATTTTACAGTTATTGTTAACAGAACTCCTGGTGGCTCTGCTGCTGTCCTGTCTTTGGACAAAACCAGCAAGTGGCTCGGGTGCTGATTTATGAAAACATTTGAACGTTAATTTCAGAAGACAGAGGTCAATGAAGCTCTCAAAACTCAATAGGTTGTATTTTTTTAAAACATTACAGTGATGCCACCTAATGGGCTTTTTGTCCAAGATTTTTAGGGTTTGATTATATAATGAACCTATATGTCTTATTGTGGAAGGGGCTGCTTGAGCCCAGACTGTCAAACAGTATGATATATGAGAAAAAACCATAGAATGCATATACAGTGCAGCTGCTTCGTAAGGTATGTAATATCTAATTAATTTAAAGCAGTTCAGATTTTTTTTTACTGTTTTTGAAATTTTCTTTATATGAAGATTAAATTTGAGTTGAGGATCTAGTACAATGCCAAGGTATTTGAATTCTGTAACTAAACTGATGTCATGATCATGTATATTAACTTTAAAATGTTGCAGGTTACATTTTTTGATTGAAAAGCACATTGAGACTGTTTTCTGAAGGTTCAGCAATAGATGGTTCTTGAGGAGCCACTCTTGGACATCAACCATACTTGTAGACAGTACATCTGCAGCCTGTGCTGGAGTCTTGGCAGCTGTGTAAATAACTGCATCATCTGCATAAAGTTGGCATGTTGCAGCTGAGCAGTGTAACGGCAGGTCATTAATAAAAATGCTGAAAAGTAAAGGACCAAGAATGGACCCTTGTGGGATACCCATGCGGTTGTTTAAAAATGAGGATTTATCCTGGTGAACTTTTACACACTGTTCTCTATTCTGGATTCTAGGATTCTAGGGTTCTAGAAAACCCTAGAAAACATTCTTGATTAGATGCTGATGGCTAATATAAACATTTCTAATAAATGTATCTAAAAGACTGTAATTTAAATGTTGATGGTAAATATGAGCATTTATAGGAAATGTAACTAAAGGACTGTAATTTGGACTGTTTTAATTTAAACTGTTTGTCAGTAAAAGCAATAGCGCTTTTGCGCCACAGGTAGCGTTCGGTAGTGATGAGACGCTGTTAAGTGTTAGAGCACGAGAGAAGAAGAGTTGAGAATGTTCTAGAGTGTGAAGAAAAAATGGCGAAGAGTGATGTGGCCGAAAAAATGGCGAAGAGTGATGTGGCCATTATCGGGTGATGTCCCGTGTCAGAGTGCCGTGCCGGGTGTTGTGAAAGAAAGTCAATAAACCGCTGAAAAGTCCACCACTTGGCCTCTTCTTTGCCCTCCGGGTGTAACAAAATTTGGTAGCAGAGGATGGTTCAGTTGTGCCTAAGACAGTGAGTGAGCAAATAAAAAAAAAGAGAGCAGACACGATGGAATTGGAGCAGCTACAAGATAAGCTAAGCGAGGCCTTGGTGCCATTACAGGCCGAACAGCTAAACGAGGTCTGTTTGTTTGCAAAGATAAACCCAGCCAAGCCGTCTAAAAAGTACACATTGGTACGACTGTTAAATGAGGAGGTGGAAAAAACCATTGAAAGCGAAGAGGAGGATGTAGCCCGCGCGTTTCTGCTAAAGCTAATTGCATGTGCTTCTGAAGCTAAGCAAGGCGAATCGTCAACGCAGGCGGCGGCAGCAGCCGGCACGAGCCGGGAGGCAGAGGCACTCGCAAGTTTACAAAGCCAATATGCCGCTCTGCATGAAAGTTTCCTTGATTCAGCTAAAAAGCTTGAAGAGGAAATAGCAAGGCTTACCGTTAACTTGGATGCCACTGACTTGGCCACCCATCCACAGAGTCGCCATTTTCTGACACAGCCCGCGGTCCCCGCAGCGCCCCTACTACCAGAAGTGACCATTAAACAAGAGTTTAGGATAAATGGTCAGATAGGAGAGAGGGGCCAAAAAGACAAGTTGTCTTATTCCAGCCTCATTCACCAGATTGATATGGACCTAAAGAAAAATCACAGTGAGGCTGAGATAATCGAGGCTGTTGTCAGAGCAGTGAGTCCCGGATTGAGTTTGTGCGATATGCTGGAGATCAAGTCAGATCTCACCCTGCCGCAGCTGCGCATCATCCTGTGAGGACATTATAAAGAGGATAGTTCGACTGACTTGTACCATCGCCTGATAAACCTCACACAAGACAGTAACGAGTCACCTCAGAACTTCCTGTTTCGCGCCATTGAGCTAAAGGAAAGACTTTTGGCAGCATCCAGAGAGCCTGGCACGGAAGAGCGGTATAGTTCTGACCTTATTCAGAGAAAGTTTCTGAGGGCGGTGGAAACGGGACTGATTAGTGCTGACGTGAAGTACCAACTGAAGCGCTATCTGGAGGATCCTGCCGTCACCGACGAGCTTCTGATTTCTAAGACGAATGCAGCAGCCAGTCTTGAATGGGAACGACACCAAAAATTCAAGAGGCACATGAAAGAACCCAAAGTTCGAGAATGCCGAGTGGAAAACCTTACGGGTCAGTATGCAACCGTGGAGGGAGTGGATGGCCAAGAGCACCCTCCACCGTCGACAAAAGGTAAAATCCTTAAATCCCAAAGCACAGTGACCCGCACGGAATTTGAGCTCCTGGACATAGTCACGCAGCTGAAGAGTGACATGGAGGAGATCAAGAAGGCCATATGTGAGTCTCCCAGAGCACCTCATGCTCAAAGAGCCAGGAGGACACATGGCTGCAAGAGCTGTCAGTCCACCAGCAATGGCGATCAGTGCGACCACTGCTTCAGATGTGGATTCAGCGGCCACATGTCAAGGGAATGTCGGATAGGGAGGAGACCTGGAAAAAGGACAGGGCAAGTAGGCATGGCGGCCAATACTGTCGCAACCACATCAGAACAAGCGAACACACAAGAACTGTATGAGCTAGTTACTGACAGTATTCGGAGGTTGAAAGTAAGGCTGGTAGCTAAAGCAGAGGCACCTCCTGAAGAAGCAGTCCGTGTTAATCTACTGCCCCCTAATCACCAATTACAGTTGCTCAATTTGGTTGGAAAAAAATATGTCATAACCTGCTTCCTTGATGATAAGGAGACAGAAGCATTGTGGGACACAGGGTCACAGGTCTGCTTAATGAATGACGCCTGGAGACAGGAGCACCTGGCACACACCACCGTTAGAGACTTTGCCGAGTTGGTGGGTCCAAGTATTCTGAATGGGAAGGCAGTGAACCAGACACCGATTCCATTCTCAGGGTGGGTCGAAGTCACTTTCAAGCTGCGGACAGATAGTAGCCCACCGGTGGAACTCTTAGTTCCTGTGCTAGTGGTGAAGGAGGATGGTGTGGCAGAGCAGCCTATCATTGGGTTCAACGTGATTGACCATGTCCTGAAGATGGGCATTAAACCCCCTTGTGTCATCAGTGAAGCTGTTAGTGCAGGCTTCTCCTTTGATTGTAAAAAAACAGAGGTATTTTTGAAGGTGATGCAAAGTGAGGAGGATAGACTGGGGGAAGGAATGGTAAAAGTTGGCAGTGAGTTGGTCACCATCCCTGCTGGCCAAACCAAAGCAGTTAAAGGTTTTGTCAGGGCAGGCTCACTTCCAGACACACAAGACGTCTTGCTTGAGCCGAGTCAGTACACCCAATTACCGGAGGGTTTGCAGATGCAAAGTGGGTTGGTGCAGTTATGGAAAGGGAGGCGATCTATGTTCAAAATACCTATAACAAACAGTACTTCCCGTGATATCCAGCTGCCCACTAAGACCATTTTGGGACAAACACAGAGAGTTAAAACTGCTTACCCAGCAGACATTAGACCCACTACTGTAAACCAAGCGACAGCAGACCCGACGACGAGTGAAACTGGAAGGAAGAAAGAGACCGAAATGAACTGTGCCGTCACTATGGACATGTGGGACCCCCCAGTTCCCCTTGATCATCTCTCTCCCACACAACAAGAGCAAGTAAAACAGCTACTATGGGAGGAATGGCAAGCGTTTTCCTGTGATGAGTATGATGTAGGGACAATTCCCTCTTTACAGTTGAAAATCCGACTCAAGGATCCCACTCCTGTCAAAAAGACTTATATCTCTGTTCCCAGACCACTTCATAAAGAAGTAAAGGAGTATTTAGAAGACCTGCTTAGCAGGGGCTGGATCACCAAATCTAAGTCATCGTATTCCAGTCCAATCGTCTGTGTGCAGAAAGATGGAGGCCTGCGTTTGTGCTGCGACTTTAGAGAGCTGAACAAGAAGTCTATCCCTGACAGACACCCAATTCCCCGCATACAAGATATGCTAAACAGTCTAAATGGGAGTCCCTGGTTTTCGGTCCTCGACCAAGGGAAGGCATATCACCAGGGTTTCCTGGAAGAGTCGAGTAGGCCCCTCACTGCATTTATCACTCCCTGGGGTTTGTTCGAGTGGGTAAGAATTCCATTTGGTTTGTCCTCAGAACCAGCAGCATTCCAAAGATCGATGGAGGAGTGTTTGTGGGGGTTGAGGGATGATATTTGTCTGCCTTACCTCGATGATAACCTTGTTCATCCACAGACTTTTGAAGACCACTTGCGAGACCTGAGAAGCGTCCTGCACCGCTATCAAAGCCATGGGGTGAAGTTGACTCCCCGGAAATGTGAGTTATTCAAGCAGCAGGTACGTTTCCTTGGTAAAATGGTCACAAAACAGGGCTACACTATGGACCCTGCGGACATTGCCCCAGTGCAGACTCTCAAACAGCAGCAACCTTCCACTGTTGGAGAACTAAGGAAATTGCTAGGCTTTATTTCATACTACCGCAGCTATATTCCAAACTTCTCCCGTATAGCAAAGCCTCTTTACGACCTTCTTGCTAACGACCACATAGATAAAGCAAAGAAAAACTCGAAAAAACATGTCAAAAAGAAAGATAGTGGCCAGTTGCCCTCATCCCATGCAATCAGGTGGCGCCCTGAGCATCATGCAGTACTCTGTCAGCTTGTTGACTTTCTCTCCCAGCCCCCAGTGTTAGGTTACCCGAACTTTGAGGAACCCTTCATTTTGCACTGTGACACTTCACAGGAGGGGCTTGGGGCGGTGTTATATCAGCGGCAACAAGGCAAATTGGTGGTGATAGCGTATGGCTCCAGGACACTGTCAAATCCAGAGAAAAACTACCACCTTCATTCAGGGAAGCTGGAGTTTCTTGCCATGAAGTGGGCCATCTGTGAGAGGTTTCGGGATTACCTGTACTATTCCCCGCCATTCACTGTCTATACGGACAATAATCCCCTAACGTATGTGCTCACCACCGCAAAGTTAAATGCAACCACACAGAGGTGGGTAGCAGAACTAGCTGATTTCCAGTTTGTGATTAAGTACCGCCCTGGGAAAGCAAACAGAGATGCAGACGGCCTTTCACGTATGCCCCTAGATATGGAGCAGTACATGAACAAATGCACACAGAATGTTGATCCTGATGTGATGAATTGTGTGGCACAGGCAGTCAAGGTGAAGTCAAGAAAATGAACCATGGCTCTGCCCAGTCACCATTTCTACTCTCATTAGTGAAGCAGATCGAGAAGCCAGCTCTGTAGCTGAAATATCAAAAACTGCTCTAAAAAGAGCTCAAGAAGAAGACTCTGTGATTGGAGAGGTGTTGCATTATGTGTTGTCAAAACAATGGCCAAGAAGTGGAAAACAGCTGAACAGTAAGATTGCAGCTTTAGTCAGGCAAAAACACAAGCTGTACCTGGAAGATGATGGACTGCTGTACAGGAGAATGGCATCACATGACCAACTACTACTACCCCAAAAGTTTCACAAGCTCTTGTTTAAAGAGATCCACGAAAACATGGGCCATTTAGGGGTAGAGAGAGTGATGAACTTGATAAGGGAGCACTTTTATTGGGCTCATATGCAAAGGGATGTTGAGCACTACATCACTAAAGTTTGCAGTTGTTTGAAGAATAAACGTCCCAACAAGATAACACGGACACCACTGACTAACATAGTCACCACGTATCCATTCGAACTGGTGTCCGTTGATTTCCTGCACTTGGAGAGGTGCAAAGGAGGATATGAGTATATCCTGGTTCTAATGGACCACTTCACTCGCTTTGCCCAGGCTTATCCTTGTCGCAACAAAGCTGCCCACACCGCTGCTGAGAAGATATTTGGGGATTTTGCCCTCAAATTTGGCTTCCCCACACGTCTCCATCATGATCAGGGTAGAGAGTTCCAAAATAAACTCTTTGCAAAACTCCAGGAGTACAGTGGTGTGCAGGGGTCCCGAATAATGCCCTACCATCCCCAAGGGAATGGGCAGGTGGAACGATTTAATTGCACCCTGTTGGCAATGCTCAGAAACTTGCCCAAAGCATCCAAGGCAGATTGGAAGTCTTCTCTGGCAAAAGTGATTCATGCCTATAATTGCACGCGTAGTGAGGCTACGGGGTACGCGCCATATTTTCTGCTATTTGGCCGTAGTCCAAAGTTACCTATTGATCTAATGTTTGGCCTCACAACAAGAGAGCAGAGTGATTCTCAGCAGGACTATGCTGAAAAGTGGAGAGCTACAATGACTGAAGCTTACAAACTTGCCTCTAAAACAGCTAACAAAGAAGGGATGAGAAGTAAAGCCCTTTATGATAAAAAGGTTCACGGTGCTGAGTTGCCGCCTGGATCCAGAGTACTGGTCCGAAACTTGACCGAAAAAGGTGGGCCAGGAAAATTAAGATCATTCTGGGAAGACAAGGTGTATGTAGTGACCCAAAAGAAGTACCCAGACAGTCCAGTGTATGAGATCAGACCTGAAAACGGCAAGGGGCGTACTCGGGTCATGCACAGAAACCTTTTGCTACCCTGTGACTTTCTTTCCATGGAAACAGTGGAGCATGCCTCTAATAAAACAAGAGAAAGAGAGTCTAAAAGGCAAAGGAATATGGACAGACAAAACAGCACGGACGATGAAGATGAAGAGGGCTGGAGTGCCATAATTGGATTACGAGCTGGAAAGGATCAAAATCACCGTCCACTGAGAGCCGATGCACCGGAGTTCTACCCGCACAGTGACATTACTCCGGAGGATGAGGACCAGGACACAGATGACGTCACACAGGTGCAGCTGGCACCAGAGGTCAACAATTCGGTGGTCCCAGATCCAGCTGAGGCAGACCAGGACCAGGGTGATGTGTTGTCGGAGTCCAGTTCCAGTGACCAGGAGGGACCGGTCGAGATCCCTGCTAAAACGTATCCTTCAAGAATGAGAAAACAGATGTTGATATTTACTTATGATAAGTTAGGCCAACCCTGCACTTCATCTGTTTAAAACAAATATAAAATTTGTAGAAGCTAGAGATAACCATTGTTCAGACATGAATGTTTTGGAAAGTAAATGAGTAGTGACTAAACTCATCACCAAGTTACTTTTATGGTTGATTTTAAAAAAAAAAAGATTTTCAGTGTGTTACTAAGGTACAGGCATCACATAAAGGTTTATTTGGTAGGCTATGACTAGATTGAGTACCCTTACTCTTAGGAAAGATGCAGATACCCACCATGATGGAAGGAGCGGTTGATGGTCATCGTGCACAAAGACCTCTTCTGCGAATGTATTGCATGGAACAGGAGATACATGCTGTACTATGGACTATTACCAGTTTGCGTCTTTATGGACTTTAATGAACTCTGACTCCTGTTTAGTAATATCCTACTTACATGAGATACATGATTACCAAATGTGGACTGTGAAAGAGAAAAAAAAGAGTTTTGGGAAAGTTGTTTGTAATGTCGGGTCAACATTAAATTTCCGAGGGGTGAGTGTAGGAAAAACTCAATTTTGGACAACCTCTAGTAAACCCTAGAAAACATTCTTGATTAGATGCTGATGGCTAATATAAACATTTCTAATAAATGTATCTAAAAGACTGTAATTTAAATGTTGATGGTAAATATGAGCATTTATAGGAAATGTAACTAAAGGACTGGAATTTGGACTGTTTTAATTTAAACTGTTTGTCAGTAAAAGCAGTAGCGCTTTTGCGCCACAGGTGGCGCTCGGTAGTGATGAGATGCTGTTAAGTGTTAGAGCGCGAGAGAAGAAGAGTTGAGAATGTTCTAGAGTGTGAAGAAAAAATGGCGAAGAGTGATGTGGCCGTTATCGGGTGATGTCCCGTGTCAGAGTGCCATGCCGGGTGTTGTGAAAGAAAGTCAATAAACCGCTGAAAAGTCCACCACTTGGCCTCTTCTTCAACCTCCGGGTGTAACAAAATTTCTTCACCAATAAAGCAACTGTGAGTAAGTTGTAGAATGGCTGTATACCCGAGTCTATCCTGGGTGTATCTGGGATTTCACTGTCATGCCTGCTGGCCCTATAATGCCTCAGCATTGAGGAGGTGCTTTTGTTTAAATATGAAAGTTCGGTCGAACAAATGCGACATTTAACCTGCAGAAAATAATATGAATAGTAAACTAAGAGTCACTTTGAAATGAATTGGAATTCAGGTAGATCAAGTGGAAACTCAGAGGAACAGGATGAAACAACAAGGAAATTAAAATAAATACCTTTTTTTTCAATATGAGATCAAAATGGTCCCACACGGCGGAAACCTTTCTTTTAGCTTGAGGCTGCTCGTGCTCCATAATTCTTGAGGAATTTGCCGATGAACCGTCCGCAACACATCAGAGATTCTTTGGGCAGACGCATCCCGTTGACAGATGCGCTTCCTTATAAACGCTGGCGCGTCAGTGTTTCGTCACGTGACCGATACAGTACCTGTATCGGTCACGTGACTTTCTTAAAGCGATACACACACCGACACGGGGTTTTGCTCTATGAGCTCGACGCATGCGCCGACGCATCGGTGTTGCCGGACCCATCACTAATGTGGACTACATTCTGAAACCAGGTGATGATGATGACAGTGATAGTGATGGCTTTGAGCCTAGCACTTCAAGTCATCAGAGAAAAAAAATGCAACTTCATGTTTCCAGTAGACTGACTACCAGTCGTCAGAGAAAAAAATTGAGATTGAGATTGAGATTCAACTTTATTGTCATTACACATGTATGAATACAAGGTAACGAAACGTGACTTGGCATTTGGGCACGCTCTGCAGAGCGCATCCAAGGCCGGGGCAGCCGCTAGGCGCCAGTCATGGCGCGACTTCATGTTTCCAGTAGACTGACTACCAGACACATTGCCACCTCAGGACCTGTTGCCTCTAGGTTTACTGCCCATCCCACTTCCCCTGCCGCACCTGATGCGGCCCCTGTCACACCTGATGCGGCTCCTGCCATGTCTGATATGGTCCCTGCCATGCCTGATGCGGTCCCTGCTACATCTGATGCATTCCCTGCCACACCTGATGCTGGTCACAGGAGGAGAGGACGTTGCCATGAGGATGATGGTGTGGCCAATATTGTGAGACTTGAACACAGCTCTTACAAGAGTACTTCTGGTTTCCAGTGGAGTTCTCGGCCTCAGACATTGGCAGCTACCAGGACAGCTGCATGAAACATCATGTCTGCTTTTACACCAGGGCCAACACCAGAAGCATCAAATGCTGACACCCCTAAGAAGTGCTTCACATTATTTTTTGAGGACCAAATCATCAACAAAATTGTGACATGGACGAACATCCATATTGATGCTGAAGCTGTGAAGTATCGGAAGATAACAGGTACTTTTCAGAAAACAACCCCAGCAGAGGTGTGTGCACTGCTAGGGATTTGTATCTTTAGTGGTTGCCAGATGGACAACCATTTGTCTACTAAAGAAATGTGGAACCCTGCTACTGGTGCGCCTGTGTACCGTGCTGCTATGTCTGAGAGTCGTTTTTCATTCCTCCTTACCTGTCTGCGATTTGATGACCCTGACACACGGCAAGAAAGACAGGCCATGGACAAATTTGCTCCCATTAGAAATATATGGCAAATATTCATTGACAACTGTAAAAAGTTGTATGTGCCCAGTCAGAACATAACTGTAGATGAACAGCTGCTGGGATTTAGAGGGAGGTGTCCATTTAGAATGTACATCCCCAACAAACCTGACAAATATGGTATCAAGCTTGTCCTTGCTAATGATGCCCAAAGCAAGTACCTACTTACAGGAATACCATACCTGGGGAAACTTGCAACACAAAGACAGGACGGACAAAGTCTTGGCCAGTATTTCACCAAGGAGCTGACCAAAAAATATCACCACACAAACAGGAATGTCACCACTGATAATTGGTTCACCTCTGTGCCACTAGTGATTGACCTGCTGCAAAACTGTGGCATGACCCTTGTGAGCACAGGAAAAGCAAATAAAAAGGAGATCCCACAAGTGATGAAAGGAAAAGAAAAGCGCACGCCAGGCTCCAGTGCATTTCTCTTCACCAAAGAACTAACCTTGGTGTCCTTCCTTCCTAACAAAGCTTCAAAAAAGAAGGTTGTCCTGCTCCTGTCATCCATGCACACACAACCAATAATAGGACCCACTCGCAAACCTGAAGCAATTGAATTTTACAACCAAACAAAGGGAGGTGTCGATACTTTTGACCAGATGTGTGCTCACTATGGCTGTGGAAGAAAAACCAAGAGATGGCCACTTCGCATGTTCTATAGTATGATCAATGCTGGTGTGATAAACTCCTGGATCATTCACAATGAGAATGCGATGAAGAGAGGTGACAACCAAATGCAGAGGAGACCTTATATGCAGGCTTTGGCACTGGCATTCATCAAACCATGGGCAGAGCAGAGACTCTCCTCTTCAAATCTGTCACGTCAACTCAAGAGTCCTGATCTGTAGCGTGCTCGACATCCCTACCCCTGGCAATAGTCCCTTAGTGAGGTGTGCTGACTGCCCCGCAGGCTCGGACAGGAAGACACGACACAGGTGCCATGTCTGCCGTCGACCGGTGTGTCCACGCCATTACAACCCTGCGTGTACTGACTGCTTGAAAGGAATAGGTAAGTAAAAGTGGTCCTGGAATTTGCATGCTATCCTTATTTAGTGCAGTAGTTATGAATAAATATCACAAAGTGGTGATTTCAAAGGGAATTCATATGGTGAAAACAGTATTTTAGTCAACTGGTCATTTTTACCCACTCAAAAAATACCATTTTTTTGTTCCTCTCTCCTGCAGCTGTTCGCGTGTCAAGGAGTCTGTGCCTTCACCAGGGAAGTCTCACATGTCCCAGGAATGGGTGGACCAAAGACCAAGTTTCCAGTATCATTATTTTTTTTTTTTTTACTTTTTTTGGACTCGGAACTGCTTTTACTAATGGGAGAAGGGGCAAGGGCGGATCTCTGGCGCCTTAAAACCAGATGCTTCGGGTAGATGGTGGCTCATCAACCTGGGAAGGTAGCCCATCTAGGGGAAGGTAAACCCTGATTTCAAACCTCCGCTGCCTTGCGGCACACCTGGTCACGGGAAAGGCTTTGGGAGTCAACTCTGAGGAAAAATCTGGAGTCGGAGCCCCTAAGACAGTTCTCTGTTGTGCTCAACATCGTTCTGGCAGCTCCTGTGACGGCGCTGGTGCCAAACTATAGCAGCCCTGCTGTTCCTTTGGATTCATCAGTGACGTGGAGAGGGGGGACATGCTGCATGGGTAGCATCTTGTCCTCCATATCTTCCTGCCCAGGCTTGAATCCTACCAACGCCCAACGCTGGAAGGTAGAACACCAGTGCGCATCGGCCTGTTCAGCCACAGGTGGTGCTGTTCCAGCAGAGTAGATGTTTAGGATTCTCTTCCATGGTCATCATAGACCGACGGAGGCCGACGACGATTTTTTTTTTAGGAATTTTTTGTTCATGAATTCCTAATTTTTCAGTAATTTTGGAGCATTTTATGGGGGTCCTCCTATGACATTTTTTTTCATTTTGTTACACATGCCACAATTGAAAATAAAAGAAAACCACTCTAATTTATCATGTGCTGTCATATTTTGATCTATTTTTTATGACAAGTACTTTTTGTTGGATATATTATATCGGGTAAAAATTACCCAGCGAAAGTGATGGTGTCACTTTTTATAGCGAATGTGTTCGAGGGTTAACAGAGTGATTATCCTGGGTTGCCATTAAGCAACAGTTTTGCTTAGTTTCTTCATCTTGAGCAAGAATATGAAGAGTTCTTGATCTGGAAACTCTGCTCACGGCAAGGTAGAAACCGGAGCACCTAGAGAAAATCAGCGCTTTGCTTGGCATTTTACACATTTGTAGTGTAGACTGCCATTCTCCAAGGTTACATATTTTTACTGTGTCAGCAGCTCTTTAAAAACATTGCTCAGAAAGCAACGCTTTTGCTTAGTTTCTTCATCTTGAGCAAGAATGCGAAGACTGCTTGATCTGCCAATTGCTCGCAGCAACGTAGAATTGGCCATGGCTGAAGAAATCTCTTATGCAGAAAACCCCAAACTGCCCCATGACTTATTCACAGTCATGGCAAAGCAGGGTCTTACTGGTAACTGTTTACGTCGCAAGGAGAATGGAAACATGTCAGATGGTGTGAGTGTGATTCGTGGAATCAGGAGAGTGTATCCAGCATTGACTTCAATCACAGATGTTGCACCCAACAGGTGAGGCTGTATTTGTTCAATGATGTATCTTGAGCCATTGATTGCAATGTCCGTTTTGTTGGTCAAATGTACTGCTTTGAATGGGTGTGGTTTAATGTAGCGTGTCCTCTTGTTAATCGGGTGATGAGTAACATTTCCAGATTTATGATGACATGATGACATGTTTAGTCGCTCGTCATCCTTGAACCGCTGGCTGTCTGTGTGGTGTCCTAAAAATGACGTGGGCTACATTGACAATTGGAGCTCTTTTTGGGGAAAACCTGGTCTTATGAGACGAGACAGCATTCATCCCACTTTGGATGGTGCTTCTCATTTATCTAACAATCTGGCATCTTTTTTATCCAAATTTCCAAAACCGTGACTACTCAGAGTTGGGACCAGGAAGCAGAGTCGTAGTCTTACACGCCTCTCTGCAGCTCCTCTTCATCCGCCACCCCTCAGCTTAGCCCCTGTCTTCCCCATCAGAGAATCGTTGTCTGCTCCCTCCAAAGTAAATAAAAATATAATGTATAAGCGTCCCAAAGTGATAAAGCAAAATATTGGTAAAACTCAAATTAAACATAAAGCCTCTAAATTGAATGATTTGGCCTCTGTTCCTCCTCATAATTTAAAAATTAAATGTGGTTTATTAAATATTAGGTCTCTAACTCCCAAGTCTCTGTTAGTCCATGATCTGTTAATTGATCATCAGATTGATTTAATTTCCCTTACAGAGACTTGGTTAGGGCAAGAGGATTATGTTGGTTTAAATGAATCAACTCCCTCTGGTTATTTAAACTGTCAAAATTCCAGAAGTTCTGGTCGTGGAGGAGGAGTAGCAACAATTTACCATTCCAAATTACTAGTTAATGTAAAGCAAAAAACATGTTATAATTCCTTTGAGGGCCTGGTCCTCAGTGTTGGGCACTTTAGCAATTTCAGGTTAAACCCAATTTTATTTGCCATAGTTTATTGTCCCCCATCAACCTATTCAGAATTTTTATCCGAATTTGCTGATTTCTTAGCTGATTTAGTGCTGAAATCTGATAGAATAATTATAGTAGGGGACTTTAATATACATGTGGATGTAGATAGTGACTGCCTTAATGTGGCTTTTAATTCAATATTAGACTCGATTGGGTTTTCTCAGAAAGTAGGGAATTCTACTCATTACCTCCACCATACATTGGACCTTGTTCTGACATACGGCATAGAAATAGAAAATCTTGTAGTGTCTCCTCATAACCCTGTACTGTCAGACCATTGTCTGTTAACCTTTGATTTTACTATTTCTGACTATTTGGCTTCTAAAGAAAAATATTATCACAGTAGATGCCTCTCAGATGATGCTGTTTCCAAATTTATGCAGATTGTTTCCTCTATGCCATGTGTCAACACAACGGAAATAAGCTATAGACAGCTTGCTCCTTCTGTAATTGATAACATGGTGGATAGTGTTTCAGCTTCTCTGCATCAGGCTCTAGACTTGGTGGCCCCCTTAAAAAAGAAAAAGTCTAATCAGAGATTTTTAACTCCTTGGTTCAACACAGAAACTCGTAGCTTAAAACAGAAGACTCGTCAATTAGAAAGAAAATGGCGCTCTACTAATTTAGATGAAATCTATTTAGCTTGGAGAAATCATCTTTTAATTTATAAAAAATCGCTTAGAAAAGCTAGAACGAGTTATTACTCTGCATTAATAGAAGAGAACAAGAATAATCCCAGGTTTCTTTTCAGTACTGTAGCCAGGTAGACAAAGAGTCAGGACTCTGTCAATCCTAGCATCCCCTTAGAGCTTACTAGTCAGGACTTTATGAACTTTTTCAATAATAAAATTTCATCCATCAGAGATAAAATCAATCGGATTCTTCCCACAGTTAACTTAAATACTGTAACTACTACAACTCCTTCTATTGATGTCTGTCTTGATGAGTTTACTCCAGTCGACCTTTGTGAGTTAGACAAAATAGTTTCCTCATCCAAACCTTCAACTTGTCTTTTAGACCCTATTCCTACCAGGTTATTTAAAGAAGTCTTCCCACTTATTGGTAGCTTTATTCTTCATATAATCAATTCTTCATTAACTTTAGGCCATGTACCGCAGGCTTTTAAAACGGCTGTAATTAAACCCTTACTCAAAAAGCCAACACTAGATCCAGGAGCTTTAGCTAACTATAGACCAATCTCTAATCTCCCTTTCATTTCAAAAATCTTAGAAAGAGTTGTTGCTACGCAATTATTTGACCACCTGCAGGGAAATGGTTTACTTGAAGAGTTTCAATCTGGGTTTAGAATCCATCATAGTACTGAAACAGCCTTAGCGAAGGTCACTAACGACCTCCTCATTGCATCTGATAATGGACTAGTTTCTGTACTTGTCCTTTTAGATCTTAGTGCAGCTTTTGATACTATTGATCATAATATTCTACTTGATAGATTAGAACACTATGTTGGACTTAATGGAACTTCGTTGCAGTGGTTTAGATCTTATTTATCTGATAGGTTCCAGTTTGTTCATGTAAATGATGAGTTTTCTTTCAGCTCAAAGCTTAGTCATGGAGTTCCACAGGGATCTGTGCTAGGCCCTACTCTTTTTAGTTTATATATGCTTCCGTTAGGCAACATTATTAGAAAGCACTGTATACATTTTCATTGTTATGCAGATGACACACAATTATACCTGTCAATGAAGCCAGATGATACTAATCAATTAGCCAAGTTAGAAGCCTGTCTTAAGGAAATCAAAGCTTGGATGACTTGTAATTTCCTGCTATTAAATTCAGATAAGACTGAAGTCATTCTTGTTGGTCCAAAAAACCTTAGAAATTCCTTTCCAAATCAAACTTTCAGTTTGGATGCAGTTACTCTTTCTCTTAATAGCTCTGTGAGGAACCTTGGAGTTATTTTTGATCAGGATTTGTCCTTCAATTCACATATTAAATTTGTTTCTAAGACTGCCTTCTATCATTTGCGTAATATTGCCAAGATTAGGAGCATCTTGTCTCAGAGTGGTGCTGAGAAGCTGATCCACGCTTTTGTTAGCTCGAGATTAGATTATTGTAATTCTTTATTATCAGGCTGTCCTAAAACATCTTTAAAAAGTCTTCAGCTGATCCAAAATGCTGCAGCAAGAGTTTTAACAGGTACTAGAAAGAGAGATCATATCTCTCCGGTTCTGGCCTCCCTTCATTGGCTTCCCATAGAGTTTAGAATTGTTTAAAATCCTTCTTCTTACTTACAAAGCTGTAAACAATCAGGCTCCTTTTTATTTAAAAGATCTGATACTACCGTATCATCCTAAGAGAGCACTACGCTTCCAAAATGCAGGATTACTTGTAATACCTAGAATCTCCAAAAGTACAATGGGAGGCAGAGCCTTCAGTTATCAAGCTCCTCTCCTGTGGAATTTTTTTTTTTTTTTTTTTTTTGTAGTAGTAGATTAGTTTATTTGACAGGGACAGTGCAATAAACATAGACAATTAATCAAAGACAATCAATCTGATGTGTTGCACATAGAGTGTATAGCTATTAGCTAATTTGCAACTCTTGTCCCTGGATGGGCTTTAGAAAAAAGAATCAAGTAAAGATGGGAAAAAAAAAATAAAAAATATACACAATAACCACATACATCAATGCAGAAAAATTATAAATACACAATTATAAATATTATAAATATTATAAATACACAAATATAACAGCCTGATTCACATTTAACATAAATATTATAAATATTATAAATACACAAATATAACAGCCTGACTCACATTTAACACATATAACATAACTCACATTTGCCTATTTCAGGCCTTCCTCCCTCCGTCACTCACTATAAACAAACACATTTATTCCTTCCCTTCATTCACTCTCACTTTGCAGACAATTAATTCATACATGAGTACATTCTTGTTTATTTTTCAGCCAGTTTTTAACATTTTTAGTGAATGTTTTAAAGTCCGTTATTATTTTAATTTCATTTGGCATTGTGTTCCAGATGTGACTGCCCTTTATAGAGAAAGCTGTTTGTCCAAATGTGGTTCTGCGGTGGAATATTTTACAGTTATTGTTAACAGAACTCCTGGTGGCTCTGCTGCTGTCCTGTCTTTGGACGAAACCAGCAAGTGGCTCGGGTGCTGATTTATGGAAACATTTGAACGTTAATTTCAGAAGACAGAGGTCAATGAAGCTCTCAAAACTCAATAGGTTGTATTTTTTTAAAACATTACAGTGATGCCACCTAATGGGCTTTTTGTCCAAGATTTTTAGGGTTTGATTATATAATGAACCTATATGTCTTATTGTGGAAGGGGCTGCTTAAGCCCAGACTGTCAAACAGTATGATATATGAGAAAAAACCATAGAATGCATATACAGTGCAGCTGCTTCGTAAGGTATGTAATATCTAATTAATTTAAAGCAGTTCAGATTTTTTTTTACTGTTTTTGAAATTTTCTTTATATGAAGATTAAATTTGAGTTGAGGATCTAGTACAATGCCAAGGTATTTGAATTCTGTAGCTAAACTGATGTCATGATCATGTATATTAACTTTAAAATGTTGCAGGTTACATTTTTTGATTGAAAAGCACATTGAGACTGTTTTCTGAAGGTTCAGCAATAGATGGTTCTTGAGGAGCCACTCTTGGACATCAACCATACTTGTAGACAGTACATCTGCAGCCTGTGCTGGAGTCTTGGCAGCTGTGTAAATAACTGCATCATCTGCATAAAGTTGGCATGTTGCAGCTGAGCAGTGTAACGGCAAGTCATTAATAAAAATGCTGAAAAGTAAAGGACCAAGAATGGACCCTTGTGGGATACCCATGCGGTTGTTTAAAAATGAGGATTTATCCTGGTGAACTTTTACACACTGTTCTCTATTCTGGAGATAAGATGCAAACTGACATAACGTTCGGCTCAGGAGACGCACACACACAGGCTCAGAGTAGTTCAAACTGTTTATTAACAACAGGGATGTTTGGGTGCGTGTCTGCGGAATGTTAATGTGTTGGTGGTGGCGTCTGCTTCGGACCCAGAGGCAGGAGACCGTTCAGCCGGCAACCCTATGGGAGAAATTGGACACAGGGTGATGAGCACACACCAACACAGGAGGAGAATAGGCGAGGGAGAGAAGCTTACTTGTTTGGGCAGATGACTGGCGCTTCAAGGATGGAAGCCCGGGAGACAGCCACCTGCAGGGCTCGGTGCAGCAGCGAGGAGAGACGAGGGACGGGGTTGTCCGCCGCCGAGGAATCCACCTGTGCACAGGGGAGCAGACTGGAGAGATGAGGTAAGTGAACTTCTTACCGGTAAAGAGGATGCTGAAGAGAATGTGGTAGAAGTCCATGCAAGGAAAATGAAGTCTACGGCTTCAGGCCGAAGCTCAGGGCGAGGCGGCTTTTATCCTTCGCCGCTGACGAGTAGCAGGTGCGTGAGCAGGTGGCGCCGCTGATGAATGGCGCGGCGTGACAGTACTCCCCCCTCTAGCAGCGCCTCCTGGCGATGGCTTATCCGGGTGCGCTCGGTGGAAGTCCGCGATGAGCGATGGGTCCAACACAAACGACGGGGGCACCCACTGTCGATGCTCGGGCCCATAGCCCTCCCAGTCCACCAAGTATTGCAACCCACGACCCCGGCGCCGGGAGTCCAGGATGGAGGAGGCGGACCAGGCCGGATGGCCACCAATCATCCGGGGCGCGGGTTGCGCTGCAGGAGGAGGGCAAAGGGGGTCAGTAACCGCCAGTTTCACCTTCGACACGTGGAAAGTAGGATGAATGCGGAGGGAGGGGGGAATAGCCACGCGCACAGCCACCGGGTTGATGATCCGGGTGATGGGGTAGGGACCCATGAAGCGCTGTGCCAGCTTTCTCCTCTCGCCTTTTAGAGTGACGTCCTGGGTGGAAATGTAAACAAGCTGCCCAACTCTGTACGCCGGGGCAGGTCTCCTACGCCGGTCCGCCACAGTCCTGTTGCGCTCCGCTGTGCGCAATAGCGCATGGCGCGCGGCAGCCCAGGTGGAGCGGAACTGCCTGAGATGGGCCCTAACTGACGGGACAGTTACCTCACTCTCCTGCTCCGGAAACAGCGGGGGGTCGTAACCCAGGGACGCTTTGAAGGGGGACATCCCTGTAGCAGAAGAGCGAGCGGTGTTGTGGGCATATTCAACCCAGGCAAGATGGTTGCTCCAGGACGCGGGTTTGGATCTGGACACACAGCGGAGCGCAGCCTCCAGCTCCTGGTTGGTCCTCTCACACTGCCCGTTGGATTGGGGGTGATGGCCAGAGGAGAGGCTCACCTTGGCTCCGATGGCGTTGCAGAAAGACCTCCAAACCTCAGATGAAAACTGGGGGCCCCGGTCCGAGACCACGTCCACCGGAATCCCATGCAGCCTGACCACGTGTTGGACGAGGAGGTCCGCCGTCTCCAGGGCAGTAGGGAGGCCTCGCAGGGGGACGAAGTGCACGGCCTTGGAGAAGCGGTCCACGATGGTCAGGATGGTGTCATAGGAGTTGGAGATGGGGAGTCCGGTGACGAAATCCAGAGCGATGTGCGACCAGGGCCTGCCAGGGACGGGCAGGGGCTGGAGCAGACCCGCTGGAGGGGCATTTCCCGACTTGCAGGTGGCACAGATTGGGCAAGCCCGGGCGTAGCGGGCTGCATCCCTCCGCAGGCCTGGCCACCAAAAGGACCGTTGGAGGAGATCTATCATCCGGGAGGTGCCAGGGTGACAGGTGAGCTTGGAGGTGTGGAGCCAGTGGATGACCTCTCCTCGGACCGCGGATGGCACGAACAGCCTCCCCTCCGGTCCGCCGCCAGGGTCAGGTTCCACCTCCTGTGCCTTCCGGATCTTGCTCTCAATGTCCCACGAGATGGCTCCCACGACGCACGACCTGGGCAGGATGGAGTGGGGCGCCTCCTCCGACTCCACGGGGGCGAACTGCCTGGAGAGGGCGTCAGGCAGGACGTTCTTAGAGCCAGGCCTGAAGGTGATGGAAAATTGGAACCTGGCGAAGAACAGGGACCAGCGCGCCTGGCGGGCGTTCAGGCGCTTGGCAGACCGTAAGTATTCCAGGTTCTTGTGGTCCGTGAGGACCACAAACGGCAGGCTTGCCCCCTCCAACCAGTGGCGCCACTCCTGCAGGGCGAGCTTGATGGCCAAGAGCTCTCTGTCCCCCACATCATAGTTTCTCTCCGCCGGGGACAAGCGCCGGGAGAAGAAGGCGCACGGTCGCTTGGCGCCATCGTCCGGTGACCGCTGGGACAGCACTGCTCCCACTCCCGTGTCCGAGGCGTCTACCTCTACGATGCACTGCAGCGCGGGGTCGACCTGGCGAAGGACCCGGGAGGAGGAGAATTCCGCCTTCAGCGCCTCAAAGGCGGCAGCGACCTCTTCGGTCCACCGGAACGGGACCTTCGGGGACGTGAGGCGGGTCAGTGGTCCAACGATGGCACTGAAGTTGGGAACAAAGCGGCGGTAGAAATTGGCGAAGCCAACAAATTGCTGCACCTGCTTCCGGGATGCAGGTGTAGGCCATTCCACCACCGCCTTTACCTTCTCTGGGTCGGGGAGCACCTTATCGTGGGCGATGATGAACCCCAGGAAGGACGTACTCCTGGCGTAAAATTCACACTTTTCTGCCTTAACGTACAGACGGTTCTCCAGCAGCCTTTGGAGGACCCGCCTCACGTGGACCTGGTGCTCATCCCTGGACTTGGAGAAGATGAGGATATCGTCCAGGTAGACGAACACGAAAAGGCCAATGAAGTCCCGGAGGACGTCATTAATGAGGCGCTGGAAGACTGCAGGAGCGTTGGTCAACCCGAACGGCATCACCAGATATTCAAAGTGGCCGTTCGGGGTACGGAAGGCCGTTTTCCACTCATCTCCCTCCCGGATCCGGACGAGGTGGTAAGCGCTGCGTAGGTCCAGCTTGGTGAACCAGGTCGCCCCCTGGAGGGAGTGGAAAGCAGTGTCCATGAGAGGCAGGGTGTAACGGTCCCTCTCCGTGATATTATTGAGGGCCCGGTAGTCGATACAAGGGCGGAGGGACCCATCCTTTTTCCCCACGAAGAAGAACCCTGCCCCCACGGGTGACGATGATGGGCGGATAATCCCAGCACTTAATGATTCCTTCAGGTAGGCGTTCATCGTCTCCTTCTCCGGCGCAGACAGGCTGTAAAGGCGACCAGAAGGTAAGGGAGCCCCCTGGCGGAGGTTGATGGCGCAGTCATAGGGCCGATGGGGGGGAAGAGACATAGCTTTCGCTTTGCTGAACACCATACCCAGGTCGTGAAATTCTGGGGGCACCAGAGACAGGTCCGGGGGTGCAGCGTCCGTCGCAGGGGGAGGAGCGGACGGAGAGCAGGCAGCGGACTGAAGGCAGGTGCCCATACAGAACGTACTCCATGCCGAGATCCCAGCTGATTTCCAATCCAGGACCGGATTGTGAAGGCGGAGCCAGGGATACCCCAGGATGACGGGCGACACAGAGTTGGGAAGGACGTAAAAGGTCATCTCCTCCCGGTGGTTTCCCGAGATGATGACCGGTAGGGGAACAGTTTGATGTGTCACTCTCCCGAGGGTGGCACGGGAGAGGTGGATCAGGGAGATGGGAGTGTTGAGTGCCTGGCAGCGGATGCCCAATCGGGTTGCCAGGCTTTGTGAAATGAAGCTGCCTTCTGCGCCCGAATCCACCAGTGCGTGGGTGAGGTGCCCAGTAGGGTTATGGCAGAAACGGATGGGCAGCTTCAATTGGGTAAGAGATCCTAACCGATTGACATCCGCGAGGCTTCCAACAGTGACTCGCGGACCCCACCGACTGGCTTTCCGTGGACAACGCTCCACGGTGTGTTGGTCGCCTCCGCAATACATGCAGAGGCCCAACTCACGGCGGCGTTGTTTCTCCACAGGGGAAAGTTTAGTCCAGCCCGTCACCATCGGCTCCGACTCCTCGGGGCGCGATGCTGGCGGCGCCGCCAGGGGGCGAGCTTGGAACAGGTGCGGCGAGGCTCCACGAGGGCGAGAAGAAGAAGACCTCCGCCCCGAGGAGCGCTCGCGCAGCCTGTTATCCAAACTTATCACTAAGGATGTCAGCTCCGCTAGCGTTCCAGGGATATCCCGACCAGCCAGTTCATCCCTCAGATCACTATTGAGGCTGCGGAGGAACAGGCCACAGAGGGAGCGTTCCTCCCAGCCCAATTCCTCCGCCGCTACCCGGAAGTCGACCGAGTGGTCCGCTGCCGACCGGCTTCCCTGCTGGAGAGCGAGAAGCCGATCGACCTGGACCGTTTCGGTTTGTGAGTGGTCAAAGACCTCCAGAAAGCGCCTCACGAATTGGTCATAGGTGAGGGTGGCATAACTGGGCCTCGCCATTACGGCGTAGGTCCAGGTTAACGCACGCCCCTCCAGAAGATTCCCTATGTAACCAATTCGACTGTGATCCGAGGGAAAATCTCCGGGCACACGGTGGAACACGGACTCACACTGCATAATAAACCCCCGCGCTCCGCCGAGCTTACCGCTAAAGCGGGCGGGGGTCGGAATCGGCGTGAGCCGAACCGGTGCCACTGGAGCCGGCTGGACGGCCGCTGGAACAGCAGGAGCCGCGCCACCCTGGCGAGTCGGGAGGAACGGCTGTTGGGGATCCAAGCGGTTCAATCGGTTAGTCAGTTCCAATAATTGATTAAGAACCACCTGTTGCTGATAAACAATCTGATCCACCCGAGCCTCGAGGATGGTAAACCGGTGTGCGAGCCCGCCGTCCGCCGAGCCGCTCTGCTGAAGCCGTACTGACATAACGTTCGGCTCAGGAGACGCACACACACAGGCTCAGAGTAGTTCAAACTGTTTATTAACAACAGGGATGTTTGGGTGCGTGTCTGCGGAATGTTAATGTGTTGGTGGTGGCGTCTGCTTCGGACCCAGAGGCAGGAGACCGTTCAGCCGGCAACCCTATGGGAGAAATTGGACACAGGGTGATGAGCACACACCAACACAGGAGGAGAATAGGCGAGGGAGAGAAGCTTACTTGTTTGGGCAGATGACTGGCGCTTCAAGGATGGAAGCCCGGGAGACAGCCACCTGCAGGGCTCGGTGCAGCAGCGAGGAGAGACGAGGGACGGGGTTGTCCGCCGCCGAGGAATCCACCTGTGCACAGGGGAGCAGACTGGAGAGATGAGGTAAGTGAACTTCTTACCGGTAAAGAGGATGCTGAAGAGAATGTGGTAGAAGTCCATGCAAGGAAAATGAAGTCTACGGCTTCAGGCCGAAGCTCAGGGCGAGGCGGCTTTTATCCTTCGCCGCTGACGAGTAGCAGGTGCGTGAGCAGGTGGCGCCGCTGATGAATGGCGCGGCGTGACACAAACCATTCTAATGTATTTGGGGAGAAGTTAAAAGATACCATTTTGGATAAAAACAAACTGTGGTTTACAGTATCGAAAGCCTTTTTGAGATCTAGAAAAACAGCTCCTACCACATTACCCCTGTCCAAGGACTGTTTGACGTTTTCAATAAGGCAACAATTTGCTGTTTCTGTTGAGTATCCTGGTCTAAAACCAAATTGATGTGGATGAAGAAGTTGACTGTCTTGTAAGTAGTCTATCAGCTGTGTAGCTACAACTTTTTCAAGAACCTTAGATAGGACTGGTAAGATAGAGATTGGGCGGTAATTGCATATATCGTCTTTACTGCCTGATTTATGAACTGGTATGACGACAGCTTTTTTCCAGCCAGATGGAAATGTACTAGACCTAATGGAGAGATTAATGAGATGGGTCAGTGGTTTGATTAATATTTTGCTGTGCATTTTGAGAAAGGAGGTGCTCATATTGTAGATATCATTAGTTTTTGAGTTTGACAGTGTTTTAACAATACCAGCAATTAACTTCTCATTTACCTCATCGATGTGAAAAGTATCTGTTGGAAGTATGGAATTTGTGTTGTTGAGCACATTTGGCAGCACAAAAATTTTTGTTAAGTCTTCCACAGAGCCCACAAAGTGTGAATTAAATTCATTTGCCAAAGTAGCCTTGTCACTGACGGTCTTGCCATTGATTCTAAGTTCCTTTACCCCCTTCTGAATCAGCTGCCAATCTGGATTCGGGAGTCAGACTCGATCTCTGTTTTTAAGAATAGGGCTAAAACCTACCTTTTTGATATAGCCTACAATTACGGAGGGATCATGTGTTTCTGAACCCTCCCTTAGTTATGCTGCTAATAGTCAGCCGGGGGACCTCCAGTAATGCACTGGGCCTCACTCCTTTCCTCACTCTCTATGAAATATTTTTTTTTTTTTTTTTGCTGGTCATTAACATTTGTTTGTTCTCTCCCATAGATTGAGTCCCCATCGTGCTGTTTGCTCTCTACATGTCTGTTCTTTTCTTCTTCTCTATCCCCTCACCCCCCAGCCAGTCGCAGCAGATGACTGCCCCTCCCTGAGCCTGGTTCTGCTGGAGGTTTCTTCCTGTTAAAAGGGAGTTTTTCCTCTCCACCGTCGCCAAGTGCTTGCTCACAGGGGATCGCCTGATTGCTGGGGTCTTTCTGCAACTGTGGGGGTCCCCCCTACAGTTGATAGTGCTATGAGATGACTGTTGTTGTGAAATGGCGCTATATAAATAAAGTTGAATTGAATTGAATTGAATTTACTGCTTCGAATGAGTGTGGTTTAAAGTGCTGTGTCCTATTTGTAATCGGGTGATGAGTATCTCTTCTTTGGTGAGTGATGGTCTATATGACATCATAAAGACATCAAGGCAGACATCGTGAGTGATGGTCTGTATGGCATCATAAAGACATCAAGGCAGGCATCACAGGACATCATGCCTACATCATAGATAGGCAGTCCTATTGTCTATATGATATCATAGGTAGCCAGTCCTATTGTCTATATGATGGCATGGCAAGTCCTATGTTGGCTGATATCATAGGATCATCATGGGACATCATGCAGACACCATAGGCCGTCCTCTGATGTCCTATGATAGTGAGTGGCCGTCCTCTGATGTCCTATGATTGTGACACACAGACAGACACACACACAAACTGACAGAGATTTCTTAAATTTATATTGATTCTGTCTTGCATATTTATTTCTTGAACCCGTGCATGCCCGTAGACAGGATGCATTGGAACAGAATTTTTGCCAGTTACAGGACAGTTGGTATAGCGACACTGCACTAAGTGGCATTCACATGTGACGGCTTTTGTATTCAGCAAAACATAAAAATCACACAAAATATGCCCTGCCATCTGGGGCTGTTTGCCCCTGCTTGTTACTTCTTCTCCTGCCTGTCACTATTCTGTGTTATGTTGTTAGCACAGGGATAGCAACACTCAGAGCAATAATTTAGAAGATAAGAAAATAAGAGCAGTGAATATACATACAGCCGTGGACAAAATTGTTGGTACCCCTCTGTTAATGAAAGAAAAAGCCCACAATGGTCACAGAAATAACTTGAATCTGACAAAAGTGGTAATAAATAAAAATTCTATGAACATTAACCAATGAAAATCAGACAATGCTTTTGAATTGTGATTCAACAGAATTACTTTAAAAAACAAACTCGTGAAACAGGCCTGGACAAAAATAATGGTACCCCTAGAAAAGATTGAAAATAATGTGACCATAGGGACTTGTTCAACCAAGATGTGTCCTCTAATTAACATCACAGGTGTCTACAAACTTGTAATCAGTCAGTCGGCCTATTTAAAGGGTGACAAGTAGTCACATGTGCTGTCTGGTGACATGGTGTGTAGCACACTAAACATGGACCAGAGGAAGCAAAGGAGAGAGTTGTCTCAGGAGATTAGAAAGAAAATTATAGACAAGCATGTTAAAGGTAAAGGCTATAAGACCATCTCTAAGCAGCTTGATGTTCCTGTGACTACAGTTGCACATATTATTCAGAAATTAAAAATCCATGGGACTGTAGTCAACCTCCCTGGACGTGGCCGCAGGACGAGACGGATAATACAAATGGTAACAAAAGAGCCCAGAACAACCTCTAAACACATTCATGGTGAACTCCAAGGTCAAGGTACATCAGTGTCAGATCGCACCATCCATCGTTGTTTGAGCCAAAGTGGACTTCATGGGAGACGACCAAGGAGGACACCACTGTTGAAAACAAATCATAAAAAAGCCAGACTGGAATTTGCCAAACTGCATGTTGACAAGCCACAAAGCTTCTGGGAGAATGTCCTATGGACAGATGAGACAAAACTGGAACTTTTTGGCAAGGCACATCAGCTCTATGTTCACAGACGCAAAAATGAAGCATACCAAGAAAAGAACACTGTCCCTACTGTGAAACATGGAGGAGGTTCTGTTATGTTATGTTGTGGGGCTGCTTTGCTGCATCTGGCACAGGGTGTCTTGAATCTGTGCAGGGTACAATGAAATCTCAAGACTATCAAGGTATTCTAGAGAGAAATGTGCTGCCCAGTGTCAGACAGCTTGGTCTCAGTCGCAGGTCATGGGTCTTGCAACAGGATAACGACCCAAAACACACAACTAAAAACACCCAAGAATGGCTAAGAGCGAAACATTGGACTATTCTAAAGTGGCCTTCTATGAGCCCTGATCTAAATCCTATTGAACATCTGTGGAAGGAGCTGAAACATGCCATCTGGAGAAGGCACCCTTCAAACCCGAGACAACTGGAGCAGTTTGCTGATGAGGAGTGGGCCAAAATACCTGCTAAGAGGTGCAGAAGTCTCACTGACAGTTACAGAAATCGTTTAATTGCAGTGTTGCGGTTGTGCAACAAAATATTAAGTTAAGGGTACCATCATTTTTGTCCAGGCCTGTTTCATGAGTTTGTTTTTTAAAATAATTCTGTTGAACCACAATTCAAAAGCATTGTCTGATTTTCCTTGGTTAATTTTCATAGACTTTTTATTTATTACCACTTTTGTCAGATTCAAGTTATTTCTGTGACCATTGTGGGTTTTTCTTTCATTAACAGAGGGGTACCAACAATTTTGTCCACGTGTGTATGTACACATAAATATATAAATATATATACACAGTGCAGAGCATTGTAGCTAGATGGAATAAACAGCATAACCATCTATTTAGTTACCCCACATAGTATGAATATGTACCCATACATATTGTCACCCTCCATAGCGACTGATATTGTCGTAGTTGTATACTGGAGGGGACCATTTTGTGTAAGTCTGTTGCGTCTTTTGTATTCAGTACTATTAGGTTGTCACGTTTTTTTTTTGCTATCTCTGTGAGCAGCCCTGCTTAGGTTATACAGTCTGACAGCCGTAGGTAGGAAGGACCTGTGAAGCATCCCGGTCGCGCACCTAGGATGATGTAGCCTACTGCTAATGCTAAATGAGCTCCTCGGTGCGTTCAGTATGTCCTGCATAGGGTGGGACTCGGACTCCAGCAGAGATGACAGCTTAGCCACCATCCTTCTCTCGCCTATCTCCTCCACTGGGTCAAGGCGTTGCCCCAGGACAGAGCTAGCTTTCTTGATCAGTTTGTTCAGTCTCTTCCTATCGGCTGCTGTGATGCCACTGCCCCAGCAGACCACTCCAAAAGTGATGGCTAATGCCACCACCGAATCGTAGAAGGTCTTCAGGAGCGCTCTGTCTATGTGCCGACATATAGACATCATCTGGTGGGTCTTCTTCTTCTTCGTTCAGACCACTGAAGGGTCTCCTGTCTCAGACGGCTGTGTTGTTTACAGGCATTCCTGCGGCGCACTGGAGGAACCTGAGGTGTTTCATGTTCATGGCATCCTTTCTGACGTACAGCAGTTCTCCTCATTCTATTGCTCTCCATCTGGTGAGTCTTCTTCTTCTTCGTTCAGACCACTGGTTGAGGGATAGGTGCGTCGTAATTCCAGTTCATGGGCACGATCCGGAAAAAGTGGCTTTCGACCCTGTTCAGGAAGGCTCGTGCATGCCTGTAGAAACCAAGAAACCAGAGCACCCAGAGAAAATCAGCACTTTGCTTGGGATTTTACACATTTGTAGTGTAGACTGGCATTCGTCAAGGTTACACATTTGCCGTCATGTAAGCATGGCGAGTCGTCCTATGATGACTGAGTTACGCGCTATGATGATGAGGCAGAGATCATAGGCCGTCCTATGATGTCCTAGAAATGTGCTTTAAAGTCTGTCATACCCTATGCTGGTGAAGGGTGTCCTCCTGTCTCAGACAGGTGCAATGTACTGCTGGAACCTCAGGTGTTTCAGCTTCATGGCATCTTTTCTGACTTGCAGCAGTTGTCGTTATTCTATTGCTCTCCATCTGGTGGGTCTTCTTCTTCTTCGTTGAGACCACTGGTTGAGGGATAGGTGCGTCGTAATTCCAGTTCATGGGCACGATCCGGAAAAAGTGGCTTTCGACCCTGTTCAGGAAGGCTCGTGCATGCCTGTAGAAACCAAGAAACCAGAGCACCCAGAGAAAATCAGCACTTTGCTTGGGATTTTACACATTTGTAGTGTAGACTGGCATTCGTCAAGGTTACACATTTGCCGTCATGTAAGCATGGCGAGTCGTCCTATGATGACTGAGTTACGCGCTATGATGATGAGGCAGAGATCATAGGCCGTCCTATGATGTCCTAGAAATGTGCTTTAAAGTCTGTCATACCCTATGCTGGTGAAGGGTGTCCTCCTGTCTCAGACAGGTGCAATGTACTGCTGGAACCTCAGGTGTTTCAGCTTCATGGCATCTTTTCTGACTTGCAGCAGTTGTCGTTATTCTATTGCTCTCCATCTGGTGGGTCTTCTTCTTCTTCGTTGAGACCACTGGTTGAGGGATAGGTGCGTCGTAATTCCAGTTCATGGGCACGATCCGGAAAAAGTGGCTTTCAACCCTGTTCAGGAAGGCCCGTGCATGCCTGTAGAAACCAAGAAACCAGAGCACCCGGAGAAAATCAGCACTTTGCTTGGGATTTTACACATTTGTAGTGTAGACCGGCATTCGTCAAGGTTACACATTTGCCGTCATGTAGGCATGGCGAGTCGTCCTATGATGACTGAGTTCATAGGATGCACTATGATGATGAGGCAGAGATCATAGGCCGTCCTATGATGTCCTAGAAATGTGCTTTAAAGTCTGTCGTACCCTATGCTGGTGAAGGGTGTCCTCCTGTCTCAGACAGGTGCGATGTACTGCTGGAACCTCAGGTGTTTCAGCTTCATGGCATCTTTTCTGACTTGCAGCAGTTGTTATTCTATTGCTCTCCATCTGGTGGGTCTTCTTCTTCTTCTTCGTTGAGACCACTGGTTGAGGGATAGGTGCGTCGTAATTCCAGTTCATGGACAGGATCATGAAAATCATAAAGACACGTGGTCTACTGTATATGACATCATAAAGACACATTTGTCTATGTGTTGTCGTCCTATGATGCCTGAGTTCATAGGACGTCCTATGATGTTCAGGCAGACATCATAGGCCGTTCTATGATGTCCTATGAACTGTGACAGACACACAGACAGACACACACAGCACTGGGGGCCCGGCGGAGGGCCTGGAGCCTGTCATGTTGTCAAAATCCTTGGGTGCTGCTGAATGAAGAGGGAGAGAGAGGGAGAGGGAGAGGGAAAGAGAGAGGGAGAGAGCGAGAGAGAGAGAGAGAGAGAGAGAGAGAGAGAGAGGAAGAGAGGGAGAACAGAGAGAGGGATAGGGAGGGGGGGTTAAATCTATGTGTGACATCATAAAGACGAATCGTCCTATGATCTCTGTAGTCTATGTGACATCATAAAGACACGTTTGTCGTCCTATGATGCCTGAGATCATAAGATGTCCTATGATGTTCAGGCAGAGATCATAGGCCGTCCTATGATGTCCTTTGAAGCGTGACACACAGACAGACACACAGAGATTTCTTGCTTTTATAGATTGATGACGATGAAGTGATTCTTAACGTCATTATCATTGCCATTATTGGCATGACAAGAAATCTCTTGTCTGTCACGATGTCATGGAGAGCCATGACATCGTGACAGACAAGAGATTTCTTCAATTCTACATAGAGTGATATTGCTTGTCTCCAGGGCATGGGTCCCAGCCCATATTATTATCGTCATCATCATTATCACTATTGCCTTGGTCTTGTCTGCCCTCTGGTCCCCTGTGTCTGATTATCTGTGCAGCCCTGGCCATGCCGTTTTCTGTAACCATGCCCTGCCATCTCTATTTGCCCCTGCTTGTTACTTCTTCTCCTTCAGGCAGACGTCATAGGCCATCCTATGATGTCCTATGATCGTGATAGACAGACAGACACACAGAGATTTCTTAAATTTGTAGGGTGATTTGTAATCCGAGATGAAGTCCCAGTTCCTGGACACAGTCCAAGGACAGATGTTTTTTTTCACACATGAGGAGTTGTTCAGAACTTCTTATAAAAACATACAAAGATATACTGTAGAGTGATGATGATCAAATCAGTGGCAGGAATGCACCTGTAAACTGGTTGCCAACCACCAATCAAATCTAAAAGAAGAAGAAGGTTGGCAACCAGCTTACAGGTGCATTACCGCCACGTACTTCAGCCTATATCATCACTCTGTCTCTATATATAATTCAAGATACTAGTGCATACCTGTGCATGCCTGTGCATGCCCATAGAAACCAAGTATAAGCATGTAATGGTCTGCTGGGGCAGTGGCATTACTGCAGCCGATAGGAAGAGACTGAACAAACTGATTAAGAAAGCTAGCTCTGTCCTGGGGCAGCGCCTTGATCCGATGGAGGAGATAGGAGAGAGAAGGACGGTGGCTAAACTGTCATCTCTGCTGGAGTCCGAGTTCCACCCTATGCAGGACATACTGAATGCACTGAGGAGCTCATTTAGCAGCAGACTACATCATCCCAGGTGCACAACCGAGAGGTTTCGTAGGTCCTTCCTACCAACGGCTGTCAGACTGTACAACCTAAGCAGGGCTGCTCGCAGAGATAGCAAAAAGACGTAACAAACTAATAGTTTTTTGAATGCAAAAGATGCAATAGACTTACACAATGGTCCCCTCCGGCATACAACTAGGAACTTACCGGTCGCTATGGAGGGTGAGAATATGTATGGGCACATAATCATACCATGTAGGATAACTAAGTAGACGGTTATGCTGTTTCATTCCATCTAGCAACAATGCTCTGCACTGTGTGTGTTTATATATTTACATATTTATTCCATCTAGCTACAATGCTCAGCACTGGGTGTGTTTATATTTATATATCTACATATTATTCCATCTAGCTACATTGCTCCGCACTGTGTGTGTTTATATACTTGCATATTTATTCCACCTAGCTGCAATGCTCCGTACTGTGGGTGTTTATATATTTACATATTTATTCCATCTAGCTACAATGCTCTGCACTGTGTGTTCATATATTCATATATTTATTCCATCCAGCTACAATGCTCTGCACTGTGTGTCTGTGTGTGTGTGTATATATATATATTTTATAGTAATACGTACATATGTATATTAGCTGCTCTTGCTTGCTTGTTTTTTTTTGTTTTTTTTTTGTTTTTTTTTTCTTGCCTTCTGATTGTTGCTCTGAGTGTTGCTATCCCTGTGCTGTTGCAATCCTGGAATTTCCCCGTTGTGGGACTAATAAAGGCTTATCTTATCTTATCTTATCTTATTTCTGCATGCCCGTAGAAAGTGGGTGTAAGCAAGGGTGTAAGCAAGCACGTCAGCACTCGTTCAGTGATGCCTGCCTTTGATCTTTGATGGTGTCATAGCAAGTCCTATGATCTTTGATGATGTCATAGCAAATCCTATGATCGTGAGTGATGCCTGCCTTTGATCTTTGATGACGTCATAGTGAGTCCTATGATCGTGACATCATGACAGAGATTTCTTGAATTATATATAGAGTGAAGATGATATATAGAGTGATGATGAGTGATGCTTGCCTTTGATCTCTGATGATGTCACAGCGAGTCCTATGATCTTTGACGATGTCATAGCGAGTCCTATGATGCCTGCATTTGATCTTTGATGATGTCATAGCGAGTCCTATAATTGTGAGTGATGTCTATATAGACATCATGTAGAGATCATAGGAACATCACAGGCGATCATGTAGACATCATAGGAATATCATAGGCAGTCCTATGAACTTTTAGTGAGTCCTATGATCGTGACACACAGACACACAGAAAGACACACAGACAGACAGACACACAGACAGACACACAGAGATTTCTTGAACTAGTGCATACCTGTGCGTGCCCGTGCATACCTGTGCACACCCATAGAAAACAAGTATAAGCAAGTATCTCTGCATGCCCGTAGAAAGCAGGTGTAAGCAAAGGCGTAAGCAAGTACGTCAGCACTTGTTCAGTGATGCCTGCCTTTGATCTTTGATGGTGTCATAGCAAGTTCTAAGATCTTTGATGATGTCATAGCGAGTCCTATGATCGTGAGTGATGACTGCCTTTGATCTTTGATGATGTCATAGTGAGTCCTATGATCATGAGTGATGCCTGCCTTTGATGTCTGATGTCATATGATCGTGAGTGATGCCTGCCTTTGATCACACACAGACACAAATTTTCTTGAATCACTCTATACTATGGCGTCATATAGACACCATATAGACATCCGTCCTTGGACTGCGTCCTCCCAGCGGCGTCATAGCTTTGTGAGGTGTCTGTCTGTGTGTCACGACCATAGGACTCGCTAAAAGATCATGGGATCGCCTACGATGTTCCTATGATGTCTACATGATGTCTATATGACGTCATATAGACCATAGGACTCGCTAAAAGATCATAGGATCACCTATGATGTTCCTATGATGTCTACATGACGTATACATAGTATAGAGTGATTCAAGTGATGGTGTCTATATAATGTTACAGTATATAGACATCATAGGTACATCATAGGTACCGAGGTGACCAAGGGAAGAAAAGGGAGAGAGAGAAAAGAAACCCCTGGTGCTCCTCCCTAAAACTTGGGAATTGGAGCAAGTTCATTTGTCCATAAAGTGTCGAGGAATTGTTTTTAACACAGCATTGTAAGCTGAGGACAATTTATATCTTAGTCCCCCTCCTCTGTTAAGGGAGGGCCGTTCCACTTTGACATAGATAGAGTAAACCCATGCAGACACGGGGAGAACATGCAAACCCTGTGTGAAATTTGCATGTTCTTCCCGTGTCTGCGTGGGTTTACTCCGGGATTTCTCCGGTTTCCTCCCACATGCCAAAAACATGCAAGTTAGGTTAATTGGCATCAAACTGGGTATTCTAAATTGTCCTTAGGTATGACTGTGAGAGTGAATGGTTGTCTGTCTCTCTGTGTTGGCCCTGCGATGGACTGGCGATCTGTCCAGGGTGTACCCTGCCTCTCACCCAAAGATGCTGGAATAGGCTCCAGCACCCCCGCGACCTGAAAAGGATTAAGCGGAAGAAGATGGACGGATGGCTTCCTTAACACCTCTTTCAAACCACCCCTCTTCTCTGTCCAAAATGTGCATATCTTGGTCTGGAAAGGTGTGTTGTCTTTGTTGCAGGTGAGTACAGACGGCTGAATATTGTCCAGACGAATTTTCTCTTCTGTGTTGTGACATACGTTTGCAGAGCTGCTGTTTTGTTTCCCCGATATAAAGATCGTCACACTCCTCACTACATTTGACTGCATATACCAGGTTGCTCTTTTTATGTTTTGGTATCTGATCTTTGGGATGAACCAACCAATGTCGCAGAGTGTTTCTGGGTTTAAAATACGCAGGTATGCTATATTTGGAGAAAATCCTGTGAAACTTTTCAGAGAGCCTAGCCACATATGGCTTTCGCTTGATTTTACACTCCATTTCTCCTGATGGCCTAGAATTCTTTTTACGTTTCATGTGAGTTTTGATGAAGGTCCACTCTGGATAACCACACTGTTTTAAAGCTTGTTTTATATGGACATGCTCCTTTTCCTTAGCTTCTGAATCTGTGGGTATGGTTTCTGCACGATGTTGCAATGTACGGATCACTCCCAGTTTGTGCTCAAGTGGGTGGTGTGAATCAAACATGAGGATTTGTCGATACTACTATACATATAGGACATGCAGGAGAATTGAAATGTCGTTTCTGTCTCTCTTCAGTGGTGTGCACAATATAAAAAAAGAAAAGGAATAAGGCTGGAAAAACAGCAACACCAGTCCGTGTACAGTAATGCTACCCGTAGTGCAAATAGCGACCCAGACCTCCCATAATGCAAATAAAGATAAATGATAAACGATGAGACCCAGCAATCTATATACAGAAAAGTAGCGCAGTGATACTCATAGTAGCAAGTTCAATACAGTAGTGTAGGTGCAGACAATGACAGATAGGACTTCACATGATCTGTATTGCAATGACAGACAGCAGCAGTGTCTGTCTGTGTCTGTCTGTGACCTATAACCTGTACAACCCAATTGAAAAACAAATTGAAATCTTTTACGGGGAAAAATAAAAAACTTTCAATAACCTGTTTGCATAAATATGCACACCCTGTTATAGCTGGGGATATGGCTGTGTTCAGAATTAACCAATCTCATTCAAACTCACGTTAAATGGGAGTCAGCACACACCTGCCACCATTTAAAGTGCCTCTGATTAACCGCAAATAAAGTTCAGCTGTTCTAGTAGGCTTTTCCTGACATTTTTGTAGTCACATCTTACAGCACTATCCATGGTCCGCAGAGAGCTTCCAAAGCATCAAAGAGATCTCATTGTTCTAAGGTATCAGTCAGGAGAAGGGTACAAAAGAATTTCCAAGGCATTAAATATACCATGGAACACAGTGAAGACAGTCATCATCAAGTGGAGAAAATATGGCACAACAGTGACATTACCAAGAACTGGACATCCTTCCAAAATTGATGACAAGATGAGAAGAAAACTGGTCAGGGACGCTGCCAAGAGGCCGACAGCAACACTTTTTTTTTTTGTTACTTATTTGTACCCGTAGGTAGATTTGGTTTGCAGTCTGGTGACAAGCCACCGGCTGCCGGTCACTGCGTGCGCGAGCGCCCTAAACCTACATGTTTTTGGTATGCGAGAGGAAACCGGAGAAATCCCGGAGTAAACCCACGCAACACGGGGAGAACATGCAAACTCCACACAGCTCACTGTTGGTCGGGGGCTGGGATCGAACCCACGATCTCATGATCCCCGTGATCCCCCGGCCGAGGGTAAACTGTGCTGCCACAGTGCTAAACCACTGCGCCACCGTGCAGCCAGAAGGACACTGAAGGAGCTGCAGGAATTTCTGGCAAGTACTGGCTGTTTAGTACATGTGACAACAATCTCCCGTCTTCTTCATATGTATTGGCTATGGTGTAGGGTGGCAAGATGGAAGCCTTATCTTACAAAGCCTTATCTTACCAAGCCCAGCTACTTTTGCAAAAACACATTTGAAATCTCCCAAACACATGTGGGAAAATGTGTTCTGGTCCGATGAAGCCAAGGTTGAACTTGTTGGCCATAATTCCAAAAGGTATATTTGGTGCAAACACAACACTGCTCATCACCAAAAGAACACCATACCTACAGTGAAGCATTGTGGGAGCAGCATCATGCTTTTGGGCTGTTTTTTCTTCAGCTGCATCTGGGGCCTTAGTCAAGGTGGAGGGAATTATGAACAGTTCCAAATACCAGTCAGTGTTTGGCACCAAATCTTCAGGTTTCTGCTAGAAAGCTAAAGATGAAGAAGAACTTCATCTTTCAGCAAGACAATGACCCAAAGCACACATCCAAATCAATAAAAGAATGGCTTCACCAGAAGAAGATTAAGGTTTTGGAATGGCCCAGCCAGAGTCCAGACCTGAATCAGATCAAACATCTGTGGGGTGATCTAAAGAGGGCTGTCCTCAGGAAATGTCCTCACAATCTGACAGATTTGGAGTGTTTTTGCAAAGAAGAGCGGGCAATATTGCCACATCAAGATTTGCCATGCTGAGACTCCCACCCAGAAAGGCTGAGTGCTGTAAGAAAAGCCAGAGGTGCTGCAACAAAGTAGTAGGTTAAGGGTGTGCATATTTATGCAAACAGGTTATTGTAAGTTTTTTATTTTTTATTTTTCCCCTTACAAGATTTCAGTTTGTTTTTCAATTGGGTTGTTAACGCACAGAGCTACCAGAGGACTGACCCCCCCCCCCCCCCCGCCCCCACTGTAGCTTTCACTACTTGCAGTAGTTGTGGGGCCTAGGGTCAGTGAAACGGAGGTAGGTGCTGCTCCATACACCACATGGTGTCCCACATGCTATGGAAGAGGTAAACTTAACTTACTTATTTTATGTAACAAGGTTATTGTAAGTTTTTTTTTATGTTTCCCCCTTAAAAGATTTCAGTTTGTTTTTCAGCTGGGTTGTACAGGTTATAGGTCACATTAATGATGGAAAAAAGTTTTGAAATGATTGGTCTCATCTTTTGCATCACAAAAACCTGACACTTGAACAGGGGTGTGTAGACTTTTTATATCCACTGTAGGTCTTGGCACACTTTGGTCTGGATATGGTCTTTGCTCCAGCACTAGCTTGCAGTAATAAATAATCAGTATATTATACGTCTAGATTTCTTTTTAGCCAGTAACTCTATTGTGAGGGACATCACAGACACTGAAATATGTTTCAAATCAAGCTATTAGTGATCACCATCCAGTATCTCTTACACTAGTAAACAGGAAAGCTACAAGGGAAACTAGGAGCTGAAAATTTAATATATCACTACTGAAAGACAAAGACTTTATTAACTACTTTATTAAAGAGTGGGAATCATATCAGGAATATAATGATGTGCCAGGAATATCCCCAGGTGTTCTTTGGGAAGCAGCAAAAGTGGTCACGTGAGGTAAAATTATCTCTTACTGTTCATATAAGAATTAAAAAAGAAAAAGCACTGGTACTGGAGTTAGAACAGAAAAATAATCACTGGAGACATCCTGTGCCGTTTCTCCACAGGAACAGACACTTAACGATCTGAGAAAATTAAAGCTGGAATTAAAAGAAATTATAAACAAAAGAGCACAGTTTTTAATGCAAAGACTGCTTTTTGAGAAGTTTGAACACAGTAATAAATCGGAGCAATATTTTACGAACCAGCTTAGATTGAATAAAGAAAAAACAACTATCTACTCTATTAAGGATATGACTGGAAATATTACCCATGAACCTGAAGAAATAAATAACTCCTTCAGAAAGTTTTATGAAAACCTACTCATCTCAAATTAACCCATCTGACTCAGAGATAAATACATTTTTGGACGATATCAACTTACCACGATTAAATAATGAACAGATTGCAGCTCTGGATGCACCTCTTCAGGTGTCTGAACTTCAGGAGGCACTTAAGCACATCCAAAACAACAAAGCTCCGGGACCAGATGGTTTTCCAGTAGAATTTTATAAAAAATTTTGGCCTGTGATGGCACCTACTTTCTTTAAAATGGTGAACCAAATTAAAGAAGATAATGTAATCCCTCCAAATATGAATTTGGCTAGAATTATCCTGTTCCTTAAACCCGGAAAAGAACCTACACTTCCATCCAGCTACCATCCCACCTCACTTATGAATGTCGATCTTAAAATAATTTGCAAAGCTCTCGCCAAAAGACTGGAAAGGATAATTCCGTTTACTATACACCCAGATCAAACAGGTTTCTTCAAGAATGAATGAATGAATGAATGAATAAGGTTTATTGTCAATACTACCATGCGTAATACATACAGGAGAATTGAAATTTGACTTGACATTGGGCGCGCTCAGTAAGCGCATCCCATAGCCGGGGCAACCCGAAGGCGCCAGTCGAGCAGGAGAGGAATAGAAGGCGGGGGAGGGGGGGACACAATAGGAGAGAGAAAAAAGCATTGTTGATCAAAATAAAGTTCATTTATATGACTGATATTGTGATTACAAGAAAAAAAAACTCTCAATGCACAATTAGCAGACAATAGAATCCACACAAGGACACAGAGAGACCAGTGAATGAATATGTCTTCGTCAGTATAAATGGGTCAGTTGTGTGTGTGTTGGATGCAATCAGTGGCAAATCAGTTAGGTGAACAGCAATAGTCTCTCTCTCAGCAGATGTTATGACTAGTGTCTAAGGCAAAGGCACGTGTCCTTGAGCACGGCAGATGGAATAGTCTGAGCCAGACAGCTGTCCATGAGAGTCAGATACTGTCCGCCAATGTTATGAAAACAATTATACTGTTGATCATCAGGAGGACTGAGTGCTGAGGGTGCCGAAAAACAGGTCGAATAGCACTGACTTCAGAGAAAAAACTTTCCATTCTCTTACGGATTCAGTGCTCCAGATCCATCAATGCCAGGCTTTGAAATCGATTCGTGAACAGCTCTCAGCGTGATCGTGATGTATTCCATCTTCCTGTACAGTTCTCCATTGGCCGCTGTCAGAGTCCTGCCCAGTTGGTCGAATTGATGAGAGACCTTCGCCGGGTCCGCTTTTTGATAAGCTCTGTCCATGTTCTTCAATTTGCGGTGCACCAGAACAATCCCAAGGCCTATCAGTAGAATTCCGGTGACCATTGCTCCGAATAGATATAAATCTTCAATATCTTCAATAGAAAGATCACACAGACACAAGAGTTTCCAATTGCTTGTATCCTTAATGTAACCCGCAGCAGCAGTCCCTGCGGGACAAATAGGCTCCCCCGGACCTGATTTCCTCGTTGAAAACACAGTGTCGATTGCGTTCAAAGCCCAGCTTATTAAATCCATAATTTCGTTGGATGAATCAGCAGTAGAGAGACACGCAGACACAGACAATAGCAAGCTGGGATCCAGTCAGTTAGGGAGGGAGAGACAGGGAGCGGGAGCAGAGAAAAAATGCGACTGCTCTCTTAGGAGGGCGGAAGTAGAAGAAGTAGAGTAGGCACTCGGCTAATAATACACGCAGGCTATTTAATGTAATAGACTACTGCAAGATCAATAACGTAGAAACTACAGTCTTGTCCCTGGATGCAGTGAAAGCCTTTGATCATGTTAACTGGAAATTTCATTTTATGGTGTTAAACAAGTTCGGGTTTGGTTCGTCTTTCATAAACTGTCATGAATGCCTCCAAACCCGGCTCTGGCTTATTGTTTTGATTTGTCTTAGTTTCCTCCTGACAGCTCTGGCACTCCCCCTCCTCCTGTCAAGCTCCGTCAGCTGCACTGTCACAGGTGCTCACACACATACACACACCCACACGCACACACACATGCACACGCTCCATTCACTCATTCACACACGCTCTCACACACCGGATGCCAGTCAGTTCTGCCCACGCATTCTCACACTGGCAATCTCTTTCCTCAGCTTCTGGAGTATTTGTTGGCCGCTCCAGAGGAAAGAGATTGTCGGGACATTCACCCTCGTTCATGGCAGCTGGCTCTCCATGAATGACGTATCACTCCCTTCACGTTCTCAGCCCGACATCTTCAGATGATCAATCCCTGGGTGTTCACGGCTGCCTCCGCTTCCTATCCTCATCCACCAGACCTCTCGTACATCTCTGAATTGTTCTAGCCGTAAGTGTTCATTTGCCTTTCCTTTTGTGCTATCGCTGCGTCGGCACTAGGCTGTCACCTTTCCCTGTTGTGCATTTAGCAGTTCAGTAGCACTAGGCATTCTCCTCCCCGGCTGTAGAACATCCGCGTAGCCCCCTGTTTGTCTGGTGGCCCTTATCTCTGCATATTCATCTCTCTGTGTTGTGAACATGATTGGACTTGTTGTTTTCTTCGTGTTTGTTAATAGAAGTGCACCATCTACTCTTGCTTTTGGGTTTATTCACTCTCTCTTGTGCGCCGAGCCATGGCGCATGGAGGTTTATGACATAAACTGGATTAAAACACTATATAGCTGTCCAGCTGCGTCTGTCCAAACAAATGATCAGACTTCCCGAAGCTTTAATCTCCAGAGAGGTACTAGGCAGGGGTGTCTACTCTCTCCCTCACTTTTTTTTTATCTTTATTGAACTATTAGCAGCAGCCATATGACAAAATGTTGATATCAGAGGTATCCAAACTGGAGGAAAAGAGCACAAGATAAGTCTTTATGCTGATGATGTATTGATTTTCCTTGAAAACTCACAAAGATCTCTTCTTCAGACAGTGGCGCTCATTGATAAATTTTCATCATTATCAGAATACTCTATTAACTGGGGTAAATCAATAGTTCTACCTATAAATTGTAATTTCTCAAATACATCTACTATTCCAATACAATCAGGTAATATTAAATATTTAGGAATAGATATTTCCCCCAGGGTCTCAGAGTTATTGCGACTAAATCACATTCCCCTTTTAAAAACAATACAAGACGACCTTACGCGCTGGAGGACACTACCTATATCACTAATGGGAAGAGTTGCAACCGTTGAAATGATGGTCCTTCCTAAAATCAACTATTTGTTCTTAATGATTCCTACCCAACCATCAATGGCCTGGTTTAAGTCTCTAGACTCAAATATAAGTACATTTTTATGGAAGGATAAACCATCACGGATTAGTTTAAAAACTCTTTAAAATGTGAAAGAGTGTAGAGGCTTAGATCTACCAAATTTTTTTTAATTACTTTTTAGCCAGTAGACTGCAGTTTGTTTCAAAATGGACAAAATCAACCTCACTAGGAAACCCATGGTTAGATGCTGAACAGGCTCTCTGCGGGTCGCTAAATACCTCTGACTTCCCTTTTATAAGTCCCAGTATTAAACGCCATGACTGTTTTAAAAGTATTAATATCAGCGCCTCTTTGACGGCTTGGTGGAAATTTTTAAAAATAACGGAGTCTTCACTTGTTCCCTGTAAACTCACACCCATTTGGAATAATCCTGATATCTTGCAACAAAAGAGGACATTAAAATTTCCACTATGGCAAGAGAAGGGAATAAATAACTTAGAACATCTTATTCAAGGTGGAAATTTTATCCAATTTCAGGAACTAGTGTCACAGTACGACATCAGTGATAAAAAGTATTTTGAATACCAACAGCTTAAATCCATAATGAAAGCAAGATCTAATCTTAATCAGACAGATTTAGAAGTACCAGTTAAGGTGGCAGAGTTTCTAAATCTTCATTCCCCTAAATTGATATTGAAAATACATGGGCTATTACCAAAACTGTATGAGTCCGTATCTCTTCCAATATCAAAATGGGAGATAGACCTATCGATCAATAAGGAGGAAAGTTTCTGGACACAAATATGTTTCAACACTTTTAAGATGACTAAAAACTCTAACTTACAACTTATACAGTATAAAGTTCTACATAGAATTCATTACACAGGACAAAGGATGTTCAAAATGGGCCTGAGTCACACAAATATGTGCTCTCACTGCACCAGCAATGTGCCGGATAGCTATATGCATGCTATGTGGCCCTGTGCACCTCTTCAAAAGTTCTGGCAGAAGATATGTGAGGACTTGTCAGCATGGCTTGGGTATAGTGTCCCATCCTCACCCACACTTTGCATATTAGGTGATTTAAGTGAAATAAATATAGATGCAAGGATGTCACACATGGTTCCCTGGTGGCACCCTGGGGTCGGTGCCTGCATCCTGGGTCCCCCTCCCCATCCACTGGGGTCTGCGGGTGTGGGTGTGCATGTGTGTGTGTGTATGTGTGTGAGAGTGGGTGTGAGTGGGGGCTTATGTATGAGCAGATGCAGAAGTGGGTGTGGGTGTTGTGAGTGGGCAGGTGGGGCTGTGTGTGGGTGTAGGTGGGCATGTGTGATGGTGGGTGGGGGTACGTGTGTGTATGGGTGCGGTTACCTGTGGGTGGATGTCTGGGGGTGGAGGATGTGTGTATGGGTAGGAGAACTTTGTTGGGTGGTAGGGGTGGGGCAGTCCATCTAGTGGCATGGGGGTTGGCGTTTCAGGGCCTGCTTGTCCCGGCCGCCCTGCTGTTGTGTCGCGGGGTGAGGCGCTTTGTCGCATTGCCCCTGGTGTCATTGGCGGCGGGTGTGTGTTGGTGCTTGGGGTGGTTGGGGTGGGGGGGCGTTGGCTCAAGTTGGTGGCCATGTTTACGTCAGGTTGCTCCGGGGTGGCTGTGGCTACAAGGCAGCCTGCCGCTGTCGGTGTGCATCTGTGGTGGGTGGTCGGTGGGCTTGCGTGGGCGCTCGGGGGTGTCGCTTGGCATGTGGGGTGCCGTGTGGGTCCGGCCCATTGTCCACTATTGTGACTATTGTTGTCCATGTTTGTGTGTGTAAGATGAGTGGGAATTGGTATGGCTGCCCCATTATGTTTCTGGTGCTGGGAGCACCGGGGTGTGATGCTGGTGGGTCTTGGGTTGCTTGCACTGGTGGCTCTCGCCCTGGGTTGGGATTTGGGGGCAGTGGGTGGCCTCATGAACCAGTTTGCAAGCTGGCTTCTGGGGGGGACGGCCTCGCTTTTAGACCGCCTCCCTCCCAGTCTTATTTCCCGCCTTCCTCCTTCCCCTGACTCTGGGTGGAATATACATCTTCTTGAATACATTTAGGGCTTTGGGGTGGGGGTGTGCCGCACTGTGTCAGCGAAGGGGATACCTTTGCTGTGTAGTGGGGCTGCACTCACTTCAATTTTAATTGCATTTTAGACACAGAGCTTGGGCGGATGGGGGCCCCGCTGCCCATCGCAGTGGCTAGTGGTGCTCCAATCACTATCCCCCCAATTTTAATTGCACTTTGGTAGTCCACACATTTACACACAATTACATCACATAACCGACATTCACCCACCATGTTTTGTGCGGGGGGAGGGGGGGTCTTCCCCCACCCCTGTTGCCCTCCTCCTACTGGGGGCATGAGGGCCCGGTGAGGATCCTGGGACCCATCATGTTGTCAAAATCCCTGGGTGCTACTGAATGTATAGATACAACCAAGGGAGTGAAAGGGGGAGTGAGAGGGGGACTGAATATGAACGTAAGTGAGAGTGAGGGGTGGTGAATGGAGGTGGTGATGGTGGGTCGGTTTTGTGTGGCGCTTTGCATGTCAGGTGGCATATCGGGGCACCTGCAGTGGTCTGCTGGTTGGTTGCTCAGGTGGGCGCTAGGGGTGGGGGTCTGCTTCTGTGGCCTGTGCCGGTGGTCTCCCCGGTCACTGCCGGGCACTGGTGCGCATTCAGGCTTGCTGCATCTGCTTCACAGCCGCCTTATGAAACAAGGGTGAATGAGGGGTGAGTTTGAATGGGTACAGGAGTGAGAGAGAATGGGTTGGTCCGGGTGAGTGAGAGGGAGTTACTGCAAATGGGTGCGCATGGGAGCATGTGGGTGTGAAGGTGTGGGGAGGGGTGTGTCTGCAAGTTGGGAGGTGCTGGATTAAGGGGGGTAGTGCCTCTCGGCAATGTGGGCTCCCCTGGGCGGGGGGACTTCTTTGAGCACGGGGGGCCCCGGGGTGTGCGGCGGTGACACTGGGGTGGGCCCGCTGTGTGGGTGCCTGCCGGGGGGCACGGGCTGGTCTCCGGCCCAGGGGGTGGGGTCGCTGGCCTCCTGGTGCCTGGGGCCCGGGGACGGGCGTTGGCCCCGCTGGGGGGATAGGGGTCAGGTGGGTCCGAGGGTGCGGGCTTGCCGCACCGGCCGCCAAGCAACCTGGCCTCCCTCGATCATCCCTTTGGGGGCGGATGCCTGGCTTTCCTGGGGCTTGCTGACCTCGGACGCTTGTGCTCTGTGGTGGTTGGTGGCGCTGCCTTGCCTGCTCGGGGCTCCCGGGGGGAGAGCTTCTGCGACCGGCCCTCCGCTTCGTATGATTCCTGACAAACCACTCACATGCACACAATTATTTTGCGTGCACTCTCATATATATGCATTCAGACGTACATGCACAAGTGTCTCTCCTTTAACAGGTGCGGAAACCAGACTCGTGTTGAGACATCTTCGGTGGAAGAAGCAGTTTGTATTTTGTTTGTTTTAGTTGTTGGTTGTTTGTTTTTTTGTCTGTTCCCCTCCCTTTTCTTTCCCCCTCCACACACTTCCTTTCCCTCTTCCCCATCCTGTCGGGTCTTCCATGGGTAAAATAATTAAAATAAAGTATTAAAAGTTATTACAGGAGGAGTTTACAACAATATATAATACACAGTTAGGTACTGTATAAGCTCCTCTTGGCAAAGTAAATCTGTTTGGGCACATTAAGGGTGACAGATCCCTGTTCTGCTTGCCTAGCTGCCAGACAGGACAAGGGGGAAAATAAATAAATAATCAGTATATTGATTATAGAGTAAACAGGGGTAAAAAGTTATGTTTTACTTTCCAAGAGTCATATAAATGTAGGTAATATAGTTTTACTTCATGCAAATCTTGTCCATATGCTTTTGGACATGTCCTCTTTCATATCATTTAACTGTTTTTATCATATTATATTGCATGTTTGTAATGGACAAATGATAATATATTTGAGTGTGTAACTTTTTACCCTCCTGCCGGGAAACGTTGTTACATACCGTATACAAGGTAAGTTGTTACAGTTGGTGGTAACTTAATAAATGCACAGGATTCCTCTAGTTTTATTACCTCCACCAATTAGGTCATGTTTTTTGATCAATTTGTTTGTCTGGCTGTTTGTTTGTGTGCAGGATTACGCTAAAACTACTGGATGGATTTTGATGAAATTTTCACCAGATGTGGCCCTACGGCTATGGATGAACCCATTAGATTTTGGAGGTGATTTGCCTCAGGATGCAGATTCTGGATCATTTTTTCACTTTATTTAATTGTTTCACTCAGGCCTTCTCACACAGTGTTAAATAGAATAGAATAGAATAGGCTTTATTGTCATTGTACAGTTGTACAGTACAACAAAATTGTGGTGAATAAGTGCATCTCTAAATAAGTGAGTAAGTGAAAAAGTGATTGAGAATCTACATTCTGGTTGGGATCACCTCCAAAATCTAATGCATTCATCTGATGGGTTCATCAAAATCCATCCAGTAGGTTTGTATAATCCTGCCCACAAACAGAGAGACAGACAGACAGACAGACAGACCCCTTGGCAGAGGTCTGCTCTATCTGAGTGCCCTCTAGTTCAAACTGTAAACCAAACGCTTAGACTTTGGTACCGTGCTTTATATCTGCAATAAAATATGAATGCAGTGTATCAGTCCACACAGATAAAGATGTTACACTGTTAATCAAATATGGCTGAAATCATAATATTTGCAGAAAACAGGGAAAGTGTCATGAGCCAAATGCTGGAGAATTCCACCAGACTCAGTCTCACGGCTTTTTCTGTTTATTTACTCATCTGTTGCAATTTATGCCCTTTTGGGTTTGTGTATTTATGTCTGTTTGTCATTTTTCGTTTTTTGTTAGTGTTATTTTTTTTTATTTTCTGTTGTGGAGGAATAAGATCAGGCGAGATGCGATGAGCTGGAAGGTTGCAGAGTTTTATTTCCTCCATCAAAATGAGACACACATCTAGCTCTGAGCTACTGTGTTCTACTGTGCTATTGAGACATGTCACACAAGCTCTTTTATGCAGTGATACAGGAAGAGCGAATGCATGGCACTTTTAGCATAACAGTCAATACACATGATTAGCATGACATTGGTTGGCTCGAGGACACATGCATACAGTCCCATCTGACTGCCTCCTGTGGCTCTTTGTCCGTCTGTGAATTGTCCTCTGTATGCAAATTGTCTTCCGTTTCCTCCAGCCCTGCTGAGCGTGAATTAGAGTCAATCTGCAGTGTGCTGGGTCACCACACTGTACTCATTTATAATCATACTTTGGCATGGTATTTTATTCCTTTATATCTCCAATATTATCCTTTTTCTGTTGACAGCTGTCAGGGGTGTGAAGCTTTGTGTGGGTGTGCCCTGTCAGCTGTCAGTTTCTGGTTTCCTTCCTCTCACTGGCCAGCTGATCCTGATTATGTATCATGGCCTTCTCCTGCCCGTTCAGGTCCCCACACCTGTCAGTTATTATGTGATGTGTTTTGAGCCCTATTTAAGGGCTCTATTTCCATTTCTGTTTTGTTTCCACTTTGGCTATTCTACCCTCATCTCCACCAGAGCCCTGCTTCGCTCTGGTGAGCAATTCTGTAAGTTATCTTCCTCATTTGCATTTTTGTTTTTGAGCACTTTGTTGTTTGTCCTTTGATTTAATAAACTGCACTAACCAACAGTACAGCGTGTGGGTCTCGCATTCCTGCCCCTGAAGGGCAATTCATGACAGAAAGGTGCACAAACTCATGGTGGAATTTTGAAGCCATACCATATTGAAATAGGATATATACATCTAACAAATTCAAATTTTCTTTTTTCTACTGGCTATTCCCACGTTCTGGTGGGGTCGCTGTGGCAGACACCAATATATCTGCCATATCCATATAGGTTATAGGTTGGAGCTGAGTTTTATGCCGGATGCCCTTCTGATGCAATCCTGCCCATTTTATCTGGGCTTGGGACTGGCACAGGAAGTACACTGGCTTATGCACCCCATGTAGTTGGGTAACCAACATTTCCCTCCTCCGTTCCATTTTTGCTGAGCACCAAGCTGGATGGCAGGAAGTTCCATTTTTATATGGTCTTTGGCATGACCCGGCCGGGACTTGAATCCCGACCTCCCAGTTGTGGGGCGGATGCTCTACCTCTAGGCCATCCAAATGCATGGCTTGTGTACAGCAGGAAGGTGTAGAGTGGATTGTGCATGCACTGAGACTAAAATGAGAAAGGCCACACATGCACAATGTGGACAGGAGGGGGTGTAACAACTTACCCCATGTAACATTTTGCCCCAGCTTCCTCTACATTTTGGTTTTGTCTAGGTCTTGGTGCACACTTGCCTTGATATGGTCTTTACTACAACACCACCTTTCAGTAATAAATATTGATTGTACTGAATAGAGTTAGCAATACATTTTTTCCACATTTCCCAAAATTATGCATGTCTGAAATTTACAAATATTGGTTGGATTTCACAAACAATGTAATGTATTTTACTCTTTATTCTACCACTTAAATTGACATTTGGTGCCCATGGAATGAGTCAGAACAGCTTTTAAAAGGTTCAAAACTCATCTAATTTTGTGCTGCTTGTCATGGCACAGGATGTTACTCTTTCTTACTATCCATTTATTTTCTTCCATCCTTTATGTGTCTCCTGTAAGCTCAGTAGTGTCTTTCTTGCATCTGCCTGCTAGGATCAAGTGGGCATGAAAACATAGTCGGTTAACATTAATATCTGAGCCATTTTACCCATAACACAGGACAATGCTGAGTGTACCTGTGACAAAAATAAAGAATTATCAAAGATGGAGGACTCAAAAACAAAGGCAGTGCATTTGGTTTTCAAAGAGATGCAGATATCAGCACTTTTAAATCAGTTGGCCGGTCCTGGACCTTCCTCTCTCTCGTCTTTCATCTCAAGAGCTGGCCCCTGGGAAAAGAAATGATGGAAAGCTGCTCAATATTTAAATGCATCTAGACCTGACAAGTTCAAGCTTTTATTAGGATTTGATATGAATATTAAAAATCCTGCTTCACAAGCACTGAAAACTGGTCTGATGAAGATGTAATGGTTGATTGCCTCTTTTTTTTGTAATTTCTGAGTCACCTGATAAAGAATGAAGAGACCTCTTCATCCATCTTTGCCTCTCCAGACAATTCTCTTTAAAATTATAAGTTCATATAACCAACCTCCGGTTGTCTTTATGATTGATCCATGTTCCCCACTCATTTCAAAATGATACAAAGTTTTAACTTTTAGGCAAAGGATTTTGTGGAGAGAACCCAAAGTCAGTCTTCTTTATCCAGAGGTCTGCTTTAGGTTTTGTAGGTCATCAGTTGGTTGCTCGTATTGTCTGGCTAACCGTTTATTCCTTGGTGATTTTGACTGTATACTGGATGTGAATATACAGTGTGAATGTACAATTTAAAAAGAACTATAAGGGCTTTGGCCACAGCTATTTTGCTGTAGTTTGTTGAATTTTAGTGTAGTGCCAATAGGAATTTTATTTATTTTAAATCGCCACCTTATCGTGGTGGAGGGGTTTGTGTGCTGTAAAGATCCCAGAAACTATGTTGTCAGCACAACTTGCCCTGGTAGGGTCTCAAGGTATGTTCAGACCAAATGCGAGCAGGCGAATTTTTCATGCGGCGCACAGTCTCATTTTCAAACTAATTTACTCTCCAGTGTTGATACTTTTACTCCACTGATGGCAGAATCTCAAGGCTAATGCCATTTCTCGGGTGTGAATGCGTGAATGCGCAAGATTTGCATGTACTCGCCTCTTTCCATTGACTTTGTATGTATTTGTGCTGCCCGTTCACGTTTGGTTTGAAGGCACCTTTACAAGACAAACTGGTCCTTGGTGAAGGGCCAGAGCAAGAGCGGTCCAGTGGATCTCTATGACAAAAGTTACACCAAGGACCCAGTGTACTCAAAGGAGCCACATGGGTCCGCCCTCCAGTGGGCTCACCACCTGCAGGAAGGATCATGGTGCTATGTGAACTGGGTGGCAATCGTCTCCACTACCCAAACTCCCAGAAAAGCAGTAGAAGATGGATGGATAGATGTAAGTACCACTATGGAAGAATTGCTCTTAGGGTCCCCCAATAGTTACTGTATGAAGCATAATTTTCTGCCATCATGAATAATTGTCCTTGTGTGAATCAAGTGTCTTTGTTTAAACACTAAAAGAAAGTAAACCAGCAAAATCAGAAGACTGTGCATCATTTGGAAACAATTATTCATAAAGGGTATTCAGTTATAGCTTATCCCATGACTTACTAGGTCAATAGCAACAAAGCCAGGTCTTTATCAGCTTTGCATTCTTTTATTTGTTTTAGCTCTCATCAACAAAATGGTTTTGGAAAGATTATTTTAATTTGAAAATCTTACATAGTGTTGCTTTACAACGCAGTGGCTAACCACTGGAATATTACTTTACTGTGTCGGATCACCACCTTATGTTGGAGGGATTTGTGTGCCCTAATGATCCCAGGAGCTATGTTGCTGGGGGCAACTTGCCCCTGGTAGTTTCCCAGGGCAATCTGGTCCTGGTTGAAAGACCAAACTAAGAACAGTCCAACGGATCCCCTTAAAAAGTTACAACAAGGATTCTGTATACCCTACTTGCTATGAAGTTATTGGGGTTTTACCCTGGAGCCTGGCCGGGAGAAGTCGCTCGATGGCAAGTGCTCAGTAACCACGTTTGTACCCACAGGGTCTGGCAGGGCTCAGCCCAAATGAGCCACACGGGTCCGCCCTCCAGTGGACTCACCTTCAGGAAGGATCATAGGGATCATGGTGCTTTGTGAATTGGGCAGCAGTCTGGCTTCTTCACTTAGACTGATGGCCCTGTGACATGGACCCCCAGGATGGATAAGCAGTAGATGGATGGATGGATGTCTATTTTGTTGATAAACTGCAATTATTGAGTTTAATTCCAAGTCTCCTTTTAATGGCAAAGGAGAAAACAATGATGGAAATAAATGTCATCATTCCTTGGGACTTCCAGGTTACGTAGAAGCAGCAATGCCATATCTGTTGATGATGCTGCTGGGAAAGCAAGCCAAAGGTTTAAAAATGATTTATAAATCACATTCTGTTTCTCTTGAAAGAACCTCGTTGAATTCACAGGGATGGTTCGGCCTAAAATCTGCAACCTGCAGAACTACAGTATCATCATCTAAATTATTTTGCAGTGAGTTCCCCAGTTTTGAAGATATTGGCTATGGTATTCCTTTGCTTTTGCTTAATGTAGTTGGATTCAAAATATCAATATTTATGTGTGTGTTTGTGTGTGTGTTTAAAATAATAATACAAGCAAGCATATACAGTGAGCTGTGAAAAACTGTTTGCCCCCTTCCTCATTTCTTATATTTTTTGCATATTTGTCACACTTAAATGTTTCAGATCATCAAACAAATATTAATATTAGACAAAGATAACCCAACTAAATATAAAGTGCAGTTTTTAAGTGATGATTTCATTTATTAAGGGAAGCAAGCTCTGCACATGTTATGAGGACATGGGACAGTGCGGACAGACACTAACATTGACAGTGTGATGGTGCTCTCCTCAGATGAGGCAGATGGCAGAAAAAAAAAACAGCCCACACTAAAATAATCTAGATGGATAATAAGCAAAACAGACCAGAGGAAAAATATGTAAATTGGATTTTGGGGTGAACTGACTCTGTAATGCTGTGTGTCAGTTTAGAAGCAAGCATAACAGTGAGCAGCTCTGAACTTGATAATGCTCTATTATCTTAATGTCTTGCTTGAAAATAATTAAATAACCAGAGACTGAGATCAGCTTGGTTAAATACAGTATATTGTCTGTTTTTTTAACAGTTTGTTGTCTGGGATTTTTATTTAACCCATTATGTTATGTATCTGTTAAATGATGTATCTGTATTAGCTTTGCCTAGATTACCATTTAGTTAGTTCTCATCCCTTTCATCCCCTTTAACCAAACACTTTTTCATTCCTCACTCCTGTCAGGCTTTTTTGCATAACTGGAAGATTGTTTACTTGTGGCATTCTACAAAGAGCTGCAGCACTAATCTAAAAGCCACATTTGCAAAAGTGTGTTTTGTCATTTCAGTGGCACCCATTTGCCTTCCAAGTGCTGCAAACATGATTCATTTTGTGGTATTTTGCAAACAAAACATGTAAAACAACAAGTTGCTTTTTGCTGGAGTGCTCAAATTCAATAAGGAACCATGATGCAACTATGACTATGATGTGCACGGTACAGTCCTCTGGTATCTCTGCATGTTAAATTTCCTTTCCCCATTCTTTTATGCTGAGCACCAAGCTAGAAGAAGGCTTCCACAAAGCCACCACTCCACTTTTGAGTAATTAGTACAACTAGTGCATGTCTGTAGAAAGCAAGTATTCTTGCCTGAAAACAGGTAGCCCAGTTAGGCTTTACTGGCACAAATGTAGGCTGTGTTTTAAAGTGGAATGGTAAGAGGTGTAGCCTATACGTAGGCAATCACACATGTTAGACTTTGACAAATATAAACTAGAAAAACACTTGGAGAGCGCAGACCTCCGCCAAGCGCCACAGTTCCCCCCCATACAGTGTTTGTGTGTAGGTTTTCAGATTCCTTGACCATGAAAACATATGACTAGCAATTGGATTCACAATGATAGGATTAGTGGTTCAGTAGTAAAAGCATTACCTCCTTGGTGGAGGTAATAAACTGAAGTGTTGCTGTTGTGTCCATCTCCTCCATCTGCAAAGTGCCAGGCTGCGACCTGTCAAGGCATACCTCATGCCTCCCTTATTGGGGGGGGCTTTCACACCTGTACTGACCTCATGCCTCCCTTATTGGGGGGGGGGGGGGCTTTCACACCTGTACTGAGTACTTAAAAACTGTATTTATCGGCAGATGAAAGAAAACTGAAGCAAAAACAAGCAAACAAATAAACAAAAACTAAGCAAACAGCAACTGCAACATGAACTATTTCAAACATATTTATTCAAATGTACACTTATATGGACACAATGTTGAGCCATAACTTTTTGGTAATGTGAAAATAATAAGCCAAGTAGCACAAAAAAATTGAGTGCTCTTGCTGTGACGAAACAATGTTGGCACCAAATCACTGAAGTGATCTGCCACCAATGGGGGTAGATTGTGCTCTGCCACAAAATGACAAAACATCACTTCTGCTAGTGATGCATTGGATTTGGAAGGCGTCGGTTCTCTCACTGTCTGAAAATGTTCATCCATCGATCGAATTTGGCTACACAGTTTTTGTGGCGCTGTGTAGCAAAGTGTGACTTCAGGTGGAAAATCCCTGATGCAGTTTAGCATTAGAGTCACACATATCAGGCGCAGCATTACTGGCGCCGGGATTCCTCTCTGTTCCGGAGCCTCAGGACAAAAGAAGGTGCAATAATGGTTGCCGTGGGTTTTATTGGGTTTGCACTCCGCAGAAAAAAGAGGATTTGGAAGCCTCCCCCGGCAGAGAGCTGTTTTTTGCGCAGCCCCTATGGCTGGCCGGGGAATTTCTGCCAAATAATCCGGCGCCGGACAGCTGCCCGTGTCAGCTTTTGCAGCGTAGCGCAAACACAGGCACTCTGGCGAGCCCTGCCTACCACAGTTTTCTGCGTGCTTTTGTGCCTAAAACTTTGAAGAAGGCAGAGTTTGTGTTCATCAGACACGACGACCAGCGCCCTCTGTTGCCCCTGAAAATTGGTCGTATCTCACAATGTTAAAGAATCATTTAAAAAATTCCTGTATCCAGACGGTGATCCGGATCATCCCCAAAATTTAATCAGTTCTTCCTTGTACCATTTCCAACAAGGCCTGAAAGTTTCATCGAAATCCGTCCAAAACTTTTTGAGTTATCTTGCTAACCAACAGACAAACAGACAAACAGACAGACAAACGCTGGCAAAAACATAACCTCCTTCTGGCCTTCAGCCTGGCGGAGGTAAAGAGACTGAACACGAAGATTTATTGACTGTGTGAATATTGATTACAGAATTATTGAAAATGAATGGGACATCCAATATTAGCGACTATTTAAGAACCCTTGTTTATTTGTTTGTCAGTCTTATTTGTCTGATCTTTTATGACTTATATTTGTAAGTGTTGTATATTGTAGTTTGGGGAATGGGAGTTGTTCAGTCACCATTATAACTGTTTTAGTTTATATGTGTAGTTTATAGTCTATCGTCAATAAACTAATGCAGAACTATAACAGGACACGTTTACAAATATTTGACACCCATTGTAATGCCTCCTTTTATATTTTAGCAATATTATAAGTACAAAACACCCAACATTATTATACACAGCAGAATGACCCGTTTGGCTGCAACTGTTGCATCAGTGTTGCCCATTTGTCAGTAAATAAAAAATGATTTATTTCATTATTTGGGTGTTTGTTTGTTTTTTGTGATGGTCGTCATTTAGTCAAAGCATGCATGTGTCCACATATGATATGCAAACGATTGTTTATTCCGCTCCACAGTCATGGTGGTATTTTTATTAACTTTTGATTTTTAGATAGCCGTGCACCAGGAGGGGCGCCATGTTGAATCCTTAGTGCCGCAAAGGACAGCGGTGGCACATGGATGAAGCAGCAGCCGAGACTCCTGTTAGCCAGGCAGGCTGGGCTTGGCTCCCTGCGAAGGACTGTGGTAAGGCGATCCGGCTGCTGCCCCCCCGCCCCAAGCGCACCCGTGCACCTCGTGTTCTCCACATACTGCCAAATTATCCTTTAGATCTATGCAATCACAGCAACATTATAGTACACTTTTTTAAGCATTAAATCTTCAGTATTCTCTTTTTCTGGTAAAATTTGTCGCTTTTCACTTCCTTGTTTTGTTCACAGAGCACTGTGGTGACTGGTCGTGGTGCCGTGTATTATCTAATCAGTACGGAGTCAATCCGAAACCCCGCCCACACTCCTAGAAGCCAGAGCATGAGGAAGCAGAGCGGTGGCTAAACTTTTATTGATAAAAATTACATATTTTGACTGAGCAACTCCATACTCGAGGATGCACACCCTCGTAACCTCAGCAAAGCACTTATAAAACCTGAGGTCAGTCTGACAAACGGTTTGAGAGATATCTGAAAAACACACAGACACACACACACAGATATGCTGCATTTATAGATAGATTTAAAATCATGCAAAATACACAGACAGGGAAGGACATACAGGCCATACAAACTAAATTCAACATATTTCTCAAAGTTTGTATAAAAGGGAGTGTCTGTAACCTTACTCCAAGCATACTAAAGGTTTAGTGCATTTTTTTTATTATTCATTTATTTATCAGGGGCAATGCAATGCAGGGGCAACAGACTCTCATGATAAATTCTATATCAAGGATTCAGTGTACCCTGCCCTGTATGGGGTTACCGGGGCCCTACCTTGGAGCCAGGCCTGGGGGAGGGGCTCAAAGGCTAGCGTCTGGTGGCCGGGTTTCTACCCATGGGACCCGGCCGGGCTCAGCCCGAAGGAGGTACATGGGTCTGCCCTCCAGTGGGCTCACCACCTGCAGGAGGGATCATGGGGGTCCGGTGCTATGTGGATTAGGTGGCGGTCAAAGGCGGAGACCTTGGCGGACTGATCCCAAGCTTTCTAAACTGGCTTTTTGGTACGTAGAATGTCACCTCTCTGGTGGGGAAGGAGCCTGAGCTGGTGTACGAGGTTGAGAGATACCGGCTAGATATAGTCGGCCTCACCTCAACACACAGCTCCGGTTCCGGAACCAGTCTCCTGGAGAGAGGCTGGAGCGTGGCCTTTTTTGGAGTTGCCCCGGGCGAGAGGCGATGAGCAGGGGTGGGTATTCTTGTATCCCCCCACCTTGCTGCCTCTATATTGGAGTTTTCCCCTGTGGACAAAAGGGTTGCTTCCCTGCGCCTTCAGGTTGGGAAACGGGTCCTAACCATCATTTGTGCCTATGCACCAAATGATGTTTCAGAGTGCCCACCCTTTTTGGAGTCTGTGACTGGGGTGCTGGAGGGTGCTCCTCTGGGAGACTCCATTGTCCTACTGAGGGATTTCAATGAGCACATAGGCAACGACAGTGAAACCTGGAGGGGGCTGATTGGGAGGAACGGCCTGCCCAATCTGAACTCGAGTGGTGTTCAGTTATTGGACTTCTGTGCTAACCACAGTTTGTCCATAACAAACACCATGTTCAAGCATAAGGGTGTCCATATGTGCACCTGGCACCAGGACACCCTAGGTCGCAGGTCGATGATCGATTTTGTTATTGTGTCATCAGACCTGCAACTGTATGTCTTGGACACCCGAGTAAAGAGAGGTGCAGAGCTGTCAACTGATCACCACCTGGTGGTGAGTTGGATCCGATGGCAGGGGAGGAAGCCATTCAGACCTGGTAGACCCAAACGTATAGTGAGGGTGTGCTGGGAATGTCTGGCTGAGGCCCCTGTCCGGGAAGTCTTCAACTCCCACCTCCGGAAGAACTTCAACCACATTCTGAGGGAGTCTGGAGACATGGAGTCTGAATGAGCCATGTTCTCCACCTCTGTTGTTGAAGTGGCGGTCCAGAGCTGTGGCCGCAAGGTGGTCGGTGCATCTCGTGGTGGCAACCCCCGAACCAAGTGGTGGACAGCAGTGGTGAGGGGGCCATTAAGCTGAAGAAGGAGTCCTATCAAGCTTGGTTGGCTTGTGGGACTCCCGAAGCAACTGAGGTGTACCGGCAGGCCAAGTGGAGTGCAGCTCGGGTGGTTGCTGAAGCAAAAACCCGGGTACGGGAAGAGTTCGGTGAGAATCAGCACCTCCAAGTCCGAGTCCATGGTCCTCAGCCGGAAAAAGGTGGATTGTCCTCTCTGGGTTGGGGACAGGCTCCTGCCCCAAGTGGAGGAGTTTAAGTATCTTGGGATCTTGTTCACGAGTGAGGGGAAAATGGAGCGAGAGATTGACAGACGGATTGGAGCAGCATCTGCAGTGATGCGGACGTTGTACCGGTCTGTTGTGAAGAGGGAGCTTAGTTCTAAGGCAAAGCTGTCGATTTACCAGTCAATCTACGTTCCTATTCTCACCTATGGTCACGAGCTTTGGGTAATGAAAGAACAAGATCGCGGATACAAGCGGCTGAAATGAGCTTTCTCCGTAGGATTGCTGGACTCATCCTCAGAGATAGGATGAGGAGCTCAGTCATTCGGGAGAGGCTCAGAGTAGAACCGCTGCTCCTCCACATTGAAAGGACTCAGCTGAGGTGGTATGGGCATCTGATTAGGATGCCTCCTAGACGCCTCCCACTTGAGGTGTTTGGGGCACGTCCCACTGGGAGGAGACCCCAGGGCAGACCCAGGACTCGGTGGAGAGACTATGTCTCCCAGCTGGTCTGGGAACGCCTTGGTATCCTCTCTGAAGAGCTGGAGCAGGTGGCTGGGGAGAGGGAAGTCTGGGCTTCTCTGCTTGAAATGCTGCCTCCGTGACCCGGACCTCCGGAAAAGCGGTAGAAGATGGATGGATGGATGGATGGATGGATGGATGGCAATGCAGTGAAACATAGTGGACATATAGAACATCTGATGTTCTGCACAAAGAGTATATTGTGGGGAACCCACTCAATAGTTTTCCCTCAGACTGAAAGGCAGGGGAATTGTCATGAGGGTTGATATGTTAATGCAGCACTTCAGGTAGCAGAGGAGTGTTAGTGTTGTGATATAAAGGAGTGCCTGCAACCTGAGTGCTTATTGCTTTTGATTCTGGTGGATGTGAAGGAGTGAAGAATAAAGTTCCCTCTGCTCTGAACACTCGGCCTGGTTATTCCTCCCTCCACACTGGTGACCCTTGACGCACAATGGAACACAAGCCAAACACCCCAGAGATGACCCGGATGGGAAGTGCCAGCAACGCCTGCGCCATTTCAGTCAAACTCCCAGACTTTTGGCTACACGACCCGAAGTCTTGGTTCCTCCACACCGAGGCCCAGTTCGTGCTCCGGGGAATAACGGCAGATGACACCAGATACTACTACGTGGTTGCAGCACTGGATGCCCGCACAACTCAGCAGGTGGCGAGCCTGCTCCAACAGCCCCCAGCCCGCAGCAAATACGGTGCTCTCAAAACCGCGCTGACTTGGCGCTACACACTCTTGGACTGTGTGGGAGAGGCTCCTGACACGTTTCGACTTGGGAGACGGGTCAGCGGTCGAATTGATGGAGAAGATGTTGGTGTTGATGGGCACAGATGATGGGCATTTCCTTTTTGCCCACCTTTTCCTACGGAACCTCCCAACAGCAGCCAGGGCGGTCCTTTCCAATTCGCCACTGCTGGCCGCGCGCAACTACCGGGCACTAGCCCAAGAGGCAGATCGGATCATCCTCACCACCAGAGCCCTCACAGTGAACACAGCGGCGGCGGAACCCAGTGAGACGACCAGCAGAGCTGAGGAGCCAGTGACGGTGGCTGCAGCAGAGGCCAAGAAGCACCGGAGAGACACGCTGTGTTTCTACCACCACAGTTTTGGAGAGGACGCACACCGATGCGTGCCACCATGCCAATTCAAGCGCTCGGGAAACGCCAGGGATGGCAGTCGGTAGCAGCTGCAACCGCCGGTGAAGCAAGCAAGCTGCTCTATGTGATGGACTCACGCTTGGGGAGACTGTTCCTCGTGGACTCCGGCTCCCAAAAGAGCCTCATCCTGCCGTCCTACACCAATAGACATTAAGACTTTTGGTGAGAGGACACTGACTGTATCCTTACATGGCCGTACATACAAATGGACATTCATCATAGCGGTATGCAGCTTCCCTATTTTAGGTGCTGATTTTTTGTGTGCTCACGGACTACTAGTCAATGTTGCTAACAGACGCCTGATTAACGCAATGTCTTTTGATTCTCTCCTCTGTACAGCTAGAGGAGCCGGGCCCACAACACTAGCCAACGTCACAGCTCCAGGGGGTAAGTTCCACACACTACTCACCCAGTTCCCAGCATTCACGGTCCCAACGTTTTTTGGCGGCCGTCACTAAACACGGGGTGGAGCACTTCATTACCACCGTTTTCGCACGACCTCGGCACCTGGATGCAGCTAAACTGGCCATAGTGCGCGAGGAGTTCGCCAACCTGGAAAAGCTGGGCATCATCAGACGTTCAAACAGCCCATGGGCATCCCTGCTACATATGGTTCCTAAAGCCGAGGGATCGTGGCGACCGTGCGGAAATTTCCGCAGATTGAACAATGCCACAGCACACGACCGCTACCAGATCCCCCACATTCAGGATTTTTTCCGTTCACCTCACCGGGGCACGCATTTTTTCCAAGATAGACCTGGTCTGCGGTTACCACCAGGTCCCGGTGCGTGCTGAGGACATACCTAAAATGGCAGTAATAACCCCGTTTGGTCTTTTTGAGTTTTTACGCCTTTCAGATTAAAAGGCGCCGAGCAGACATTCCAACGTATGATGGATGGGGTGTTGTGTGATCTGCCGTTTGTGTTCGTCTACCTGGACGACATCCTGGCGGCCAGCACATCCGAGGACGAACACGTAGCCCACCTCAGGACAGTTTTCCAGAGGTTGGAGGAGCACGGATTAATAATCAACCTGGCGAAGTGCCAGTTCGGGGTGATGGGAATCGATTTTTTGGGCCACTGCATCTCACCGGAGGGTGCGATACCCTTACCGGACAAAGTGCATGCGGTGGCAGATTTTCCCCGACCTCACATGGTCAGGGCGCTGCAGGAGTTTTGGGGGATAGTTAACTTTTATAACCATTTACTCCCCCATGCAGCCCAGCTCATGCAGCCGTTGTACGCCGTGCTTAAGAAACGGAAACCGGCGGACAGAGTCGACTGGATACCTGAGTGAGAGTAGGCGTTTTCCGAGGTTAAAACAGCCCTGGCGAACGCCGCACTGCTGGCGCACCCAGACCCGGCGGCTTGGATAGCGCTCACTACCGATGCTTCGGATGTGGCCATAGGGGCCGTCATGGAGCAGCACATCGATGGTTCTTGGCAGCCGCTCGCCTTTTTTAGCAGGTCTTTGCGCGACAGTGAGCGTAAATACAGCGCATTCGACAGAGAGTTACTGGCTCTCCACCTGGCCATTCGCCACTTCCAGTTCTGGCTGGAAGGGCGCACCTTCACTGCGTTCGTGGACCACAAGCCGCTAACGTACACAATGGCCAAGGTTTCGGAGCCATGGTCGGCCCGGCAGCAGAGACAGCTGGCCGCAATCTCGGAGTTTACGACCGACATTCGCCATGTGGCCAGTAAACTCAATGTGGTAGCGGACTGCCTCTCACGCGCAATAGTCACCCCAGTCTACGTGGGGATAGATTACTCGGCCATGGCCGCTGTGCAGATCGGCGATTCGGATGTTTGCGCACTCCGATCTGGACCAACAGGGTTAAGGCTGGAGAGAAGAGTGCTGCAAGACGGGGGACCCCCCCAGTCTGTGATGTCTCCACAGGCTGCCCATGCCCGGTGGTCCCATGGGCTTGGCACCACCACGTTTTTGAGTTGGTTCACTCCCTGACGCACCCAGGAGTGCGCGCGTCAGTCAAAATGGTGGGGGCAAAGTTCGTCTGGCTGAGCCTGCGCAAACAGGTGAAAGAGTGGGCTGCAGCCTGTGTAGTGTGCCAGTGAGCTAAGGTGCACAGGCACACAAAGGCCCCCTTGGAGCCGTTCCATATCCCAGCTAAGAGGTTTGACCACATTCACGTGGACCTCGTGGGCCCCCTCCCGCCATCGCAGGGGTTCATCGCAGTGGCCCGAAGCAGTCCCGCTAGCTTCCATCACATCCGCAGATGTGGCACGCGCTTTTTTGACAACATGGGTGGCACGTTTCGGCACCCCTTCGGACATCACGTCCGATCGGGGCCCGCAGTTTGTTTCCGACCTCTGGTCCACGATGGCCTGGAGCCTGTGTGTCACAATTCATCGCACGACTGCGTACAACCCACAGGCCAATGGGTTATGCGAGCGTTTCCATAGGTCACTTAAAGCAGCGCACAGGGCTTCGCTTACGGATGGAAATTGGGTGGACCGGTTGCCGTGGGTTCTATTAGGGTTGCGTTCCGCACCGAAGGAGGATTTGGCAGCCTCCCCAGCAGAGCTGGTTTTTTCCCAGCCACTGCGGTTCCCCGGGGAATTTTTGCCAGATAACCCCACGCCTCCCTGGGAAGGTCTATGCCAAGGTACTGGAGAGGAGAGTCCGGCTGTTGGTCGAACCTCGGATTCAGGAGGAGCAATGTGGTTTTCGTCCTGGTCGTGGCACATCGGACCAGCTCTTTACCCTCTCGAGAATTCTCGAGGGTTCGTGGGAGTTTGCCCAAACAGTTTACATGTGTTTTGTGGACTTGGAGAAGGCATTTGACTGCGTCCCTCGTGGCTTTTTGTGGGGGGTGCTTTAGGAGTATGGGATATTGGGCTTGTTGTTATGAGCTATTCAGTCTCTGTACGACCGTTGTGAGAGTTTGGTTCGTTTTGCCAACACTCGGTCGGACTCATTCCCAGTGAAAGTTGGACTCCGCCAGGGCTGCCCTTTGTCACTGATCCTGTTCATAATTTTTATGGACAGGATTTCTAGGAGCAGCCAGGGAATGGAGGGTGTCATGCTTGGTGACCACAGGATCTCATCTCTGTTCTTTGCAGATGATGTTGTCCTGTTGGCTTCATCCAGCAATGACCTACAGCTCTTGCTGGGACAGTTTGCTGCTGAGTTTGAAGCGGCTGGGATGAGAATCAGCACCTCCAAGTCCGAGTCCATGGTCCTCAGCCGGAAAAAGATGGATTGTCCTCTCTGGGTTGGGGACAGGCTCCTGCCCCAAGTGGAGGAATTTAAGTATCTTGGGGTCTTATTCACAAGTGAGGGGAAAATGGAGCGAGAGATTGACAGACGGATCGGAGCAGCATCTGCAGTGATGCGGACATTGTACCGGTCTGTTGTGGTGAAGAGGGAGCTTAGTTCTAAGGCAAAGCTGTCAATTTATCAGTCAATCTACGTTCCTACTCTCACCTATGGTCAAGAGCTTTGGGTAATGACCGAAAGAACGAGATCGTGGATACAAGCGGCTGAAATGAGCTTTCTCTGTAGGATTGCTAGACTCACCCCCAGAGATAGGGTGAGGAGCTCAGTCATCCGGGAGAGGCTCAGAGTAGAACAACTGCTCCTCCACATTGAAAGAAGTCAGTTGAGGTGGTATGGGCATCTGATCAGGATGCCTCCTGGACGCCTCCCACTTGAGGTGTTTCGGGCATGTCTCACTGGGAGGAGACCCCAGGGCAGACCCAGGACTCGGTGGAGAGACTATGTCTCCCAGCTGGTCTGGGAACGCATTGGTATCCTCTCTGAAGAGCTGGAGCAGGTGGCTGGGGAGAGGGAAGTCTGGGCTTCTCTGCTTGAACTGATGCCTCCGTGACCCGGACCTCCGGAAAAGCGGTAGAAGATGGATGGATGGATGGATGGAACTCCACGCTGAACACCGACCCGTCCCCACATTCACGGCATAGTGCAGAGGCAGGGACGCTGCCCGGCCCGGCCCACCACTGTTTTCCCCGCGCTTTTGTGCCAAGGACCTTGAAGGATGCGTTGTTCGTAATTGTCAGGCACGATGCCCACCGGACCCCATACGCTACCCTACGCTACCCAGTTCAGAGAGCTGGAACCCGGGGACAAACATTTTGTGTTCGACTTGGGGGGTCCCCGGGAGACAATCTGTATAAACATGCTTAAGCCCGCTTTTGTTTTAGCAGATGAACAGGTGGTGTTGGCCTGAGCTCCTCGGCGCGGAAGACCCCCACTGAGAACTCCCCAGGTAAATGACTCATTAGATCAGTCACATGAGCATGCTGAAGGTGCCCCCCCCATTGTCCCCCCAAAGACGGACACACCCCCAGGAACCCCCCACCGGCACAACAGTGCCTCGGAGCTGAAGAACCCCCGTTACAGCAGCTATGGATGGAGGCTGAAGCCCAAAGGACATGAGGGTTAAGGCTCAGTATGAGAGTCTGGAGGAGGGGGCGGTGTGGGGAACCCACTCAGTAGTTTTCCCTCAGACTGAAAGGCAGGGCAGATCAAAGGTGCTGGGGGACAAGGGGAATTGTCATGGGGGTTGATATGTTGATGCAGCACCTCAAGTAGCAGAGGAGTGTTAGTGTTGTGATATGAAAGAGTGCCTGCAACCTGAGTGCTTATTGCTTTTGATTCTGGTGGATGTGAAGGAGTGAAGAATAAAGTTCCCTCTGCTCTGAACGCTCGGCCTGGTTATTCCTCCCTCCACAATATAGCATTTAGCTAATTTGCAACTCCTGTCTCTGGTTGGGCTTTTCAAGAATGAGATGCATTTTTAAGTAAATGCAGTTGTACTGAATTTTTGAGAGTGTTTCCAATCTGAAAATCATTTACTACTAAAATTAAACATCCTTAACTGGAATAAAATGAAACCAAGGTATTTTTTGACATCACATCTCTTTTTACGTCCATGCCAATTAATAATGCCCTAACCACTGTGAGAAGAAGACTAGAAGAAGATGACACATTATATTCAAGGAGTAATCTCAACCCCGACCAAATCTGTACTCTCCTGGACTTGTGTCTTAACACCACATACAGTTGCAATCAAAATCATTCAACCCCCACTGCAAATTAGGTTTATTGGCAAAATGTACAAACTAGCAGCTGTTTGCAAAAAACAAATCAAGCAAGAACAATTTAAATAGCTCAACACAGCTAATATTACATATGGTTTTCTCCAAATTCAACAAAAAATACCACTTTTAATGACTACTGCGGTCTCAAAATTATTCAACCCCTTCATGACAAGCATCTTTAGTACTTAGTAGAACACCCTTTTTCTGTTACGACCCTGCTGCAAAAATGAAGCATAGCCAGACACCAGCTTCTGCCTGCATTCCTGAGGAATCTTAGCCCATTTCTCATGGGCAAAGAACTCCAGTTCACTAATATTCTTGGGTTTGCGTGCTGCACCCACCTTTTTCAAATCCCACTAGAGATTTTCAATGGGGTTCAAGTCAGATGACTGTGATTGCCACTCTAGTATCTTCCAGGATCCATAAGCCCAAAAAGTTCCAGTTTTGTTTCATCGCTCCACAGAACAGAATCCCAAAACCTGTTTGGCTTATTTATATAAGTTTAAGCAAATTGGAGCCAAATTTTCTTGTGGTTTTGGGTCAGTAGTGGTGTACATCTTGGAGTTCAGGCATGGAGCCCTTCAGTGTTTAGTATGTGCCTTACTGTGGAAACTGAAACCTCAGTGTATGTTGCCACCAAGTCTTGCTGCAGGTCTTTTGCAGTCAGTTAAAGGTTTTTGACCACCTGCCTCCTCAGGACTGGTGGTAGCAATTACTCTTATGAAGAATTCTATTCAGGAGGTTGATTTTGAGACTGCAGTAGTCATTGAAAGTAGGATTTAGTGTTGAAATTGAATAAAATTCTTGTAATATTAGTGTTATTTAACTATTCAAACGGTTCTTCTCTTGTATCGATTGGCTAAACAGAGATCGAACTGGCAAGGATGTGCAGCAGGTTAGGTTGATTGAAGGACAGAAATGGTAATGTACTAACAAATGACCAGAGTGCATTGAGAAGATGGAAGGAGTACTCTGAGGAGCGGATGAATGAAGAAAATGAGAGAAAGAGGAGGATGGATGAAGGAAAGATGGTGAACAAGGGTTAGCAAGTTAAAAGGATTAGCAAGGCGGAAGTGAGGGCAGCTGTGAAGAGGATGAAGAATGGAAAGACTGTTGGTCCTGATGATGCTGGGATGTATCGTGGAAATATATGTAACTGAATTTTGTCACGCCGCGCCGCTCATCAGTGGCGCCACCTGCACGCACACCTGCTCATCATCAGCGGCGAGGGATATAAGCCGCCTTGCCCTGAGCTTCGGCCTGAAGCCGTTAGACTTCTCATGCATTGCTGTGAGTTCCTTCACCTTCAGCTATTCTCCCGGGTAAGAAGCTCTTACCTCCTTTTCTCTCTCGAGTCTGCTCCCCTGTGCACAGGTGGATTTCCCGGCGGCGGACATCGCCTCTCCATCGCCTATTCCTCGCTGCTGCACCGAGCTCTCCAGGTGGCTGTCTTCCGGACCTCGTCCTTTGCTGTGCCAGTCATCTGTGCCCTCCAAGTAAGCTCCTCTCTCGCTTGTAAATCTCCTGTGTTGGTGTGTGCCCGTCACCCTTCTCCTTTTGCTTTTCCCATAGGGTTGTCCGGCTGTACGGCCTCCTGCCTCTGTGCCCGAAGCAGACGCCGCCACCAACACATTTACATCCTGCTGACACACATTCATTCACTCCTGTTGCTAATAAACTGTTTGCACTTCTCTGAGCCTGTGTGTGTGCGTCTCCTGAGCCGTGCGTTATGTCAGTACGGCTTCAGCAGAGCGGCTCGGCAGATGGCGGGCTCGCACACCGGCTTACCACTCTCGAGGCTCGGGTGGATCAGATAGCCTATCAGCAACAGGTGATCCTAAACCAATTGATTAACATTAATAACCGATTGGACCGCCTGGACCCCCAGCAGCCGTTCCCCCCGGCTCATCAGGGTGGCGCGGCTCCTGCCGCTCCAGTGGCCATCCAGCAGGCTCCGGCGGCACCGACTCGGCTCATGCCCATTCCGACCCCCGCCCGCTTTAGCGGAAAGCTCGGCGGAGTGCGGGGGTTCATTATGTAGTGTGAGTCCGTGTTCCATCGCGTGCCCGGAGACTTTCCCTCGGATCATAGTCGGATTGGTTATATCGGGAATCTCCTGGAGGGGCAAGCGTTGACTTGGACCTACGCCGTAATGGCGAGGCCCAGTTACGCCACCCTCACTTATGACCAGTTCGTGAGGCGCTTCCTGGAGGTCTTTGACCACTCGCGTACCGAGACAGTCCAGGTCGACCGGCTTCTCGCTCTCCAGCAGGGAAGCCGGTTGGCTGCGGACTATGCGGTCGACTTCCGGGTAGCAGCGGAGGAATTAGGCTGGGAGGAACGCTCCCTCTGCGGTCTTTTCCTCCGCAGCCTCAATGATGATCTGAGGGATGAACTGGCTGGGCGGGACCTCCCTGAGACGCTAGCGGAGCTATCTTCCCTTGCCATCAGCTTGGACAACAGGCTGCGCGAGCGCTCCTCGGGGCGGAAGTCGTCTTCTTCTCGCCCTCGCGGAGCCTCGTCGCACCAGTTCCAAGCTCGCCCCCTGGTGACGCCGCCACCATCGCACCCCGAGGAGTCGGAGCCGATGGTGACGGGCTGGACAAAGCTCTTCCCGGCGGAGAGACAACGCCACCGTGCGTTGAATCTCTGCATGTATTGCGGAGATAGTCAACACACGGTAGAGCTTTGCCCACAGAAGCCAAACGGTGGGGTCCGCTAGTCACTGTAGGGGGCCTCGCGGACGTCAATCGGTTAAATCCCCTCACTCAATTAAAGCTGCCCATCCGTTTCTGCCACAACCCCATTGGGCATCTCACCCACGCACTGGTGGATTCGGGCGCAGAAGGCAGCTTTATTTCACAAAGCCTGGCAACCCGATTGGGCATCCGCTGCCAGGCGCTCAGAAACCCTATCTCCCTGGTCAGCCTCTCTCGTGCCTCCCTTGGGAGGGTTACGCACCAGACCATCCCGGTCCCGGTGATCATCTCTGGTAACCACCGGGAGGAGATAACCTTTCTCGTCCTGCCCAACTCTGTGTCGTCCGTCATCCTGGGGTATCCCTGGCTACACCTCCACAACCCTGTCCTGGATTGGAAGTGGTGGCTGAGCCACCGGAGTGGTGGCTCAGTTGGTAGAGCATCCGCCCCACACCCGGGAGGCAGGGGTTCAAATCCCGGCCGGGTCATGCCGAAGACCATATAAAAGTGGAACTTCCTGCCGTCCAGCTTGGTGCTCAGCAATAATGGAATGGAGGAGGGAAATTTGTGGCGGCGCCTTGCATGGCAGCGGCCCTCTGATTCTGCACTTGGGGTGTGTGTGATTAACACAGTAGATAGGTAAAACACAATCTCATTCTACTGTACACGATTGTTTGTACAGTTGAATGACAATAAGGGTGATAAAAAAAAAAAAAAGTCAGCCGGGGTGTCGGCATGGAGCACGTTCTGCATGGGCACCTGTCTTCAGTCCGCTGCCTGCTCTCCGTCCGCTTCTCTCCCTCCTACGGACGCTGCACCCCTGGACCTGTCTCTGGTGCCCCTGGAATTTCACGACCTGGGTATGGTATTCAGCAAGACCAAGGCCATGTCTCTCCCTCCTCATCGGCCCTATGACTGCGCCATCAACCTCTGCCAGGGGGCACCCTTACCTTCTGGTCGGCTCTACAGTCTGTCGGCGCCGGAGAAGGAGACGATGAACGCCTACCTAAAGGAGTCGCTGAGTGCTGGGATAATCCGCCCATCGTCATCACCCGTGGGGGCAGGGTTCTTCTTCGTCGGAAAGAAGGACTGATCCCTCCGTCCTTGCATTGACTATCGGGCCCTAAATGACATCACGGAGAAGGATCATTACACCCTGCCCCTCATGGACACCGCTTTCCACTCCCTCCAGGGGGCGACCTGGTTCACCAAGCTGGATCTACGCAGCGCATATCACCTCGTCCGGATCCGGGAGGGAGATGAGTGGAAGACAGCCTTCCGTACCCCAAACGGCCACTTCGAATACCTGGTAATGCCGTTCGGGTTGACCAACGCTCCTGCCGTCTTTCAGCGCCTCATCAACGACGTCCTCCGGAACTTCATCGGCCTCTTTGTATTCGTCTACCTGGACGACATACTCATCTTCTCCAAGTCCAGGGACGAGCACCAGGTCCATGTGAGGCGGGTCCTCCAAAGACTGCTGGAGAACCGGCTATACGTGAAGGCTGAAAAGTGCGAATTTTATGCTAAGACAACATCCTTCCTGGGATTCATCATCTCTCACGACCAGGTGCGTCCAGACCCAGAGAAGGTGAAGGCGGTGGTAGAATGGCCTACACCTGCGTCGAGGAAACAGGTGCAACAGTTCGTTGGGTTCACGAACTTCTACCGCCACTTTGTCCCAAACTTCAGTACCATCGTCGGACCGCTGACCCGCCTCACGTCCCCTAAGGTCCCGTTCCGGTGGACCGAAGAGGCCGCAGCTGCTTTCCAGGCACTGAAGGCGGAGTTCTCCTCCTCCCGGGTCCTTCGCCAGGTCAACCCCGCGCTGCAGTGCATCGTGGAGGTGGACGCTTCGGACACGGGAGTGGGGCGGTGCTATCCCAGCGGTCGCCTGACGACGGCGCCAAATGGCCCTGCGCCTTCTTCTCCCGGCGCTTGTCCCCGGCGGAGAGAAATTACGACGTGGGGGACAGAGAGCTCCTCGCCATCAAGCTCGCGCTGCAAGAGTGGCATCACTGGCTAGAGGGGGCGGACCTGCCGTTCGTGGTCCTGACGGACCACAAGAACTTGAAGTACCTTCGATCTGCCAAGCGCCTGAATGCCCGCCAGGCGCGCTGGTCCTTGTTCTTCGCCAGGTTCCAGTTTTCCATCACCTTCAGGCCTGGCTCCAAGAACAGCCTGCCCGACGCCCTCTCTAGGCAATTCGCCCCCGAGGAATCGGAGGACACGCTCCACACCATCCTGCCCAGGTCGTGCGTCGTGGGAGCCATCTCCTGGGACATTGAGAGCAAGATCCGGAAGGCGCAGGAAGTGGAACCTGACCCTGGCGGCGGACCGGAGGGAAGGCTATTCGTGCCATCTGCGGTTCGAGGAGAGGTCATCCACTGGCTACACACCTCCAAGCTCACCTGTCACCCTGGCTCCTCCCGGATGATAAACTTCCTCCAGCGGTCCTTTTGGTGGCCGGGCCTGCGGAGGGATGCTGCCCGCTACGCCCGGGCCTGTCCAATTTGTGCCACCAACAAGTCGGGAAATGCCCCTCCAGCGGGTCTGCTCCAGCCCCTGCCCGTCCCTGGCAGGCCCTGGTCGCACATCGCCCTGGATTTCGTCACCGGACTCCCAGTCTCCAACTCCTACGACACCATCCTGACCATCGTGGACCGCTTCTCCAAGGCGGTACACTTCGTCCCCCTGCGAGGTCTCGCCACTGCCCTGGAGATGGCGGACCTCCTCATCCAACACGTGGTCAGGCTGCATGGGATTCCGGTGGACGTGGTCTCGGATCGAGGGCCCCAATTTTCCTCTGAGGTTTGGAGGTCGTTTTGCAACGCTTTGGGAGCCAAGGTGAGCCTCTCCTCCGGCCATCACCCCCAATCCAACGGGCAGTGTGAGCGGACCAACCAGGAGCTGGAGGCTGCGCTCCGCTGTGTAACGGCGTCCAAGCCCACGTCCTGGAGCAACCACCTTGCCTGGGTTGAATATGCCCATAACACCGCTCGCTCTTCTGCCACAGGGATGTCCCCCTTCAAGGCGTCCCTGGGTTACGACCCCCCGCTGTTCCCGGCGCAGGAGAGTGAGGTAACTGTCCCCTCAGTACGGGCGCATCTCAGGCAGTTCCGCTCCATCTGGGCGTCAGCGCGCAATGCGCTTTTACGCACGGCGGAGCGCAACAGAGCCATGGCGGACCGGCACAGAAGACCTGCCCCGGCGTACAGGGTTGGGCAGCGAGTCTACGTGTCGACCCAGGACGTTACCTTAAAAGGCGAGAGGAGGAAGCTGGCACAGCACTTCATGGGCCCCTATCCCATCACCAGGATTGTCAACCCGGTGGCTGTGCGTGTAGCTATTCCCCCCTCCCTCCGCATCCACCCCACCTTCCACGTGTCCAAGGTGAAGCTGGCAGTCTCCGATCCCCTTTGCCCTCCTCCTGCTGCGCAACCCGCGCCCCGGATGATTGGTGGCCATCCGGCCTGGCCCGTCTCCTCCATCCTGGACTCCCGGCGCCGGGGTCGTGGGTTGCAGTACTTGGTGGACTGGGAGGGCTATGGGCCTGAGCGTTGACAGTGGGTACCCCCCGTCATCTGTGTTGGACCCATCGCTCATCGCTGATTTCCACCGAGCGCACCCAGGAAAGCCATCGCCAGGAGGCGCTGCTAGAGGGGGGAGTACTGTCACGCCGCGCCACTCATCAGCAGCGCCACCTGCACGCACACCTGCTCATCATCAGCGGTGAGGGATATAAGCCGCCTCGCCCTGAGCTTCGGCCTGAAGCCGTTAGACTTCTCATGCATCGCTGTGAGTTCCTTCACCTTCAGCTATTCTCCCGGGTAAGAAGCTCTTACCTCCTTTTCTCTCTCGAGTCTGCTCCCCTGTGCACAGGTGGATTCCCCGGCGGCGGACATCGCCTCTCCATCGCCTGTTCCTCGCTGCTGCACCGAGCTCTCCAGGTGGCTGTCTTCCGGACCTCGTCCTTTGCTGTGCCAGTCATCTGTACCCTCCAAGTAAGCTCCTCACTCGCTTGTAAATCTCCTGTGTTGGTGTGTGCCCGTCACCCTTCTCCTTTTGCTTTTCCCATAGGGTTGTCCGGCTGTACGGCCTCCTGCCTCTGTGCCCGAAGCAGACGCCGCCACCAACACATTTACATCCCGCTGACACACATTCATTCACTCCTGTTGCTAATAAACTGTTTGCACTTCTCTGAGCCTGTGTGTGTGCGTCTCCTGAGCCGTGCGTTATGTCAAATTTGTCTACTGTTTTTATCTATGTAAAGCACTTTGCACAGCATCCAGTGTTTGAAAAGTGTTATACAAATAAAGTTTGATTGATTGCCATACCTGTGGAGGTATGGAGATGTTTAGGAGAGATGGCAGTGGATTTTTTAACCAGATTGTTTAACACAATCTTGGAGAGTGAGAGGATGCCCAAGGAGTGGAGAAGAAGTGTTTTGGTACTAAGTTTCGAGAATAAAGGTGATGCTTAAAGCTGTAGTAACTACAGAGACATAAAGTTGATCAGCCACACTATGAAGATATAGGAAGCAGTTGTTGAAGCCAAGATAAGAGAAGAGGTGACAATCAGTGAGCAACAGTATGGTTTCATGCCAAGAAAGAGTACTGCAGATGGAATGTTTGCTCTAAGAGTATTGATGGAAAAGTATGGAGAAGGTCAGAAGAAGTTGTACTGTGTCTTTGTGGATCTAGACAAAGCATATGATAGGGTGCCAAGAGAGGAAGTGTGGTACTGTATGAGAAAGTCAGGAGTGGCAGAGAAGTATGTGAGGGTGGTGCGGAGCATGTATGAGGACAGCGAGACAGTGGTGAAGTTGTCATGAGCCGAGCCGGCTTGGTTTTCCCCGGCTCGGCCCTGATCTCTCTGTGGGTTTTGGCTTCATTGTTTAATGTGCTTTTTGTGTATTTTTTCTATCATCTTAGCCACTAACCGACCGGCAGCTGTTAGTCAGCCTCTGATCTTTTTCCCACACCGCTGACAGTCTGTCGGTCCTACCACGCCCCCTCGCTCTCCATATTCCACCAGCTGTCCCAGCCCTGGTAATTATCGTTCCCGTGCCTCAGGTGTTTCCAATTTGTGTGGCCAGCGGCGTTTGGATTTAAGCAGCTTGTCACTAGACAAACGCCGCTGGGTCATTGAACGTGTTACTCCTGCTCTTCACGGGGAGATCGTCAGGAAGGATTATTTTTTTGCGCTCGCTGTGAGAATTGGACTTTTTGGGACTGCTCTCTTTCGTGAGTAAACTGATTAGCGTTTCTTTTCGTGGTTCGCTGCTACACTTTACCTGAAACGTTTCCTCTCGCAGTAAATCTGCTACGCTTCAGGTGGCATTTCTCCCTGCAGCCTAACTGCTATGCTTAGGCTTAGCCCTGTTTATGTTCCCCTCGAGTTGTGCATTTCCCTGTAGTCTTCCCTGCTCTCCCGAGCGCTTGTGCATAATTGTATTGTTTTTCTTGTGACCACGGTACACAGTGGTCTGCCCGCTGTCCACTTAGTGTCAGCCTTCTTGTAAGTCTTTATTTTTGAACTGTTTCATGTTAATAAATGTGTGTGTGGTGAACTCCTGCATTTAAATCCTCATCCTTTCTCCCCTCGCCATGCGCATAGGAAAAGCGCACGGGAGGATTTATGACAAAAGTGTGCTGTAGGAGTGACGGATGGATTCAAGGTGGGGGTGGGATTACATCAGGGATCAACTCTGAGCCCCTTCTTGTTTGCCATGGTGATGGACAGGCTGACAGACGAGGTCAGGCAGGAGCCTCCATGGACCATGATGTTTGCAGACGACATTATGATCTGTAGTGAGAGTATGGAGCAGGTGGAAGAGAATCTGGAGAGGTGGAGGTATGCTCGGGAGAGAAGAGGAATGAAAGTCAGTAGAAGCAAGCAAGACAGAATACATGAGTGTGAATGAGAGGGAGGCAGGTGCAACAGTGAAAATGGAACGAGTAGAGGTAGTGAAATTAGATGAATTTAAATACCTGGGGTCAACCATCCAAAGCAATGGAAAATGCACAAGAGAGGTGAAAAAGAGTGCAGGCAGGGTGGAGTGGGTGGAGACTAGTATCAGGGGTGATTTGTGACAGAAGTGTAGCAGCAAGAATGAAAGGGAAGATTTACAAGACGGTAGTGAGACCTGCTATGATGTATGGTTTGGAGATGGAGGCACTGAGAAAAAGACAGAAGGTGGAGCTGGAGGCAGCAGAGTTGAAGATGCTAAGATTTTCATTGGGAGTGACTAGGAGGGACAAGATTAGAAATGAGTATATCAGAGGGACAGCTCAGGTTGAGCAGTTTGGAGACAAAGTAAGAGAGGCAAGGCTGAGATGGTTTGGACATGTGCGGAGGAGGGATAGTGGAGATATTGTCACATGTGCCATTTTTACCGGTGCTCAGACCATATTCCTTCTCAGCCCAGCTCTTACTTTGACAGCGTCTCAGCGGGCCTCCAGCTGTCAAGCTCTATGGGACGGCTGGAGGCCAATTACCTCTCATCAGCTGAGGCGCTGTCAACCACTATAAAAGGGAGCGGTCCTGATTATTCAGTGCTGTGACCTCGCGCATATTATCCACGCTCTTCTCCGGTGTGGGTAAGGCTGGAACCCCTACGTCCGGCTCCAGTCCTCCTCTCGTAATTCATCATTATTAGTAAGTGTACTGTTTGTATTGTTTGTGTTTTGCCCCACGAGGCTATTTTCCTTTGTTCCTTTCCTTATTGTTAATAAACAACGCAAACTCACCGGTCAGCCCTTGGCTCTTATTTATGGCTCGCAAGAGCCATACGTAACAGTAGGTCACAGCCAGTGAGTTGCCGGCTGCCGTGAGTTTGCTAATTGGACTGTTTGTTCCCACCTGTCTGTGTACCGTGCTGGAGGCATGCCGTCGTGGAGGTCCCGCACTCGGAGTCAGGGTGATGTTCTCGCAGACGCCCTCGAGTGCGTGGACGAGATCCTTATCACCGCCTCCCTCCTCGACTTCAGCAGCAACGTATACCGGTACCTGGACCAAGCCGAGGAAGTCCTTGATTATCTCCCCCGCTTCGCCGACCACCCTGAGGTGAGCGCAAGGAGACATGACATCGCTGCACAGCGCGAGATTCTCCATGGGCTGGAGGGAAATCCCGGCAGGAAGCCGAAGAGGAGGAGACGTCGCCCCTCGCTTCGGGATCCCGCTCCTGCCTCCGTTCCGGCTCGGGAGTTTGCACCATCCGGAGGTCTTCCCCCATCTTGTATGTCGTCACTCGGGATTCCCCCAGAGGAGCTGCAGATGACAGCAATCAAAATCGGGGACCGAATGGCTGCTGCTCGCTCCGCTGCGCATCCATCATCGATTATGAAGCATGTGGCGGCGGCAGTTAGACTGGTGGAGAGGAATCCAGAGCTGCGTGATTTCCCCGAGTTTGCCGCCCTCCTCGCCTCTGTCTCCACACAGGAGCGGCGGTTGCCAGACCTCACCTTCACCTCGCCCTCCGCCAGAAACCGTCATCACCTCCATAACCCTCCTCAGCATGAACCCCGTCCAGATCCAGTTCCGGGTCGCCGCAAGGGCTCCATTCCTCACACAGCTGCCACTCCTGTGCCTCGTCAGAGGGGAATCCCCGCAGCCTCATCTCCCCCCGGGCCATCTTCTCCCGCTCTCTCGTCAGCGTCCTGTGCCCAGCTCGTTTCAGCTGTCGCCCCCTCCTCCTCGACGCATTCCCCGGCCGCTGTGTGTACTCAGAGTCCTGACTTGGCGAGCTCCGTCCCGGAACCATCTCGAGCGGCTCCCCGTCGTCCTCCCAGGGGATCCTCTGTCACCGTCCAGCGGGGAAAGGGAGGAGCAACGTCCGCCACAGCAGGCACCACTCAGCCTCCAGGAGACAGGCAAGTCCAAGTTCATTCACACTCTCATTATTGTGATTTGCTCTGTCAGACTCCTGGAGGTGGAATTCGAGGTTCACAGCTCCCCGAGCTCCCACCACCTGCTGTGGCTTTAATTATTAATCCCGCATCCTCTGTGTCTCCCTCCGCTGAGCGGTCCTCGACGCCAGGCCAACGTCGCTGGATGAGGAGGGGGCCTGCGGTTCTGGAGAGCCTGGTTCCGGTTCTGCAGCCACGCCCTGGGCGGAGGAGGAGAGCGGACTGCAGCATGGAACCTGCGCCGACGAGGAAGCGTCCCCGGGTCTCCACGGAGGAGCGGTCCAGTCCAGCGGGTTGAGGTTCTCCTGCCACCACACCATGTGGGCCATCGGCGTGGGCATCGGTGCCGGAGGATTCTCAAGCTGCGCACACCATCATGCCAGCTGCGGAGCCCGACGCAGCTGAGTGGGAGCCTGATGATGACCTCCTGCCATCTGAGCCCGGATCTTCGCGGTCCTGGACGGCGTCAGAACCCGAGATCAGGCAAGTGCTGTGTTTTGTCTTTCTTCTTTCAGTCTTAGAGCATTTTAGCCTGTCTCTTGGGGAGACGAGCTCGGTGCAGCCGCCCGCTGCGTCTGAGCTTATCTCGCCGGGTTCTGGCGCGGCCGGTGATCTTGATCACGGTTCTTCTCTCTCTCCTGAGCCTTCTCCCAGGGTCGCCGGCGAGGAGCTGCTTTCACCCGCTGTGCCAGAAGTTCCAGGTTCGGGGTAGGAGGTCGGTTGTGGTGCGGCGCCGACCCAATCGGGGTCCGTCGCGGGAGCAGCCGTGACCCAATCGGGGTCCGACGAGGGTGCAGCACCAGCAGCATCCAGGTTCGGTGAGGGAGCTGCAGATCCCCTGCCACCGGACACTGGACCGGCTCATCATCTTCTTCACCCTCATCATCCCCCCAAGCCTTCTCCACCGGGTCCCGTATGGGCCTCTCACTGTCGGCCCGGCTCGCCCTCGCTATTCCTGTCCACAGGGAAGCCGTTGCCTTTCTCTCCCCTGCGGGCCTGGTGGCTGAGCGATGCGGGTCGGCCGCCAGAGGGACTACCGTACCCATTCGGCTCTTTGGTTCGGCTACCCGACCCACTGGACTCTCTGTTCGGTGGTCTGGTCCGGCCACCCGAAGTACTGCTTTTCCTGGCCTGGGATTCGGGTAGGCCGCCTGAATGTTTCCCGTCACCCCTGTTGGCGGTTTGGACGCTGGGTGCGGGGAGACCCCCCGAACTGTATTATTTCTGCTGTTATTCCTGTGCCTAGTCCTTTGTGATTTTGTGAGTGTGCAGGTATATGATTTCTTAGTCATATCACGGTTAGCGTGCTTTTTTTTCTCCCCCTCCTGTTGAGGGATGTCCTGTATCTGTGGAATTCGCCTTAGGAGCCTCAGCTCTCCTTTTAGGTCTCCTGGGGTTGTTTTTCTTTGGGTCTGTCTACATATTGCTTGGCATTTTATGGATTATTGTGTGTGTGTGTGGGGGGGGGGGGTTCTCCATACTCTGTAATTGCTTCATTGTTCCCTGCCAATATTGTGGATTTTCCCCTCTCCCCTTTTTCTGATTCTCACCCTCCTGGCCTGCACCCCATCCGCCCACCCTAGGTGGTGGTGGTGGGGGGGGGGGCTTGGGTGTTACTGGCCGTTCTGAGCCCGGCCTTGAGGGGGAGGTACTGTCACATGTGCCGTTTTTACCGGCGCTCAGACCATATTCTTCCTCAGCCCAGCTCTTACTTTGACAGCGTCTCAGCGGGCCTCCAGCTGTCAAGCTCTATGGGACGGCTGGAGGCCAATTACCTCTCATCAGCTGAGGCGCTGTCAACCACTATAAAAGGGAGCGGTCCTGATTATTCAGTGCTGTGACCTCACGCATATTATCCACGCTCTTCTCCGGTGTGGGTAAGGCTGGAACCCCTACGTCCGGCTCCAGTCCTCCTCTTGTCAGTCATCATTATTAGTAAGTGTACCATTTGTATTGTTTGTGTTTTGCCCCACGAGGCTATTTTCCTTTGTTCCTTTCCTTATTGTTAATAAACAACGCAAACTCACCGGTCAGCCCTTGGCTCTTATTTATGGCTCGCAAGAGCCATACGTAACAGATATTGGACAAAGGTGTTGAAGATGGAGCTGCCAGGCAGGAGGAAAAGAGGAAGACCACAGAGAAGATTCATGGATGTAGTGAAGGAGGACATGGAGAGGGTTGGTGTTACAGAGGAAGATAAAGGGATAGGGTGAGATGGAGACAGATGATCCGCTGTGGCGACCCTTAAAGGGAGTAGCCGAAAGAAGAAGAAGTGTATGGGAGGTGTATATCTTTTAGTGTGTAGAATATTGTGTTGATCCAAATAAAACTCTGTAGCTAACACTTCAGTGCTGACAGAGGTCTGTCCTTTCAGAACATTTTCTAATTTTGAATGTTGTTTTTAAAAAGAGCCAACTTGTGAATGAAAACAAAGCATTGCAAAAGATTTCTGTCTCCATCTGCTAACTCCCACCTCACCAAGTTTCGTTCAACAGGCTTTTCTCTCCAGAAATGGACCAGTTGTGAGGAAGGTAAACAGTACAAGGCAGCAGCAGCTTGGTTTACCTGGAAGGAGGCCACCTGAGAGACAGAACTAGATGGTAATTTGATTTCACCACATGCTGTTAATAAAGGCCTTGTGCTCCCCTCTGCTGCTGTGATTTCATTTGGACGCATAATGCTAAACATTAATATCAATACATACGCTATTGATTTTTCCTTTCCGCCTGCTTTGAGAGAGAGGCAGTTTTAGAGCTCAGAAAGGGGGATTCAATTGCACTGAATTTAATTTGGTAGTTTTATGTCGGTGCGGATATCCTGAAATTCAGACTTGTCTGAAGCCCTGTTCAATGCCCTTGCTTGACCCCATCCTCTGGTTTCTTCCCCTCAGAGGGAGCCACATTACTGTGAAGAAATAAATAAATGCTAATCTCCCTCCTTCCCCCCACTTTAAAATTTCCTTGCTACTCTGACCTGCAGAGCCACAGAGGGTCTCTGAAGGGTCAGCGTAGCAGCGTATCCATAGAGAGAAAAGGCTAAGCATGTGAGTGTTCAATAGAAATGCAACACCCTGAGTTTCCTTTGGCCTTAACAATGAGCATGTTGCCAGCATGTCAAAGGTGGCTTGTGTGATTGTTTTGGTAATAAAATGTGCTCCTTTGCTGTAAGACCAGAGTTCGCTTGTTTGAGTGAGTTTATACAGGACTTTGAAAAGAAAAGAGCAGTGGGAGAGAAGCGGTGGAAGTAATTGGGATTGATGTTGAGCGTAAAGCTGACACTCATTCATCAGAACAAACTGAGTTTTGATATATTCCTCTGAATATGTACTCTGTTGATTGGCCACAATTATAATTAATGGATGCACTCAAAAAAGAATATTAAGGAACAGATGTTTACTCACCCTAAGTCAATAGTTGCAGAAACCTTCAATTATGCCCCCCATGGGGAACAGAAGTGCACCATAAATCTGGGCCAATTGACAGTAGATTGAATTGATTACCGTATTATAAGGAAGCTTGCTTATTATTTCCATAACTCACTGCAGATTAGCAATCTTTTGCAAAGGAGAAAGAGACAGAGTAAACACGATCAAGATCTAATCACACAGCCAGCCCATATTCATCACATATTCTTGATTAAGTCAGATGTACAGAGAAAGGCAGTCGGAGAAGAGAGTGGGTATCAATTTGACAATATGAAAATCATTTCCATAGACACTCCTGGGCAGAGATGAGAGACTGTGCAAAACCCTGAATGGATACCATTAATCACAACTAAACTGTGGTTGAGCATTTCGTCACCATAGATAGAGACACTTCATATATGCTTCCAAAACATTCGTCTGTACCTTAAATGATAACACAGCAAATATCAGAAGATTTCCATGACCAGCGTTGAGGACATTTTACAGCAGTATGAGTTCCGACAGCAAGCATATGGAAAACGCGCCTTGATTTGTGCTCTGAAATGCTTGGATTGAGATGTTCCCCCTTTGTGCTCCGCCTGCATGATGAGGGCGAGCATCTGAACTTTCATCTTGTCTAGTGTGTGTGTTGGATCCATTCTTCTGACAGCTCTCTCGCTTTACTTTGCGCACCCCCCTCCCTCCCCAGCCTTCTATTTCACACCACAGAGGTCAGGGATACTCTGTGTGTGTGTGTGTGTGTGTGTGTGTACATGAGAATTGTGCAAGAAGGAAAGAAAAGAGCTGAAGCGTGCATGGGGAGAAGCTGTCTACCTTCTTTGCTCCTCGCCTTGTCAGGTCTGTGGTGTTAAGGCAGTCCGACAGTATGTCCCCTACCTCACCTTGCTGCAAACAGGGCCTGATATCAGCTTTCATCCATGGAGCAAGCGTGTGTGGTGTGCCTTTTGCTATGCAACAACTTTTTTTTTTTACCTCCATGAGTTTCTATGTGTACACATGTAGCTGCCCTCTCTCTTGCTCTGAGTTGCCCGACTGTTCAGCATGTATCTTCAGAATGTGGGAAGGTTGGCTAAAGGTGGACCTAGGGATTAATGCAATCCTCATACAGAATATAACATGTCCGATTTCAACCTCTCCCCCGGTAACTAATTCGGAAAGGCTTTGGTTGGCTAGAACCCTGAGTTCAACTCGGTTTTCTTTCCTGCACATAATGAGATAAGGAAGGGACAGAAATAAAAGCACTTTCAATGTTTTTTTTTTATTGCTTCAGTTCATGTAGGTGATTTTAGCAATGCCAGTTTTTAAACAAATCAGGTGCAGCTTCCACATGAATTTCAAAAGGATCATGATTGACAAAATGAAAAACAACTATTACTGATGCAACCCATGGCACACATAGTCTAGGGCTGGGCGATATAGCTCAAAAAATGTATCATGATATAATTCTCTATATCGCGAAACACAATACATATCGCGATAGGATATGAATGTCCTTTAAAAACTGCTTTTACTTACATTTTTATCAGAAATTATATATGCAGTGTATATATACAGTGGTGTGAAAAAGTGTTTGCCCCCTTCCTGGTTTCTCATTTTTTGTGTGTATTTGTCACACTTAAATGTTTCAGATCATCAAACAAATTGAAATATTAGACAAAGATAACACAAGCAAACACAAAATGCAGTTTTTAAATGAAGGTGTTTATTATTAAGGGGGAAAAAATCCAAACCTATATGGCCCTGTATGAAAAAGTGATTGCCCCCTCAACCTAATAACTGTTTGGGCCACCCTTAGCAGCAACAACTGCAATCAAGCATTTGCAATAACTGGTATTGTCATGATTACAAGAAATATCAACTCACGTGCTACACCAGGGAATGTACACAACGCAGAGAAGCAAAGTTTAAAAACAATTTTATTGAAATGAGTGAACGCAGGATTAGCGGGAAAAACCCTCACTCACCAGAAGAGAACCCAGCCTATAAGGAGGGAGACGAGAGCAGGTTAGTATGAGGAGGGAGACAGAGAATAATGAATAATAGGAATATTCTTACGAATGGGAGCAGAGAGCCCAACGGAGGAACCCAGTAGGGCAAAGATGATTCGGAGAAGAAGCTGCTGATGAGTAGAGCTGGGGAAATGTCTAACCAGGTGGAGTAGGCGATCTGGAGAGATGACGATGATGACGGAGCAGGTGAGCGCACAACGACCCCCGGGGACACACCGCAAAGATGGCAGCAACCTGAGAAGGTGAAAGAGAGAAAGAGATTAATATCTGAGTTCCTTAACAATTAAAGCTTCACTTACTTTATTTTCAATGGCAGTATACCCAACGAGCCGGCGCTGGAGCATTCACAAACTGGTCCTTTTAAGCGCTGGCAGCAAAGCGACAAGAGGTGCATCCACTCACGCAGGTGTATTGATTACCTGTGGAGCCGGGGAACCTCCCACAGGAAGGGAGGGGAAGCACGCTCACCCGATCATAACAGTGCCCCCCCCCCCCTCAAGGGATGCCTCCTGGCGGCCCACCAGGCTTTTTGGGATGGGATCGGTGAAAGGCCCGGACCATCCCGTTGTCATGGAAGTGACAACCGGGGATCCATGACCCTTCGTCAGGTCCACAGCCCTTCCAGTGGACCAAGTACTGCAACCCCCGACCCCGACGGCGAATGTCCAAAATTCTCTGAACAGTGTAGGTGGTCTAGCCGTCGAAGATCTGAGTAGGAGGAGGAGGCTTCGGGGGGGGGGGGGGGCAGAGAGGACTGGTGGAGAGGGGCTTGATCTTGGATACATGGAAGGTAGGGTGAATACGGAGAGTCGGCAGAAGCTCCAGGCGGACTGTCACGTCATTGATAATTCTGGAGATGGAAAGCTAGGAAGCGAGGTGGCAGCTTACGAGATTCCATCTTCAGAGGCACCTGGTCCACCGACAGCCACACCTTCTGCCCGACCATATAGCTGGGCGCTGGAACCCGCCTGCAGTCCGCATACTGCCAGTTCCGTTCCGTGGAGCGGAGAAGCACAGCACGGGTGGCCCTCCACAGACGCCGACAATGGCAAGCGTGGGCCCCCAGAGATGGCACGGCAACCTCCCTCTCCACCATGGGCAACGGGGGGCGGGGTGTACCCCATAGATGCCTCTAAAGATGTTAATCCAGTAGCCGAAGAGACTGCAGAGTTGTGAACGTATGCCACCTAGGTCAGATGAGTGCTCCAAGTAGATGGGTTGCAGGATGCCACACATCTGAGGGCGGCCTCCAGGGATTGGTTGGTACGCTCAGCCTGTCTGTTGCTCAGAGTGTGGTATCCAGATGAAAGGCTGACCGTGGTGCCCAGGGGACGACAAAAAGTCTTCCACATTTGAGATGTAAATTGTGGCCCCTGGTCAGACATAATGTCCAGAGGAATACCGTGAAGGCGGATGATATGGATCGTGAAAAGGCTGGCAGTCTCTGAGGCGAAGGGAAGTTTGGGGGGGGGGGGGGTACTAAATGGATGGCCTTTGAAAAGCGGTTGACAATAGTGAGGATGACTGTGTTACCATTTGAGGGGGGAAGTCCAGTGACAAAGTCCAGAGCTACGTGTGGCCAGGGACGGCTGGGAACCGGGAGGGGATGGAAGCAGCCCAGCAGGAGGGGAAGAGTCAGATTTGTTTCTGGTGCATACTTGACAAGCCTTGACATAATCCCAGACATCCGTCTGCAGCGTGGGCCACCAGAACAGCGGTTGGATGAGGGTGATGGTCCAGGAAACCCCTGGGTGGCAGGCAAAATGACTCGGATAACCCCACCTGATAACATCGCTGCAGAGGCCAGCCAGGACAAACAGCTGATCCTCAGGTCCCCCCTTGGGTTTGGGCTCAGTGGCCTGGACCTGTTGGGCCCTCTGCTCGATCTCCCAGGTAAGAGCACCTAAGATACATGAGGAGGGCACAGTGGGTTGGGGGAGGGAGGAGGGGGGCTGAGTGGTAATGGGTAAACTGGCGGGAGAGAGGGTCGGGTTTGATATTGTAGGAGCCCGGCCTGTAGGTGATGGTAAGATTAAATCTAATAAAGGATAAGGCCCAACGGGCCTGCCGTGCATTTAATCGGCGGGCCGACTAAAGATACTCTAAATTTTTATGGTCAGTCCACACAACGATAGGATGAACCACTCCCTCCAGCCAGTGCCTCCACTCCTCCAGAGCCAATTTAATGGCCAAGAGCTCTTGGTCCCCTACGTCATAGTTCCTCTCAGCCGGTGTGAGCCGATGAGAGAAATACACGCATGGGTGGAGCCTCTGATCAGAGGTCGAGTGCTGCAAGAGGACAGCACCCACCCCCGAATCAGAAGTGTCCACCTCTACAATGAACTGTAGCTGAGGGTCAACCTGGGCCAAGATGGGAGTGTTGGAAAATAGGCCCTTCAGCTTAGAGAAGGCCCGTTCAGCTGCCTCAGACCAGGTGAAAAGCACCTTGACCAAGGTCAGCTGAGTAAGAGGCTGTGCCTCCCCACTGTAATTTCTAATGAATCAACGGTAGAAATTTACAAATCCTATGAAGTGTTGAAGCTCCTTACGGGACTGGGGTGTAGGCCAATCAAGCACAGCCTTCATCTTGGCCGGATCGGCCCTCAGCTCTCCCTCAGCAACAATAAACCCCAGGAAGGAAGTGGAGCTGATGGAAAACTCACACTTTTCAGCCTTCACAAAGAGTTGGTTTTCCAGGAGCCACTGTAACACGGCCCTGACATGGACTGAGTGCTCCTCTGGCGTGTGCAAAAAAATCAAAATATCATCAAGGTAGACAAAAACGAATTGATTAACCATATCACGAAGAACATCATTAATCATTCTTTGGAAGACGGTGGGGTCATTGGTGGGCCCAAAAGGCATCACAAGATATTCAAATTTCCTCAAGTGTGTTTTAAAAGCCGTCACCCTCTTGAATGAAGACTAAATGACTAAATGATCCGCGTTTTGCAAATCCAATTTGGTAAACACCCACGCGCACTAAAGGAGCTCAAACGCGGAGTTGATCGGGGCAGAGGGTATTTATCTTTCACCGTAATGGCATTTACGTAGCTCACGAAAATCTATGCACAGCCGCAGAGATCCATCCTTCTTTCCGACAAAGAAGAACCCTGCCCCAAGAGGAGCCGAGGAGGGTCGAATGAGGCCGGCGTTGAAAGAGTCCTTAACACAACTTTCCATTGTCTCCCTCTCCAGCCCAGAAAGGCTGTAGAGCTGGCTGGACGGCAACCACGCACCCGGGAGGAGGTCGATAGCACAGTCGTAAAAGCGGTGAGGAGGCAAAGAAATGGCTCTCGACTTGCTAAAGACCTCCTCAAGATCATGGTAGACCTTGGGTACGAGGCTGAGATCCAGCGGCTCCACCGGAGGAGAGGAGATGGAAAGGGACGGTGAACACTCCGCCGAACAAGATGCTAAACAGAAGGGGTTCCAGGAAGAGAGGGAATTTGTGCCCAATTAACGATAGGGTTATGCTTCCAGAACCACAGATACACCAGAACCACCAGGGAGGATGAACTAGAGAGAATAAAGAATGATATGGTCTCCTGGGGGTTCCCGGACAAAAGAACGGGAATCGGCACTGTGCTTTTGGTAATAGATGCCACACAACTACCAGATAATGCCGAAATGTTTAGTGAAGCTGGCAGTTTAGTCATGGGAATGCCAATTTCCTGCATGAGCCGCAAAAAGATGAAATTCTGCTCTGCCCCTGAGTCAATTAATGCTGAAACTCCTCTTGACCCCTGGCAACTGAATGAGGACCAAAATGGAAAAGTTACCGGGGGGGATGAATGGAGTTCCCGCCTGGCAGACCCACCACGGCTACTTCTGGAGCGATGACGATGATGACAGAGCAGGTGAGCACACAACGACCCCTGAGGACACACCGCAGAGATGGCAGCAACCTGAGAAGGTGAAAGCGAGAAAGAGATTGATATATGGGTTCCTTGACAATTAAAGCTTCACTTCCTTTATTTTCAATGGCAGTATACCCAATGAACCAGCGCTGGAGCATTCACAAACTGGTCCTTTTAAGCGCTGGAAGCGAAGAAACAGAAGGTGCGTCCACTCACGCAGGTGTATTGATTACCTGCGGGGCCGGGGAACCTCCCACAGGAAGGGAGGGGAAGCGGACTCTTACGCATCTTATGGCATCTTTGCAGAATTGTTGTAATTCAGCCACATTGGATGGTTTTCGAGCATGAACCGCTTTTTTAAGGTCATGCCACAGCATCTCAATCGAATTCAGGTCAGGACTTTGACTAGGCATCTCCAAAGTCTTCATTTTGTTTTTCTTAAGCCATTCAGAGGTGGACTTGCTGGTGTGTTTTGGATCATTGTCCTGCAGCAGAACCCAAGTGCACTTCAGCTTGAGGTCACGAACAGATGGCCAGACATTCTCCTTCAGGATTTTTTTTGGTAGACAGCAGAATTCATTGTTCCATTTACCACAGCAAGTCTTCCAGGTCCTGAAGCAGCAAAACACCCCCAGACCATCACACTACCACCACCATATTTTACTCTTGGTATGATGTTCTTTTTCTGAAATGCTGTGTTACTTTTACGCCAGATGTAATGGGACACACACCTTCCAAAAAGTTCAACTTTTCTCTCGTCAGTCCACAAAACTCTTGGGGATCATCTAGATGTTTTCTGGCAAAACTGAGATGAGCCTTTATGTTCTTTTTGCTCAGCAGTGGTTTTCGTCTTGGAACTCTGCCATGCAGGCCATTTTTGCTAGTCTCTTTCTTATGGTGGAGTCATGAACACTGACTGACCTTAACTGAGGCAAGTGAGGCCTGCAGTTCTTTGGATGTTGTTGTGGGGTCTTTTGTGACCTCTTGGATGAGTCATCGCTGCGCTCTTGGGGCAATTTTGGTTGGCTGGCCACTCCTGGGAAGATTTACCACTGTTCCATGTTTTCACCAGTTTACCACACCTAGTTAATACTTGGTGGACTAAAAAGTGACAGAAGTATAATTTGTCGTTATTTTTGTATTTTTTTATTCATATATGTCTACATTTCATCAGTTCTTTATTTGGCGAGCCATTTGCTCTTATTTTAAAGTGTTGCAAGACTGGATAGGTGCTCTTATTTTGAAAGTTCACAACCTCTTGACTGTCTCAGGCACCAAATGGCAACATAACCCACCTAGTGGTCAAGAGTGGTAAAGATTTTTGTCAAGAAAACATTCAGATCAATGTCAGAGAATTCTCAGGCTATAACTTGAAAGTGGTGTTCCATGTTTGTCTTACCTTTATGATATGAATTTAATCCGATGTGCAGTGATCCAAAGAAAATGTCCATTATCCACAGTCCAAAAGTCTACTGTGACAGAGACATGATCCAGTCCCTTAAATTCCTTTTGGAGATCAACTCCATTTTTGAATAATCTTTATCCAGGTAGCAAGTAAATGCGTTTTAACTTCAGTGGATCACAGTCTCAGCTGTCTGATGGAAAATGACTGTTATCAGATCTTCATTCTGTAATGATGTATCTGGCAATTTAATTTTAATTCTTGCTGGGTCACAAACTGTCCAGATGCATACCTGTGCTTGAAATCCAGCGGTGGCTGTTCAGATAATGTAGATTCACACCGGTGTTGTTAGCATAGCGTAGCACTAGCTTTGTTGGATCTTGTTGCTGTTCTCAGGCGCTTCTGTAGATTTCAGTCAGTCTCAACCACACTTTAGCTTGCAACCCACCAATATGCTTTTGTCCTTAATCATGACAAAGGAAAAATAATCTGTCTATTTCCACAAAAACAAAGTAGCTTCATCTTTTCCCAGCAGGATCAAGCTCCATTTGTGGCTGCTGGCTGCAGCAGTGAACAGGCTCTTTGCAACAGGTTACGTTGACTGATGGCTGCGTTAGGTATGTAAGGTCTGTTTGTATTTATTTGCGCTAAAAATATCTATCCATATTAATAAAACGAGTAACGCGAGTAGCGCACCTGATCAAATTTCAGTAACTGTAACGCATTACTGAATTTTTCAACAGTAATTTCATCACACAGCACGTTACTGCAAAAGTAGTGGCATTACAGTTACTCCCAACACTGCAAATGATAAATACCACTCTCCACCAACAGGGTGAGTATTAAATCAGTTTCATCTCAAAAACAAAAATCCTGTGTTTTAACTTTAATTACGTTAATTTCTAGAGTAGGGCAGAACATGTAATGATAACAGTTAACTACTGGTTCACTTGGAGTAGACAAACTTGAAGAAGTCATCATGGGTCATCAGTAAAAACAACTTCAAAAGTTCCTCAGCCCAGTGTATGAAAGTTCATTGCTGCCATCTGGTGTTGCCAGGAATTACCTGCAATCTCTAGCTAGTCCACCTTTAAAGGTGGTAACATTTTTCATGAAAACATTTTTTGGGGGTAGCTCAGTGGTGTAGTTGTTAGCACTGTGGCAGCACAGTAAGAAGGTTGTAGGTTCGATCCCACCCCCTAATCATCGTCACCCTTCTATGTGGGGTTTGCATATTCTTCCCTTTTCTGTGTGGATTTTCTCTGGGTACTCTAGTTTCCTCCCACAGGCCAAAGACTGTTATTTGGCATCAACTGGGGATTCTAAAGTGTCCTTAGGTATGGATTTGTTTGTCTCTCTGTGTTGGCCCTGTGATGGACTGGCAACCTGTCCAGGGTGTACCCTGCCTCTCACCCAAAGATGCTGGGATAGGTTCCAACACCCCCCCCCCCCCATGACCCGAAAAGGCTTAAGTGGTTGAAGATGAATGAAAGAACAAATATTTTCTAAAAAATATGTCAACAAAATGTTTAGATTCTTTTGTTTAGAATATTTATATTCTTCAAAAACTTTGAAGTGTCATGAATGTGCCTCTCCGAGGCGTAGAGGGAAAAGATGAGCCCAAGCGCTGAATGAAGTTGTGTGTTTATTATAACAAAAAGACAAACAATTGAAAGTGTCCAATACAAAAGGCAAACGAGTAAATTAGGTGTACAGTGCCTCAGAGCCGGGCAGCGGCTTCTAGAGGGGAACACAGCATTACACAGAGGCAAACAGGTAAATAGAAAAAACTTACGTTTCATGCCTCGGAGTGGGACTAAGCTCCGGGAGAGAACACAGCACAATCGTAGTCTAGGAGAAGAGGCTAAACGTCAGATGATGACTAGGAGCTTGAGCAACCAGCTCGACTAGCCAGGTTGACTAACGGAACGACAAAGGCTAATGACACAAATGAATACAGGTATGAGCTGAGCTGCAGGTAAGCTGATTGCAAGCTGCTCAGCAGCAGAGGCAGGCTGTGAGCAGCCATTGGGGAGTGCCTGGAGAGAGAGAGGGGCAAAACAGAAACACAGATGAACCTAGACATAAGACCAGACAAAAACAGGGAAACAAAATACAACAATAACCTGTGTCTGGGGTCTGGGATGACATTGGACCCCAGACACACAACATAAATAGAAGAACAAGAACAGTTTGACATGGACATCTGCTCACCATAGAGTCTTGACAGTTTTCTCCTGTGAACCAATGCTGCCAATACGCCATTATACGGTAGCTGTAAGTTAGAAACACATTCAGGCAGTTTGGAACAGGTTCAAAGTGCGTTATTCATAGGTTAGAAATAGGGAAGTGGGAGGAGGTGCATGACGCTGTGATCGCGAGACGTTCTGAGACTGTTGCGCAATAATCTAAAATTGCAACTCGCGTCGACCGACCATAAACAAACTTTTCCACAGGACGTGTTTCTTTTTTGGAATTAATCCACTATTTGTTCCTACCTTTATTTTTTCATAATATCTTGCCATCTTCTCGGCGGAGAACATACATGGAATTGGTATCACGGAGAACGGGCTAAAAGTTTTTAATCGACTGAAGGATCTGCAGGCAGACTTTGTCTTATTACAGGAAACGCCTGTTTCTAAATCATCTGTAGATGCACTCACCTCCCCGGAATTTCCCCATGTGTACTCAGCCTGCTTTAATTCCAAACAAAGGGGTGTAGCTATATTGCTAAACAGAAGAATATGCTTTGTTGTGAACAATACCATAGCAGATCCAGAAGGCAGATTTATAATATTGAAAATCTCAGTTCAAAATTTGGATCTATGTATTGCAAGCATTTATGGCCCAAATGTTGACAACCCATCCTATTTTCACACTTTCTTCACCTCTCTCTCTGAGCATTTGGACACTAGACTCATAATAGGAGACTTCAACCTGGTATTAAACCCTGCAATCGACAGGCTCAGTAGATAGATAGATAGATAGATAGATAGATAGATAGATAGATAGATAGATAGATAGATAGATAGATAGATAGATAGATAGATGTACTTTATTGATCCCAAACTGGGAAATTACAGTGTAACAGCAGCATGACAGTTGACAGCCAAACAACAGAAACACACACGACAGACAAAGGGATTACCCATGGGAAGTAAAAAAGAAACTAACACAACTATAGAACCTATATACGTCATAGCTTAATATATGATGATGACCCGTATAAACACATGAATCATCCCATTGCACAAAGAAGGACTATCAGGAGCAGAGTGAAATGTGAGGTACCAGTTAGTCTGTAAGATGCAGTGTGGCAGCATAGCTATGACCAGAATACAACATCATAGTGAGTTATTGTACAGTGAAATTGCATGTGGCAGGAAAGATTTCCTGTACCTGGCCGTTCGACAACGAAGCTGTAGTAGTCTACTGGAGAAAGTGCTTCGCTGCCTACCTAGTGTGTGGTGGAGGGGATGATCAGGATTGTTCATGATGGATCGCAGTTTATTTAGTGTTCTCCTCTCCACCACTGTCTCAAAGGTCTCCGGTCTGAGACCAGTTACAGAGCCAGCCCTCTTGATAATCTTGTCAAGTCTGTTGGTATCTCTGGCCCTGATACTGCTACCCCAACAGACCGCAGCAAAAAAGATGGCGCTGGCGACAACAATCTGGTAGAAAAGCTCCAGCATCCTGCTGCACACGATGAAGGATCTCAAGTTTTCTCAGGAAATAGAGTCTGCTCATCCCCTTCTTGTGCGCAGCATCGATGTTGGATCTCCAGTCCAACCCGCTACTGATCCTGACACCCAGATATTTGTAGTCTTCAACCACTCCCACATCCTCCCCCCTAATCTGCAGTGGCTGAGAAGGAGCCTTCCTCTTCCTGAAGTCAATAACCATCTCCCTGGTCTTGCTGACATTCAACCTCAGGTGATTCTGCTCCGTCCACTCCACAAATCTGTCTACCAGTGCCCTGTACACCCCCTCCTCTCCTCCTCTTATACACCCCACAACAGCTGAGTCATCAAAGAATTTTTGCAGGTGACATGACTCAGTGTTATACTGAAAGTCCGTGGTGTATAAGGTAAAAAGAAAAGGAGAGAGCACAGTCCCCTGTGGCGCTCCCGTATCACTAGCCACCACTCCAGACAAGACACTGCCCAGCCTGACAAACTGTGGTCTGCCTGTCAGGTAGTCGGTAATCCAGGAGATCACAGAGCTGTCAACCCCCATCCCCCGCAGCTTCTCACCCAGCAGCAGTGGCTGGATGGTGTTAAAGGCACTGGAGAAATCAAAAAAAGTGATTCTCACAGTATCTCCTCCACCATCCAGGTGCTGATGGGCTCGTTGCAGCAGGTAGATGACAGCATCTTCAACTCCTAAATGGGGCCGATATGCAAACTGCAGAGGGTCCAGCCACGTCTCCACCTGCGGCCTCAGGTGGGCTAAGACCAGTCTCTCCAGGACCTTCATCACATGAGATGTGAGGGCAACTGGTCGATAGTCATTCAGATCCGATGGAGATGACTTCTTGGGGACAGGAACCAGGCAGGATGTCTTCCACAGCACCGGTACTCTCTCCAGACTCAGGCTCAGGTTGTACAGGTGTGTCAGTACTGGAGCTAATTGGTTGGCACAGGTCCTCAGGATCCTAGCGGAGATGCCATCCGGGCCCGAAGCCTTCCACTGACGGAGTCTCTTCAGCTGTTTCTCCACCTGATCTGTAGTCACCATGAAGTGAGGGGGGGGGGGGGTCCTGGTGCCCCCTGAGGAGGAGGAGGAGGGAGATGGAGAGAGGTTCTGCACGGGAGCGTGGGTAGGGAGGGGTGTGTGGGGGTCTGGTTGTGTTGCTCGGGTGACAGACTGTGAGTTGAACCTATTAAAAAACAGATTCAGTTCCTCAGCTCTCTCCTGGCTCCCAGATGGCTGCCTGACTCTCCCCTTGTACCCAGTGATTTGTTTCGTTCCCTCCCACACATCTTTAGTGTTATTTTGCCTGAGTTTCTCTTCCAACTTCCTCCTATAATTGTCCTTGCACCTCCTCAGCATCTCTCTCAGCTCATGCTGCACTCCCCTCAGCTTCTCCTTGTCTCCAGCCCTAAAAGCTCTCTTCTTTTTGTTCAGAAGTGCTTTCAGATCACTGGTGACCCATGGTCTGTTGTTGGAGAAGCAGTGTACAGTCTGAGCTGGCATGGTATTGTCTTCACAGAATCTAATGTAGTCTGTGATGCATTTGGTCATATTGTCTATGTCCACCCCATGTGGTTCACAGAGTCCGCTCCAGTCTGTCGTCTCGAAGCAGTCCTGCAGTGCATCATCAACCTCCTGTGTCCACCTCCTCACAGTCCGTGTATAAGCAGGCTGCCTTTGCACAAGGGGGACGTACATGGGTGTTAACATGACCATGCAGTGATCTGATTTACCAATGGGGGGCAGAGCTGTGGCACTATATGCATCCCTGACATTGGCATACAGTAAATCCAGTGTTTTGTTCTCTCTGGTGGGACAGTCAACAAACTGGTGAAAGTTGGGTAAAGTTTTTCCCACTGAGACATGGTTAAAATCACCTGTGATGGCCATGAATGCATCCGGGTGCTTCTCCAGTAATGTGGCCGCAGTGGAGCTGATGATGTCACAGGCCACCACTGCGTCAGCTGACGGAGGGACGTAGACGATTACAATTAAAGCGCACTTCATTTCTCGCGGCATATAATAAGGTCTCATACTGACAGCCAGCAGTTCAATGTCCGGGCTGCAGCACTTTTCCTTCACATAAATGTGCCTGGGGTGACACCATCGTTCATTAACAAGAAGAGCCACGCCTCCTCCTCTCTTTTTCCTGCTGCTTTTCACGGCTCTGTCCCCCCGTATAGTCTTGAAGCCAGGTATCGCTATGTTTACATCTGGGATCTGTGAGTGTAACCATGTCTCCGTAAAACACATGAAACTACACTCACGATACTCCTTTTGTGTCCTGACCAGCGCTGTGATCTCATCAGTCTTGTTTCCCATGGAACGCAAGTTTCCGGTGATGATCATCGGTACAGCCGGCTTATGCTTCCTCCTCCTCCTCCTCACCTTCGCTCCAGCCCTTCGCCCGCGGAGTCTCTTCTTCAGCTCGTCCGGGATGAGGGGCTTCACTGCCAGCCGCAGCACTCCAGGCGCCGGCCTCCTCAGCGCAATCAGCTGTTCACGTGTGTAAACAATGCGTCCACCCCCACCTCTGTTGATCTCGATTGTCCGAGGAAGAGAAAAAGGTGACGAAAAATAGAAAAAAGACCGGCTAAAAAGAGAGAAAAGTTGGTCCAGTCTTAATCCGAGTATTCCTACAGAGCCCTGGTTAATAAGAGACACACTATATACAGGTATAAACAGATAGAAACACAAAGACACGAGAGAGTTGCTGCTGGTACGGCCACCTTGCCTCCGGCGCCATTAAAAAAAAAATTGGGGAATTATCGAAAATGGCAGGCTACTGATACTCTCAAACAATACATGAATGATTTTGGTCTTTGCAATGAATGGCGTTCTCTTCACCCAACTCTTAGGGAAAACACTTTGTTTCATCAGTTCATAGTTCACACTCATGATTAGATGACTTCTTATACAGTAACTCTACTGTGAGGGACATCACAGACACTGAAATTTGTTCAAATCAAGCTATTAGCGATCACCATCCAGTATCTCTTACACTAGTAAATAGAAAAGCTATAAGGAAAACTAGGAGCTGGAAATTTAATATATCACTACTAAAAGATAAAGACTTTATTAATTACTTTAATAAAGCATGGGCATCATATCTGGAATATAATAATGTGCCAAGAATATCCCCATATTGTCATGTTCATGCGCATTTGCACAGTGAACAGGGGGAAAAGATACAAGCCCAATCGCAGGTGAAGTTAACGTGTTTATTAAACAGAAAATCAACATACAAAGTGTCCAACAAAAACAGTCCAAACATGAGTAAGGGTATGGACGAACAGGCTACAAACTCCGTTGGCTGGAGGAGGAGGAATGAGCCCCACGTGCTCCCAGATGGTACTGGGCAGCGGAGCAGGAAGGGTGAATAATAATGAGGAGAAAGCCCTCAGCGGAACGGTGGGCACAGTACTTACAATAGGAGAAACCAACAAGGGGGAGCCTGGACATCGAATGTTGACTAACGCTACCACACCGAGTGCTCACACTGTCACCCGTAAATACCCTGAGTACTAATGAGTGACTAGTAGATGCAGGTGTGCGGTGGCAGCCGGTGCGTGAGTGGAGCATGAGTGTGTGAGTGCGTGCATGTGTGTGAATGTGTACTGAATGATGCATGTATGTGTGGGTGTGTGCATGTGTGTATGTAAGTGGGTGAGAGTGCATGGTGGAAACATAAATGACAATCAGCTGGCAGGTGCTGGCAGGAGAGGGGGTGTGGCTGTAGGCTGGCAGGGAGCCAAGGACCCAAAGCTCCTAAAGGGCTGCCAGCTGAAAAATAAAGGAAATAATGCTCAGGGAAAAAATACAGCCACAAATCATGGAACAGGGTTGGACACATCCAACCCGGTTCATGACACGTGTTCTATGGGAAACAGCAAAACTGGTCATGCAAGGTAAAATAATCTCTTACTGTTCGTATAAGAATAAGAAAGAAAAAGCACTGGTACTGGCTTTAGAACAGAAAATTAAATCACTGGAGATGACCTGTGCTGTTTCTCCACAGGAACAGGCACTTAATAAACTGAGAAAATTAAAGCTGGAATTAAAAGAAATTACAAACAAAAGGATTCAGTTTTTAATACAAAGACTGCATCTGGAGAAGTTTGAACACAGTAATAAATTGAGGAGATATCTTTATAACCAGCTTAGACTGAATAAAGAAAAAACAACTATCCACTCTATTAAGGATACGACTGGAAATATCATCCATGAGCCTGAAGAAATAAATGACTCCTTTAGAAAGTTTTATGAAAACCTCTACTCATCTCAGGTTAGCCCATCTGACTCAGAGATAAATACATTTTTGGATGATATTAATTCACCACAATTACCACATTAATTTACCACGCCGGATCAGGAGGGGGGTCGATGCTGTGATCACGAGACGTCTCGAGACAATAGCGCAATAATCTAAACGGCGACTGCTGTCGACCAAGCTTAAAACTTTTCCACAGGTAGTTTTGTTTTGTAATTAATCCATTAACTACGGCAGTGCGGTGGCGGAGTGGTTAGCACTGTGGCAGCACAGCAACTCACTCTTGGCCGGGGGATCCTGGGATCGATCCCAGCCCCCGACCAACAGTGATCTGTGTGGAGTTTTCATGTTCTCCCCGTGTCTGCGTGGGTTTACTCCGGGATTTCTTCGGTTTCCTCCCACATGCCAAAAACATGCACATTAGGTTAATTGGCATCAAAACTGGGGATTCTAAATTGTCCTTAGGTATGACTGTGAGAGTGAATGGTTGTCTGTCTCTCTGTGTTGGGCCTGCGATGGACTGGCGATCTGTTCAGGGTGTACCCTGCCTCTCGCCCAAAGATGCTGGGATAGGCTCCAGCCCCCCTGCGACCCGAAAAGGATTAAGCGGAAGAGGATGAATGAATGAATGAATAATCCATTAACTAACTGTCTGTCTTTCTTTCTTTTTTTTTTTGTAAGGAGCTGGAGGAACTAGAGAGTTATATCGACGCGTTCTACTACCGTTGCTGCGTCATGGAGCAGGCAAGTGTGTGTTCCACCGCTGCTTCTCAGTCTAAACGACCGAGACCCGCAGATTCGCCAAAATTAACGCCCGAGAAATTACAGCAGGGCACCGAGGTTAGTGACATCCTTTTCTCCATTGAGAATAAACTTACCAGCATGGAAGGTAGACTGGCGCTGGTCGAGCTCCTTCATAAAGAGTTCCAGAATTTGCGGGAGAGCCTAGAGTTCAGTCAAGCGCAGCTCGTCTCTCTCGTAGAGGAAAATAACAGCCTGAAAAAAATCAGTAAACACACTAACCACATGGCTTGGCATTGTTGAAGGAGAAAACCGGAAAATGAAGGAGGCAGTTCTCAGTTTGCAGTCACACAGCATGAGAGATAACCTCGTTTTTTCTAGAATCGTTGAAAAAAATAATGAAACTCCAGAACAGCTGGTCCGTGAATTTATGTCATCACAACTAAAACTATCCCCCGAAGTCACAAATTCAATTACCTTCCACCGAGTCCACCGAATTGGGCAAAAAAATTCCCAGAATAAACGTCCCAGACCTATTGTTGCCAAATTTGAGCATTTTAAGCAAAAAATTTTGGTACAGAGGCGGGGCAGGCAGCTTAAAAACACCAATTATGGTTTAAACGATCAATTTCCACAGGAAATCTTGAAAAGGAGAAGGAAGCTTTTTCCCATTAGGAAACAAAACATCCAAGAAGGTAAACGAGCTATTGTTTCTGTGGGTAGACAGTATATAGATGGCAAGCTGTTTATGGATGAAACTATAACACCCTGGTTATTCTAGAGTCTACTTTCTTTTTTGTTGAGTTATTTTTTATTTATTTATTTTTTTAGCTACAGGTGGAAAAAGAGTGCGATTGTGCGCAGGTCTCTTATTCGATCTCAGTTTAATGTGTTAACATTTGTCAAAATGTTTATTTCTTTGTTGTTGTGGTTGTTGTTTGTTTGTTTGTCTGTTGTAGTTAATTTTTTTTTGCAGGCAAATGGCACAGAGATATGCGCGCACACCTAATTATATATGCGTAGGTGTATACTTTACACACAACGTATATATACACATATATGTATACATTACATACATATAATCCCATAGGCACATTTAGTTAGTCTTTAGTACACAACCAGTTAGTGAAAACATGTCTACATTTAAGTTTGTCACGTGGAACATACGTGGAATTGGAACCAGGGAGAAGAGGCTAAAAGTTTTTAATCGACTTAACGATCTACAGGCAGGCTTTGTTTTATTGCAGGAGACACATGTCTCTTAAGTCGTCTGTAGATGCGCTCAGCTCCCCGGAATTCCCCCACATGTACTCAGGCAGCTTTAATTTTAAACAAAGGGGGGGGGGAGCTATACTGGTAAACAAAAGAATACACTTTGTTGTGAATAACACCACAATAGATCCGGAAGGTAGATTTATAATACTAAAGATCTCAGTCCAGAAGGTTCAACCATGTCAAACAGATCCGCGTGGGGTAGAGGCCAGACTAAAGAGTGCACCCTGGTCCTCCAGGTTGGGGGTTGTGCAGCATGTAACAAATCACTCACGGAAAACCCAAGTTTTGTTACAGCAACAAATGTCCCAACGGTGGAACAGGCGGAGAGGAGAGCAAACTCCCAACCGCTGTGAAGGCGGAGGAGGACAGACAGTTGCACGGGAAGAAGGGTCTTGGAAAGCCTTGGCAGGCAACCTTTCTACAGGGTGGACCAAGCTCTCGACAGCCCAGCCATGGAAGGCAGTTGGTCTAGGGGAGGGACCCCCAATAAACGTCCATGGCTGAAGACGGAAATGCAGGACCCCTGTGGTGCCACAAACCTCTGCATCACGCATATCCGCTTCATGATGAGTCACACTGATGTTGCACGTGATGGTGCTCGTCCTCTGGGGATCCGCCGGGGAGGAAGAGTGCCGGGTCCTCAGCCTCAAAGGGGCCCACCCTCAGCTACCGGAGGTCACCTCACCTTGTCCTGCACGACCAGGGGACGGGGAACGAGGAATGCTACTGGCCGAAAAGAGATGCCAAAGGAGAGGAATGTCAACATCCTCCAGTGGAATGCAGAAGGAGTCTATAACAAAAAAATATCCCTTGCCGAAAGACTTCACTCAGAAGACACTGATGTCGCCTGCCTACAGGAGACACACCTGAAGGAAAACCAACGCTTCAGTGTTAGGGGATACCAGGTCTTCAGGAAAGACAGAAAAGGAAGAACAAAAGGAGGAGTGGCGATTCTTGTCAAAAATGCCATACCAGCACAAGAGTTTCACGTCAGTACGAACAACCAGGCAGAAATCCATGGAGTTCGAATCATGGTTCACAATGAAAGCATCACGATCTTCAATGTGTACTGCCCCCCAGAGCGAGAGCTCTCACTTGACCAAATGGAACTCCCAGACCACCGATGCTTAGTCATCGGTGACTTCAACAGTCACTCAGAGGCATGGGGATACAGCGAAGCAGACAGAAGAGGAGAGGAGGTGGAAGATTGGCAAGTTGACAATAGTCTTCTGCTAATGAATGATCCTGATGATCCACCAACGTTCTTCTCCAGGGTATGGCTGAGTAACACCACGCCCGATCTTGCGTTTGCCACCAACGACGTGGCCAGGCTGGCAAAAAGAACGGTATTTGGCCAGCTCGGGGGAAGTGACCATAAACCTGTGAAGATCGGACTGGACATCAGCTACAAACCACAAGAAGCTAAGACATTCCCCAGGTGGAATTACAAGAAGGCCAACTGGATGCGCTTCTCAATACTGGTGGACCGGTACTCTGCGGAGATCTGTCACAAGCAGCAGAACCTCAACAAGAAAGTCAGGGTGCTGAACCATGCTATTCTGAAGGCTGCAAATGAATCTACACCTCGGGGAGCCAGAAAGAACTATAGGCCTTACTGGACAGAGGAGCTCCAGCAGCTTGAAGACAGTGTGGCAGAGGCAAGGGAAAAAGTAGAAGCAGATCCTACAGTAGAAAACAACATTGCCCTGAAGGCGGCCACTGCAAAACACAGGCAGACCTTTATACAGGAAGCTCGAAAGAGATGGCAAGAAAAGACAGAGCAGCTCAACTTGGACAAGGACGGCAACAAACTTTGGAAACTGGCTCACGAGAACAGCAAAAGCTCGCCGATCACAGTACAGGCAGATCAAGAACTGCTGACTGGCAAGAAAGCAGCAGACCATTTCATCAATCAATCAATCAATCAATCTTTATTTCGGATAGATTAAAAGTACAGATTAAAAGAAACAGAATAATATAACAAAGGGGGAAAGAAAATCCAACAAGGTCAAATTAGACAATAATTCCTCTGGTTATACAGTTCAACATAAGTTATCCGAAATGGGTGATGGCTGAAGCCGCAGCTTATATTGCCCACCCATATTCCATGCAAGAATTCAAAACAAAAACAAACAAGAGCGATTACAATTCAGAACAAAGCTAAAACAAAATATGACCAAAAAAAAACTATGCAACAACACAACGCAGACTGGATATGACAATCCTTATGTGATTTTATATGTCATCTTGTATATATGTTTGGAGTATTTCTTCCTTTAGTTTTTGTTTAAATTGTCCAAGCGTTGTACATGATTTTAATTCAGGTCCAAAATCGTTCCATAATCTGACTCCTTGCACTGAAACACAGTGTTGCTTGGTGATAGTTCTCACTGAAGGTTTTTGAAATATACATGTTCCTCTGAAATGATATTGTTTCTCCCTTATTTGGAACAGCTTTTGGATATTTACGGGCAGTGATAGATTCTTCACTTTAAACATTATTACTGCAGTTTTAAAGTCAACCAGATCTTTCAACTTGAGAGCTTTTAATTTAAGAAAAAGTGGGTTTGTTGGTTCCCTGTAAGCTGCTTTGTTTATTATTCTAATAGCTCTCTTCTGAAGCATAAAGACTGGATGTATGTTTGTTTTATATGTATTTCCCCATACTTCAGTACAATATGTCATGTATGGGAGTATTAATGAATGAAACAAGGTATATAGTGTGGGTTGATTCAGCAAATATTTCACTCTGTGTAGTATTGCAATTGATTTGGATATTTTACCTTTAATATAATTAATATGTGACTTCCAACACAGTTTATTATCAATTATTACACCAAGAAATTTAGTTTCGGATACCCTTTCAATCTCTACACCATTTACACTGAGTTTAGATACTAAGTTGTTGTGATGGTTGTTAAAAACTATAAATTTTGTCTTACTTAAATTGAGCGTTAATTTGTTTGAATCAAACCACAGTTTAAGCTTTCCTAATTCCTTTCCGAGTGTATCCAAAAGTTGTTCCAAATTGCTTCCACTGCATAATAAATTAGTGTCATCGGCAAACAATATTAAATGCATTTTTTCTGAAACTTTATATATATTATTTATATACATATTGAATAATAATGGCCCCAAAACTGAACCCTGTGGGACTCCACAAGTAACCTTCAGTAACTGTGAGTTTTTGTTACCAACACATACATACTGATATCTATTCTTTAAGTAACTACATAACCAGGACAGTGCTACTCCCCTAATACCACAATTTTGTAGTTTCTTTAATAATAAGTTATGATCCACTGTATCAAATGCTTTTTTAAGATCCAGGAATACCCCAACTGAATACTCTTTATTTTCAACGGCAGTTGATATTTTTTCTATAAATTCCATTAGAGCAAATGCAGTTGTCCTCTTGTGTCTGAACCCATATTGCTGCTCACACAATAAATTATTCTTCAGTATGAAGTTGTCAATTCTCTCATAGAATATTTTTTCAAGTATCTTGGAAAATGGCGGCAATAGTGAAATTGGTCTATAGTTTGAAAGTTCCCCTCTGTCACCCGTCTTGTATATCGGAATTACTTTAGTTATTTTCATTGCATTGGGAAATATACCTGTTTGGAGAGACAGGTTACAGATATACTGTACGTCAGTGGTTTCACTAAGCATTCAATAATAGTTTTGACTAAGAGCATGTCAATACCATCACAGTCCGTAGATGTATTACTTTTAAACGATTTAACAATTTTAATGACCTCTCTTTCATCTGTGTTCTTTATGAAAATGGAGTCTTTTATAGTAGTGTTTTTGCTTATTGTATCACCTGTGGGTGCCGTAATGGGTATTTCTCGAGCCAAATTAGGACCAATGTTAACAAAAAAGTTATTAAATTCATCTGCAGGTGAAGCTGCATTCACACTCTGAGTCATTTTATTATTTTTTGAAAAATTGGTTGGGTAGCTTGTATTTCTGTTTTTATTTCCAAGAATATTGTTAAGTATTGTCCATGTATTTTTAATATTGTCTCTGTTTTTCTCCAGTTCTTTACTGTAATAGTCTCTTTTACTACATCTTATTATATATGTTAACTTATTTTTGTATGTTTTATACCGCTGCTCTGCTTCTTTTGTCCTTTTCTTTAGAAAAGCTTTATATAATAAATTTTTCTTTTTACACGCCTTTTGTAATCCTTTGGTTAACCATGGCTTATCAGCAAATTTATGTTTAAGCTTTTTCTTTACTAATGGACAATTTTTTTCATAGAGTGGTTACAATGTTTATAAATGTGTCATAGGCTTCATTTACATCTGATACATAGACTTTTGTCCAGTCTTGCTTCAGCAAGTCTTCTTTAAAAGAACTGATTGCATTTTGTGATTTGTATCTGAATGATTTTAAAATTTTTTCTGTATTGGCCCCCATGTGGCCATGGATAAGTGCAAAGGTTGGCAAATGGTCACTTATATCATTTATCAATAATCCACTTTCTATTTTCTTATCAATAATATTAACAAACAGGTTGTCAATAAGTGTAGCAGTGTGGACTGTGATTCTACTGGGATAAGATAAGATAAGCCTTTATTAGTCCCACAACGGGGAAATTCCAGGATTGCAACAGCACAGGGATAGCAACACTCAGAGCAACAATCAGAAGGCAAGAAAAAAAAAGTAAGCAAGCAAGAGCAGCTAATATACATATGTACATATTACTATAAATATATATATATATATATATATATATACACAGACACAGTGTAGAGCATTGTAGCTGGATGGGATAAATATATGAGTATATAAACACACAATACGGAGCACTGCAGCTAGATGGAATAAATATGTAAATATATAAACACAGTGCGGAGCAATGTAGCTAGATGGAATAATATGTAGATATATAAACACACAGTACGGAGCATTGCAGCTAGGTGGAAAAAATATGTAAATATATAAACACACAGTGCGGAGCAATGTAGCTAGATGGAATAATATGTAGATATATAAACACACAGTGCGGAGCATTGTAGCTAGATGGAATGAATATATAGATATATAAATATAAACATAAACATAAACACACCCAGTGCGGAGCATTGTAGCTAGATGGAATAAATATGTAAATGTATAAACACACACAGTGCAGAGCATTGTTGCTAGATGGGATGAAACAGCACAACCGTCTACTTAGTTATCCTACATGGTATGATTATGTGCCTATGTTATTGTGGGACATAGACTCACGCTGTACATAGAATTCATGAACTCTGTAATTACATTTTGTTGATATGAATTTAGTAAATCAATATTGAAATCCCCACAAATTACTACCATTTTCTTACTAGTAATATTATTGTACAGCTCGACTAATTTATCTCTGAATGTCTCAATGCAAGTTCCCGGCGTTCTATATATACAACTTATAATTAGATTTTTTGTTTTATCTTGGTCAGTCTCAACAGTAACACATTCCAAAATCCCTAGTAGTGCAAAAGGACATTCCATTTACAAGTTTACACCTATACAGGTCATCAGTATACAGTGCAACACCACCACCCTTTTTTTGAGATCTGTTAATATGAAACATCTGATATCCCTCTATTGCCATCAGGGGAGCCTGCTCTTCATTAAGCCAAGTTTCAGAGACTGCGATAGCTGTAAATTTTCTGTCTAGCTGTTTTAAATAGTCCTGAATCTGTGGAAAGTTTTTGTTAAGACTTCTGCTGTTGAAGTGTATTATTGATAGTTTACCATCTAGTTGCACTTGACTTCTGAATTGCTTTTCGGTGTAATATTCACAATGATTATGAATATTATTGAAAAAGTGGTTATCAGGATCAATATCATTTTCCATCTCTTGTAGTTTATGTTCAGCATAAGGGCATATTTTCAGAGTTTGAATTTCCTCACTCTTTGTCAAATGACTTCCTCCAACTGGGGATAATTGATGTCTACTCAAGTTAGTCATAAGTTTTTTTGTTTGTTTTGTTTATTTTTTTGTTTTGTTTTTTTGTTTGTTTTTTTAAAGTACATTGACATGGTATGTCAAAAGAACTATTCTTGCCGTGCGTGTGGATATGGATTTTTATAGTCTCTTAATTTTCTTAATCAGTGTTCATCTGTATTTATTTAAGTCAGTAACATCCCTGATTATTTTACTCTTTGCTTCCTCAGGTGTTCCATTTAGTTTGATCAAAACTCTACAATTTCTTGTCCATGTTACCTGTATCTTATTTTGTCTTGTCAGCATCCGTGCTTGCCGTGCTATTTCAGCATTAGTTTTTGTTATATGTTCATTTAGGTAAACTTCTGTTCCCCATAGTTTTCTAGCCTGCCTCAGTATGTCATTCTTTACCCTTCTGTTCACAAAGCGCATCACAATTGATTTCTTTGTTTTATTATCTTTTCTGGGTAAAGCATGACAGGCTGAAATTGCATTTGCTTCGACCTTTATATCTCTACTATCAAGGAACTGAAGCACCTGGTTTTCCAGGGAGACTGATTCACTCAGGGGAGCATCCTTTCCTCTCAATCCCACTGTAGCATGAGCATATGATTGATATTTAATGTCTAGACAACTTATAATTAGATCATCCATATGAGAACATTGTTCAAGATCCTCGACACGTCGCTCCAAGTCTGCATTTTTTTTGTCTTTTTCCTTAATTGTTAATTTTAATTCTCGGACATCTTCCATTAGCTCTATTATTTTAGCCTGCTGACTAACCACTTTGGTCAGTTCTTCTGACAAGAAGTTCAGAGATTTTTTGATCTCGTCCATTTCCTCCTTCTTTGGTGGCATTTTTACTGGCCTGTGGATAGTAAAACAATCTCTGCTGGTGTCGCCGGTATCCGATCCGACCAACCTCAAATCCAGCTGGGTCTCAGCTAGCCCCCTCCGCTGCTAGTCCCGCTGCTTACCGCCACTGTAACCGAGCTCCTGTCCAGCTGGGGCACCGGAAGCTCCTCCACCGAGTCCTGCCGCCCACCGCTGCTGCAGCCGAGCTCCGATCCTGCTTCTGTCCAGCTGGGGTCCCGGTAGACCCTCCGCTGAGCCCCGCCGCCTACCACCGTCTGCCTCAGTAGTTCCTCCGCCGAGCCCCGCTGCTGCAACTGGGCTCCGACTCCGGCTGGGGCCCCGGTGGTCCTCCACTGGTCCCCGTCTCCCACTGCCGCTGCAGTTGAACTCCGATCTGGCTCCCGTCCAACTGCTGCCTCGGCTTGTTCCTCCAGCGAGCCTCAATCACTGGGGACAGAGTCGCTTCTCCGTGTCGGTGCTAGGTACTACGACTAGCTATGGCGTTAACTATAGCGTTAGCCTAGCAAATTTCATCAACCAGTATGCGAAGACGAGCCACCTTCAGATTCCACCAAAGAGAAGAAAGGATGTCAGAGGAGCCCAGCAAATTCATCAGAACGCACAGATAGAACCAGTGATGAACTCGCCATTCATTCTCAAGGAGCTGGAGGATGCAATGTCAACACTGAAGCTGAAAAAAGCCCCTGGATCTGACAAGATCACAAATGAAATGTTGCTGAACCTTGGCCCCAAAACCAAGAAGAAACTTCTGCAGCTTTTCAATGACAGTTGGAGATCAGGGACTGTGCCTCAGATCTGGAGAGAAGCCACAATGATTCCAGTGCACAAAAAAGGCAAAGATAAGTTGAAGGCTGAAAGCTATCGCCCCATAAGCCTTACAAGCTGCATAGGAAAGCTGCTAGAGCGTCTCATCAACACCAGACTCATGTGGCACTTGGAAGGAAAACAACACATTGGCCCAGAGCAAGCAGCCTTCAGGCAGAACCGGTCTACAGAGAACCAAATAACATACATCTCTCAAGCCATAGAAGATGCCTTCCAAGAAAAAAAGCACACCCTCGCTGTGTGGATTGACCTAGATAAGGCGTTTGACAAGGTATGGAAAGACGGCCTCAAGCTGAAACTACGCCAGTGCGGTGTCGCTGGGCGCATGTACAAGTGGATCACCCAATACCTGCACAACAGAAGAGCCAGAGTCCAGGTCAGACAGTACTCCAGCAAGAAGAAGGTGTTGAGGGAAGGAGTCCCACAAGGAGGAGTGCTCTCCCCAACACTCTTCCTTGTATTCATCAAGGACATCATCCAGAGTTTGCCAAGGAATGTACAAGGTGCCATCTACGCCGATGACCTAGCCCTCTGGTGCAGTGAGGAAAGCATCACGACTGCAAACTACAGACTGCAGCAAGTTCTCCGGCTGATAGAGGCATGGACCAAGTCATGGCTTGTGAGCTTAAATGAGAGGAAGACTACATACACCGTCTTCATCCTGTCCACCCAACCCCAGAAGGTGAAACTGCAGATCAACTCCCATGAGCTCCAGGCTGAATATGCACCCACATACCTTGGGATTACCATGGATCGCAGACTGACTTGGAAGAACCAGCTGCACAAGAACCAGGCAAGAGCAAAGATCAGGATGGCCCGAATGAAGAAACTATCAGGAACAGACTGGGGCGCAGACCAGGGTGTCCTGAAGAAGCTCTATGTGGGGACGATTCGGCCTGTTCTGGAGTATGGCATGGCAGCAACCTCAACAGCTGCCAAAAGCAACACTGAGAAGCTGGCCAGACTCCAAAACCAAGCCATGCGAATGATGACAGGAGCCATGCGCAGTACCCCTATCAAAGCACTGGAGACAACAACAGGCCTTGCACCACTGGAAGACAGAAGAAACGTCAAGGTACTGACCCAGGCCGCCAAATTCAAAAGACTGGAAAACCATCCCATGAAGGACAGGCTGAGCAAGCCAACAAAAGGGAGACTTAAGAGATCGAGCTTCATCCACCAGAGCAGGACACTTGAAAGGAGAGACCCAGAACTGATGGACCACATACCCACACCAATACCACCCATAGCATCTGTTCCCTCCTGGAATCGACAGAACTTCCCAGCCATACACACAGACATATCAGGCATTGGGAAGAAAGGAACATAGTCAGACCAAGAGAGGAAGTCGCTGGCCCTGGAGTTCATTCGGTCTGCCTACCCTGAAGAGCAGTGGACTCATGTCTACACAGACGGCTCTGCCATGGAAGCAACCAGGAATGGAGGAGGCGGCATGTACATCAGGTACACTGAAGAGGAGAACCACATTCCCATTGCAACTGGAAAGTACTCCACCAATTTCAGGGCTGAGGCAGAGGCCCTGAAAACAGCAGCGGCCCATGTCATGGAACATCAAGACAAGGCACACAAGCGGGTCATCATCTTCACTGATGCCCTCTCTGTCTTGGATGCACTTCAGGACCCCCGACGCAAAGAACTGAATGAACTCGCCCTCACTCTGTCTCAACTAGCAACACAGGTGAACGTATCACTCCAGTGGATTCCTGCCCACTGTGGAGTCTATGGAAATGAGACGGCTGACAGACTTGCTAAGGAGGGTGGGCAGCAAGACCAGGAAGACAGGCAGGTCTCTTACAGTGAGGAGAAAACCATTATTAAGGCCCTGTCTCACAAGAAGTGGCAGCAGCAACACCCAAACTTCTGCAAGGATGAAAACTACTACAGTCTGAGCAGGGCTGACCAAGTCGTTCTGTTCAGACTCCAAACTGGACATAACAGAATGCATGCTTACATGCACCAGAAACTTAAAGTTGGACAATCGGACAGATGCCCATGTGGTACTGCCCAAATGACCAGCGAACACCTCCTCCAAGACTGCCCAGACCACGCTGCACTCAGACGAGCTACGTGGCCTGACCCCACATCGTTGAACCAAAAGCTGCACGGGGACCTCGGGGACCTCCACAGGATGGTAGCATTCGTCAGGGCAGCTGGTGTGACCATCTAGCGATCGACGAAGAAGAAGAATCAGTCCAAAATTTGGATCTATGTATTGCAAGCGTTTATGGCCCAAATGTTGACGACCCATCCTATTTTCACACTTTTTTCACTTCTCTTTCTGAGCACTTGGACACCACACTTATAATAGGAGGGGACTTCAACTTGGTATTAAACCCTGCAATCAACAGGCTCAGTACATCGGGGAATTACCGAAAATGGCAGGCTACTGACACTCTCAAACACTACATGAATGATTTTGCTCTTTGCGATGAATGGTGTTCTCTTCATCAAACGCTTCGGGAATACACTTTTTTTTCATCAGTTCATAGTTCACATTCGCGTCTAGATTTCTTTTTAGCCAGTAACTCTATTGTGAGGGACATCACGGACACTGAAATATGTTCAAATCAAGCTATTAGCGATCACCATCCAGTATCTCTTACACTAGTAAATAGGAAAGCTACAAGGGAAACTAGGAGCTGGAAATTTAATATATCACTACTGAAAGACAAAGACTTTATTAATTATTTTAATAAAGAGTGGGAATCATATCTGGAATATAATGATGTGCCAGGAATATCCCCAGGTGTTCTTTGGGAAGCAGCAAAGGTGGTCACGCGAGGTAAAATAATCTCTTACTGTTCATATAAGAATAAAAATCGTATTACTTCCCGTATCACTTCCAGCGCCACACGAGTAGGCTGCCTTTTTGCAACAGCAGATCAATTTCTGCCCATTTCTATTTACTATCTGGCTCTCTTGCCAATCTTTCTGATCCAGCGTCACCTTTATTCCATCCAAACATGTAGATCGCCCAAGTGTCTCCTGAGCCAGCGGACGGAGCCACTGTTTCTTGCAGGAGGCAGTACAATAGAGACCAGCTGTAAGCACTTAACCGGCCCACGATGCTAACGCAAAAACTTGACATACCGGGAGAAATAAGACTGAAACGACGTGGATGTCGAGCTGGAGTAAGACGGCGGGCGAGGAATATAAGGTACAGACCCGTCCTCCCATCCGTCATTATGGGGAATGTTTGATCGCTACTCAATAAGACTGATGAGCTAGCAGCTATCTCCCGCTAAGACAGCATCTTCAGAGAGAGTAGTTTGATGTTGTTTACCGAGACGTGGCTAACAGAACTAGCAACAGATGCTAACATCGAACTGGAGGGTTTCCACGCAATACGGACAGACCGGACACCAGACAGTGGGAAGACAAGGGGCAGAGGAGTGATAATGTATGTCAATAACAACTGGTGCAGACCGGGACATATCATGGTTAAGGAACAGCACTGTAGCAAAGACATCGAGTTGCTAGCTGTTAGCATGCAGCCTACATATCTCCCAAGGGAATACTCGCACGTGATCTGCATTGTTATTTATGCAAATCCGACGGCGAACACTGGGACAGCGCGTGACGTCATCCACTCAGTAACTGGCAGGCTGCAGACAGAACTCCCAGATGCTCTTCTCCTCATCTCAGGTGATTTCAACCATATTTCACTGTCCCCCATTCTACCCACGCTCACCCAGTATGTCACATGCCACACTAGAGATGCTAAGGAGGTGTACACATCACCACTCCCCCCCACTCGGGAGTTCGGATCACAACTTGGTTCATCTCCTGCCGGTGTACAAACCCCATATATACAGACAACCTCCGGTCATGCGCACAGTGAAGTTATGGTCTGAGGAGGCAATGGACGCGCTAAAGGACTGTTTTGAAATCACTGCCTGGGAGCAGCTCTGCAATCCACATGGTGAGGACATCGATGGCCTCACTCACACCGTCACGGACTACATCGGCTTCTGTGTGGACAACACCATACCCACCAAGACCATATGGTGTTGCTCAAACAACAAACCCTGGATCAACCCTGAGATAAAAACACTTCTGAGAGAGAAGAAGAGGATCTTCAGGTCGGGGAACAGGGAGATGCTGAAGTCCGTACAGAAGGAGCTGAGGAGGAAGATCAGAGAAGGCAAGGACAGCTTCAGGAAGAAGATGGAGGACAAGCTGCAACAGAGCGACATCGGTGGGGTCTGGAGAAACCTTAAAACCATCTCTGGGCTCCAGAATACCTCCTCCCAGGCCATGGGGGGCAGGGAGTGGGCGAACAATCTAAACCTGTTTTTTAATAGGTTTGACCAATCGCCCCCCCCCCCCGACTGCACAACAACCACTGCTGCCTCTAAAGTCATCGAGACCTGCTGTCCACAAGCCCACTCCATCAACACCCCCCCACTCCTAGCACACAGCCCCCCAACCTGACCCTCACTAAGACCCAGGTGAGGACGGAGCTGAGGAAGATCAAGGCGAGGAAGGCCTCGGGACCGGACGGCATCAGCGCGAAGCTCCTCAAGTCCTGTGCAGACCAGCTGTGTGGGATTGTGGAGCACATCTTCAACCTAAGCCTGAAGCTGGGGAGGGTACCACAGTTGTGGAAAACATCTTGTGTGGTACCTGTACCAATGACTTCCCACCCCAAAGATCTGAACAGCTACAGACCAGTGGCCCTGACATCTCACATGATGAAGACCCTGGAGAGACTGCTCCTTGTTCACCTCGGCCCCCTGGTGGGACCAGCGATGGATCCACTCCAGTTCGCCTACCAGCATGGCATTGGGGTAGAGGATGCACTGATCTTCCTCCTTCACCGTTCTCTGTACCACCTGGAGAAGCCTGGGAATGCGGTGAGGATCATGTTCTTTGACTTCTCCAGTGCTTTCAACACCATTCAACCGATGATCCTGAAGGACTGTCATCATGGATCCTGGACTACCTCACTAACCGGCCACAGTTTGTGAGAACCCGAGATTGTGTGTCTGACATGATCATCAGTAGCACGGGGGCCCCCCAGGGAACGGTTTTGGCTCCCTTCCTGTTCACCCTTTATACTGCGGACTTCTCACACAACACAACACTCTGCTATCTACAGAAGTTCTCTGACGACTCTGCGATCGCCAGCCTCATCTCCAACGGAGATGAAGCTGAGTACACAGGACTTATCCAGGACTTCGTGGACTGGTGCCATCGGAACTGCCTCCAGAGCAACGCGAGGAAAACTAAGGAGCCGGCGGTGGACTGCCGCAGGCTAGGACAACCCCTCACAGCACCAGTAAACATACAGGGAACAGACATTGAGATGGTGACATCCTACAAGTACCTTGGTGTTCATCTGAACAATAAACTAGACTGGTCACACAATACCGACGCACTCTACAAGAAGGGACAGCGCAGGCTGTTCCTACTGAGGAGACTCAGGACTTTTGGTGTACAAGGGGCACTGCTGAAGACATTCTATGACACGGTGGTGGCATCAGCCAGCACTTTTGGAGTGGTCTGCTGGGGCAACGGCATTACAGCAGCCGATAGGAAGAGACTGAACAAACTGATCAAGAAAGCTAGATCTGTCCTGGGGAAACGCCTTGACCCAGTGGAGGAGAAAGGAGAGAGAAGGATGGTGGCTAAACTGTCATCTCTGCTGGAGTCCGAGTCCCACCCTATACAGGACATATTGAACGCACTGAGGAGCTCATTTAGCAGTAGACTACATCATCCTAGGTGCGCAACCGAGAGGTTTCGCAGGTCCTTCCTACCTACGGCTGTCAGACTGTATAACCTAAGCAGGGCTGCTCGCAGAGATAGCAAAAAAACGTGACGACCTAATAGTATTGAATGCAAAAGACGCAACAGACTTACACAAATGGTCCCCTCCAATATACAACTAGGACAATATCAGTCGCTACAGAGGGTGACAATATGTATGGGTACATACTGTATTCATACTATGTAGGATAACTAAGTAGACGGTTATGCTGTTTATTCCATCTTGCTACAATGCTCCGCACTTTTGTATATATATTTACAGTGGGGTAAAAAAGTATTTAGTCAGCCACCAATTGTGCAAGTTCTCCCACTTAAAAGATGAGAGAGGTCTCCAATTTTCATCATAGGTATACCTCACTATGAGAGACAAAATGAGAAAAAAAAATCCAGAAAATCACATTGAAGGATTTTTAATGAATTAATTGGTAAATTCCTCAGTAAAATAAGTATTTGGTCAATAAGAAAAGTTCATCTCAATACATTGTTATATACCCTTTGTTGGCAATGACAGAGGTCAAACGTTTTCTGTAAGTTTTCACAAGGTTTTCACACAATGTTGCTGGTATTTTAGCCCATTCCTCCATGCAGATCTCCTCTAGAGCAGTGATGTTTTGGGGCTGTCGCTGGGCAACACAGACTTTCAACTCCCTCCAAAGATTTTCTGTGGGGTTGAGATCTGGAGACTGGCTAGGCCACTCCAGGACCTTGAAATGCTTCTTATGAAGCCACTCCTTCGTTGCCCGGGCGGTGTGTTTGGGATCATTGTCATGCTGAAAGACCCAGCCACGTTTCATCTTCAATGCCCTTGCTGGTGGAAGGTGGTTTTCACTCAAAATCTCACGATACATGGTCCCATTCATTCTTTCCTTTACACGAATCAGTCATCCTGGTCCCTTTGCAGAAAAACAGCCCCAAAGTATGATGTTTCCACCCCCATGGTTCACAGTAGGTATGGTGTTCTTTCTCCTCCAAACACGACAAGTTGAGTTTTTACCAAAAAGTTCTATTTTGGTTTCATCTGACTATATGACATTCTCCCAATCCTCTTCTGGATCATCCAAATGCTCTCTAGCAAACTTCAGACGGGCCTGGACCTGTACTGGCTTAAGCAGGGGGACACGTCTGGCACTGCAGGATTTGAGTCCCTGGCGGCATAGTGTGTTTCTGATGTAGCCTTTGTTACTTTGGTCCCAGCTTTCTGCAGGTCATTCACTAGGTCCCCCCATGTGGTTTTGGGATTTTTGCTCACCGTTCTCGTGATAATTTTGACCCCATGGGGTGAGATCTTGTGTGGAGTCCCAGATCGAGGGAGATTATCAGTGGTCTTGTATGTCTTCCGTTTTCTAATAATTGCTCCCACAGTTGATTTCTTCACACCAAGCTGCTTACCTATTGCAGATTCATTCTTCCCAGCCTGGTGCAGGTCTACAATTTTGTTTCTGGTGTCCTTTGACAGCTCTTTGGTCTTGGCCATAACGGAGTTTGGAGTCTGACTGTTTGAGGTTGTGGACAGGTGTCTTTTATACTGATAACGAGTTCAAAAAGGTGCCATTAATACAGGTAACAAGTGGAGGACAGAGGAGCCTCTTAAAGAAGAAGTTACAGGTCTGTGAGAGCCAGAAATCTTGCTTGCTTGTAGGTGACCAAATATTTATTTTACTGAGGAATTTACCAGTTAATTCATTAAAAATCATTCAATGTGATTTTCTGGATTTTTTTTTCTCATTTTCTCTCTCATAGTTGAGGTATACTACCTATGATGAAAATTGGAGACCTCTCTCATCTTTTAAGTGGGAGAACTTGCACAATTGGTGGCTGACTAAATACTTTTTTGCCCCACTGTATATATTTATGTGTATGTATGTATATCCACTGCTCTTATTTATATTTTTCGTATCTTCTTAATTATTGCTCTGAGTGTTGCTATCCCTATGCTGTTGCAATCCTGGAATTTCCCCATTGTGGGACTAATAAAGGCTTATCTTATCTTATCTTATCTTATCTTAAAAGAAAAAGCACTGGTATTGGACTTAGAACAGAAAATTAAATCACTGGAGACAACCTATGCCGTTTCCCCACAGGAACAGACACTTAACAATCTGAGAAAATTAAAGCTGGAATTAAAAGAAATTACAAACAAAAGAGCACAGTTTTTAATACAAAGACTGTGTCTTGAGAACTTTGAACACAGTAATAAATCGGGGCGATATCTTGCGAACCAGCTTAGATTGAATGATGAAAAAACAACTATCCACTCTATTAAGGATATGACTGGAAATATTACCCATGAACCTGAAGAAATAAATAACTCCTTCAGAAAGTTTTATGAAAACCTCTACTCATCTTAGGTTAACCCATCTGACTCAGAGATAAATACTAATAATACTAAATATTAATTTACCACAATTAAATAATGAACAGACAGCAGCTCTGGATGCACCTCTTCAGGTGTCTGAACTCCAGGAGGCACTTAAGCACATCCCAAACAACAAAGCCCCGGGACCAGATGGTTTTCCAGTAGAATTTTATAAAGAATTTTGGCCTATGATGGCACCTACTTTTTTTAAAATGGTGAACTAAATTAAAGAAGATAATGTAATTCCTCCAAATATGAATTTGGCTAGTATTATCCTGCTCCTTAAACCTGGAAAAGAACCTACGCTTCCATCCAGCTACTGTCCCATCTCACTTATGAATGTCGATCTTAAAATAATTTGCAAAGCTCTCGCCAAAAGACTGGAAAGGATAATCCAGTTTATTATACACCCAGATCAAACAGGTTTCATCAAGGGTAGGCACTCGGCTGATAATACACACAGTCTATTTAATTTAATAGACTACTGCAAGATCAATAATGTAGAAACTACAATCTTGTCCCTGGATGCAGAGAAAGCCTTTGACCGCGTTAACTGGAAATTTCTTTTTATGGTGTTAAATAAGTTCGGGTTTGGTTCATCTTTCATAAACTGGATTAAAACACTATACAGGTGTCCAGCTGCGTCTGTCCGAACAAATGAGCAGACTTCCTGAAGCTTTAATCTCCAGAGAGGTACTAGGCAGGGGTGTCCACTCTCTCCCTCACTTTTTACCATCTTTATTGAACCATTAGCAGCAGCCGTATGACAAAATGCTGTTATCAGAGGTATTCAAACTGGAGAAAAGGAACACAAGATAAGTCTTTATGCTGATAATGTATTGATTTTCCTTGAAAACTCACAAAGATCTCTTCTTCAGACAGTGGTGCTCATTGATAAATTTTCATCATTATCAGATTACTCTATTAACTGGGTAAAATCAATAGCTTTACCTATAAATTACAATTTCTCAAATACATACGTATACTATTCCAATACAATCAGGAAATGTTAAATATTTAGGAATAGATATTTCCCCCAGGCTCTCAGAGTTATTGCAACTAAATCATATTCCCCTTTTAATCTCTTGCACTCCGGGATACCGCGGGCAGTCACGTCTCTGCATCCTAGTACGTCCTAGTGCGTCTCAGTGTGCACTGTGCGTCTCAGTGCGCACTGAAAAAAAAAAAGCTGCATTTTCATTCTTCCAATACAGACAGCCGCAAACAGAAAGCCAAAGGAGTGTTTTGATTGGTTTAGATTTGATTGACCTCTCATTCGACTAATAAGAGCCTTGAATTGGGTTTCTGAAACCTTGAAGAACCAATGACTGAAAACCTAGCAAGAAGGACCTGCCTACCAACGACTGCGAATACAACGAGCCAATCGAAGCAGAGAAGTTCAATGATTGAAAGCGTGCGTCCCGTGCATAAAATCTGTTTTGTGTAAGCCGCTGTGTGTAACGGTAGCGTTCACCAGTCTTTTTTTATTACTACTGTTCTTATTTCTTAGTTCTTATCGGTACCGGAGTGGTGGCTCAGTTGGTAGAGCATCTGCCCCACACCCGGGAGGCAGGGGTTCAAATCCCGGCCGGGTCATGCCGAAGACCATATAAAAGTGGAATTTCCTGCCATCCAGCTTGGTGCTCAGCAATAAATGGAATGGAGGAGGGAACTCTGTGGCGGCGCCTTGCATGGCAGCGGCCCTCTGATTCTGCACTTGGGGTGTGTGTGATTTACACTGTAGATAGGTAAAGCACAATCTCGTTCTGCTGTACATAATTGGTTGTACGGTTGAATGACAATAAGGGTGATTTAATGTTTTAATGATTTTAATTTGTTTTGAAAAATCATTTGCCAAAACCGCAATCATGAAATCATGGTTTGACCGGGTCGCGTGACCAGAACCATGAATCGTAACAAGCGGACCAGTGTCATGTTCATCTGACAATGAGGAACAGATGTTCACCAACGACACTGCTGTTGTGGACGGGTAAGTGTTATAAGCTAAATTATTCTTTATCACTGAAAATAGTAATAAAAATGACTTTTGACCGATCGGTAAATTACAACGGTGCGTCATCACCACATGACAGACCGTTTTTTTGTGCGCTGAGCAAATCTGTAGCGGGGGTGGGGGTGGGGGAGTTGTTATCCTCTACATTGCAGACATTTTAGTATAATTTTTATTGTACTGTAGGTTATTTTTTCTTGTAAAAAAAAAAGGCCACACATTTTTTACGTGGCATGCTTCTTTGTGTGTGGGGGCTTGTTTGTTCATTCATTCATTCATGAATGAATAAACAAACCCCCCCCACACACACACACAGCCCTGAGTGTCACCTTTCATTAGAGCCCAAGATCAAGCTTCTATGTTGAATCATTCAAAAGTTATAGACGTTTTTCCAAACTGTGCCATTTGGCACAATTTGGTACAGTTCAAAAACGCCTGGGAACAACCTGACAAAAAAGCTGTGTAATATATTCATTTTTTGTGATATTGTTACAAAATTTTGACCTCAGCTTGATAACACTTGGTTCTACATTTCTGTTGCATTTTCCAGCCAGTATCTGACAGCTGTGTGTTATTTGCAAGCATTTGTATCTAAAAAAAACACCCAGGCAAACTTTATTTTCTTCAAGTTCAGTATGTTTAGATGACTGTTACTCAGTGGCAGGAGCACTTAGAGAGATTATGACTGTTTTGCCAAAAAATTCAAAGTGTTTTCTTTTAAAGGAGACCAACCCCATGAAGATGCTGCAAAGGGTTGAAGAACAGCTTTTGATTTACTTTGGGTACATTATTTTTAGGCGTTTTTAGGGAAATTGACCAGAGTGCAAGGGGTTAAAAACAATACAAGCCGACCTTACGCGCTGGAGGATACTACCTTTATCATTAATGGGAAGAGTCGCAACTGTTAAAATGATGGTCCTTCCTAAATTAATTATTTGTTCTCAATGATCCCTACCCAACCATCAATGGCCTGGTTTAAGTCTCTAGACTCAAATATAAGTAAATTTTTATGGAAGGATAAACCATCACGGATTAGTTTAAAAACCCTCCAAAAAGCGAAAGAGTGCAGAGGCTTAGATTTACCAAATTTTTTTAATTACTTTTTAGCCAATAGACTGCAGTTTGTTTCAATCAGAATCAGAATCAGAATCAGCTTTATTGGCCAAGTATGCACAACACATACAAGGAATTTGACTTTGGCTAAAAACTTGCTCTCGTTGTTCAGGTGGAGGATTTAAATAAGGATTCAATGACAACAGAGTATGTACAGTAAATTACAGTCTGTCCACGTTTCTATAAAAGGATGCAAATATATACAGGAATATATGCAGTTATTTACTCAGACTAACCACACTTTGCAGAAATATATGAAAAAATATACAGTCACACAGTATTTCAATGTGAACTCAGATTCAGTGATATAATGTGAATGAAGTAAAAAGCAGTGTGAGAGTTATGTGCAATGTAATAATGGATGAAAAGTCATGAGTACAGCAACAGGTAGGACTAGGTGAATGTTAGGAGTTCATCAGAGTGATGGCTTGAGGAAAGAAACTGTTCCTGTGACGGGTGGTTTTGACCTTCAGTGATCTGTAACGACGACCAGAAGATAGAAGTTCAAACAGTTTGTGGCCGGGGTGTGATGGGTCAGCACAGATGTTTCCCGCCCATTTCCTGGTTATGGACCGATATAAGTTCTCAATGGAGGGTAGGTCGGTACCAATGATCCTCTCCGCAGACTTAATAATCCACTGCAGTCTGGTCTTGTCCTGTTTAGTGGCAGATCTAAACCAGACAGTGATGGAAAAGCAGAGGACAGATTGGATGATGGCGGTGTAGAAGACAACCAGCAGCTCCTGAGGCAAATCAAACTTCTTGAGCTGACGCAGAAAAAACAACCTCTGCTGGGCCTTTTTCCGGACAGTGTCTATATGGGAGGACCACTTCAGGTTCCGGGAGATTGTGGTACCCAGAAACTTGAAGGAGTCCACAGTGGACACTGTGCTGTTGAGGATGGTGAGTGGGGGGAATGAAGGGGGGTGTCGCCTGAAATCCACAGTCATCTCCACCGTTTTGGCTGGGTTAAGTGGACAAAATCAAAATGGACAAAATCAACCCCGCTAGGCAACCCATGGTTAGATGCTGAAGAGGCTCTCTGTGGGTCACTAAATATCTCTGGTGTAGGTGGATGTGTGTAATGATGGGTGGAGGTACGTGTGTGTATGGAAGCAGTTACTTGTGGGTAGATGTTTAGGGGTGGAGAACTTTGTTGGGTGGCAGGGGTTGGGCAGTCCATCTAGTGGCATGGGGGCTGGCGTTTCGGGGCCTGCTTGTCCCGGCCGCCCTGCTGTTGTGTTGCGGGGTGAGGCGCTTTGTTGCATCGCCCCTGGTGTCATTGGCGGTGGGTGTGTGTAGGTGCTTGGGGGTGGTTGGGGGGTCATTGGTGCGGTTTGATGGCCGTGTTTCCATTGGGTTGGTCCGGGGTGGCTGGGGTTGCAGGGCAGCCTGCAGCTGTCGGTGTGTGTCTGGGGTGGGTGGTCGTGGGCCTGCGTGGGCACTCAGGGGTGCCGCCTGGCGTGTTGGGCGGCGTGTGGGTCCGGCCCATTGTTCACTGTTGTGACTGGTGTTGTTCATGTTTGTGTGTGTAAGTTGAGTGGAAATATGTTTGCCTGCCCCATCATGTTAGTGGTGCTGGGAGCACCGGGGCATGATGCTGGTGGGTCCTGGGCTGCTTCCACTGGCGGCCCTCACCCTGGGTTGGGATTTGGGGTCAGTGGGTGGCCTCTTGAACCAGTCTGCAAGCTGGCTTCTGGGTGGGGACGGCCTCGCTTTTAGATCGCCTACCTCCCAGTCTTATCCCCCCCCCCGACTCTGGGCGGAATATACATCTTTTTTGTTACATTTAGGGCTTTGGGGTGGGGGTGTGCTGCACTGTGTAGGTGAAGGGGATACCTTTGCTGCATGGTGGGGCTGCACTCACCTCAATTTTAAATGCATTTTAGACACCGAAGGCTTGGGGGGATGGAGGCCCTGCTGCCCATCGCAGTGGCTCGTGATGCTCCCATCACTATCCCCCCAATTTTAATTGCACTTTGTAGTCCACACATTTACACACAATTATATCATATAACCAATACACACCCACCATGTTCTGTGCGGGGGGGAGAGGGTGGGGGTCTTCCCCCACCCCTGTTGCCCTGCTCTTGCTGGGGGCGTGGGATTCTGGTGGGCAGCCTGGGACCTATCATGTTGTCAAAATCCCTGGGTGCTACTGAATATATAGATACAACCAAGGAAGTGAGAGGGGGGCTGAATATGAGTCTAAGTGAGAGTGAGGGGGTGATGAATGGAGGTGGTAGTGGTGGGTCGGTTTTGTGCAGTGCTTTGCATGCCGGGCGGCATCTTGGGGCATCTGCGGTGGTCTGCTGATTGTTCGCTCAGATAGGCGCCGGGGGTGGGGGTCTGCTTCTGTGGCCTGCGCCGGTGGTCTCCCTGGTCACTGCCAGGCACTGGCGCATGTTCAGGCTTGCTGCATCTGCTTCACAGCCGCCTTATGAAACAAAGGTGAATGAGGAGTGAATTTGAATGGGTACAGGAGTGAGAGAAAATGGGTCAGTCTGGGTGAGTGAGAGGGGTGTGCATGGGAGCATGTGGGTGTGAAGGTGTGGGGAGGGGTGTGTCTGTGAGTCGGGAGGTGCTGGATTAAGGAGGGTAGTGCCTCTCGGCAACGTGGGCTATCCTAGGCGGGGGGACTTCTTTGGACGTGGGGTCCCCGGGTTGTGCGACAGAGGCGCTGGGGCGGGCCCGCTGTGGGGGTGCCTGGGGGGGCTCGCACCGGGGGCGCGGGCCGGTCTCTGTCCCGGGGGATGGGGTCGCTGGCATCCTGGTGCCTGGGGCCCGGGGGCGGATGTTGGCCCCGCTGGGGGTGGGTGGGGGTTGGGCGGGTCCGGGGGTGTGGGCTCACCGCGCCGGCCGCCGAGCAGCCTGGCCTCCCTTGATCGTCCCTCCGGGGGTGAGTGCCTGGCTTTCCTGGAGCTTGTTGACCTCAGGGCTGGGGGTTGGTGGCACTGCCTTGCCTGTTCGGGGTCCCCAGGGGGAGAGCTGCTGCGACCGGCCCTCCGCTTGTATGTTTTCTGACAAACCACTCACATGCACACACTTATTTTGTGCGCGTGCTCATATATATGTACACAGACATACATGCACAAGTGTCTCTCCTTTAACAGGTGCGGAAACCAAACTCGTGTTGAGACATCTTCGGTGGAAGAAGCAGTTTCTTCTGTTTGTTTTAGTTGTTGGTTTGTTTGTTTGTTTGTTTTTGTTTCTTTTTTGTTTCTTTTTGTCTGTTCTCCTCCCTTTTCTTTTCCCCCTTCACACACTTCCTTTCCCTCTTCCCCATCCTGTTGGGTCTTCCATGGGTAAAACAATTAAAATAAAGTATTAAAAGTTATTACAGGAGGAGTTTACAACAATAAACAATACACAGTTATGTACTGTATAAGCTCCTCTTGGCAAAGTAAATCTGTTTTGGCACAATAAGGGTGACAGATCCCTGTTCTGTTTGCCTAGCTGCCTGACTGGACAGGGGAAAAAAAAAAGAAGAAAGTTTTACGAAAACCTCTACTCCTCAGATTAACCAATCTGGCTCAGAGATAAATAAATTTCTGGAAAACATTAACTTACCACGATTAAATAGTGAATAGATTGTAGCTCTGGATGCCCCTCTTCTGGTGTCCGAACTCCAGGAGGCACTTAAGCACATCCCAAACAATAAAGCTCCGGCACCAGATGATTTTCCAGTAGAATTTTATAAAGAATTTTGGCCTGTGATGGCACCTACTTTCTTTAAAATGGTGACCCAAATTAAAGAAGATAATGTAATCCCTGAAAATATGAATTTGGCTACTTATCTTGCTCCTTAAACCTGGAAAAGAACCTATGCTTCCATCCAGCTACCGTCCCATCCCACTTCTGAATGTCGATCTTAAAATAATTTGCAAAGCTCTCGCCAAAAGACTAGAAAGGATAATTCCGTTTATTATACACCCAGATCAAACAGGTTTCATCAAGGGTAGGCACTCTGCTAATAATACACGCAGGCTATTTAATTTAATAGACTACTGTAAGATTAATAACTTAGAAACTACAATTCTGTCTCTGGATGCAGAGAAAGCCTTTGATCGTGTTAATTGGAAATTTCTTTTTATGGTGTTAAACAAGTTTGGGTTTGGTTCATCCTTTATAAACTAAATAAAACTGTGATCCGTCATGGACAATCCTGATCACCCCCTCCACCACACACTGGACAGACAGTGGAGCACTTTCTCCAGTAGACTACTACAGCTTCGCTGTCAAACAGCCAGGTACAGGAAATCTTTCCTGCTGCATGCAATTTCACTGTACAATAACTCACTATGATGTTGTATTCTGGTCATACCTATGCCACCATACTGCATCTTAAAGTCACATTTCACTCTGCTCCTGATAGTCCTGCATTGTGCAGCGGGTATGATTCATGTGTTTATATGGGTCACCATACAGTATATTCAGCTATGATATATATATAGGTTTTTATAGTAGTGTTTAGTTTTACTTTCCATGGGTAATCCATTTGTCTGTCATGCGTGTGTTTCTGTTGTTTGTCTACTGTCATGCTCCTGTTACACTGTAATTTCCCAGTTTGGGATCATTAAAGTACATCTATCTATCTATCTAGCTGTCCAACTGCATCTGCCCGAAAAAAAATGATCAAACTTCTTGAAGCTTTAATTTCCAGCGAGGTACTAGGCAGGGTTGTCCACTCTCTTGCTCACTTTTTACCATCTTTATTGAACCATTAGCAGCAGCCATATGACAAAATGTTGATATCAGAGGTATCCAAACTGGAGAAAAAGAACACAAAATAATTCTTTACGCTGATGATGTGTGATGATCAGGCGACCGTGCTCCCCCTTCCCTCCTGTTCCTGTCATCTTGGCTCCGGAGGATCAGATTCACCTGTGTGATTACACACCTGCTGCGTCTTGATGACCCAGCGTATTTAAGAGCCTGCAAGTGGAGAACCCATCACTGGATTGTTAGGTTTGCAACCACAAGAAAACGTCTAAGCCTTGTACCTTATTATCTTTCGGTTGATCTGTGTTTTCACTCCCCGTCCTTCTGTCTCTCAGGTTTGCTGCAACCCGTCGGTGTGTACTCCGAAGCTGACGACGCTCACCTGACCAAGAAGAACGCCGGACGTCCACCCAGGTCACTGTCTTCCCCCTGTTCCCCTGGTCCACGCAGGAGTTCCCTGCCGGGCTCCTCTGCTCATCAAGTAAGAGTGATGTCCTATTATTATTCTCCCCTTCGGGAGGTTCTGTCCCTAATAATCTCTGTCTGCTCTTCACCTGTAGGCTACGTGTGCTCCAGTAGACACCAGTGCTTGTGTCAATTTAAGTGTGCGTTTTTGTGTTGCATTTTTCTTCAGTTGTGCATCTTTATTGAGAGTTGTGTGTTAGTTTTATTTTTAAAATAAACTGGTGAACTTTTACTACAGAGTCTGAGTGTTCATTCTGGCAGCTCTGCCTTTGAGCCTCACTTGCAATGAATCATGACAGAATGATCCAGCCAGGACTGAGGCTCAGCAGGCGGTCAGCCAGGCGAACAATCAGTGCTCTCGCACTTGGATGCCACAGAGCGTCAGGTCATGTTTCTTTCTGAACAGCTACAAAGCATCATCCAGCTTTTGGCAACTGTTACCAAGCACTTGTGTCAGCTTCCTGGTGCGACGCCTCCTCCTGCACCTGCTGCCCTGGCAGTGCATGCCATCCGCAAGAACATTTCCATTCCTGCGCCTGCCCCCTATGGGGGGGGAGGTGGTGGGGTGCAAAGGGTTCCTGCTGCACTGCCGGTTGTATTTCTAGCAGGAGGAGGGGGAATATATGAAGGACTCAGCAAAGATTCACTTCATGAACTTGTTGTTGCGAGACTGGGCACTCAAGTGGGCACAGTCCATCTTGAGCAGCCCGGATGGGCCCCTTTATTCATTTAAGTGGTTTGTGTGAAAGTTTTCCAATGCTTTTGACCACTCAGAGAGTGAGGGGAATATAGTTAGCCAGCTGATGAGACTTCGGCAGGAAGACCAGTCCGTGGCCGGTTTCTCTATCAAGTTCCATCCTTGCAAGCCTGTTACACCTCGCTCTCGCCAGTCATCTGCGCCAGCGGCGTACACACCTGCGCCTCATCAGCATCGGCCTATATAAACCCCTCTGCCCTCTGCTTCGGCCTGGAGTCATCTGCTCTACAACGCTCCCAAAACCTCCAGCGCCCGTCCAGTTCGTTACCGACCAGCGCATCTCTCTCCTGGCACGTAAGCTGCACTTTTCACCTTACCTCCTCTCCAGCTTTTCCCCTGTGCACAGGTGGACCTCCAGGGCGGCAGAATTCCTCCTCCTCGCCTCTCCTCAACCACACTCTCACCAGCATGTCGAGAGCGCGCAGCCGCGCTGTCCTCCAGGCTACAGCTGCATTGCCAACGCCAGCCACCTTCTCGCCTGCACGTAAGCAGTACATTGTGGTTATTTTTCCACGGGGCGTATGACTGTTGCTAACTCCCTGCTCTGCTCTGTCCACAGGGTTACCTGGCTGCACGGCGAGCTGTTCCGCCCTTGACGCACGCTGTTCACCCACACCACATTCACACTTCCATTCACGCACTCAAACACCACCAGTTGTTGAATAAAAGCCTTAAATCTTCCCGAGCCTGTGTGTGTGTTCCCTGAGCCCATCATTATGTCAAAGCCCAGTGGGATACCAGGAGGAGCCCCTTGAGGAGGGGGCACTGTGATGATCAGGTGAGCTTGCTCCCCCTCCCCTCCTGTTCCTGTCTTCTTGGCTCCGGAGGATCAGAGTCACCTGCGTGATTACACACCTGCTGCGTCCTGATGACCGTTCGTTCTGGCAGCTCTGTGTTTGAGCCTCACATGCACTGACTCATGATATGATTTGTGACTTTTCCTTGTCTTCTTCAGACAGCGGTGCTCATTGATAAATTTTCATCATTATCAGATGGGGTAAATCAACAGTCTTACCTAGAAATTGTAATTTTTCAAATACATCCATTACCCCGTTACAATCAGGTAATATTAAATATTTAGGAGTAGATATTTCCCCCAGGCTCTCAGAGTTATTGCAACTAAATCATATTCCCCTTTTTAAAACAATACAAGATGACCTTATGTGCTGGAGGACACTACCTATATCACTAATAGGAAGAGTCGTAACCGTTAAAACGATGGCTCTTCCTAAAATTAACTATTTATTCTCAATGATACCTACTCAACCATCTATGGCCTGGTTTAAGTCTCTAGACTCAAATATAAGTAAATTTTTATGGAAGGTTATACCATCACAGATCAGTTTAAAAACTCTTCAAAAAGCAAAAGAGTGTGGTGGTTTAGATTTATCAAATTTTTTAAATTACTTATTAGCCAATAGACTGCAGTTTGTTTCTAAATGGACAAAATCAACCCCACTACAAAACACATGGTTAGATGCTGAACAAGCTCTCTGTGGGTCATTAAATACACTACCGTTCAAAAGTTTGGGGTCACTTAGAAATTTCCTTATTTTTGAAAGAAAGGCACTTTTTTTCAATGAAGATAACTTTAAACTAATCAGAAATACACTCTATACATTGCTAATGTGGTAAATGACTATTCTAGCTGCAAATGTCTGGTTTTTGGTGCAATATCTACACAGGTGTATAGAGGCCCATTTCCAGCAACTATCACTCCAGTGTTCTAATGGTACAATGTGTTTGCTCATTGCGTCAGAAGGCCAATGGATGATTAGAAAACCCTTGTGCAATCATGTTAGGTCTGCAATGCTGTAATTGCTGCAAATGGAGGATTCTTTGACGAAAGCAAAGTTTGAAGGGAAAAAATATTATTTCAAATACAAATCATTATTTCTAACCTTGTCAATGTCTTGGCTATATTTTCTATTCATTTTACAACTCATGGTGGTAAATAAGTGTGACTTTTCATGGAAAACACAAAATAATTGTCTGGGTGACCCCAAACTTTTGAACGGTAGTGTATATCCAACTTACCTTTTATGAGTCCCTGAATTAAATGCCATGACTGCTTTAAAAACATTAACATTAGCTCCTCTCTGACAGCCTGGTGGAAATTTGTAAAAATAACGGGGTCTTCACTTGTCCCTTGTAAACTCATGCCCATTTGGAATAACCCTGATTTCTTGCAACAAAAGAGGACATTAAACTTTCCACTATGGCAAGAGAAGGGAATAAAAAACTTAGAGCATCTTATTCGAGGTGGAAATTTTATCCAATTTCAGGAACTAGTGTCACAGTATGACATCAGTGATAAAAAGTTTCCTGAATACCAACAGCTTAAATCCATAATAAAAGCAAGATTCAATCTTAATCAGACAGATTTAGATGTACCAGTTAAGGTGACAGTGTTTCTAAATCTGTGTTCCCCTAAACTGATATCGAATGTACACGGACTATTATCAAAACTGGATGAGTCTGTATCTCTTCCAAAATCAAAATGGGAGACAGGAATAGGATCAATAAGGATGAAAGCTTATGGACACAAATATGCTTTTAAGTGACATGTTTTGAGGACCCAGTAAGCAGACACAGGCTCAAAAGTAGATTCAATTATCTTTATTGTGTGCTGAGTGTGTGTATGCGTGCGTGCAAGTGTAGATGTTGCAGCCAGGGCGAGCAGAGCACTGTACAGCCTGGCAACCCAAGGAACGAGCAAAGACAGGGAGGATTAGTGTCAGAACTCAGGAGGGAATGTACAGTGACATTAGAGCTTACTGTTGATGAGATGGTGAACAGCTCAGCTTAGTCCCGAAGGCCCCAGCCAGGAAGACAGCGCCTACTGTCCCGGTTGCAGATGGAGATGATCATGGTGTTGTCAAGGTGTAGTGCCTCTCGGTCCACCGCCAGCAGGGAGAGGTCCGCTGCCACGGATCTCCGCCTGTGCACAGGGGATTAGAGCAAAGAATAATGGTGAAGGAAGAGGTGGCTTGCTTGTCAGGGAGACGTGAGCCCTTCCAGATGAATGATGAAATAAGACGAGTTTCTCAGAAGAACATAGATGACGAGAAGGAAGATTCTGGATGAAGACGTGTGCCGGTCTCATCAGACCAAGGAGTGAGACGACTCCGTGCTGACTTGTGGACAGCTCGGCTTAAATAGCTCTGATGATGAGGGAGAGCAGGTGTGCACAGGGGCGGATCTTGCCGTCTACCGGGGAGCACTGAGACTGCACAGCTCCTATGCCAGAGTCCGAGGCGTCCACTTCCACCAGGCATTGCAGAGCAGGATCCAGCTGTGCCAAGATCGGAGGAGAGGAGAATTGAGATTTCAGGTTGACAAAGGCCGCCTCAGCCTCCTCCGTCCACTGGAAGGGCACCTTGGAGGAAGTGAGACGGGTCAGAGGAAGGTCAGTAATACTGTAATTCTTGATGAAGCGGCAGTAGAAATTGGCAAATCCCAGGAACTGTTGTAACTGCTTCCGGGAGGAGGGAGTTGGCCACGCTACCACTGCTCTCACCTTGTCAGGGTCCACGATGACCTCATTGTGAGAAATGATGAACCCCAGGAATGACATCTTGGGAGTGTGGAATTCACATTTCTCAGCCTTCACAAATAGTTTGTTCTCAAGCAGCCGCTGCAAGACTCGCCTCACGTGCACCCTGTGCTCATCCAGGGACTGGGAAAAAATCAGAATGTCATCAAGGTATACAATAATAATAATAATAATAATAATAATAATAATAATAATACATTTTATTTAAGGTGCCTTTCAAGGCACTCAAGGACGCTGTACAAGAATAAAACAATCAATAAAACACATTTAAAAACACATCACAAGTACAAGAATCACAAAGAATAGGCCTTAGTGAACAGAAAAGTCTTGAGGTGGGATTTGAAGGTGGAAAGTGAGTTTTTAAGTTCCTGAGGTCCGGTGGGAGGGAGTTCCAGAGGGGGTGGGCGGTGCAGCTGAATGATCGGAGGCCCATGGTGGTCATGCGTGCAGAAGGGACAATGAGGTTGATGGTAGTTGATGATCTGAGAGTTCTGGATGGTGTATGGACGGAGAGGAGTGCAGCCAGGTATGGGGGGGCGGGGGCGAGGCCATGGAGGGCTTTGTAGGTGAGGAGGATGATTTTATAGTCAATGCGGTGTTTGATGGGGAGCCAATGGAGGTGCTGCAGAACTGGGGTGATATGATGGGTGAATGGAGTTCTGGTAATGATCCGGGCGGCAGCATTCTGAACCAGTTAAAGTTTTTTAAGAGATTTGAGGGGGAGACCAGAAAGAAGGGAGTTACTATAATCCAGGCGGGAGGTAACGAGAGAATGGACCAGGATGGCGGTGCTGGCAGGGGTGAGGGAGGGACGGAGACGGCTGATGTTATGTAGATGGAAAAATGCTGACCGGGTGACATTATTGATGTGGGATCTGTAGGAGAGGGTGGTGTCCAAAATTACCCCAAGGTTTTTGACTTGAGGGGAGGGGGAAACAGTAGTGTTGTCAATGGTGATGGTGATACTGTTTGACTTTGAAAAGGTGGATTTTGAACCGATTAAGAGGACTTCTGTTTTATCACTGTTAAGTTTAAGAAAGTTAGAGGAAAACCAGGAAGTGAGTTCATGGAGGCAGTCACAGAGGGAGGTGGGAGGGAGGTTGGAGGTAGGTCTGGAGGAAAGATACAACTGGGTGTCATCAGCGTAACAATGGAATTGAATATTAAATTTATGGAAAATATGACCAATAGGGAGAAGATAAATGATGAACAGAATTGGACCAAGGACTGAACCTTGGGGGACACCAGAAGAGATGGACGATGGCTGGGATGTGTATGATTTTAACTGGATGAATTGGGAGCGGTCAGAAAGGCAGGATGTGAACCAGTTTAAAACAGTACCAGAAAAACCAAGAGATGCCAGTCTATGGAGGAGGATGGGGTGAGAAATGGTATCAAAGGCTGCAGTCAGGTCAAGGAGGATGAGGATGGAGAGGAGTCCAGAGTCTGCTGACATTAACAGGTCATTTGTGATTTTAAGAAGGGCCGTTTCTGTGCTGTGGTGGGGACGGAAACCGGACTGAAACTCTTCACAAATGTTATTAGAGGAGAGGTGGGAGTGGACTTGGGCTGCTACTGATTTTTCCAAAATTTTAGACAGAAATGGCAGGTTGGAGATGGGACGGAGGTTGTTTAGATTGTTGGGATCCAGACCAGGTTTCTTGAGTATAGGTGTAATGGCAGCTGTTTTTAGGGGTGAGGGGACTAGACCAGTAGTGAGGGAGGAGTGGATGATATGAGCAATAAGATAAGATAAGATAAGATAAGCCTTTATTAGTCCCACAATGGGGAAATTCCAGGATTGCAACAGCACAGGGATAGCAACACTCAGAGCAACAATCAGAAGGCAAGAAAAAAACAAGAGCAGCTAGTATACATATGGACATATTAATATATATATATATATATATATATATATATATATATATATATATATGTGTGTGTGTGTGTGTGTGTGTGTGTGTGTGTGTGTGTGTGTGTGTGTGTGTATATATATACAGTATATATATATATATATATATATATATATATATATATATATATATATATATATATATATATATATATATACACACACACATATATATATACATATATATATACATATATAGACACAGTGCGGAGCATTGTGGTTGGTGGATGTGCAGCAGAAAGTCTAAGCTCTCTCTCCGCGGATGCGGCGGGCCAGCTGGATGTCTTTGGGCATGATGGTGACCCTCTTGGCATGGATGGCGCACAGGTTGGTGTCCACGAGGAGACCCACCAGGTAGGCCTCGCTGGCCTCCTGCAGAGCCATGACGGCGGAGCTCTGGAAGCGCAGGTCGGTCTTGAAGTCCTGAGCGATCTCCCTCACCAGGCGCTGGAAGGGCAGCTTACGGATGAGCAGCTCCATGGATTTCTGGTAGCGACGGATCTCTCTCAGAGCCACGGTACTGGGCCTGTAACAGTGAGGCTTCTTCACTCCGCCGGTGGCCGGAGCGCTTTTCCGAGCAGCCTTGGTGGCCAGCTGCTTCCTGGGGGCTTTTTCCTCCAGCAGATTTACGGGCGGTCTGCTTGGTTCTTGCCATCGCTCTTTATTATTCTGTCTTATATTTCTTGCACGCCACCTAAACTCCAGCGCAGCACCCGCGTCGTTTTCGCTTCAGTTCCCCGGTATGTCGAGTTTCTCCGTTAGCACTGGGTGGCGGTTGAGTGCTAGATAGCTCTTCCCTGCTGTATCGTCTCGTGCTGTAAACAGAGGCTCCGTCCGCCGACTCGGGAGACCTTTGGGGCGATCTGTGTGTCCGTGATATATATAGAGTGAAAGGGGTGCCGGATCAGAAAGTTATCACCGGATCAGAAAGAAGAAGGAAGATAAAAAAGACTCAAAATTGAGCCGCTGTTGCAAAAGGCAGCCAACTTGTGTGGCGCCGGAAGTAAAATATTTTTTTTAATAAGAGGTGCGAGTGAGGACAGAGATGCTTTGACGATGCTTTGACAAAGACAAATGAGCCCAAAAAGTCCCTCAGCACGTCATTGATAAGGTGCTGGAATACAGTGGGGGCGTTGGTCAGCCCAAGCGGCATTACGAGACATTCAAAATGACTGCTAGGGGTCCGGAACCCTGTCTTCCACTCATCGCCCTCCCGGATCTGCACCAGATGGTAAGCATTGCGGACGTCAAGTTTGGTAAACCAGGAGGCCCCCCGGAGGGAATCAAATGCCGTATTGATCAAAGGAAGAGTGTATTTGTCCTTGATGGTGATATAGTTGAGCTCCTGGAAGTGAATGCAAGGCCTCAGCGAGCCATTTTTTCTTGCCCCTGAAGAAGAAACCCGCCCCCACCGCCGAGGATGAAGGCCAGATTATGCCCGAGTTCAATAACTCCTTAATATAAGTCTCCATAGTCTCCTGCTCCAGGGCTGACAGACTGTAGAGCTGACTTGATGGTAGCGGGACTCCAGACCGGAGGTTGATGGCACAATCGTATGGGCGGTGGGGAGGGAGGGATAGAGCTTGGGCCTTACTGAAAGCGGCTCCCAGGTTGTGATAGTCCAGGGGAACCTTGGACAGATCAGGGGAGGGGGTGACGGGGACACCAAGGGGCATGGATGGCGAGCAACAGCAGACTGAAGGCAAGCACTGAGGCAGAACGCGCTCCAAGAGACTACGTTCACAGAGCACCAGTCAATTGAAGGGTTGTGTAATCTGAGCCAGGGATAGCTGAGGATAACAGGAGAAGTGGACACCGGTAGCACAAACAACCTGAGCTGCTCCCGATGATTCCCAGACACTATGACTGATACAGGCGCGGTCTGTTTTGACACCACAGCCAGTGGGGCTTTGGACAGGGTGATTAGCTTCAGGGGGGTCTTTAATTGGTGATAAAGAAGCCCCAACCAGGTTGCCAGTTCCCCAGAAATGAAGCTCTGCTCTGCCCGCGAATCAATAAGAGCATGTGTGGCTATCTCAGTCTGGTTATGGATAAAGCAGATAGGTAGTAGGAATCTAGTGAGGGGATTGTGTTGAGGTGAGTCCGTGAGTCCCCCTACTGCGACGCACAGACTCCCTCTTTTGGCCGTATGGGACAGGTAGCTACCTCATGCTCCTCGCTGCTGCAATAGAGGCGTAGCCCTAACTCACGGCAGCGCTGTTTCTCCGCTAGCGGTAATTTGGACTGCCGTATTACCATTGGCTCAGGGGAGTCTAAAGAATCAGAGGGAGGTAGAGACAGCAGGGAGGGGGGAGCTGTGGGGAGCGGCGAAACTGGGTGCCCAAGTGACCGGAAGCCTTGCGCTGGGTGGCCCGTTCCCTTAACTGGTTGTCAAGGCTAATGGCTAGAAAGATAAGCTCAGTTAACCTACTGGGCTTCTCTAGATGGGCTAGCTCATCCCTCAGGCTAGGGCTAAGGCTCCTGACAAAGATGCTACAAAGTGAGGCGTCCTCCCACCCCACCTCTGTGGCTACCACCCGGAAATCTACGGCGTAGTCGGCTACAGATTTGCTTCCTTGCCTTAAGTTAAGCAGCCGGGAGGTAAGCATGCTGTCACGGTCGGAGTGGTCAAACACCTCGTTAAACTCGCTAACAAACTGGTCATAGGTCATAGTAGCATAATCAGCCCTAGCCATCACCGCATATGCCCATGCTAATGCCTGCCCCTACAGGAGATTAACCACATAGGCTTTACAGCTGTGACTGGTGGGAAAGTCCCCAGGCACCCGCTGAAAGACTATCCCGCACTGCAATAGGAACCCCCTAGCCTCCCCTAGCTTACCGCTAAAGCGAGTGGGCGTGGGAATTGGTGTCAGGTGAGATGGTGGAGACTGAGCAGGTTGGGAGCTAGCGGGAGCAGTGGTGCTACCTGAAGTCGGAGGGAAGGGCTGAGGACCCGACAGGCGATCCAACCGGGAATTTATCTGGACCAGCTGGGTGAGTATAACCTGTTGTTGGTGTGATAACTGATCTACTTGAGCTTCCAAGATGTTAACCTTGTGCGCTAGCGCACTGTCTGCTGGGTCATTGTGACAAAGTCATACTGACATGTTTTTGGGACCCAGAAAGCAGACATAGGCTCAAAAGTAGATTCAATTATCTTTATTGTGTGCTGAGTGTGTGTATGCGTGGTGTAGCATCAACGTCTCCTCAGGCCAATCCAGGAGATCACTTTTCTTCATTTTACAGAAATTTCACTTTTCTTCATTTTAAAGCAACTCTCACTCAAGGTCTGGTCAAGAATGCTGTGTCTTCAACAGGATTCCAGTGTAAACAATTTCACTTTTGTAGAGAGACTTGATAAGGATTTGCTTTTAAAGGCTTAAGTGGACCATAAACTCCTGAAGTCAAGATCCCAAAATGGACAGTTCATGCTAATAGTATCCGCTCTACAGGAACTGATGCTTCTTTTAGACAGTTTCCAGAACCCTGTAACCCCCCCCCCCCCCCGCTCACATTCCAGAGACCTAAAATTTATCTACAGCTCAACAGTACCTCCTAATGGACATCTATAGAATATGTTTCATTGTGTAATTTGACTGTTAATTCTGACTAAACATTAAGCTTTTCTTCCAATCTCCTCGGGATTCTAAGGACACTGTGAAAATCATCACCCTTTTGATCACCAACCATGGTTTGCAGTAATTCATTAATCCTTGATTTAAATGTGAGTGCATGTATTAGGAATGTGTATTAGGAATGTTTATTTTCATGAGTGTTATTCAAATGAATGTTAATATTATTAGTAATGGTATAAATGCATGATCACTGAATATTAGCCATGAGTCACTTAATTAGTTAGATTTTACATTGAACACATAATTTCATAAGACCTGAATGTTTATCATTCAGCGGATCTAGGAACATTCTAATTAGTCTCACCCATACCGCTGCCCACCAGTAGTGTGTGCTGTAAGGTGCAACATTAAATGCTGAGTTCCACTTTACATGGACAGCCTCTGTTGAACAGAAGACTTCACGTTCACCCTTTTTTCCTAAGTAAACCATTTAAATGCCACATTCCTCTCTTGAACTGAGACCTCCAAAATCCTCTTCATGCCAGGGAACAGCTGGATTGTTATCATAAATCCATGAAGTACACTCCTCATCAGACAGCTTTATGTGCTAAGAGCTGTTTGACATCCTCCATGTATCAACCAAATTCCTACAGGTCTCTCGGAATTATACAAAGCCCAACATTGCCCCCTTGTGGACAACTCAGGAATATGTTTCCTGTTATTTCTACCAACACTGAACTGCTTTTTCTGACTGAAAATTAACTCTGTCATCAAGATTTCCATTTCTCAGGATAATTCTCAGAACATTATTTTAAGATATGGCTGACCTGTGATGGACAATTATGGTTTGAAATGTTTCATTAATCATTGATTTGAAATGTGTTGCATGTTTGAAAATATGCTTAAACGAGTTTAGGAAAATGCATGCTGATGGTAGTAATGATGAAAATTAGTCATGAATCACTGAAGTTAGTTTAGTTTATATATACAATTTTATTTGTAATCAATATATGTGGTTCTCCCTATTCGGAGTCAAAGCAAGTCATCTGACTGGTATCAGCCATTCACCAGGCGGTATTGGTTGGATGACACCCCCTTTCATTTTATTGGTCAGTTACAGACAACTGACTCTTTGACTGAACAAGGGCCCATTCAAATCTCCCACGCTAGGAGACAGTTGGTTCCCTTTCATGTCAGTCAAGTTTTCCCCCCTGAAAAAGTACTCACTTTTACAGGAGGAGAAACTCCCCAGTTCAGTTATGTTCCTGCTTTGAATTTGTCTCTCTTTTTGTGTGTGTCTGAGGAAAGAACTTTTTCTGTTTTCCCATTTGAGCTCAACCCTTCTCTTTTACAGGGAGTAAAATTCAATTTTTTTTTCTCAGATGTTGTTCTATTTTATAATTTGTTAAGCTTTTTCTAATTGCTTCCTTAACTCACCATGTTTAAAGTGGACTGATCCCGATTTTCTAACTCCCACTGGAAGCTGCCTACGCCCAATTACCACAACATCAAAAGAACTTGGATTTCGTGGCTTCAATAATTTTTTTTTTTATTTCTCTCTTCGATTCTGTCACTTCGATCAGACTTTGAATGATCTCCAAAGTATCTGGACCCGGGAAAAGCTGCTGGAAAAAATCCTGTGTTGTCTCTTCACATGGCATACACATCAGCGGCCAGCAGTCTCTCATCAGCGTCTCCGGCTCTCAGCTTCCGACGGTTTTCCTCTGGGAAGAAGTATCTGCAGGCAGATACTTTTCTGTGTCATCAAATAAGCTTCAGCCATGGATCCAGCTGTAAAACCCCAACACAACTGGTCACGTGAGCAAGATCCCTTATTTATCCGCTAAGTTGATGCGATGTCCATCGCCCTTAAAGTATGTCATAATCTTCTCATGTTAAAGCTAGTTCATAGACTCTGATAAAGTCTATAGAGTTAAAGATAAATAGTATCCCACTTTTTATTAACTTCCATTCCCTTTTAGAGTAACCCAGAATTTCCTTTTTCATATAATCAGCTTTTATCATTTTTTTTCATAAAATTGCATCCAATTTTCTTCATATTTTGGTTACAGTTAAGTCTTTCAGTTATTCATGTCAGGTTAGGCATTGGTTTGCTTGCTACTGGATAACCATGAAAACCGGTACTACCTGTCTCATGGGTCAGGCCATCGGCGACTCAACCAGCAACCCTGCGTTTCCAAGACCGTGAAGGGTGGAACTGGGCATCCTGGCAGAACTAAAAACAATATCTGTCACAGGTCTGTGGTGGACCACTCCCAGTTACACGGTGTGAGACTGGACATCCTGGCAGATAAGCACATCTGTCCCAAGGTCTGTGGTGGACTTTTGCCAGTCGGTGCATCATGACATGCACTACACAAAGAACAGAGAAAAACAAACCTATCATCAGGTCAGTCACTGCAACAGGTACTGGAGTCAGTTTGTCTTGGCCTGTCCTTGCCACTGATAATACCTCTATCTGTCAAGAATGTGCTGCTAGTCCAGCAAAAGCTAGCGGTACTCAAATACTTTGCAAGCAGTTTCATGAAATGGTCAGTCAGAAAGCAAGTCAAACCGGCTCGGATGTCGTGCAGGTTAACAAGGTCAAGAGTTCCTGGCAGCGGAAGGCAAAGGACAGAGCTGCATGAAGAAATCTGATCAGACCTAAATGAAATGTCATTCTCGCCCCTGACAGACTGCTATGATGATGATATTTCGGTCTCCATTTTCATCACAGTTACAAATTCAAAGTAAGGTTTTCCTTGGTTCCACCAATGTTTGACAATATATTTTATGCTCAGTAATCTGTGACAAGTTGAATGTGATGTTTGATATTTGTTGATCATTTCACCTTCCCAACAAGTCAGTTGAATGTAATGTCATTTAAGATGAGTTTGATCATTAAAACTGTTAACGGTATATGAAGTTTCTGCTTGATTTTTTTTTGTGTGTGTGTGTGTGTGTTCTGTTGGGTCACGCAGAATTCACAAATGTTGAGACTGATTGATAGAAGGTATAAAGATTAGTTATTAATAAAATTGTCCATGCTTGTTGACTGGTGCCCCAAACGAGTTTTTCCATGTTTTGTGGGTGTGGTCCCAAAGTAAACCTTCATTCCCACACACACCTATATGTATAAATTAGATAATATTTGTACCTTATAGCAATAATTCACTACAAACGTCAGCCCTCCCCTCTCAGGCTCTCTTCTGACCCGAAGACTGCTTTGCTATGCAAAACGGACGCCTTCATCCCCCTAAAGCTACATGTCCACCTAGGCATGCATTTTCATCCTTTTCATTCATTGTGTATGTACCACGCCCCGCATGCATTCTGGTAGTGTGGCATCAAGAAACCCGAGCCGTTGCTTGGAGGTGCTTGCTCCTCCACCTCAAGAATCCCTGCTCACTTCGCCGGCGGACGGGGCGCCACGCCGCTCGCCTCTCAGCAAGACCACAGTTTCAGCAAGTTGCTCTCTGCCTCAGTTCTGCTGCTCCTCAGCTCCTCCGTCTTCCTTCGAGGTAGCCAAGAGTATGATTGGTGAATGTTATAACCAATCAGGCTAAGGAGGAATGCTTATGTAGCTAGAAACGGTCTGTCCAAACTCACCCATTTTTTTTGGGGGGGGGGGGCTTCCCTAACTGGAAATTCACAGCAGAAAAACACAGACATGGGACTGTGGTGACATTTTGCTCTGGATATGTCTTGTAAGTCACAAAAAACATGTTACAGACATGTTAATAACAGAAAAAACTTGATTTTTGCCAGAGTGTCACTTTAAAAATATTAAAACAAGTTAAAAACACAAGGTAAAAATATTTAAAAATGTCAGACTTACCATTAAAAAGCAGTTGAATTGAAACTCTGACAAAGCTAGTGCTAAGTAATGGCTAGCTATGCTAACAACTAACACTGTGTTAGTGGATCTACTGTATTCTGAACAGCTATGGCTGGATGTAAAGTGGAAATACTCTTGTCTCAACACCCATGGCGGGATTTCAAGCACAGGTATGCATCTGGACAGTTTGTGACCCAGCAATAATTAAACTGACTGATTGCCGGATACGTCATTACAGACTGAAGATGTGATATAAACAGTTACTTTCCATCAGACAGCTGAGACTGTGCTCCACTGAACTTAAAACACATTTCCTTGCTACCTGGATAAAGATTATTCAAAAATGGATTTTGATCTCCAAAAGGAATTTGAGGGACTGGATCATGTCTCTGTCACAGCAGACATCTGGACTGTGGATAATGGACATTTTCTTTGGATCACTGCACATCAAATTAAATTCATATCATAAAGGTAAGCTAAACATGAACAGCTTTATGCAGTGATGTCAGCTCTCACTCTTTTGCCATGAGTCTCACTCCTTTTTCCTCTCTCTCACTCCACAAACTATTTCTCATTCCAAAATGAGACTGGCGCCTAGCGGCTGCCCTGGCCTTGGATGCGCTCTGCAGAGCGTGCCCAAATGCCAAGTCACGTTTCGTTACCTTGTATTCATACATGTGTAATGACAATAAAGTTGAATCTCATCTCATCTCATCTCAAATTACTGGCAATTTCGTGTTGATTTTCTTCAGATTTTTCCCACAATAAGAGCTCTCAAGGCAGGATAAAGCAAAGTGAACATGTTCTAAAAGCTCTGTCTGAAATAATCTGTTTTCAGCCTGACATTAATAAGCCCGTAATGTAATCCATTAATTAAATTATCTTGCTATGTGTGCAAGATGATTTAAATATGCATTTAAAAGTAATGTGAAAGTTACTTTTCCAAGCAACTGATTACTTTAATCATGCAGTAATTGGTAAAGTAACTCAATTACTTTTAAAAAGAAGTAACTAGTAACTGTAATTAGTTACTATTTTTTTGTAACTTGCCCAACACTGCTGACACCACAGCCGCATGCAAAAGGCCACACTCCACATCACTACTGTGATGTAGAAGGTCCCTGACCAAACAGCAGCATACTACAAGCAAAGAATGAGACTGGGTTGCTCACACACATACAACCACACACACACACCTGGAAGGTTCACAAAGGGGGTAACTTTAGCCCATTTCCAGTTGTTTCTTCAAGCTGCTTCAGAACTCACCATTGCCTTGCGTCACTCAGCAAATCAATCTCATTTTTTCTATTTTCGCTTTCTTTCTGCTGCACTCTCTGCCTCAGGCATTCATGCTCATGAAAGGACAGAGCAGTGTGTTCTCCTCATCATATTCTCTCCATATATGAGTGTGGAAAAGGCTGGGAGAACCCAGAGCAGAGTTCTAAATCCCAATATGACTTAAAGTAGATGGAGATTTGATAAGCGGTAGTGGGTCTACTCCTAGAAAAGCTTTAACTCCTCATTTTAAAGCTGTAAGTATAGTAAAACTATAAAATAGTATATATAATAATTATATATATATATACAGTTGGGTAAAAAAGTATTTAGTCAGCCACCAATTGTGCAAGTTCTCCCACTTAAAAGATGAGAGAGGTCTCCAATTTTCATCATAGGTATACCTCAACTATGAGAGACAAAATAAGAAAAAAAAAATCCAGAAAATCACATTGAAGGATTTTTAATGAATTAATTGGTAAATTCCTCGGTAAAATAAGTATTTGGTCAATAACAAAAGTTCATCTCAATACTTTGTTATATACCCTTTGTTGGCAATGACAGAGGTCAAACGTTTTCTGTAAGTTTTCACGAGGTTTTCACACTCTGTTGCTGGTATTTTGGCCCATTCCTCCATGCAGATCTCCTCTAGAGCAGTGATGTTTTGGGGCTGTCGCTGGGCAACACAGACTTTCAACTCCCTCCCAAGATTTTCTATGGGGTTGAGATCTGGAGACTGGCTAGGCCACTCCAGGACCTTGAAATGCTTCTTATGAAGCCACTCCTTCGTTGCCCGGGCGGTGTGTTTGGGATCATTGTCATGCTGAAAGACCCAGCCACGTTTCATCTTCAATGCCCTTTCTGGTGGAAGGATTTTCACTCAAAATCTCACGATACATGGCCCCATTCATTCTTTCCTTTACACAGATCAGTCGTCCTGGTCCCTTTGCAGAAAAACAGCCCAAAAGTATAATGTTTTCACCCCCATGCTTCACAGTAGGTATGATGTTCTTTCTCCTCCAAACACGACAAGTTGAGTTTTTACCAAAAAGTTCTATTTTGGTTTCATCTGACCATATGACATTCTCCCAATCCTCTTCTGGATCATCCAAATGCTCTCTAGCAAACTTCAGACGGGCCTGGACATGTACTGGCTTAAGCAGGGGGACACGTCTGGCACTGCAGGATTTGAGTCCCTGGCGGCGTAGTGTGTTTCTGATGTAGCCTTTGTTACTTTGGTCCCAGCTCTCTGCAGGTCATTCACTAGGTCCCCCCATGTGGTTCTGGGATTTTTGCTCACTGTTCTCGTGATCATTTTGACCCCACGGGGTGAGAACTTGCGTGGAGCCCCAGATCGACGAAGATTAACAGTGGTCTTGTATGTCTTCCATTTTCTAATAATTGCTCCCACAGTTGATTTCTTCACACCAAGCTGCTTACCTATTGCAGATTCAGTCTTCCCAGCCTGGTGTAGGTCTACAATTTTGTTTCTGGTGTCCTTTGACAGCTCTTTGGTCTTGGCCATAGTGGAGTTTGGAGTCTGACTGTTTGAGGTTGTGGACAGGTGTCTTTTATACTGATAACGAGTTCAAACAGGTGTCATTAATACAGGTAACGAGTGGAGGACAGAGGAGCCTCTTAAAGAAGAAGTTACAGGTCTGTGAGAGCCAGAAATCTTGCTTGTTTGTAGGTGACCAAATACTTATTTTACCAAGGAATTTACCAATTAATTCATTAAAAATCCTTCAATGTGATTTTCTGGATTTTTTTTTTCTCATTTTGTCTCTCATAGTTGAGGTATACCTATAATGAAAATTGGAGACCTCGCTCATCTTTTAAGTGGGAGAACTTGCACAATTGGTGGCTGACTAAATACTTTTTTGCCCCACTGTATATACGTATATATATATATTATCTATATATTAGTGGTGTTGGATGATTAGTATTTATTGATTATATTACAATTAATAATGCATTAATTGCGTGTTTTTTCCATACAGGAACAATCTACTTTAAGTCGGTAATGTCATGACACCGAGCACAGTGTACTCACTGTGCTCATACTGTCAGTTTATTCTTGTTTATTTCCAGTATTTTCTCACCTCTGTGTAACTATTTGACTTCATGTTGGTTTTGGATGTTTTTGTGATTTTAGTTTGCCAGTTGTCTCATTTATGAAAGAACATTATTTCCTTACCTTGCCTTTACTATGATGATATATTTTTTATTGTCTGTCTTTTGTATTTTGTCTGAATCTGGTTTGGTATTCTTCTGTCATGCTCTCCATGCTTTTACTTTGATAGTGTCCTTTGGTACTTTCTGTATCTTCTAGCTAGTTTGGCGGTTGTCCTCAGCTGTTTGTATTTCAGTTAATTATCTTCTCTCCTGTTCCACACACCTGTTCCCATTTGTTGCCATTTCCTTTGGCGTATTTAAGGGGCTGTTGCATGATTGTCTGATGCAGCACCCTTCTCAACAAGTGGACCCCTTTGTCATTTTGTACCATTGTGTATTTCCCGTTTATTCTCTGTATTCAACCAGCATGTTCCCACACTTTCTCTGGTTGTCCCAGACGAGAGTTCCTCATCCTATTATTTCTGTTTTTTGTTTCCTGCCCTTGGTCTAAGTTTAGTAATGGTTTTACTCTTGTGGTATTTTTTGTGCTCCTCTTTTCACTGGCGTTTTCATGTGTCTCAGCCTCAGTGCAGTTTGGCACTTCATTTATTCCTCACCATAAATTTTGTGTCCTGTTATAATTTGTGATCATTATTATTAAATGTGCAAACTCACAGCCGGCGTTTAGTGCCTTTATCCTGCCGTGAAAAGGGAGTTTATTACAGAAGGGTGCTGCCAGTGTAGGTCACCAGCAGCTGTGAGTTTGCTCTTTTGTTTTTCCCTTCCGCATTTTTTGGTTTTTGTCCAGAGTTTTGGGGTGTCATGACCACCATGGACTTCCAGTTATTTGGACTGAATGAGGAGGAGTGTGGGGTGGGAGAACTCATTGTGCATTTTGCCTCAAAGGCTCGAGCCACCCACACTCCCAAAGTCACCTTTGGTTTTGTGGACAGCGCAGCCCGGCTGATCGAGGCATATCCCAGTCTCTGGAGCTACCCGGGTCTTACTGCTTTCCTCACCATGGTGGTCGAGTCCCATCGGCAACTCAGTGGGCGGGTGAGGGATTCTCCTTCGGTGCAACCCAGGCTGACGAAAAAGCATTCCCAGGTGCGGAAGGCTCGTCCACCTCGCCAGGACCCTGTGTCCTTGCCCATCCACCAGACAGCCCCCGGAGCTTCCGGAAGGACTTTGTCTGGCTCTGAAACAGCAGCTGATACCATCACACCCCGGGAATTCAGGCAAGTGCTTATTCATTCACTTTCCCTTTCTGCTGAAACCTCTTGCCAAATTCCCAGTGTTGAGGCTCAGTCTTTTTTTTTTTTTTCTCTCCCGGAGCTACACGAGTCGGCTGCCCTTTGCAACAGCGGCTCGATTCCGAGTCTTTTTTCCCTTCATCTCTCTTTTTGATCCAGTTTTTTTCACTCCACTTATATCATGGACACACAGATTGTCCCAAATGTCTCCTGAGCCGGCGGACGGAGCCACTGTTTATAGCAGGATACGATACAGCAGGGAGGAGCTGCTAGCATTCAACCGCCACCCGGTGCTATTGGAAAAACTCGACATACTGAGAGAACTGAGGTGAAAACGCCGCGGCTGCCGGGCTGGAGTAAGGCGGAGGACAAAAAATATAAGGTACAGACCCTCCCTTCCATCTATTGTCATGGGAAATGTACGGTCGTTACTGGGAAAGGTAGATGAGCTAGCGGCTATCTGCCGTTACGATAGCACATACCGGGAATGCTCTCTCCTTTTGTTTTCTGAGACATGGCTAACTGAACTAGCAGCAGATGCTAACATTGAGCTGGAGGGTTTCCACATGATACAGGCAGACCGAACACCAGACAGTGGCAAAGCAAGGGGCGGTGGAGTGATAATGTATGTTAACAACAACTGGTGCAGACCGGGACATATCACTGTTAAACAACGACACTGCAGCAAAGACATTGAGTTGCTAGCTGTTAGCATGCAGCCTACATATCTCCCGAGAGAATACTCACACGTGATCTGCATTGTTGTTTATGCAAATCCGACGGCAAACGCTGGGACAGCGCGTGACATCATCCATTCAGTAACCAGCAGGCTGCAGACAGAACACCCAGATGCTCTTCTCCTCATCTCAGGCGATTTCAACCATGTTTCACTGTCTCCCATTCTACCCACGTTCACCCAGTATGTCACATGCCACACTAGAGACAATAAAACACTGGACTTATTCTACGCAAACACTACGGAGGCGTACACCTCATCATAACTCCCCCCACTCAGGAGATCGGATCACAACTTGGTTCATCTCCGGCTGGTGTACAAACCCTTAGTGCACAGACAACCTCCGGCCATGCGCACAGTGAAGTTATGGTCTGATGAGGCAATGGACACTCTAAAGGGCTGTTTTGAAGCCACCGCCTGGAAGCAGCTCTGCGATCCACATGGTGAGGACATCGATGGCCTCAATCACACCTTCACGGGCTACCTCAGATTCTGTGTGGACAAATCCGTTCCCACCAAGACCATACGGTGTTGCTCAAACAACAAACCCTGGATCAACCCTGAGATAAAAACACTTCTGAGAGAGAAGAAGAGGATCTTCAGGTCGGGGAATAGGGAGATGCTGAAGTCCGTACAGAGGGAGCTGAGGAGAAAGATCAGAGAAGGCAAGGACAGCTTCAGGAAGAAGATGGAGGACAAGCTGCAACAGAGCGACATCAGCGGGGTCTGGAGAAACGTCAAAACCATCTCTGGGCTCCAGAATACCTCCCCCCAGGTCACGGGGGGCAGGGAGTGGGCGAACAATCTGAATCTGTTTTTCAATAGGTTTGACCAACCGCCCTCCCCCCTGACTGCACAACAACCACTGCTGCCTCTTAAGACATCAAGTCCTGCTGCCCACTCCCCACTCCACCAACACCCCCCCACTCCCAACACACAGCCCCCCATCCTGACCCTGACCAGGACCCAGGTGAGGACGGAGCTGAGGAAGATCAAGGCGAGGAAGGCGTCGGGACCGGACGGCATCAGCGCAAAGCTCGTCAAGTCCTGTGCAGACCAGCTGTGTGGGATTGTGACGTACATCTTCAACCTGAGCCTGAAGCTGGGGAGGGTACCACAGCTGTGGAAAACATCTTGTGTGGTACCTGTACCAAAAACTTCCCACCCCAAAGACCTGAACAGCTACAGACCGGTGGCCTTGATGTCCCACTTGATGAAGACCCTGGAGAGACTGCTCCTTGCTCACCTCCGCCCCCTGGTGGAACCAGCGATGGATCCACTCCAGTTCGCCTACCAGCATGGCATTGGGGTGGAGGATGCGGTGATCTTCCTCCTTCACCATTCTCTGTCCCACCTGGAGAAGCTCGGGAATGTGGTGAGGATCATGTTCTTTGACTTCTCCAGTGCTTTCAACACCATCCAACCGATGATCCTGAAGGACAAGCTGCTGCGCGCAGGGGTGGACCAGCACCTGTCATCATGGATCCTGGACTACCTCACAAACCGGCCTCAGTTTGTGAGAACCCGGGACTGTGTGTCCGACACGATCATCGGTAGCACGGGGGCCCCCCAGGGAACGGTGTTGGCTCCCTTCCTGTTCACTCTTTATACTGCAGACTTCTCACACAACACAACACACTGCCATCTACAGAAGTTCTCTGATGACTCTGCGATCGTTTGCCTCATCTCCAATGGAGATGAAGCTGAGTACAGAGGGCTTATCCAGGACTTCGTGGACTGGTGCCATCGGAACTGCCTCCAGATCAACGCGAGGAAAACTAAGGAGCTGGTGGTGGACTGCCACAGGCAAGGACAACCCCTCACAGCACCAGTAAATATACAGGGAACAGACATTGAGATGGGGACATCCTACAAGTACCTGGGTGTTCATCTGAACAATAAACTAGACTGGTCACACAATACTGACGCACTCTACAAGAAGGGACAGCGCAGGCTGTTTCTACTGAGGAGACTCAGGTCTTTTGGCGTACAAGGGGCGCTGCTGAAGACATTCTATGACACGGTGGTGGCATCAGCCAGCACTTTTGGAGTGGTCTGTTGGGGCAGTGGCATTACTGCAGCCGATAGGAAGAGACTGAACAAACTGATCAAGAAAGCTAGCTCTGTCCTGGGGCAGCGCCTTGATCCGGTGGAGGAGATAGGAGAGATTTTATTTAGCGAATGCAAAGTCCTTAAGCCAAGCAGTTGCCTCCTGGTTTGCTGTATGGAGGGTGTGTAATCCTCCTTCCAGTCTTTGGAGCGGGCAAGCCTCTATGATGTGTTCCATTGTTTGCTCCTCTCCACATGCGCACAGTGGGCTAGGGCTACTGCCCCATCTGTGAAGGCTGGCCAAGCAGGGGCCATGTCCAGTCCTGAAGCGATTGAGTGTAGACCACTGTCTCCCTGGGACGTTGGTGCCCGGGACCTGTTGGTTGGGGTTTATCACCAGCTGTTTGTTTGGGACCTCCTTGGTCTCCCATTCCTCTTGCCAAGCTGTCTGGATGGTAAAGTCAGCTGGGGGAGGGTTTTTCCAAATCGGCCATCTGGATGAAAGTCGGGCAGTGGGTGGGGTGTAGATATCTGCATGGATTGGTAAGTGAGGAGAATCTTTAACTTTTTGGAGCATCCTTTGAGTTAATGCTGCTCGCCGGATGTGTGGAGGGGCTATGTTTGACAGTACAGAGAGCCAGGGGAGTGGTGTTGAGCGGATTGTTCCAGTTATAGTTCTCATGGTTGAGTTGAGCTGGGTGTCTACATGGTGTGTGTAAGATGACCTGGACCAGACAGGGGCACAATATTCTGCTACAGAGTATGAAAGGGCCAGTGCTGAGGTGCGCAGGGTGGAGACTGCCGCCCCCCATTTTGCACCAGCGAGCTTGCAGAGCAGGTTGTTTCGTACCTTCACCTTAGCAGCCGTCCCCTTTAGATGTTCCTTGAAGGATAAGGTCCTATCAAGGGTCACTCCAAGATAAGTTGGATTTGGGGCATGCTTAAGCTCGAGTCCGCTCAGGTGGATGTTTAGTTCTCTGGCAGCTTTTGCATTGTGGAGATGGAATACACTGGAGACGGTTTTTGCTGGGCTTGCTTTTAGGCGCCAGATTTTGCAGAACTGGTCCAGTTTGGTAAGATCTTCCGTGAGCACCCGTTCCAGTGGTTCAAAGTCTGGTGCTTGGAATGCCAAACAGATGTCGTCTGCATAGATGAATTTGCGGGATTTTGTAGTAGGCAGGTCGTTTATGTAGAGGTTGAACAGAGTTGGAGCTAGAACTGAGCCTTGTGGGAGTCCGTTTTTCTGCATTCTCCATGCACTTGTGTTCTGACTGAGGTGGACTCTGAACCTTCGGTTGGTCAGCAGGGTTTTTATAATTGCTGTTGCCCAAGCAGGGATCGCCTTTATAAGTTTCAGGAGGAGGCCTTTGTGCCAGACCGTATCATAGGCGGCTGTAAGATCGAGAAACACAGCCCCTGTCTTCAGTCTGCTCTCGAAGCCATTTTCGATGAAGGTGGTTAGGGCCAGTACTTGTTCTCCTGTACTGCGGTCCTTGCGGAAACCTGCTTGATCCACACTTAGAATATCCTCTATTTCTGGGGAAATGCGTTGTAATATTAGGCGCTCCATGATTTTGTAAGGAACGCTGAGTAGGGAGATTGGGCGGTAGCTTGCTGGTAGTTTGTGGTCTTTGCCAGGTTTTGGGATGGCAATGACCTTTGCTGTCCGCCATTTCTTTGGGATCGAGTTTGTTTGTGTGATCCTTGTGTAGAACTGTGTCAACCAGGTTAGAGCTCGGGGGCCAAGATTTTTCATGAATTCTGGGAAGATGTTATCGTATCCTGCTGCCTTTCCACATTTCAGGCCCTGTAGGACTTTCTCCAGTTCAGCAGCCTCGAAGGGTTCAGGGTTCGTTTCCTCTACAGGCATTTTTTGGTGTTTTTTTAGCTCAGTTGTAACTGCTCTTCTGGTGTCTTTGTCTTGAGGTGCTTTGGCGATAGTCAGTAGGTGGGATGCAACTTGGTTGGGTGTGACGGATGCTCGGCTTTGGCTAGGGGGCTTCTGTGCAGCTCCTAGGCGACGGATGAGGCTCCAACATTTCCTGCTAGAGTGGGTAAAGCTCCGGTCAGCAACTGTCTCCTCCCATTTCTTTCGCCGGGCTGTATTTAGCGATTCAATGAGATGGTCTGCTATCTCTGGGTCCCCTGATGTTTGATAGGATTGTAGGAGGGCAGCACTTTCTCCGTCCAAACATGGGACATAGGGGGGTCGGTAGCCTCGTGGGATTGCAGTATGGGCAGCCTTGAAGGTTGCGCTGCAGAAGCGGTTGTATGCTTCATCTACAGTGATGGTGTGGAGTGGGATGGTAACAACGCTCCAGTCCAGAGTTTCACTGAATTTCTTCCAGTTGGCTTTGCGGAAGTTCCAGCACATCTTCCTTGGGCTGTATATGACTGGAAGTTGTAGGCCAATGTGTACAAGCAGGGGCCGGTGTTGGCTGTGTGGAAAATCATCAAGAATGAGGATCTGTGTAGGATATGGCTCCCCATTCAAAGAGCTGGCCCAACACAGGTCAGGAGAATAGTCCTTCTTCCACCTAGCAGAGTGGAAGGTTCCTCTTTGTTTGGGGTCGTATATCAAAGCGAGGTCATTTCTGGATGCCCAGTCTGAAAGTGCCTCCCCATCACTGTCCACTGCTGGGTACCCCCAGTCAGGGTGATGGCTGTTAAAGTCCCCCACATAGATGGCAGGGTGGGGTAGGGTGGGTAAGACCTGCAGATCCCAGTTGGCATTAGGGGGCTTGTACACATTGACAATATGGAAGCCACCAATGATTATGGTGTCTGAGAAATGTGTTGTTATCAGGTGATTTGCTTCAACTATGTCAGAACGCACATAGGTGGCACGTCCATGTTTAGCATGTAGAACATAGCACAGGAGGTCAAAGCCTTTGATGGTGAAGCGGCCAGCTTCTTCTGTGCCAATATGAGTCTCTTGGAGGCAGATTACATCAATCGAATGTTGGAAGGCGAGGACTTCGATAAGGCTTCGCTTGGCTGCAGATAGGCCTTCAACGTTTAGTTGTAATATGCGAAGGGCAGATCCTACCACAAAGTGCTCTTGGGGCTGTTTGCTTTCGGCTTTAGGACTGTGACTAGGATTCTTCTTTGACTTGGCACAGAGGCGTCGTCTCTTCGAATTTAGTCTGCTGGTAGGATCATTAGCTTCCCCAGGCGAGCCCGGGTACTGGCGGAGGGCGCGACGAGAACGCTGATCCATTGCCCCGATAGGAGAGAGAAGGACGGTGGCTAAACTGTCATCTCTGCTGGAGTCCGAGATCCACCCTATGCAGGACATACTGAATGCACTGAGGAGCTCATTTAGCAGCAGACTACATCATCCCAGGTGCACAACCGAGAGGTTTCGCAGGTCCTTCCTACCAACGGCTGTCAGACTGTACAACCTAAGCAGAGCTGCTCGCAGAGATAGCAAAAAGACGTAACAACCTAATAGTTTTTTGAATGCAAAAGATGCAATAGACTTACACAATGGTCCCCTCCGGCATACAACTAGGAAAATACCGGTCGCTATGGAGGTTGAGAATATGTATGGGTACATAATCACACCATGTAGGATAACTAAGTAGACGGTTGTGCTGTTTCATCCCATCTAGCAACAATGCTCTGCACTGTGTGTGTTTATATATTTACATATTTATTCCATCTAGCTACAATGCTCCGCACTGGGTGTGTTTATATTTATATATCTATATATTTATTTCATCTAGCTACAATGCTCCGCACTGTGTGTGTTTATATATCTACATATTATTCCATCTAGCTACAATGCTCCGCACTGGGTGTGTTTATATTTATATATCTATATATCTATTCCATCTAGCTACATTGCTCCGCACTGTGTGTGTTTATATATTTACATATTTATTCCACCTAGCTGCAATGCTCCGTACTGTGGGTGTTTATATAGCTACATATTTATTCCATCTAGCTGCAATGCTCCGCACTGTGTTTATATATTCATATATTTATTCCATCCAGCTACAATGCTCTGCACTGTGTGTCTGTGTGTATATATATATATATATATTTATAGTAATATGTACATATGTATATTAGCTGCTCTTGCTTGCTTGCTTTTTTTTCTTGCCTTCTGATTGTTGCTCTGAGTGTTGCTATCCCTGTGCTGTTGCAATCCTGGAATTTCCCCATTGTGGAACTAATAAAGGCTTATCTTATCTTATCTTATCTTATTACAGCCCACTGAGTCCTCACCATCAGCTGCTGCTACCATTTCCTCACCTGTCTCCCTGAAATGTCCATCTGTCCTGGGAGGGAACCGCCAGACGACGGAGGGGCCTGTGGATCCCGAGGACCATGATCTGGCCTCACCACCCCGCCCTGCAAGGGAGAGAAGCGCCTTCAGTGTCCCGAGGCCTGTGCTGATGGGAGAGCATCCCCTGGTTTCAGCGTCGTGGGACCCGGCACCATCGGTGAGGTGTTCTCTGGCTCCGCTCCTCGGGGCTAGGGACTTACAGTTGTCGAAGTCTGCACCAATGATCCAGCATCCCTGGACTCCGGCATCTCACCAGATGACCTCTGCCCCTCCTGGAAGAACAACATCTGGCTCATCAGCAGCAGCTTCCATCACACCCCAGGAGGAAAGGCAAGTGTTTTTTCATTCATTCCCTAATAATAAAGAACTAGCTTGCCTAACTCCCGGTGGTGAGACTCAGTTCCTGCAACCCACTGCGTTCTCACCGCCTGCTGCCGATGTTAATTCCTCACCTGGTCCCTCCGTGTCTCCTCCTATTTCCCCTGAGTGTCCGCCGGTCCTGGACGATGGAGGAGCCTGTGGTCCTGGAGGACTTGGTTCCAGCCCCGCAGCCACAACCCGGATGGAGGGAGAGCACTTCTTGTAATCTGAAGCCTGTACCAACGACAGAGTGTCCCCTGACTTCAGCTACACAGGACTTGGTGCCAGCAATGAGATGACCACCAGCTGCCATGCTGGATGAGCCACCTGCGTTGGCCACTTTGACTGGAGGTCCTGGGGTTGCACCCACCATCACACCTGCTGCTGGAGTCACTGCAGCAGGTTCACCGGAGTCCTGGACGGCGGTGGAGCTCGAGTCCAGGCAAGTACTCTGTTCTGTTCCTCCTCCTGCAGATTCAGAGAAATCTTGTCTGGCTCGTGGTGAGAGGAGTCAGGTGCAGATGTCCTCTGCTCCTGAGTTCCCCTCGCCAGGCTCCACTTCTGCCAGTGATTCTATTCCAGCGTGTTTTTTTGTGTCTGTCTTCCAAGGTGACCACACCAAGTGAGAACGCCCAGATGGAGGGACTCGAGTCGCCCCTGCCTGGATCGCTGGAGTCCTGGACGGTGGTGGAGTCCAAGACAAGGCAAGTGCTCTGTTCTGTTACCACCTCATCAGATGTAGAGATTTCTTGTCCTGCTCAGGGTGGGGGGAGCCAGTCACAGCAGTCAACTGCTTCTGGTCTCTCCTCATCAGGCTCCACTGCTGCCGGTGGTAGTAATCCAGTGTCTATTTTTTCTCCCCGGCTCAAGTCCTCGTCTGGGTCCACTGACGGTCATCTTCCATCTCCGCCCGAGGCCATCGTGGGTTCTCTTTCTCCACCTGAGGCCATCATGGGTTTTCCTTCTCCGCCTGAGGCTGTCGTGGGTTCTCCTTCTCTGCCCGAGGCCATTGTGGGTTCTCCCTCTCTGCAAGAAGTCTCAATGGCTCCTTCCTCTCTGCCAGAGGTCTCTGTGGGTCCTTCCTCCCTGCCAGAGGTTTTCGTGGGTCCAGCCTCTCTGCCCAAGGTCTCTGTGGGTCCAGCTCCCCCTCCACCCAAGGTCTCCGTGGGTGCTGTGCTCCAGTCCGGAGCCTCTGTGGGTGCTTCGCCTCAGTCCGAGGTCTTCGTGGGTGCTGCACCTCGGTCCGAAGCCACCGTGGATGCTACGTCCCCTGTGGTCGCCGCGAGTCCTCTCCCTTCAACTGTGGTCACCGTGGGTCCTCTTCCTTCGCCTGTGGTCGCCGCAGGTCCTCTCCCTTTGCCTGTGGTCGCCGCTGGTCCTCTCCCTTCACCTGTGGTCACCGCAGGTCCTCCTCCTTTGACTGTGGTCATCTTTGCTCAGCAGTCATCGTCTAGGGTCAGGTCTCCCCAGCCTCTGACTCTCCTATTCCACGCTGCCGTCCCTGCAGTCCAGGAGCAACATATGTTCAAACTACTGCCTCCAGGAGGGGGCAGGTCGTGTTCCACAGTCCGTGTGAGTTGGGATGCTGAGAGACCACCTGATGGTCCGTGCCATTTCGTTGGGTGGCTTATGGACTCTAGCAGGCCACCCAACGGACTGTTCTCTTTGCTATGGTGGCTCTGGTATACTGGGAGGCCACCCAATGACTGCATCATCTGCCTGGGTGGTCTAGGGGCTCTGGAAAGCCACCAAAGTTATTCCAGCTCATTGTCTGGTGGTCCTTGGACTCTTGCAGGCCACCCAAAGTGGCTCATTGGGTACTCTTGCCCTTGTGTTCTGATACTCCTATTCTGTTTAACGTTGTGGGTCAGGAGCATTTTTTGTTGTTTTGGTCCCCCCCAAGCCTGGTTTCCCCCACCACCCTCCCAGGGTTGTTTATTTGTATTATTCCGGTTGGGGGGGGGGGTTCTTTCGTGTTTTCTTGTTCTTTTTCTTTGGTGTTATGATGGGGTGTCTGGAATCCACCCCTTGGAAGGGGAGTCTGTCATGGCATCAAGCATAGTGTACACACTGTGCTCATGCTGTCAGTTTATTCTTGTTTATTTCCTGTATTTTCTCGCCTCAGTGTTATTATTTAGCGGGAGCAAGATGGCGGCGCGTGCACAACGCGAGGCTCGGTGTCCTATCAGATTCTGGGGACTAGCAGTGTTATTTCTGCTCATTTCGGGTATGTTCGTTCAGAACAGCTCTGCTTTTACATCTTACACCCGAGATGAGCTTTTGGATATTGGATTACAAAGCAACGATAACGACCTTTTTATCAGCAACCTACGTCTGAATCTACGTCTCATCCCGGAGCTCTGGAGAACTCCCGACGCTCGGCAGGCTTCCTGGCCGACCGGAAGTGCTCGCAGGCAGCGTAAAGATCGTAAACAAAGGAGGGGTAAGCGCGGTGGGCTAAGAGCTAAGCTAAAGCTAACACCGCACCGGCTATCACTACCCAGTATTTTCCTTGCTAATGTACGGTCTCTGGCGAGCAAAATGAATGAACTACGGCTTCAGATCACCAACAATAAGAGACTTATGAATTGCAATATCATGATTTTTACGGAAACATGGCTTCACAGTGGAATACCCGACAATGCTATCGAGCTAGCCGGCCTACACACGCTCCGGGCAGACAGAGCAGCAGTTGACTCTGGTAAGACAAGGGGGGGGGGAGTGTGCATTTATATTAACAAGGCTTGGTGCACGAACTCTGTCACTGTTGAGAGACACTGCTCAGCTAACCTGGAGTTTCTCATGGTTAAATGTAGACCTTTCTATCTGCCACGCGAGTTCACTTGTACCATCATAACAGCCGCTTACATTTCTCCGGATGCTAATGCTAAGCTTGCTATGAAAGAACTGCATGCAGCTATTAGCAAACAACAAACTGCACGCCCAGAGGCAGCATTTATTGTGGCGGGTGATTTTAACCACTCTAACCTCAAGACAGTGCTTCCTAAATTCTACCAGCATGTCTCCTGTCACACAAGAGGGGACAAAACATTGGACCATGTTTACACCAATATTGTGGGAGCCTACACAGCAACTCCCCTCCCCCACCTAGGTCAGTCTGATCACTTATCTTTGTTCCTTACCCCCAAGTATGTACCGCTCATCAACCGGGTGAAGCCATCAGTGAGGACCATCAAAGTGTGGCCAGAGGGGGTTGACTCTGTACTCCAGGAAAAGTTTAGGAACACAGACTGGAGTATGTTCACCTCTCAGGCTACCTGTGGCTCCCATATAAACATCAACTCTTACACCCACTCAGTCCTGGACCATATCAACACCACTATTGACAGTGTCACCACGGAAAGACAGATCACCACGTACCCAAATCAGAAGCCGTGGATGAACAGAGAAGTGCGGCTTCTGCTAAAAGCACGTAACAATGCCTTTAGATCTGGTGATGCACAGGCCTACAGTTCATCCAGGGCAGATCTGAAGAGGGGCATCAAGAAGGCCAAGCACAGCTACAAGCTGAAAGTGGAGGAACATTTTGGGGACTCTGACCCCCGACGCATGTGGCAGGGCATTCAAGCTATCTCTGATTATAAGCCCAGCAACTCCATACCTATACCCATGACTGTGCCCTTTCTCAATGAGCTAAATGACTTCTATGCTCGTTTTGACAAGGACAACAACGAAAAGAACATCAATTTCCCACCCTCTGATGAGCTCCACCACCTCACACTCACCCACACCGACGTCCGTAACGCACTGAGTCATGTCAACGTACATAAGGCTGCTGGCCCTGATGGCATTCCTGGGCGTGTGCTGAGGGCATGTGCTGAGCAGCTGGCAGGGGTCTTCACAGACATCTTCAATCTGTCCCTGGCCCAGGCCGTGGTACCAGCGTGCTTCAAGACCACTTCAATAGTACCAGTGCCGAAACATTCAACACCATCGTGCCTAAATGACTATCGCCCTGTGGCACTGACACCCATAGTCATGAAGTGCTTTGAGCGACTGGTCTTAGCACAGCTCAAAAAAGGCCTGCCCCCTACACTGGACCCTCATCAGTTCGCCTACCGGAGCAACAGGAGTACAGAGGATGCGGTTTCTACAGCGCTGCACTATGTACTCTCACACCTGGATGACAAGAACACCTACGCAAGAATGCTGTTTGTTGACTTCAGCTCAGCATTCAACACAGTTATCCCCTCCAAGTTGCTCACTAAACTTGGGGACCTGGGAATCAGTACCTCCACCTGCAACTGAATCATGGATTTTCTGACCAACAAACCCCAGCATGTTAGGTCAGGCCCCAACCGTTCTTCCGTCATCACACTCAACACGGGTGTACCACAGGGCTGTGTGCTCAGCCCATTCCTCTACTCCCTCTACACCCATGACTGCAGGCCTATGTATGGATCCAATTCCATCATAAAGTTCGCAGATGACACCACGGTGATTGGACTCATCAGGGACAATGACGAGTCAGATTACAGGGCAGAGGTTGAGCACTTGGCTACTTGGTGCGCTGACAATAACCTGCTCCTTAACACCAGCAAAACCAAGGCGCTCATAGTGGACTACAGGAAGGAGAGGGAAGAGACACATGACCCCATCCATATCAATGGCATAGCTGTTGAACGTGTCCCCAGCTTCAAATTCCTGGGGACCCACATCTCGGAGGACCTGTCCTGGTCAGTTAACACCACCAGCCTGATCAAGAAGGCCCATCAGCGCCTCTTCTTCTTGAGGACACTGAGGAAGAACCATCTGTCAACTGACATCCTGGGCAACTTCTACCGCTGCGTGATAGAGAGCACCCTGACCAACTGTATCACAGTCTGGTATGGGAGCTGCTCTGTCGCTGACCGCAAGGCGCTGCAGCGGGTGGTGAAAACCGCCCAACGCATCACAGGGACTCCACTTCCAGTTATAGAGGACGTCTACAGGAAAAGATGTCTGCGCCGGGAACGCAGCATTCTTAGGGACTCCAACCATCCTGCTCATGGACTGTTCCAGCTTCTCCCCTCCAGAAGACGTTTCAGAAGCCTTCGGACTAGAACCAGCAGGTTTAGGAACAGTTTCTTTCCAACAGCTGTCACGTTATTGAACTTAGTTCCCCGCTGACTCTCTTACCATCATCGCTTACCATCCTCACCTGTACATAACTGCATAACTACATAACTACATCTAACTTATTGCACATTATTTGCACATAACAGTACTCTTAACTTTCTGCACTACTGCATATATTTGCATATATTTGCTTAAATTGCACATACTGTTAATTACCGTATATACTGCACTGCTGTCCTTTGCACTTCTGATTGGATGCTAAACTGTGTTTCGTTACCTTGTATTCATACATGTGTAATGACAATAAAGTTGAATCTAATCTAATCTAATCTAATCTATTTGACTTCATATTGGTTTTGGATGTTTTTGTGATTTTAGTTTGCCAGTTGTCTCGTTTATGAAAGAATATTATTTCCTTACCTTGCCTTTACTATGATGATGTATTATTTATTGTATGACTTTAGTATTTTGTCTGAATCTGGTTTGGTATTCTTCTGTCATGCCCTCCATGCTTTTACTTTGATAGTGTCCTTTGTTACTTTCTGTATCTTCTAGCTAGTTTGGCGGTTGTCCTCAGCTGTTTGTATTTCATTTAATTATCTTCTCTCCTGTTCCACACACCTGTTCCCATTTGTTGTCATTTCCTTTGCCGTATTTAAGGGGCTGTTGCGCGATTGTCCAGTGCAGCACCCTTCTCAACGAGCGGACGTAAGTTCCCCTTTGCTACTTTGTACCTTTGTGTATTCCCTGTTTATTCTCTGTATTCAACCAGCATGTTCCCACGCTTTCTCTGGTTGTCCCAGATGAGAGTTCCTCACCTTATTATTTCTGTTTTTTGTTTCCTGCCCTTGGTCTAAGTTTAGTAATAGTTTTACTCTTGTGGTATTTTTTGTGCTCCTCTTTTCACCAATGTTTTTCATGTGTCTCAGCCTCGGTGCAGTTTGGCACTTCATTTATTCCTCACCATAAATTTTGTGTCCTGTTATAACTTGTGTTCATTATTATTAAGTGTGCAAATACACAGCTGGCGTTTGGTGCCTTTATCCTGCCCTGAAAAGGGAGTTTGTGAAGGTAATTTTTCAAGTTTGTCATACTGTTATGTACATGGGAGTGGACAAATATGCTTGCTGTCTTCACCTGCAGGTTTATTAAAGCTCTCAACATATCCAGAATGATAAAAAACTATCCAGAAAATTCTCAGGAGTAGACTGCATGTGCAAACAACGGAGTGCCTGGGCTCATTAACGTCACTGCAACACAACTCAGCATCCAACCAACCTGCAGCCACAAATGGAGCTTGCTCTTTTTCCCATAGCAAACATCCACAACTTTTAAACAGATCAACCCAAAACCATGGACCTTGCGTGTCATAACAGACAATTTCCCTTTTAGCAGAAATATTGCGAGCATAAACAACTATCTCGCCCATGATGACACCCCATCATGCTGCAAAAACGGAGGGGGAGTGAATGGACATTACAAACACAGATTGAGAATTTTTTTAGACTGGTACTCACCAACAGTTGGACCCAAAGCTATGAGGATGAAAACAGGCAAATTTCTGTCCTTGTCAACTGCTGGAGGTCAGCTACAACCTAGCATGTAGCTACCAGCCAGCTAGCCAGCTTCCACAGAGGAAGAACAACCCAACATCCAGGCGAAGTTTTGGAGGAGGCTGTAACAATCATCTAGGTGAGAGCTCCGACAGATAACGTTGTAAACTTAAACATGACAGCACTTTGGGGATTTCCATGGCTGTAATCCAGTTTGTTTGACTTTGCAATGTCTGCATGGTGAACACAGTGTCTGTGGCCAGAGCGGCTTTGGTACGGAGAGCCGCTAGGCTAAAAAGTAATGCTTGCGCTTTCTGCCATTAACTGCTGTTAACCGCAATCACAAAATTTGTCGCCATTAACGGGGGCAAAGCATTAACAGGCAGTTAACATTATATATATATATATATATATATATATATATATATATATATATATATATATATATATATATATATATATACATACAGTATATATATATATACACTACCATTCAAAAGTTTGGGGTCACCCAGACAATTATTTTGTGTTTTCCATGAAAAGTCATACTTATTTACCACCATGAGTTGTAAAATGAATAGAAAATATAGTCAAGACATTGACAAGGTTAGAAATAATGATTTGTATTTGAAACAATAATTTTTTCCTTCAAACTTTGCTTTCGTCAAAGAATCCTCCATTTGCAGCAATTACAGCATTGCAGACCTAACATGATTGCACAAGGGTTTTCTAATCATCCATTAGCCTTCTGACACAATGAGCAAACACATTGTACCATTAGAACACTGGAGTGATAGTTGCTGGAAATGGGCCTCTATGTACCTATCTAGATATTGCACCAAAAACCAGACATTTGCAGCTAGAACAGTCATTTACCACATTAGCAATGTATAGAGTGTATTTCTGATTAGTTTAAAGTTATCTTCATTGAAAAAAGTGCTTTTCTTTCAAAAATAAGGAAATTTCTAAGTGACCCCAAACTTTTGAACGGTAGTGTATATATATATATATATATATATACACAATATTATATTATTATATTTATTATTATATATAATATATAAAATAAGTATAGCAAAATATTTGGAATATATGTTCTATCCCTCACCTCTCAGTAACTGTCTCCAACACCACATCTGTTATGCTTCATGCAAAAATGACCATTCCAGAAATAACTTCCACAAAACCTGGCACAGATTTGCATACAGCATTTCATCTGTCTGTCCCTGCCTCTGTCTCATCAAATCCTCCACACGATTGCCTCCATGTTCGAGCTCTGAGCCTGCCCATCCCAAGCTTTGCTGCTGCGTGACAAGCAGCAAACCCGGCTTGACAGGCGGCCATCCGGTGTCACAGCCTTACAATGGACAGAAGCACCTGTCTCCACTCATTTCTCCTTTCTGCTCCCCTGACCTGATCCCCACTGTTCCGACCCTCAGTCCACTCCACCCATCGTCCTAATGGGGGAACTTAATGCCAGACAGGGAGGCTGAGCTCCAGTATGTTTTAGTGCTGAAGGTGAACATTAGATAATGAAATATCGTGAAAGGAAAACTCAAAGTGACAAGAGCTGCATTCTCTTGCTCAGGAGTTGACATTAGTGAGAATAAAGTCCTTTACAACCACAGATAGTCAAGGAGATGCTCTTTCAATTTTTTTTTTTCAGAATTTTCTTAAAGTCTGTCTTGAAGTCACTACATTCATTCTTTGAAATGAAATGCAGGAGTTATGCTTGCGTAACTTTTCCTCATTATAGCAAACTCACTGTGAATGAGATAAAGATGTTACAGACTGAATCCCCTGAGTTCTGAGTCCCATTTTCAAGCTGTGATCTCTCCCAGCAGGAGAGGGGTCTTCACATGCAGACACTGTAGTTTATCTAAGAGGAGACTGTTAGTCCTATCAAAGCGCACACACCCTGAGATGATCCACTGCACTATGTCTCAGCATTCATCCATTCAGATCTCATTCTGATACGTTCCTCTGCGTCTCTTTTGTCTGCTGCTGTGGAGCGAGACTCTCCTCTTTCCCTCGGCTGTAATTGATTTTCATGTAAATTGAGATCAGCCGATTACCTTGGCATGCTTTGTCTCAGCCCTGCAAACACACAAAGTACACGCATGTGAAAGTATGAACAGATACATGGACCGTCTTCTTCACGCAGACACATAGTCACACTCACCCATGCATGATTAGACCGTTGCCATGGAAGCCTTCCTAATGAGGACTGAGATGACAGTTGAAATTAAGGCATTATAATGCATCACCGTGTTGGTCCCAGGAAATTGTTCCATCTCCAGAGAGAGAGTGAGAAAAAAAACCTGTCTGGCTCCTTTGTGTCCAACAGAGACAGTTAAATGGCCCTAAATCAGCTTTAATTTGATGTTTGATCTTCCTCACCCCTAAAGCATAATGGTCTTGAATATGTGATCCTGTCCATTCAGGGCAGGATGAAAGTATCTTGATGGCTCAGTCTGCACAAAGGTGGGCTGTTAGCAGGAACATTCACCATTCACATAGCAATGAACAAGATGGATGCGGTGCTGCCGTTGGCTCCTCGGAGGAAAAGAAATGTCTCCTCCTGCCCCAAAGCACTTTTCAGATATATCTGTTTTGAAAGTACCTTTTCAACAGTCCGCCCATATTTCAGAGATATAAAATAATGGCCTCTAATGTTTAGCTCATGCCCCTCTCCCACACCATTTCCCGCTCACTGCAGTTATTTCAGTGCATTCTTCAAAACATCAAACATCACAGCAAAGATTTCAGAGGGTTTTTTTTCTACTTGCATTCCTATACCAGGACCCAAGGGATGGGAGAGTGACCCTGCTAATGGAAGAACTCATCAGTATGTGCCTGGGTAATTAGCCGAATTAGCCAATCTTCTCATCTCTGAGATGACCCTGGTGTTGGGGTGAGCATTTGACGTGCAGAGAATCTCGCCAGTAATTACTGGCTTCCAGTGGGGCCGTACCTGTTGGCCCCGTTGGCTTTGTTGATTCCATAATGTCAGAAAATTAGTCTGAACAGTTTTTTAGATCAAGATGGAAGCCATGACATCCGCATGCATCAAACAGTGTTAACGCGTTGACAGATAAATTAATGTCACCTTTCTATTTAATTCCAGCTACCTGGGTGAGTAATAAGGTTTAGAAAATAAATATAAAACAAAATACCGCAGGAGCAGTTGTCTTAGCAACTGTGGAGCTGCACACTGATTCATGGTTCCACAAAAACATAGAATCATCCTTTTGTAGTGCTTAATTATGCACTCATTGCATGAATGTCACACTAGATTTTCACTTTTTTCTCTTCCAACTTCTCTTCCATAATGGTTCTTTACTCTAACTGCCTTCATTATTCTGTCACCCTCAGTCCATTAAAACATACACGAAACACTCTTTTCCCCCTTTGTTTCCTTTTTTCCTCCATTCACCATCCATTGTTGCCCACACATATCTCATTGCCTCCTTCCTCCTGGTTTCGCCAAGAGAATATTTAACCTTGGCGAGGCTCAGGGAGCAGATGGTGGGCCCTTATGTGTGTCCGGCGTCGTCCACGGCTAATGAAGTGATGTCTCTATAAACACCTGACAGTGGGTCAAATCAGCTTGGAGATGAAGATGGCCAGTTCACTAAGCAGGGAAATGCTCCCAGTTCCTTGTTGTATCCACATTATCTTGCCAACACACTGAGCAATCTTCCCAAATGAGGACAGCTATGCCCACTGCTGCACCTGCAGTCACACAGAGCAAAAACAAGCGGAGTGTGGCATGATTGTCATTAACTTAAAATGGAGGAATCAGAGTCATTGTCCTGAAAATATATTGATTTATTCTCTGAAATAATCTTTAAAATAATTGGGTTTGTCTCATTTTTAGATCAAAACTTTTCCAGCAAGTCAAGTGTCCCAAGTGGAGGAGTTCAGGTACCTTGGGGTCTTATTTACAAGTAATGGGAGAATGGAGTGGGAGATTGAGTGACAAATGGGAGCAGTATCTGTAGTGATGTGAACATTGTACCGGTCTGTTGTGGTAAAGAGGGAGCTGAGCTCCACAGCGGACCTATTCAATTAGCGGCCCATGGGCCACATGCAACCCAGAACCAACCTCCGAGTGGCCCAGGCCCAGTCTGTGGTCCAGCCAGAGAAGCAAAGGCCAGCACGTTTCACAGAATTGCAGAAATTCATTAATTACAACAGACCATAAATGCAACACTCTGCGTAGCCTAGCAACCATCAATCCACAGTGCAGCGCATTGAAGTATGGGCTCTATGGCTGTGGCTAACAGTGCTAGTGGCAAGATACCAAGCCTACACCAAATGTGAACGGGCGGCACGAATGCATACAAAGTCAATGGAAAAAGGTGAGTACACGCGAAATTGCGCATTTGCGTCCGAGGGATTGCACTAGCTTTGAGATTCTGCTGTCATCGGAGTAAAAGTATCAACATTGGAGAGTAAACTAGTTTGAAAATGAGACTGTCACTCACCTAGAGAAAGAAGAACTGGGAGCTCTTCAGCTGAATCGGGATGTCGTTGTTATTTACCTACGGACGTCTGCCACGAATGTACTAACAAGGCTAGCAGGCTATCAACGTAAATGTCTATCATCTTGTGAAGGTTTGGAGGTAGGGACAACTTTTTCAGGTGAGCCCCCCGTCAGATAATGTAAATCTAAGCATAATGTTATTTTGAGGATTTCAACAGCAGGTTAAACACAGCTGCAGAGATTATAAAGGCAACTTCACCTGTCTGCAACTCACTCAGATGGTGAATTCATGTCTATTCACGTGTTTAAATTGAGTTATAATGTAATTGCGCTACACGAAAAATTCCCCCTTTTGCGTTTGGTGTGAAGGCACCTTTAAACATGTCATTGTCAACTCTGAAGCGTAAAATTGATGATAAAAATCATCGGTTTAACCCTGTCTGGACTGATATGTGTGTGTGTAATGGAATGTGTAGTTATAAAAAGAGGTTCCTACTCACACATGTGGTGATTTAAAACAAAACAAACCACAACAGTGGATGTACAATGTTTGTTAATGTTATCAATCTTTTCTTGGGGGGGGGGGTTTGTGCACTGAAGTGTTTGACATTTTATTTTTTATTCAGCTAAATGCACTTTGTGATGTGCCAAGGTCAGTTATGTATGACTCATTCATTCATTCATCTTCTTCCGCTTAATCCTTTTCGGGTCGTGTGTGTGTGTGGGGGGGGGGGGCTGGAGCCTATCCCAGCATCTTTGGGCGAGAGGCAGGGTGATCTGTGTGACCAGGATATAGTATATTTTATTTTAAAAGGAAAACAAATGTTAATGCTACTAACAGTGCACACTGAGTTTTGATGCACTTTGAGATGCCTGAGTAAGATGTGACCAAAATGGTTATTTACAGAATTTTATTTTTTCGTTCTATTTATGTAATTGTTGTTCAAGAGGGAAAATGTTTCTACTACTTAAAGTTCTGCTCAGCCCCAGTACTGTTATTGTGTTTTTATGCACTGTTCATGTGTCTTTGTCATGTGCCAAGTGCACATTTAAAACCAATACAATGAATAAAAAGTGCATATTTTTCATCATATTGATCTGTGTTGGTTTGAAATCTGTCATTCAACAGATCGCTGAACATGTGCGGCCCAGTTACATGTCTTGATTTCAAATTGTGGTCCAACTGATTTTGTAATTGAATAGCCCTGCTCTACAGCAAAGCTGTCGATTTACAGGTTCAGGATACTTTATTTGTACCCGTTGGCAGGTTTGTTTTGCAGTCAGGTGACATCCTTTTAGACACATATTTACAAAACACAATTACATTCAACATGAACACAAACACAGGCACACATGAAGCTGACTATAAACACGATAAAAGTACTCAAGGCTCCCCCAATCAGGACATAAGACAAAAAAAAAAAAGATAAGAGAGAATGTCATGAATCTGACTTATTGTTATGATTTGTCCTGCTTTCCTCCTGACAGCTCTGGCACACCCCCTCCTCCTGTCAAGCACCGTCAGCTGCTCTGTCACGGGTGTTCACACACATACAGTACATACACCCACACGCACACACATGCACACGCTCCATTCACTCGCATTCGCACACTCTCTCACACACCGGGTGCCAATCAGTTCTGCTCACGCAGTCTCACACCGGCAATCTCCTTCCTCGTTAGCTTCAGGAGTATTTGTTTGCCGCTCCAGAGGGAAGAGATTGTCGGGGCATTCCCCTTCATACGTGGCAGCGTGTTCCTCCACGTACGGTAATTCACTCCCTGCGTACTACCCAGCCTGACATTTGAAGACGGTCCATTCCTTGGTGTTTCGGCTGGTCCCGCTTCTCTGCCTCTTCCTCCAGACTGCACAGCTCGCCCAGGATTAGCTCCAGACCTGTAAGTGTCTTTAGCCTTTTCTCCTGTGTTAGCAGCCCTGTGGCACTAGGCTGCTCGCCTTTCCTGTTTTTTTGCCCAACGCAGCACTGCAGCACTAGGCTCCATATTCACCAGGCTGTAGAGCATTCGGCAGATGCCCTGTATGTTTGGTGGTCAATCCTGTCATTACACCTCTCCATAATCTTGTGTTGTTTGACTGAACTGTTTGTGGTGATTATTGGACTTGTTATTTTGTGAACTGAAATAAACTCGGCACTCTCTACTCCTGCGATTGGGTTTTTCATTCTCTCCCTCGTGCGCCGTGTAATGGCGCACAGGGGTTCATGACAGAGAAGGGTCATATTAAAAAAGTTAAAAGCTAAATCAAAGAGATTAAAAAAATCAATAAAAGTCTTAAACCCAATAAAAGATTTGAAACCCAAAAAACTACAAAAATAAATATAAACATATAAACTAAAATTCATAAATAGATAAATAAATTATGTGCAATATATCGCTACATCTTGTTCAACTGTTGACAGCAGCAGGAACAAAGCTGTTTTTGTAGCGCTGGGTGTTACATTTTGGGACAACAAACCTCCATCTGGAGGGAAGAAGCTGAAAGTGGCAGTGCAAAGGGTGGGAGTCATCATTTAAAATGGAGGTAGCCATCCTCTGGACCTGTCTGGTGTACAGGGATGTCAGGCTCAGCTGTGACTCACCAAGCAAACGACTGGACCATCTAACTACCTGATCCAAGGATTTCCTCTGTTTCAGTTTTATCTGACCAAACCATGACACTAAAGAAAAGGATAAAACAGATTCAATAAAAGCCCGATAAAACATTGTCATTATGGTTCGGTCAATATGAAAGTGAGCGAGTTTCCTTAAACAATGCAAATGTTTATGACCCTTTTTGCACACCCTTTCACAGTTCTCTTCAAAGTTTAAATTACTATCAATGATCGTCCCAAGATATTTGTAAGATTGCACACATTCAATGGTCTGGCGTTTAAGTACAGTGACTTTGTGCCTGGGAGTTTTCGTCCTAAAGTCAATAATCATATCTTTAGTTTTTGTCATTTACTGCTTTGTTTTGTAGTTTACTGCTCAATCTACGTTCCTACCTAGAGCATCCACCCGACAGCCAGGAGGTTGTGGGTTCAAGCCCGGCCGAGCCATACTGAAGACCATATGAAAAATGGTACTTCCCATCTTCTAGCTTGTGGCTCAGCATAATAGAATGGCGAAGGAAAAGTTGTTTGTGGTAGTGTCTCGCATGGCAGCGGTGCCTCTGATTCTAGATGCGATTAACATTGTAGATAGGAGAAACCTAATTTTGTCCTCCTATACATAATTGGCTGTATAGACTGAATGACAATAAAGTTGGCTTCTTCTTCTGCATTCACCTATGGTCATGAATTTGGGTAAAAACCGAAAGAAAGATCACGGATGAAAATGGCTGAAATGAGCTTTCTCCGTAGGGTTGCTGGACTCACCCTTAGAGAGAGATTGAGGAGCTCAGTCATCCAGAAGGGGCTCAGAGTAGAGCTGCTGCTCCTCCACATCGAAAGGAGCCAGCTGAGGTGGTCTGGGCATCTGATCAGGATGCCTCCTGGATGCTTCCCACATGAGGTATGTTGAGCACATCCCACTGGAAGGATACCCTGGGGCAGACCCAGGACATGATGGAGAGGCTATGTCTCCCAGATGGCCTGGAAACGCCTTGGTGTCCCCTCTGAAGAGCTGGAGGAGGTAGCTGGGGAGAGGGAAGTCTTGGCTTCTGTATTTGGACTGCTGCCTCTGCCACCCAGATCCTGGAAAAGTGGTGATGGATGGATGGATGGATGGAAATTTTCCAACACAATCTCATCCCAGGGTGTCAGTGTCTGTTTTTGTCAAGAGTCATCTCTATTTAACCCCTTGCACTCTGGTCAATTTCCCTAAAAACGCCTAAAAATAACGTACCCAAAGTAAATCAAAAGCTGTTCTTCAACCCTTTGCAGCATCTTCATGGGGTTGGTCTCATTTAAAAGAAAACACTTTGAATTTTTTGGCAAAACAGTCATAATCTCTCTAAGTGCTCCTGCCACTGAGTAACAATCATCTAAACATACTGAACTTGAAGAAAATAAATTTCTCCTGGGTGTTTTTTTGGATACAAATGCTTGCAAATAACACACAGCTGTCAGATCTGGGCTGGAAAATGCAACAGAAATGTAGAACTAAGTGTTATCCAGCTGAGGTCAAAATTTTATAACAATACCACAAAAAATGAATATATTACACAGCTTTTTTGTCAGGTTGTTCCCAGGCGTTTTTGAACTGTGCCAAATTGTGCCAAATGGCACAGTTTGGAAAAAACATCTGTAACTTTTGAATGATTCAATATAGAAGCTTGATCTTGGGCTCTAATGAAAGGTGACACTCAGGGTTGTGTGTGTGTGTGTGGGGGGGTGTTTATTTAATCATGAATGAATGAATGAACAAACAAGCCCCCACACACAAAGAAGCATGCCACGTAAAAAATGTGTGGCTTTTTTTTTTTACAAGAAAAAATAACCTACAGTGCACTAAAAATTATACTAAAATATCTGTAATGTAGAAGATAACAACTCCCCGCCCCCCGCTACAGAGGACGGACATCGCCCATCACTACATGATGGACCGCGGTGACGGTGCGCCGCAATCTACTACGCACAGTTGTACTAAAATATCTGCAATATATCTGCAATCCGCTACAGAAGAGTAGCGGGGGGGGGGCGTTCATGGTCCGGACGTGGCGATGACGCACAGTTGTAATTTACCGATCGGTCAAAAGTCATTTTGATTACAATTTTCATTGATAAAGAATAATTTAGCTTATAACACTTACCTGTCCACAACAGCAGTGTCGCTGGCGAACTTCTCTTCCTCATTGTCAGACGAACATGACGTTGGTCCACTTGTTACGACTCGTGGTTCTGGTCACGCGACCTGGTCAAACCATGATTCCATTATTGCAGTTTTGCGCTTCCATGATTGCGGTTTTGGCGAACGATTTTTCAAAACAAATAAGAACAGTAGTAAGAAAAAAAGACTGGCGAACGCGTGTGTGTCACCCAGCGGCTTACACAAAACAGATTTTACGCACGGGACATACGCTTTCAATTGTCGAACTTCTCTGCTTCAATTGGCTCGCTGTATTCGCAGCCGTTGGTAGGCAGGTCCCTCTTGCTAGGTTTTCAGTCATTGGTTCTTCAAGGTTTCAGAAACCCAATTCAAGGCTCTTATTAGTCGAATGAGAGGTCAATCAAATCTAAACCAATCAAAGCACTCCTTTGGCTTTCTGTTCGCGGCTGTGTCTGTAGTGGAAGAACGGAAATTCAGCTTTTTTTTTCAGTGCGCTCTGAGACGCACAGTGTGCGTCCTAGTGCGCACTAGGATGCAGAGACGTGACCGCCCGCGGTATCCTGGAGTGCAAGAGGTTAAATAAATGCACCCATTTATGTTCCATCATGTTTGCCATTTCTTCCAACTTGTTTCCATTTACTGATTTTTCTAATGCATTCACTCTAACTTCATTTTTGCTCATTGATTAGGTTTAGCTTATTATTTGTGTTTAATGTGCCAACATTAAACACAACATCAGCAGCCCTGGGTCCTTCTGTACGATTGTGTTTGGGGGGGCTCCCATTTCTGTCGCCTTTAAGATATTTTGTGGCACTGCATATATCTGGTTCACTTTAAGAAGAAAGCAGGCTAGATTTGTCACACTTAATTTCATTTTAAAGATTTCAAGTTGACCCAAAGAATTCAAACCTACAGAAAATTATACCAGTGTGTCATGTTCTGAGCTTTATGGGGTTTTGCTCTGCATGGGCCTGTCAGCTGTCAGCCCTGATGCCTCTCTCACTGCCCCAGCTGGTCCTAATTATGTTTCATTTGCTTTCTCCTGCCCGCTCAGGTGCCCACACCTGTCATTGATTGTGTTAATGGTTCTTTGTTCCTACTTAAGGGCTGTAATTTTATCTTTTCTCCGCCGCAGTCTTATTTGGTCTTCTTCATCTCCACCAGAGCCCTGCCCTGCTCTATGTGCATAATCTGTAAGTTTTCTTCCTTTTTGTATTTTGTGTTTTGTGCTCCGTGTTGAACTTTTTGTTGCCTTTTGTTCAATAAATTACCCAAACTCACAGTTCAGTGTGTGGGTCTCATCCTCCTGCCCCGTAGGGCACTCATGACACAGTGCATCTCATCCAACCATCCATCTTCTTCCGCTTAATCCTTTTTGGGTCATGGGGGCGCTGGAGCCTATCCCAGCATTTTTGGGCGAGAGAGGCAGGATACACCCTGGACAGATCACCAGTCCATCGCAGGGCCAACACAAACAGACAGACAACCATTCACTCTCACAGTCATACCTAAGGACAATTTAGAATCCCCAGTTTGATGCCAATTAACCTAACTTGCATGTTTTTGGCATGTAGGAGGAAACTGGAGAAATCCCGGAGTAAATCCATGCAGACACGGTGAGAACATGCAAACTCCACACAGATCACTGTTGGTCGGGGGCTATTTGAATTTTATCATTTGTAAGTCAGTTTCAAAAGCTACAACTGTAATCATCAAAATTAAATCAGAAAGGCTTGAAATATTTCACTGTGGGCATCATGCGTATTGAAAACAGTGCTATGAAAAAGTATTTGCACCCTTCCTGATTTCTTATTTCTTTGAGTATTTGTTACACTTAAATGTTTCAGATCATCAAACAAATTTTAATATCAGACAAAGACAACGTGAATAAATACAAAATGCAGTTTTCAAATGATGATTTCATTCATTGAAGGGGAAATAAAACTATCCAAACCTACCTGGCACTATGTGAAAAAGTAATTGCCCCTCTTGTTATATCATGAATTAACTGTGCTTAACCACATTTTTTGGAAAGCCGACTTCAGTTTCAGTAGCTACACCCAAACCTGATTACTACCAGATCTGATGACTCAAGAAATCACTTAAATGGAGCCTGTCTGACAACCTGAAGTAGGCTAAAAGATCTTATAAAGCAACACATCCCACTATGATCTAAAGAAATTCAAGAACAAATGAGAAACAAAAACCCAGAACAACATCTAAAGAACTGCAGGCCTCACTTGCCTCAGTTTGGACACTGGTCCATGATGGAATAATAAGATTCGAGACTGGGCAAAAATGGCATCCATGGGAAAGTTCCAAGATAAAAACTGCTGTTGGACAAAAAGAACATAAAGGCTCGTCTCACATCTGCCAGAAAATATCTTGATGATCCTTTTGGGAAAATATTCTATGAACTGACGAGCCAAAAGTTGAATTTTTTGGAAGACGTGTCCCATTTTATCAGGCATAAAACTAATACAGAATCTCATAAAAAGAACATTGTATCAACAATCAAACATGGTGGTGGTAGTGTCATGGTCTGGGGCTGCTTTGCTGCTTCAGGACCTGGACAACCTGCCCTAATTGACAAAACCATGAATTCTGCTCTCTACCAAAAAATTCTAAAGGAGAATGTCCAGCCATCAGTTCATGAAGCCCTCCAATGTGACTGAATTTGGGTCAAAATTCCTCAACAGCAATGTACGACTCATTGCCAGTTGTTGGCACCAATGGTGGCACAACCAGTTATTAGGTTTAGGGGGCATTTACTTTTTCACATAGGGCCAGGAAGGTTTGGATAGATTTTTTTCCCTTAATAAATGAAATCATCATCATCATCTAAAAACTGCATTTTGTATTTACTCAGGTTATCTTTGTCTAACATTAAAATTTGTTTCATGATCTGAAAAATTTAGGTGTAACAAATATGAAAAAATATAAGAAATCAGGAAGAGGGCAAATACTTTTTCACAGCACTGTATATTAAAGTTTATCATTTTGAATTATATTACAATATAAAAAAATCAGTGACTTTTCACAATATGCTAATGTACTGAGATGCACGAATGAAAGGTAAACAATGAAGCTTCTCTAAGTCCACAAGTGCAACAGATAGAGGATTTTCCTCAAAAATATTTCAGAAATGATTCAGGAAACAAAGTTCCTCAATACAGAACATTAAAAAAAATATTCTCTGCATCTTGGTGACAGACCGACTGCAGGTGTTTCAGGAGGTGCAGAAAAATCCTGTGCTGTCACCAGAGGTGCAATCAACTTCAGCACTTATGTAAAGTCAAAGTTCCTTTGATTTCCAAGCAAAATCAAATGCAAATATCAGCATCATATCTTTTGCTGCAGAGCTGACTGATGTTCTCACATCCATCTTTAACCTCTCCCTCAACCAGTACATAGTCCCCTCCTGCTTCAAAACCACAACCATCGTCCCCCTCCCCAAAAAGAACCCGCTGACCTGTCTGAATGATTACAGACCAGTAGAACTCACTCCAATCATCATGAAGTGCTTCGAGAAAGTGGTGCTGGCTCTTATTCAGGACAGCACCCTGGACCCCCCTGCAGCATGCCTACTGCCTCAACAGGTCCATCTCAGATGCCATTGCTGCTGCGCTCCATTATTCTCTCTCCCACCTGGAAGATAAAGACTCCTACATCAGGATGCTCTTTGTTGACTACAGCTCCGCCTTCAACACGGTCATCTCCCACAAACTCACCGACAAACTGTCTTCACTTGGCCTGCACCCCACCCTCTGTGACTGGCTACTGGACTTTCTGACTGGCAAGCCTAAGTCTGTCAGAATGGATAACAGGACCTCAGCTAGCATCATCTCGAACACAGGTGTCTCACAGAGTTGTGTTCTCATCCCCATCCTCTACAGCCTCTTCACCCATGACTGTGTTGCCTCCCACAAGGACAATATCATCTTAAAGTTTGCAGATGACACAGCAGTGATAGGACGCATCATCGGTGGTGATGAAGCATTCTACAGGAGGGAGGTAGACAGCCTGGTGTTATGGTGTGAAGAGAACAACCTCACCCTCAACACGGACAAGACGAAGGAGATGATAGTGGACATGAGGAAGGGGAGGAGACCTCATCGGCCGCTATTCATCTGGGAGCTTGAGGTGGAGAGGATGAGCAGCTTTAAATACTTGGGCATCCACATCAGCGAAGACCTTACGCGGGAACTTAACACCACAGAGCTGGTTAAGAGAGCTCAACAGCAGCTGTACTTTCTGAGGAGGCTGAAGAAGTTTGGCATGTCTCCCAGGATCCTCAACAACTTCTACAGCTGCATTATTGAGAGCATCTTGACCAACTGCATCACTGGATGGTACGGCAGCACTACTGCTTTGGACCACAAATGCCTGCAGAGAGTGATGAAGACAACGGAGAAGATTATCAGAACTTCACTCCCCTCTCTGCAGAGCATCTATCACTGCAGAGTCCAAAGGAGAGCTGCCTCCAACCTCCAGGACCCCACCCTTCCCCAGCACAGAATGTTCACACTTCTACCCTCAGGCCGGAGGTACAGAAGTATGAAATGCAGGACAATCAGACTAAAAAACTCCTTCTTTCCCAATGCCATCAGACTCCTGAATAAATAACAAAACTCCGGCACAACAGTAGTGTGGCCGACTACTGATCGGAAGGTAAGGGGTTCGATTCCCACTCTGTCTGCAGTCTGTATGTTGAAGTGTCCTTGAGCAAGACACTGAACCTCCAGTTGCTCCTGGTGGTCAGGCTAGCGCCTCTGTGCGTATAGCAACCCTGCCACCATCAGTGTGTGAATCTGTGCGTGAATGGGTGGATAGCAGGATCTGTGAAGCACTTTGGTCATCCAGAGATGAGAAAAAGCGCTATATAAGTGAACGCCATTTACTATTTGCACATTGTACATAGTCTCACATCCATATCATCTCTGCTGCTAAATTATCATTGTACAATCTGCTGGGTATTAGGGCACACGGCTTTACACAGAGAAATTCTCACACTGGGTGCTAATTTGTATATTGCTCATTTGCACATTGTACATAGTCTCATGTCATCTCGAATATTAAAATTATCATTGTATTGTCTATTGGGTATCATCAGAGGCGAGTCATACTCATTCAGTGAATTTTTACTTACTCAGGGTCATGTTATCGTCATCCAGTGAATTTTCAATTTTCATTCTTCTTGTTTCCTCTAGTTTTAACTACTTTAACTGTTCTAATTGCTTTTAATGTGCATTTATTGGTATTTATTAGTATTAGTATTTCGTATTAAGGTGTGCTTATTACCTTTATTAGTACTGATGTGTATTTATTACCTTGGCATTCGTTCGGAGAGCAGAGTAAGAATTTCATTGCTCAGGAAATGTTGCATTTCATGAGCAGCAGTGGCTCAGGAGGTAGAGCAGGTTGTCCAATAATCGGATGGTTGGCGGTTCGAATCCCTCTCTCCCCAGATATCCTGCCGTTGTGTCCCTGGGCAAGACACTTTACCCACCTTGCCTCCAGTGTCCATAACACTGGGTATGAATGTGTATAAATGTTCGGTGGTGGCCGGAGAGGCCGTCGGCATGGATTGGCAGCCACGTCTCTGTCAGTCTGCCCCAGGGCAGCTGTGGCTACAGTAGTAGCTTGCCACTACCATTGTCTGCCTGGAGTGAATGAATAGTGTATCTATTTATAAAGTGCTATATAAATCTGATGCATTATTATTTCTTAACTGTGCACATGACAATAAAACCTTTGAATCTTGAATCTTGAATTATGCCATACTGACCCAAAAAGGATTAAGTGGTTGAAGATGGATGGCTGGATGGATGGCTGGATGGATAGAAATATGTGGTTCGGACCACCAAGATCTGCCTCCTGGATGCCTTCCACATGAGGTATTTTGGGAACTTCCCACAGAAAGGAAACCCCGGAGCCCCAGACATGCTAGAAAGACAGTGGCTCAGAGCTGGTCTGGGAACACTGTGGTATCTGTTATGTCCATAACCAACACTTCAATAATGAGGCTGAAGATGCAGTAGAACGGAACTTTATTATACGAACTCACTAAACCCGAAGGTGCTCCTGTCGAGGCAGAGGTGCTGGTCGAAAAGAGACCGTGTCTGTTCCGGGTTGGCCTTTTATACCCTGGGTGGCAGTGGAACCAGAAAGGTGTAGCCGTCACCCATAACACACAATATAATAACAATCATATTTTAATACATCACTGCCCCCCCCATAGAAAAGTCCAAAACATACACACCATTTAGGCCCACCCAAATTTATAACCCGAATCACACACTAACAGTAAGTACAACAATGGGGCCTATCCATGCACACAAATAACTAAAACTAGAGGGGGACAGGTGGACTACTGTCCCACCCCCACACAGCCAGATGGGTTATTCTGCCGTCTCTATCATAATACAGTCCGTAGGACAAAGCAAGCTGTCGTGTTCCTAATATAATACCTAAAGCAATCCCAAAACATACTGTATGTACAACTAAAACATTTCAATTCACTCAATCAGTTAATACTTACATCCACGCCCCGCTGTGCCAACCCCCCCACCCCCCACCCCAACACACTCACCCCATAACCCGGGCAAATCACATATCAGATATGCAATTAAATGCAGCAATACAAACAGTGTTGGGCTTTTTTTTTTTTTTCAACCAAACTGGGCAATCGTGTAGTGAGTACATGAGAAACATACCAACTATGTGGCTTGGGCAGTTCACACATATTAACGTTACTGCACAACCACCACCCCCACCACCCCCCGATAAAAGCGGCTCTCACTCTCTTTTTTTTTTAACACATGAGCACTTAACCCAGCCACTTTTATGCATCTCCCACGTTGAGAAAACAACAACAACACAGCCCTGGTAGTGCACACATCAACATTTCAGTCATCAGCGTTAATAAATCAACCCCAAAACACTTTGCCCCCTTGCCACCATACAGTCTCGATGGGGAGACCACCCCCCGGAGACCCATCTGGCGTGTCCTGACCAGAGCTTCTTCTTTGCTTCACCCCTAGAGATGAACCACGTCGGAGCCCCGACACCTTTTCCTCAACGACACGCCTCAGCTCGTTGGGGTGTCTCCATGAGCCATCAGACATTTGAAAATAACCGTTCTCCCAGACGACCACCACCTGCAGCCGTCCCTGGTCCTCTCATCATTTTCTCTTGCCGTGAACCCCTCTCAGCCAAGCCTCCTCCCTAGGTCGAACCATGTCAGCGACCCCCAGGGGAGCTCAACTCAGCTTCAAATGTCCACTACGTCTAGACCGGGCTTCCTCTCTGGGTCGAACCGCTCCACCGACCCCTTGCGAAGCCCGACTCGGCCTCCAGTGCTCCTGTGTGGCACATCTGTCCACTGTGCCAGCCAGTCCTGACCCGCTCTCTTTCATTTTGAGCGCCAGCGAAACCATTGCAGCCCCATGCTTCTCAGTACCTCCTGGCCAAACTCCGGAAGCAGAGGGAGCCGTCCTCACAGCTCCACCCACCGTCACGGGTGTTCCACCATGCCACCCAGTTCCCACATCCAGGGTAACTTGGGCCCTGGCACCGGAACCCTTCCGTGATGGCCCTGAGTGGGATTGGTCCTGTCCATCTCCTAGAATACTAGGCCAATCTTCGTCCCATACCGCATCGTCCACCACGCACGGAACCACAAACCACAGCCTGACCACACCTCTCCCATGCCACTGGTGATTGTGAAACCCAGTCCATAAAGTAGGTTGCAGCCCATCACGTTCAACCCCTTGACAGTCACCACGAACTGGATATTTGACACCACAGCTGACTTGTACCTCGCTGTCAGCTCCAGCGAACCCACGATGGCTAACCTGTTACCTCCATAGCCACAATATGGCGTCGACAGTCCTTTCACATGGTAATACAGGAACGAACTCCTCACAGTAGGCCAGTTCAATGCGAACACTGCTGTGCCCGTGTCCACCAACAACAGCACTTCCACGCCGTCCAGCATCACGTCACAATAAATCCGCCCATCTGTGCTCGCGGAGACGGTGTGAATAACCGTAGGAGTCGTGGTGGGGGAATCCGTTCTGCGTCGTCGTTCCCTTGGCTCAAACTTTTTGCAGGCCCTGGCGAAATGATGTAGGAGTCCACACTTGCCACAGCATTTGCCCCTCGCCGGACACTCTCTTGCCTTGTATCGGTGCTTGGTGGATCCGCAGCCCTAACATCTGGGCGACCCCTGGGCGGACCTAATCTTAATAGTGGTAGCGTAGTCCTCTTTGTCTTCTGTGCTATCATCGTTACCCAGGTCCACAGCCTGCGCCGCTGATTGGGAGTCAGACTGCCTCAACGTTGTTCTCTCACCAAGGTCCTTCGATAGTTTATCCACTGCTTCATACTGTTAAGCTATCTCCACAGCTGCATTCAACATCAGTTCACTAGAGTGTGTGAGGAGTCTTGACTGTGCCGCAGAACATAGCGTGTGCTCCGCTAACTGATCACGGACCATTTCTTCCTCCAAAGCCCCGAATTGGCGCTCTCCAGCCAACTAGCGCAGGTCCACAACATACCGTTGCACCGACTCTCCCGGCCGCTGGCGTCGCTGTCGGAACTGGATGCGCCGGACGATGACGTTCTCAGGAACGCGAAAGTAGCGCGCCATTAGCTCAACCGCATCCTCAAAACTATCACTCTCTCCCAATGTGCTGAGAATACGTTGCCCTTCCATGCCAAGATTATGGACCAGAATCACTCATGCATGTAGTTTCTCCAATTTGCTGAGGTCCAATGCCACCAAATAATTTTGGAACATTGTGAACCACCTCACCCAGGGAACTGGTGACTCGCCTGGGAGCCTGGCCAAATACTAGAAACTCCTTTTTCCATTACTTTACCCTCGTCGCCAAATGTTATGTCCATAACCAACACTTCAATAATGAGGCTGAAGGTGCAGTAGAACGGAACTTTATTATATGAACTCACTAAACCCGAAGGTGCTCCCGTCGAGGCAGCGGTGCTGGTTGAAAAGAGACCGTGCCTCTTCCGGGTCGGCCTTTTATACCCTGGGTGGCAGCGGAACCAGAAAAGTGTAGCCGTCACCCATAACACACAATATAATAACAATCATATTTTAATACATCACAGTATCCTCCCTTAAGAGCTGGAGCAGGAAGCTAGGGAGAGGGAAGCCTGCACTTCTCTGCTTATGGGGGGGGGGGGGGGGGCTGAAAAGTTCATAGTGGTGAAATTTGACCAAATGTGGTTTATTTTCCAACATAGTCTCCCCTTCAGTCCACACACTTCTTCCATCGGTGTTGCAGCGCTTGGATCCCTGCAGTTGAAAAATAAACCATATTTGGTCAAATATGACCGCGATGAACTTTTGAGCCAATGAACTTTTCAGCCCCCCCTTGTTGGTTCCCCTCATTCCTTTGTTCCCTGCCATGAGATAAAATCACATTATGCTCTTTACTATCCTGTCTATGTTCCAGTCTGGTTTGCGTCTCTCAGTCCCGGTTTGCACCTTTAGATTACTGTTTTGTATATGTTAGTTGTGCATTTACCAGCCTTTGAGCTGCAGTCATTATTAAACTGTTGAAACTCACTACTGCATTTGAGTCCATCCTGTCTGCCATCCCAGCAGATCCAAAACATAACAATTTTTGTATTCTGCTGTTCCAAATTATGTTTGTGTGGGGAAAAATTATGTTTGTAAATGTGAGGCCAACATGTAAAGCGCCTATTTTTTGGACACTTAATAACTGAACAGGAAAATTGTTTGTGTCATAAATGCATTTTCATTTCAAGATATGGTTTGGCCCAGATGCCAGCACTTCTAGCAGAGTGTATGAGCACCGGAGCGGTGTGGCTGCAGGAGACAGAAACTGTAGGATGTCTCCATTAAAAGTAAAGTCGGGGTTCAAAAAGACAGAACAAAGCAGAGAAAGGGAGATAGTATGTGACAGTTTTTTTTGTTGTTTTTTTTTACCAAGGTGGTCTTGTCTGTGAGTGGGGAAAATTGAACTGATAAGTCAAGTCCATATGACAAACTGCTTGATTCTCCAAGCATTAGTTGGTTTACTTCATTCCCAGTGGATGAGATAGGAGAGAAGAGGATGGTGGTTAAGCTGTCATCTCTGCTGGAGTCAGAGTCCCACCCCATGCAGGACACGCTGAACGCACTGAGGAGCTCATTTAGCAATGGGCTGTGCCATCCTAGGTGCCCAGCGGAGAGGTTCCGCAGGTCTTTCCTACCTACAGCTGTCAGACTTTATACCCTAACAAGGGCTGCCCGTAGAGGTCGTATTGAATGTACAAAACAAAACAACCTTGCACAATAAATCATCCCCTCCATTATACAACTAGGACAATATCAATCATTACTGAGGGTGACAACAACACTGCTGATTCAAATACGAAATATACTGTCTGGGTACATATTTATATCTGCTACTGAATACAGAAAAAAACAAAAGAACTCATTATTGATTTTAGGAAGCATAGCAGTGAGCCGCCTCCTCTATACTGTATATAGGCAAGGAGTGTGTGGAGAGGGTGGAGGCTTTTAAGTTTCTGGGTGTTCATATTTCTCACAACCTTACCTGTGCAGTTAACACCATAGCTACGATAAAAAAGGCTCAACAACGTCTACACTTTCTGAGGCTCCTCAAGAAGAATGGCCTGAATGCACAGTTGCTGGTTTTATTTTATCGCTCTGCTATTGAGAGCATTTTGTCATATGGCATCACGGTTTGGTATGAGGGCTGTTCAGCTGCAGACCGCAAAGCCTTCCAGAGAGTGATCAAGACTGCATAAAATTCACTGGCTGTTCTCTCCCTTCTCTGGAAGAGATTTCCAGGTCTCGGTACCTCAACAGAGCTACTGCCATCATTAAAGACTGCACTCATCCAGGCCATGATTTCTTTCACTTGCTCCCCTCGGGAAAGCGGTACAGATCCCATAAAACCCGGACTACCAAGTTTAATCATAGTTTTTTCCCAGCAGCAGTACATATTTTGAATGGATTTATGTAACACGTACAGGCTGCCAATATTATTTTATGTTATTTTGTGGCAATAACCCTGTGTGTATAAGCTGGTCTTATATATTTATCGCTCAGTATGTTTTTATTATTGCGATGTACATATTGTATTCAACTTTTAGGTAATATTGTTTCAAGCACTATTTATTGTTGTAATTACGAGAATGTTAAATGCATGAGTGAACTGTGAGTGTGATAGTTTGTTTTTAGGGAGCAGTATCTCATTTTCGTTGCATTATTAGCAATGGAATGACAATAAAGGCACTTTGACTTTGACTTTGATATTCTGCAGAGTAACTTAAACTGTAATGATGTTTATACCAGCTGTAATACTCCTGCACTGTGTATGTATATCTGTGTATAGTATATGTAGATTCATTTACTGCTTTTGGCTAACCAGTTCTTATTATCTTATTAACTATTAGCGATGCTATCCCTGTGCTGCTGTAATCCTGGAATTTCCCCATTGTGGGACTAATAAAGGCTTATCTTAACAGAAAATAATGTGTTTTGGTCCTATTTTAGCAAACATTTGATAAGTGCAGGCAGACCCTTTGTACATATCTATACTAAATCACTTTTTCCTGCATCTGTCAACTTGGTGCCAAACCAAACAGATCTAGGCTCATGCTCAGGATTAGTTGTCCTACTCTCATCTCCCCAGTTACAGTGCATCCAGAAAATATTCACAGCACTTCACTTTTTCCACATTTTGTTATGTTGTAGCCTTATTCCACAATGGGTTGAATTCATTTTTTTCCTCAAAATTCTACACACAATACCTCATAATGACAAAGTGAAAAAAGTTTTTTGAGATTTTTGCAAATTTATTAAAAATAAAAAACTAAGAAATCACATGTACATAAGTATTCACAGCCTTTGCTCAACACTTTGTTGATGCACCTTTGGCAGCAATTACAGCCTCAAGACTTTTTGAATATTATGCCACAAGCTTTGCACACCTATCTTTGGGCAGTTTTGCCCATTCCCCTTTGCAGCACCTCTCAAGCTCCATCAGGTTGGATGGGAAGTGTCGGTGCACAGCCATTTTCAGATCTCTCCAGAGATGTTCAATTGGATTCAAGTCTAGGCTCTGGCTGAGCATTCACAGAATTGTCCTGAAGCCACTCCTTTGATATCTTGGCTGTGTGCTTAGGGTTGTTGTCCTGCTGAAAGATGAACCGTCGCCCCAGTCTGAAGTCAAGAGCGCTCTGGAGCAGGTTTTCATCCAGGATGTCTCTGTACATTGCTGCATTCATTTTTCCCTCTTTCCTGACTAGTCTCCCAGTTCCTGCTGCTGAAAAACATCCCCACAACATGATGCTGCCACCACCATTGCCGTGGTTATGAGTGGTGCCTGGTTTGCTCCAAACATGACGCCTGGTATTCATAAGGGATAAGGGATAAGGACCTGTACTTATAGAATGCTTTTTTCTAGTCTCAAAGACCACTCAAAGCACTTCACTAGTAATAACCCTCTATTCTAAGGGCCTATAGGAGACAGATATCTCGGGACAATTTTAGAACAACCAATTAACCTAACATGCATGTCTTTGGATTCAATTATTCATGCCAAAGAGTTCAATCTTTGTCTCATCAGACCAGAGAATTTTGTTTCTCATGGTCTGAGAGTCCTTCAGGTGCCTTTTGCCAAATTTCAGGCAGGCTACCATGTGCCTTTTACTAAGGAGTGGCTTCCGTCTTGCCACTCTACCATACAGGCCTGATTGGTGGATTGCTGCAGAGATGGTTGTCCTTCTAGAAGGTTCTCCTCTCTCCACAGAGGAATGCTGGAGCTTTGACAGAGTGACCATCGGGTTCTTGGTCACCTCCCTGACTCATGGTGTCTGCAGGTTTTAACAAGTGCAATTTTAGACTTTTTTAGACCTTTTTTAGACCATCATGGATTAAATTTACGACCTTCACAAAGTATTAAAAAAAGAGAGAACAAACCCAGATTGCGGTCAATTGACGTTTATTGTCAATGAAACGAACATATATACACCCATTATTTTCATTATTTTACATGCTTCTAAGCTCTGCACTTTTGGTGGCAATTTCGTCCTCCAGAACCTTAAGCTGGGAGAGTTTGTCTTTAGCAGCCCTCCTCAGAGCATTTGATTTTGAGAGGAGCTGTGCCATTTTGCTCCCAGCCTTGCCCTCTGCTTGCTCTGCCAACTCATCTGGATCTTTGCCCAGGCTCTCAATGACTGTATGCAGACTGTCCCTCTTGACTTTCAGGTCTTGTAACTGCTCCTCCGCGTGTGCCCTTTTCTTCCCTTGTGTCTCTGCCTCCTTCCTCTTCCTCTCTTCGTCCAAATGCACACGGTACCGTGACCTGGCAGCCATGACAGATTTCATTAAGTCAGGTGTAAGTGGAACCCTGGTAACGCCCCCATGTATTGCAACGTAGTCGCAAACAAGCCTGTGTGCAAACCTTTGAGATACAATCTTTCTTGACGAACTCTGCTACTCCAAATCGGATGATATAGGCGGTCTTGTCTCTCCCGCATTGGAATGTTTTGGCTACTGTCGAGTCGGGAAACATTGCTTGAAACAGTTCCCCGATGTCGTCATTAGCTCTGTATGACTGGTGTTTAGCCACAGTGTTAAGCGCCCACAGAACTTCTGCCTTCATCGTTTCAGTCGAGCCCATTAGATCACGAATATCATTTGTATTATTTCTTGACATGCTGCTTGCAACCGAACAGAACTGAGCAATTCCATGAGAGTTGCGTGCTGCATTTGCTGATTCCTGGTGTTTGCTAGCTTTGATGTGTGACTCCAGTGCCCTGACACCCAGGGTCCCGAGTTTAAGTGTTCTTTTGCACAACGTGCAGTACGCCTCAGTGTCGTCGTTGGGAACGCGTTTGAGCCAGTCTGCAAAGTCATCTCTTGAGAGCCAACTGTCATTAAATTTACATTTGCCCATCTTTTTAGTTTTGTCCTGCTAGCTTTCTCTCCTGCCATTCGCACGTTACTTCACAACTATTCCCGCCTTGCTCGCACACACAGCTCATTCAGACCAGAGCCAAAATGCTTGCTCCAGCATCCTGTGACGACAGTACATTTCCGTTTCACATCTGTAGTTTTATTGTGCGTTCCACTAACAGCAACATTTCATGTAGAACAGGGGTCGGGAACGTTTTTGGCTGAGAGAGCCATGAACACCACATATTTTTAAATGTAATTCCATGAGAGCCATACAATATGTTTAAAACTAAAAATACAAGTAAATGTGTGCATTTTATGTAATTTCAACACTTTTAAAGTACAATAAGTCTCTGAATTCTTTTTAATAACATTGTTATGCTGTTGCTAATCAATGATGAGTATTTCTTACCATTAATGCGACTTCTGGTGCTCAATATTGGCTGAGCTGGAGTACCCGGATGTGCAGCTGCTTCCGGGATATTCAAATTTAAATTCAAACGTTTATTTCAAACTCAGGTTTCATATTAAATGCAGAACTGAAACGAGTAGAAAATAAATAAATAAATGCTTAAATTCAACGGGCCGTCTCGTGTGATCTGAACTCGTAATGGCCGATGACTCTAAAACTATGCGATCTGGATCAATATCGGCTGAGCTGGAGTACCCGGATGTGCAGCGGCTTCCGAGATATTCAAATTTAAATTCAAACGTTTATTTCAAACTCAGGTTTCATATTAAATGCAGAACTGAAACAAGTAGAAAATAAATAAATAAATGCTTAAATTCAACGGGCCGTCTCGTGTGATCTGAGCTCGTAATGGCCGATGATTCTAAAACTATGCGATCTGGATCAATATCGGCTGAGCTGGAGTACCCGGATGTGCAGCGGCTTCCGGGATATTCAACAATACTTTAAAAAAAAACATTAATCCTTTATCGATATTTTGCATTGAAACGTAGGTCTTAAATTACTCAAACTCAATTTTAGACTCACAGTGCAAAATATCCCTGTATTTTAGACTTTTTTAGGCCTAAAATTGAAAATGTGTAATTTTAGACTTTTTTAGACTTTTTTAGACATCGCGGGCACCCTGCTGACTAAGGCCCTTCTCCCTGATTGCTCAGTTTAGATGGCCGGCCAGCTCTAGGAAGAGTCCTGGTGGTTCTGCACTTCTTCCATTTATGGATGATGGAGGCCACTTTGCTCACTGGGTCCTTCAAAGCAGCAGAATTTTTTCTGTACCCTTCCCCAGATTTGTGCCTCAAGACAATCCTGTCTCAGAGGTCTACAGACAGTTCCTTTGGCTTCATGCTTGGTTTGTGCTCTGACATGCACTGTCAACTGTGGGACCTTATATAGGCCAGTGTTGGGAGTAACACGTTACTGTAACGCCACTACTTTTGCAATAACATGCTGTGTAACCAAATTACTGTTTAAAAATTCAGTAATGCGTTACAGTTACTGAAATTTGATCAGATGCGTTACTTGCGTTACTCGTTTTATTAATATGGATAGATATTTTCAGCGCAAATAAATACAAACTGACCCTACGTAGCTGACGCAGCAGTCAGCCATCGAGCCATCAGTCAAAGAGCCTCTTCACTGCTGCAGCCACAAATGGAGCTTGCTCCTGCTGGGAAAAGATGAAGCTACTTTGTTTTGGTGGAAACAGACAGATTATTTTTTCTTTGTTGCGGTTAAGGACAAAAACATATTGGTGGGTCATGTGAGACCAACTGCAATCTTCAGAAGCGCCTGAACAGCAACAAGATCAAAGCTAGTGCTATGCTACTGTAACCCTCACTAACACCTACTCACTTTAGGTGTAGTACCAAAAAAAATAATTGGGCCAGATCAGAAGATTGCAGGTTTGTAGGAGCCTGGGAGGTGCAACAACAGATGACACAACACACGGTGTATAGAACTTGCAACTATATATATTTCAAAATATGTACATATAAACAAATACATAGCAGTGTACAACAGAAAAAAATAAAAACAAAATACTCCAAATATATATTTACAAAATTTACAGTCCTCTTGTGTCCTTTCCAGGTGACTAGTGGAGTCACCTTTAGCAGTTCATAGGATTCAGGCTTCGGCTCGCCATCCAGATCTGGAAAATCCACTTCTGGTCCAACCAGTCCAAACACAAAAAAAACCTGACCTATAGGATAGGTCAGAACACAGCAAATGAGCTAGGCTCTACAGCTTATCACAAAATATTTTCAATTGTTCAACAAAAATATATTTTTTAAACACCTATAAATCACAGGTATAAACTTCACCATTAAATACATTTAATGGCAAGGGAATTGGGACCTTTGCTAACCGCCACAGCTCAGAAAAATGTCTTTTTCTGATAAAAAAAACTAGCCAAAAATTAGCATCGGCGGTTAGCATGCTAAGCTAGCGATTAGCATTCCCATACACAACCATGGCACTTACCACGCTAGGTGACACGTGTGTCAATGGGATTCCCGTGCTCAACGGCGTCGACAGCCTTTGTATTCCAATCTTAAAATTTACAAAAGAAGTATTAGAATTTGGCAATGCCGCAATGTCTCATTTCTCATTTTGGTTTAGGCTTACCAATTCCAAGGGTTTTATCCGGGCAAAGGCTGCTACTAGCACGTTAGCTCTCCGTCTAGTAAGGAGTCGCGCTTCCTCGTCGGTGTCTCTGCCGTGACTGAAATCGTTCTGCAGATCACACCAAAACCGAGCGAGAAAGTGCGTGACCCCGTTGGCTGGCGGAACCCCATTGGCTGTTGCTGCCCAGCTAACAACGCAGCCATTTGTTGCTCAAAGTGCCAAATAAAAATATCGGGAACGTTATCAAAACTTTCCAAAGAATGTTCCTACTATTTATAAACATATATTTATGAACTTATATTTATCTATATATTTATCTCCAAAATATCCACGTCTATTGTTTATTATTATTATTTATTGTTTATATATTTACATATTTATTCCATCTAGCTACAATGCTCTGCACTGTGTGTTCATATATTCATATATTTATTCCATCCAGCTACAATGCTCTGCACTGTGTGTCTGTGTGTGTGTGTATATATATATATTTTATAGTAATACGTACATATGTTTATTAGCTGCTCTTGCTTGCTTGTTTTTTTTCTTGCCTTCTGATTGTTGCTCTGAGTGTTGCTATCCCTGTGCTGTTGCAATCCTGGAATTTCCCCGTTGTGGGACTAATAAAGGCTTATCTTATCTTATCTTATCTTATCTTATTGTGAAATGAGTGTTTGTATGGGTTTTTTTTTTAACTTTATCGATATTTACAATTTTATTCATGTTTTTAACACTGGGTTACACTATCCCCCCTTAGAATCATGCAAGTCCCTTTGCATGGGATTAGCTAAATGGTACTGACGGGAGAACTAGTGTTCATGGGAATATTCTTGAGATCTCACTATTGAGGCTCTGGTAAAAGCCAGGTTTGAATAATCTTAGGATCTGTCTCTGTTAAGGCTCTGGTAAAAGCCAGGTTTAATCCTTGAAACAGGGACTGGGCAACAGTTAGGAGAGGGTTTCTCATCTGACTATACTGTAGTCTTTCTGGCTGGGAGGTTGTCCTCTCGGAGCGTCTCACAGTCTGTGGGACTTCTTTTTCAGGTTCTTTTTCTTCCACAGGTTCATCACAGGTACTTTTATCAGGTGAGTTGGTTTCACTTTCAGTTCCATTCTCATTGTTTGATGGTTCCACATTTGTTTCAGTTTCCTCCAGGTTTCCATCATTCGGTAAGTTGTCGCATCTAGGTGAAGTGACATTTTCTATTTGGTTGTCATTCTCAGGTGAGTGAGTTTCAGCAGGAATGTCTCCTTTAAAGGATGTCTTTGGATGGGGAATTTCATAAACTCGAGTGAGCTTGATGGGTGTTTGGATTGGTTCTTCTCTGTACCAATAGACATCTTCATTTTCCGGTTCTGAATTCTCACATTCCTCACTTTGTTCAGGTGACTGTCTTGTCTTAGGTTTGCGGACACGTTTTGATTGGACAGGTTCTTCCTCAGCAGGGGCAAGAAAACCACAGGGAAGCAAGAGGTCGCGGTGAAGGGTGCGAACAGGACCATCTTTTTTCTCAGGTCTTATAGTGTAAACAGGCAAGTCACCTGCTTGGCTCACCACAATGTGGATTTCAGCTTCCCACCTGTCTGCTAGTTTGTGCTTGCCTCTGAGGCGGACTGCACGTACCAAAACTCTGTCGCCTGGTTCTAGTTTTGAGGGTTTCACTCGCATATCAAATCTTGTTTTGTTTCTTTCAGCCATCTTGTTAGCATTTTCTGTTGCTAGTTTGTAGCTTTCTTGTAGAGTTGTCTTCAGTTTTTCAATGGACTGGGAATGTGACTTGAAACTTTTGTTGCGAAATGGGAGCCCAAATGCAAGGTCGATGGGCAATCTCGGCTGACGACCGAACATTAACTCATACAGGGCAAAACCAGTAGTGTCATTCTTCGTACAATTGTACGCGTGTAAAAGTGGTTTCACATAGTTGTGCCAATGAGATTTGTTCTTTTCCTCCAGAGTACCCAGCATGCTCAATAACATTCTATTGAAACGTTCTACCGGGTTACCTCTGGGGTGATAGGGTGTCGTCCGGATTTTGCGAACGCCCATGATTTTGCAAAGTTCTTTTATAATATGGGACTCAAAATCGGGACCCTGATCACTATGTAACCGTTCGGGTATCCCGTAGTGGACGATAAAGTTGTCCCAAAGTGCCTTTGCAACAGTCTGAGCTTTCTAATTGCTGGTAGGGATGGCTATAGCGTATTTCGTGAAATGATCGGTTAACACGAGCACATCCTTCGTGTTACTTTGATCGGGCTCAATGGACAGGAAATCCATACAGACGAGTTTGAGCGGTTGGGTGGACTTGATACTGACAAGCGGAGCAGCTCGTTCTGGAGCGGTTTTACGTCTTACACAGCGATTACATGTCTTGATCTTCTTTTCAATATCTGCCACCATGCGAGGCCAATAGAACCTTGTTCTGGCGAGATCCAAAGTACGCTCTGTGCCTAAGTGGCCCATGTCACAGTGGAGGCTTTGAAAGACTGAATCGTGGAGCTGTTCAGGTAAGACGAGCTGGTAAGTAACATTTCCTCCGTCTTGGCGAGTGCGGTAGAGGATGTTATTGCACATTTCAAGTCGACTGAGCTCTCGGAGTAACAGGTTGATGTCAGGAAGTTCAGTTCGTACAGTTGGTGGAACTTTTAGTCTAGTTTCAATTTGTGCAATCACTTCTCTTAAACAGGGGTCAGTTCTTTGTTCGTTTTTGATCTGTTCAGGAGTCATGTGGGGTACAGCTGGAAGACCACCACAGCCATCTTCATCGGCGTAGCCATCTGGAATGGTGGCTACAGAGAGGGCTAATGAGTGAACCAAAGGGAAGGTGTTGTCTGGAGAGCTACAGACAAGGTGGTTTTCACATATAGCAGACACTACCTCGGAACTTAAACTGCTTTCAGGAAGAGACAAGTGAGTTTGAGTGAACTGCTGTATGCGGTCAAACTCCTTTTGGGACACTAAGTCATTAAGTAACTCGCCATGTGGCCGCCTAGAGAGGCCATCTGCATCTGAGTTAAGATTGCCTGCTCTGTATTGGAGCTTAAAGTTAAACGTCAACAGAGCAGCTAGCCACCTATAACTCATGGCATCCATCTTAGCAGTAGTTAAGATGTACGTTAGGGGGTTACTGTCTGTCACGACAGTAAAATGATTGCCATATAAATAGTCTGCGAACTTCTCCGTTACTGCCCACTTTAGAGCTAAAAATTCTAATTTATGGGCGGGGTAACGGGACTCACTTCTAGACAACCCCCGGCTTGCATAAGCTATGACCCTAATCTGGCCCTCCTGCTGTTGATAGAGGGTGGCGCCAAGCCCTGTAGTGCTGGCGTCAGTATGGAATGTATATGGCAACTGAGGGTCAACGAAACCCAGGACAGGCGCAGTACTGAGCTTTTCAATGATGGTTTTGAATGCAAGATCACAGGAAGAAGTCCACCGCTCGCCAAACGGTGTCTTTGGGTCGTGGTACAGGGCAGGCTTAGCTTTGGGCTTTGTGCTCTTTCCCACAGTAAGAGCTCTCAAGGCAGGATAAAGCAGACTGAACATGTTCTGAAAGCTCTGTCTGAAACAGTCTGTTTTCAGCCTGACATTAATAAGCCCGTAATGTAATTGATTAATTAAATTATCTTGCTATGTGTGCAAGATGATTCAAGTATGCATTTAAAACTAACATGAAAGTTACTTTTCCAAGTAACTAGTTACTTTAATCATTCAGTAATTGGTAGTGTTGGGAGTAACGCATTACAAAGTAACAGTAACACCACTACTTTTGCAGTAACTTGCTGTGTAACAAAATTACTGCTGTGGAGGAAGAAAGCAGACGAGGCAGTGAGCTGAACAACACATGAACTTTATTTTCTCTTCCAATATCAAGTAGTAAAAATCTGACCGGGTCTTGGGGCACCCTCTTCTTATAACCTTTAATTCTGTGTCCTGAGACCCAGGGAGTCTGACAACAATACATTGTTTGGAACAAAGACATGTGTGGCACATTAACATCACATAACGCAAATACCACTCTTCACATCCTCCCTTCCTCTAGCAGGTCTGGTGCTTCCTGAACTCCCTGGGGGCGAATAGTCTTTTCTGTCCCATCTAAGACCCCCTGGTAACACTTCCTCCTTCAGCCCATTGTTCCCTCTTTCCCCAGCTGCCATCTCTGGGTGGAGAATCACCCCACCCATGCCACCACATAGCTCCCCCCCCTCCCCCGAACACCCAGAAAGGGCACTACCTCCCCCCCCTCCCGTCCTTTGGGCTTGAGCCAGCACCCATAGCAGCTGTAGTGGGGGGTCACCGATCGAGTGGAAACACCCTGCTGGTGAGGTGTACAGGAGGGCACGTCAGTCTGTGGAGGGAAAAAGGGAGGGGTGGGGGAAACACACTAGCTTTGCGGGCGCAGGTCCCTACCGAGGGAACGTCAACTTGCAAAGCCACCAATGGTGTGCGTCCGTGCCGGGGAGCCAACACCACCTGCTCGTCTGCCAACATAAAAGCAGGCTTCAGCCTGTCGATGCAAATGGTCTCCCTACACCCCTCCCCAAGTCTAACACAAAACGCTTAGCCCCAGGTTGCAACACCCTGAACGGTCCGTTATACAGTGGGCGCAGCGGGGTCCAGTGTGCATTGTGCCTGACAAAAACAAAACATGCATTCTGCAAGCTTTTTGGGAAGAATGTGCGGGGAACACAATGGTGGGCCGGACCCAGTACACTCACAGACTCTGTACTGTGTAACAATTGCACGGGCAGATCAGCCCCAGGTGCGGGTTTTTCCAGTAAAAACTCTCCGGGGATCCGCAGTAGCTGAGAAAAAATGAGTTCTGCTGGGGAGGTTGCCAAATCCTCCATAGGCATGGAGCGCAACCCTAAAAGACTCCAATTTGTATCCGTGAGTGAAGCTCTGAGCGCTGCCTTAAGCGACCTATGAAAACACTTGCATAACCCGTTAGCCTGGGGGTTGTACGCGGTAGTGTGGTGAATTTTGACCCCCAGGCTCTGGGCCATCACGGACCAGAGTTCCGAAATGAATTGCGGACCCCTGTCGGAAGTGATGTCAGGGATCCGAATCATGCAACCCATCATCATCATCATAGCAGTCTGTCGTGGGCGACAATGACTGTTTCATTTAGGTCTGATCAGATTCCTCCACACAGCTCTGTCCTTATGCAACCCAAGCCAACAAAAAAGCACTAGTCACTTCTGCGGATATAGTAGAAGCCAGCAGGACCACTTCAGGCCAGTGTGTGGTGCGGTCCACGATAGTCAAAAGGTGCGTGAAACCTTGCGACGGCAGGAGGGGTCCCACCAAATCCACGTGGATGTGGTCGAACCTCCTGGCCAGGATTAGGAACGGCTCAAGGGGGGCTCTGGTATGCTTGTGCACTTTGGCTCACTGGCATGCGACACAAGCTGCAGCCCACTCTTTCACATCCTTGCGTAAGCGCGGCCAGACAAATTTCGCCCCCACTAGCTTCACTGAAGCTTGCACGCCCGGATGCAAAAGGGAGTGGACTGACTCAAAAATGTGGCGGCGCCAAGAGCTCTGAACCACCGGGCACAGGCAGCCGGTGGAGACGTCGCAGAGCAAGGGAGGGCACCCTTCTTGCACGACCCTGCTCTCCAGCTTTAACCCAGTAGGCGCCGACTGGAGCACGCAATTGTCCGTGTCCCTGGCTTGCTCCGCGGCCATGGCAGGGAAATCTATTCCCATGTAGACCAGGGAGACTGATGCGCACGACAGGCAATCAGCCACAACATTGAGCTTACCAGCAACGTGTTGAATGTCAGTCGTAAACTCCGAGATCAAAGCCAGATGCCGTTGTTGCCGGGCTGACCACGGTTCCAAGACCTTGGCCATCGGCTTATGGTCCATGAACACGGTGAACTCGCGCCCCTCTAGCCAAAACTGGAAATGGTGCATCGCCAGATGTAGAGACAACATTTCTCTGTCGAACGTGCTGTATTTGCATTCATTGTCGCGCAGAGTTCAACTGAAAAATGCAAGCAGCTGCCATGAACCGGAGACGTAAGGCTCCACCACTGCACCTATGGAAACATCAGACGCATCCGTAGTGAGCACTATCCGTGCCAATGAATCCGGGTGGGCTAGCAACACGGCATCCACAAGCGCTGTTTTGGCGTTTGTGAAAGCTGGACTCGCTCGGGAGTCCAGTCAATGTTTTCCGCGGGCTTCTTTTTTTTAAGCGCGGCATACAACGGCTGCATCAGCTGGGCTGTCGGTGGAAGGAAACGGTTATAAAAATTAACCATTCCCAAAAACTCCTGTAGGGCCCTCACGGTCTGCGGATATGGAAAGTCCAAAACTGCACACACCTTATCCGGTAGTGGAATTGCGCCCTCCGGCGAAATGCACTGGCCTAAAAAATTAGTAACTGGCACACCGATCTGCCCATACATTTCCAACCTCTGGAAAACCATTTTGAGATGGGCGATGTACTCCTCCTCGGACGCGCTAGCCACCAAAATGTCGTCTAAGTAGAAAAAAATGAAGGATAAGTCATGGAGCACTGCATCCATCATTCTCTGAAAGGCCTGCGCTGTGCCCTTTAATCTGAACGGCATGTGTAAAAACTCAAAAAGGCTGAAAAGAGTTATTTCCGCTGTTTTAGGAACATCTTCCACCACACCAGGACCTGGTGATAACTGTGGACCAGATCCACTTTTGAAAAAACACGTGCCCCGGCCAGGTGCACGGAAAAATCCTGGATGTGCAGAATGGGATACCGATTGTGTTCCATAGTGTTGTTCAAACACCGGAAATTGCCGCATGGTCGCCACGACCTGTCAGACTTAGGCACCATGTGTAGCGGGGATGCCCACGGGCTGTTGGAGTGCCTGACAATACCCAGCTGCTCCAAATTGGCAAAATCCTCATGAGCGCTGGGCAGCTTAGTCAGGTACCGAGGTCCTGCAAACACCAGCGGGCCTTTTGTGGTTATAAAATGTTCAACCCCGTGTTTGGTTACCGCAGATGAAAAAGTCAGGACCATGAGTGCTGGAAACTGTGCCAGTGTTGTTGACCAAGCTCCCCGAGCTGTGCAGGGCAGTGAAGTGAAAGAGACAGCGTCCACTAATCGTCTATTGGCAACATCGACTAACAACCCATAAGCACATAAAAAATCTGTGCCTAAAATGGGGGCAGAACATGCAGCTACAACACAGTCCCACTGATAATTGCATCCGTGCAAGCATATTGTCAGCGTCCGTTCACCAAACATCCTGATGGTGGATCCATTGGCAGCTGTGAGCTCGAGACCACTGCCTTCTGCCGACCTGTCCATACTGACCGGCAGGATGAGGCTCTTCAGGGAGCCAAAGTCCACCAAGAACTGTCTCCCTAAACGTGTGTCCGTGATATAAAGTAGTTTGTTCCTGTTGCCAGCGGTTGCGGCTTCTACCATATGCTGGCTGCGCCATCCTCCCAGCTTCTTGAATTGGACAGCGTTGGACATCTGCGCCGAAATGGCGATGATAGGAAGAGATCGCCCCATTCCTGCGTCCTTTGGCGTCCATCCTGGCTACCACCAACGGCTCCTCGATCTCGCTGGAGTCCCTCATGGATGCCAGTGCTGCTGCATGCACGCTGAGAGCTCTGGTTGCTACAATGATGCAGCCCACTTCTTGCACCAGGATGCGGTAGTCCTTGGTCACCAGCAGAGGCGGGTTGGCCAGGATCGCCCTTGCTGTAGCAGCTAGATTCCTGAGGAATAAGTAGGCAAACAGGAAAGATTCGCTGTTCTTCCCCCTCAGTGTCAACATGCTGTCCATTAGTTCCACGACTGATCTGTCACCTAACTCTGACATGTTAGGAGTCTATCTGCCCTCTCACTGTCAGACAGGGTATAGCGCTGGAGTAGCTCCACTTGTGCACTTCATATTTCCTCTGGGCCGGTGGCTCCTGGAGCAGGCTCATCACCTGTTGCGTGGCGCATCCATCCAGTGCAGTGACCACATAGTAATATTTTGTGTCGTCCGTTGTTATCCCGCGGAGTGCGAACTGGGCTTCTATGTGCAGGAACCACACGGTCGGGCTGTGAAGCCAGAAGTCTGGGAGCTTGACTGAGACTGCACAACCAGCGCTGGTGCTCTCCATCCAGGTAGTCTCTGGGGCAGTGCTCGGTTCGCTCTCCATGGCAGGTCTTAGGGTCAGCAATGTGGAGGAAGAAACAGACGAGGCAGCGAGCTGAACGACACATGAACTTTATTTTCTCCTCCAACATTAAGTAGTAAAAATCTGACTGGGTCTCGTGGCACCCTCTTCTTATAACCTTTAATTCCATGTCCTGAGACCCAGGGAGTCTGACAACAGTACATTGGAACAAAGACATGTGTGGAACATTAACATCACATAACACCAGTACCGCTCTTCACATCCTCCCTTCCTCCAGCGGTTCTGGTGCCTCCTGAACTCTCCGGGGGTGAATAGTCTTTTCTGTCCCGTCTAATGCCTCATTTCCACTAGCCCAGTTCGACTCACCTCGTTTCGTTTCGTTACTACTCGTTTCTGCCGCGGTTGTGCCTCCATTACAACCGTGTAAAGCCGTGTATAGCTGGGGTGGGCGGGATTTTTTTTACAGCAAGGCGGCGCCACACTCCCGTGACGTAAAACACGCAACCCAAGCCAAACACAACATGGCGGCTTTACAAGGCGACTCCTCAGTCTGTGGGTTTTTTCACCGTAAATGCCAAAAAGGACCGTCAGACAAGGGTACAGGCAGTGAGACGAAACACTCTGGAATAGTTCTGCAGCTTCTGGAGAGAGCCGAAGACGTGAGGATACAAACTAGGTCATATGTGACGGTAAGCTAATGTTGCTAATGCTATTTTCTATAAGTACGTCGTACTACACTGTAATCTCTGCAAGTTATCACTGTTTAGGTACTAAAATATGTACGCTGTGTGTGTTTCAGATGGCTCTGTTGTGGGAAAATTACCACTTCAAACGGTCAGTCTGGCGTTCATGTACAGCCTGTCAACTGAGTGACAGGCTGAGTGAGCCTGTCAACTGTCAGCACAGCTTCACAAACGATCAGTGGTTGTAGAGCTTAAGAATGTCTGGTTTATTTCCTGTGCAAAAAATTGCTCTGATCTAAGTAATGTAACCCTATTTCACTGTTTATGGGAATGTAGAAAAATCAGAATGTTTTGGGAAGAGGTGAGGGTAACAATTGAAAAAATAATTTCAAAACAATTCACATTGAACCCTAAACTGTTTTTGTTGGGTCTGTATCCAGAAAAACATAACTTTAATAAGAGTGAAAGAACATTCATAGACCTCAGTTTGCTTAATGCCAAAAAATGTATTGCATTACTGTGGAAAAACTCATAGACCAGATGTGACTCAGTGGTTAAGACAGATGTTAACAACCTTCCACGAGAAAGAATAGCATACATACTGAAATCAAAGGAAAATGTGTTTGAGAATATATGGAGACCTTTCCTTGATTATGTAAAGAAAGTAAACATAACTTCTGAAGAAGAAGGTGAATGATATGTGTGGACCTTGCAAATTCCAAGCTGGTGAATGTATATTATGTATTCTAATGTAATAGATTACCTAGACTAAACAGAGGAACATTGTTGTTGACTTGTTTTTGTTAATGGTTGTTTTTATTACCTTTTTTTGTCATTTTGTTATTGTTCTTTTTAGTTTTTAAATTACTTTTGTGTTAGTGTCTGACTGTGTGTGCTGTTTGTAAAAACAAAAAAAAAAGGTTCAATAAAAATACTGTGGGAAAAAAAATTGCTCTGATCTGCGTGAAAATCGTGGACTGTTGAGACATCATGGACGTACCTGCTCCAGCTGCACTGAGTCTGAGATGTTGTCATAGCAAAAAATGATCAGCTGACACAACTTGATCGCAGGTTAATAACTACTGTATATTAGCCATAAAATGTATATTCAAAAGTAAACAGTACTGAGTTCGGTATAATAAGATGTATTTGACAGTTATGATGCATTTTAGGCCAAAACAAACTTGATCTAGGATTAAAAGCAATTAAAATAATGCAGTCACAAGGTTACATGGAAAATGCTTGATTTACTAGATACATATACTGTAGAAATATACAGTATATTCTCTGCATCAACAATGTACTATACATGCATTCATGTAGTATTGCACTGACAAACCTCTTAAGTTTTTGCAGATGTCTCTTTTTTATATGTGAAGGTTACCACCATGTGACATAAATTTCTTAAAAATGAGCCATTATTTTCAAGGTCACCCATTAATGGTTTGTACTATTGACTCTTTTCCAACCAGTGTATTAACAGACAAAAATAGAAATCATGATGCAAACACATAAGTCACTAAATTGTTTATTACAATCAGCAGCAAATTCCAGATTATTCAGAATGTGCAAAACTCAAACTGTAAGACTGGTTCACTCAGCAGCTGGGATGTGCAGCTCACACTGGTCTCAGATCAGCAGATCTTAGGCCTGCATCTCTGTAAATAGTGACGCAAGGTCCAGTTTGGGGTGGATCGATCGTTTCCCTCTTGCCTAGACAAAAGACAGAAATGGGTGGTGGTTAAATAAAGGAAGTTTATTTAGGAAGAAAACATATTTGGGAAATACACTTGTTGCTAAAAGCCAGTGATGGAATGTGAATGAATGAATCTTTATTTCGGATAGATTAAAAGAAAATAGAATAATATAACAAAGTGGAAAAAAAATCTAATAAGGTCGAATTAAACAATAACTCCTCTGATTACACAGTTCAACATAGGTTATCTGAAATGGGTGATGTCTGAAGCTGCAGTTTATATTGCCCACCCATATTCCATCCAAGAATTCAAAAGAAAAACAAAACAGCAGCGATTCCAATTCCAATGTGACAATAAAGTACTTTGTTGTTGTATTTAACCACAATTTTCATTTAGCTGCACTGATGTAAAGTCGATTTTACAAGGGCTGGGTTACATTTAAAATCATCTGCTTTTACTGTGGCCTCAGCAATCAGAATGAATTAATACATTCACTTGAATGGAATATAGTACTTTAACTGAAGGTGTGCATCACAGAGTATGGAGTCGCTCAGTCAAAATATGGAGTTTTTATCAATAAAAGTTTGTCTGGAATGTAAAAGTGTCTCTTCTTGCCCTGGCTTCAAGTGTGGGCGGTGTTTTGTACTTTTATTGCTAAAATATAAAAGGATGCACTACAATGGGTCTCAAATATTTGTAATGTGTCCTGTTACTGCATGAGTTTATTGATGATACAGTATAAACTACACATATAAACTAAATTATATTGATGACTGAACAACTGCCATTCCCCAAAAGATACAGCAATGAACATAACTCACAAAGGATCACACAAGTGATCTGACAAAAAAAATAAATACATTAACAAGTGGTTTATTTTACAGTTGATGCACTATATTCACACAATCAAATAAATCTCAGTTCAGTCCCTTTTATATTAAGTGGAAATTGTGCTACTTTGGTTCTGACACTTTTACCTATAAAAGCAAAGGATTTCAGTACTTTCCACAGTGGCGACGTCCGTTGTTGAGCAGCTGATTCCCTCCTCCCTAGACGAACGACAGAAATGGATGGTAGTTAGTTTCAAGCAAGTTCAACACTTATACAGGCACATCTCAAAAATTAGAATACCATGAAAAAATTCAATATTTTTGTCACTCATTTCAGAAAGTGAAACCCATATATAGATTCATTACAGGAACAGTGATATATTGAAAGTGTTTATTTTAATACTAATGATTACGGCTACAGCCCATATTAACCAACACCTCAACGGCCAACATTTATATTTAAAAACTATTTTTTAAAGTTAATTTTATGTAATATTCCAAATTTTTGCAAAATAGAATTTGGGGTTTTCAGGGGCTGTAAGCCGTAATCAGCAAAATTAAAATAAATAAATGCTTCAAATATATCACTGGCTGTGTAATGAATCTATATAATATAAGGATTTCTCTTTCTGAAATGAGTGAGTGGTGGGATGTGACAAAAATGCTTTGTTTCCCTGACAAGCACTGCAGGATCCACAGAATAGGTGTGTGGGTCTATTCTGACGCTTTAGAAAATTATATGAATGACTTTATAAATCAATGGTTTGAAAAAGCAATTTTAATGACGAGATTTCGGCTCCTGTGGTCCATTTCACCAGTATCACAATATAAACAGGGAGGCTATAACCCCTGGCATGTGGAAACACATTCTAGCATTAAATTGCACACAATTTAATGCGCAGGACCAAAGTGCAATACAAAACACAAACCAGGACTTTAACCAGGATTAACATATTTCATCGTTTTGCTCTCACAAGCAAATATTTAGGAGAAAACAAGCGCGATTCAGCAGTTGGTACTAGCTAGCGCTAGCTACTAGCAAAAAAAGCGTTAGCTAAAAAACGTTAGCCAGCACAGAACAGCACTGTATGGCTCAAAAAAAGTGAGCTTACCACCAACAGGATAAATAAGCAAACAGATGCACATTATTACAAATCACTCACCATCGATGGTTCTCTCACGTTCGTCTTCAGCTCGTCTATAGTCCGGTTGTATGCTGGTCAGCCATCGGGTCCGGGTCACTCCTCACTGTGTATCTGCCAACAAGCAGAGAAAACTCCGCACCTCTTCGTTGGACCACGGTGTAGAGTTCCGCAAAACCTACAATGCTGTCTGTATTAATATCGTATTTACTCCGTGACCAAGTTAGTCCGTGATTGCAAATGGCGGTCGTAAAGATTTCAGCGAAGACGGGCGCTTTCGTGACGTTATGCCCTGGCCAATCAGTGGCTAGCAGTCGATTGACGTCACATCACACCTCGCTTTCGCCCGGTTATACCCTGCCTCTTAACCGGCACGAAAATAGTGTCGGTTAAAGCGTGCTGGGTATAGTGGAAATAGCAAGAAAGTGAAACGAGTAGAACTAAGTAAGGCCAAGGCGATACTAATGGAAATGGCCCATAAGACCCACCGGTAGCATTTCCTCCTTCAGCCCATTGTTCCCTCTTTCCCCAGCTGCCGCCTCTGGGTGGATAGTCCCCCACCCATACCACCATACTGTTTACAAATTCAGTAATGCGTTACAGTTACTGAAATTTAATCAGTTGTGTTACTCGCGTTACTCATTTTATTAATATGGATAGATATTTTAGCGCAAATAAATACAAACTGACTCTACCTAGCTAACGAGCAGTCAGTCAGATAGAGCCTCTTCACTGCTGTAGCCACAAATGGAGCTTGCTCCTGCTGGGAAGAGATGAAGCTACTTTGTTTTTGTGGAAATAGATTATTTTTTCTTTGTCGCGGTTAAAGATAAGTGGGTTGCAAGCTAAATGCATTTGAGACTGACTGCAATCTCCAGAAGTGCCTAAGAACAGCAACAAGGTCCTGCAAAGCTAGTGCTATGCTATGCTAAGCTAACACCGTGTTAGTGGATTTATGCTATCTGAACAGCGGCTGGATTTCGTGCACAGGTATGATCTGGACAGTTTGTGACCCAGCAAGAATTAAACCGACTGATTGCCAGGTAAGTCATTACAGAGCGAAGATTGAGACTGTGATCCACTGAAGTTAAAACACATTTACTTGCTATCTGGATAAAGATTATTCAAAAATGGATTTGATCTCCAAAAGGACTGGATCAGGTCTCTGTCACAGCAGACATTTGGACTGCGGATAATGGACATTTTCTTTGGATCACTCCACATTGGATTAAATCCCTAATATTAAAGGTAAGAAACTGACAGCTTTATGCAGTGTTTCTACCTCACTCTTTTCCCTCTCTCTCGCTCCACAAACCTTATTTCTCACTCCAAAATGAGGAAATTACTGGCAATTTTGTGTTGATTTTCTTCAGATTTTTCCCACATTAAGGGCTCTCAAGGCAGGATAAAGCAGACTGAACATGTTCTAAAAGCTCTGTTTGAAACAGTCTGTTTTCTGCCCGACATTAATAAGCCCATAATGTAATCCATTAATTAAATTATCTTGCTATGTGTGCAAGGTGATTTAATTGTGCATTTAAAAGTAAAGTGAAAATTACTTTTCCAAGTAACGAGTTACTTTAATCATGCAGTAACTCAAAAGTTACTCAGTTACTTTTGAAAACAAGTAACTAGTAACTAACTAGTTACCATTTTTTAGTAACTTGCCCAACACTGATATAGGCAGGTGTGTGCCTTTCCAAATCATGTCCAATCAACTGAATTTACCACAGGTGGACTCCAATTAAGCTGCAGAAACATCTCAAGGATGATCAGTGGAAACAGGATGCATCTGAGCTCAATTTTGAGCTTCATGGCAAAGGTTGTGAATACACACTGTCATTATGGGGTGTTGTGTGTAGAATTTTGAAGAGAAAAAATGAATTTAATCTCTTTTCGAATAAGGCTGTAACAACAAAATGTGGAAAAAGTGAAGCGCTGTGAATACTTTCCAGATGCACCATAACTGGGGAGAAGTGTGGAAGTGGAGGGACAATTGAAGCACAGCAATAAGGATGAGGAAGAAGACGCATATGAGAGGAGAGAAAAAGGCAGCCGTGAAGTGAAGTGAAGCTACTGGAAAACAGGCTGTTGATAGCGGGTTGAGTGGAAGAAACGCTGGAAGAAAAACTCATCAACTGAGACGTTGAAAATTAATATCATTTTTTTATGACAGTGTGAATTAATTTTTATCCATAGAGTTAGTTAAGTTATATTTGCCAATACTTAATGTTAGAAACAAAAATGATTAAGCTGTAATAGTTTCTTTTACATTGTGGGACACATATGTGGGTTTCATATGCACAAATGTATATCACCTTATGCTTCATATGTATATCACTGTATGCTTACTGTATGCTTCACGTCTCAGATGAACAAAGGACTGAGCCTCCTCGGAGATAACAAGAGGATGTGAAATGTGGTCTTTGGTATGCAAAGAGATGGCCGTGGGGGATTTCCTGGCTGCCAGTGACTTTGGGGTGGGGGTGATAAGATCTGAAAGGGATGCATTGTTATTTGGGATTAAATGCATTGTGACTGGAGCTTTGAAGCTCCTGGGGTATAAAAAGGGATGAAGGTCTGGGTTTCTCTCTTTTTCTGTATTGCTGATGTTGGAGAATGTGAATAAACCTGACTCGTGAGATAAACTCTGTCTCGTCCTTTCACATTTCCACAACATCATTTTATAGATGAAAATTTAAATTTACTTCCACCCAAAAAGTCGTCTATTTTATTTATATTTGGTGTAAGGTACCAAAATCAATGTACTTAAATCATTCAGTGGTGAGCTACCCAATTTAAATGCCATTCATACCAAACACCATAAAAATAGCCTATAGGGCCATCCACACAAAGCATGTTAAAGATAACTTTAACTATAAAATTATAGTTTTAAGAATCTTTACCTTTTCATTGTACAGCTCTTTTTCCATGTGCATTTGTTCATTGAGCTGCAGATCCACTCTTGTTTCCCCAAAGGTTTAAAAGTACCGTTGCCTGTCCAGCTGGCGGCTGTGCTTTGGTGCCTCACTGCTGCCTTGGTGAAGGCCCTGTCACACCTAGAGGATTTAGGCAGTGTTTGCAAAATGTATGAAAAATTTGGAGAATACGCTGGGGTACGTGAATCAGTTATGGCTCAGTTTTGTCTAAGTTAAGAGCATGTTGAAGCACGCTGGTATACAGTGTTGTTTGCCCAGCTACTCTGAAAAAATTTATTTTCAGCATGCTGAAAATTTTCCGATGTATCCAGCGTATGGCTGATAACATCCCGCATTTGTGAAGCAAATGACACATTTGCAGCGTTGGTTCAAAGGAAAAACTCGTACAGAGCTCTCTGCCTGCAGCGCATACGCACGCGCGCACACACACACAGAGCTAAACACACAGGACCTGTCGGGGGGGGTTACATTTAACTGAAGTCTTTACGATCATCTGTACTGTGTTGTTCTGATAGATATGCCAAAATGTCAGAACACCGGAGGAGGAGGATCCAATCAGCTGATCACCTGAAGCACAGAGCGCCGCTGTTTGCTGTTGGTTGCGCCTTCCAGCAAAAGCACACTCCATGTATTATCTTGGTTTTATTTTTTTTTTCACTTTATTGAAAAAAAAAATTTTTTTATCGCCTTCAGTTTACGTGCCTTTGAGCCAGGTTGTGACAACTGTTATCTGATGTTCCTGACGTGTCACATCAGATGTTTTAGGCGCGACTGACCTGACAGATTTGACAGCTCTGCCAGGTCGGCCACGCCCCCCCACTGTGGTGTTTGGAGAGGAGAATCATCTGGGTGGAACAGAGATGATCTCTCCCAAAACTAAGATTCATGGATCAGGAGGCAACAGCAGTTTGGCATGACTGCGCCATGCAGAAATTAGACTATTGTTGCACATAAGTTGTGAAAGTCGGCAATCATCATCATCATCATCATAGCAGTCTGTCGTGGGAGACAATGACTGTTTCATTTAGGTCTGATCAGATTCCTCCACACAGCTCTGTCCTTAGCCTTCCGCTGCCAGGAACTCCTGTCTATGTCCAACTTCTTCAAGTTTCTTTTTACAGTGTCTTTAAATCTGAGCCTTGGTCTACCCTGATTGCATTTGCCCTCGCATAACTGTGAGTAGAGTAACTGCCAAGGGAGACGCTGGTGGTCCATCCTCTCAATATGTCCGAGCCATCTCAGGTTCATCTGTATTAGCATGTCCTCCATTGATGGTAGACCAGCTCATTTCAACATTTCTATGTTGAAAAGTCGGCAATACGCTAAGCATTAGTTGGTTTAAGTTACTATTATTTAATTATATGTCCAAGTCATTATGGCTACGTAGTGCATATGGCCAAAAGTTAAAATTTCGGCGTATCCCAGCATTTTAGACTAATTTTTATACGTTTGGCAAACGCTGCCTAAATCGTCATGGTGTGACAGTAGACAGCTCAAGTTTGCAAACCCTGTCTAGCTCCAAGTATCTCCTCCATCAGTTGCAAACAACAGGCATTCCCAGCAAGATCACCTGCAGCACTCCTCGGAGCCTGTAATCCAAGGATACCACTCGTTGTTAATATGGAAGTGACAGACAAATCCTTTTCCCGGTTGAGACAGGCCTGCTAGCTTCAAGGTTGGCTGACCTCTTCATAATGACCAGCTTTTCTTGAAAAGTCCATCTGGAAAATTGATTTTTTTAAGTATTGGCAACTAAATCATTTTCCTCTTCCCTGTAAGCCACTGTGGGTGGAAAAAATAGCTATTATATTTAAGCAGATAGAGTATATTGTAGCTGCTCAAGCAAGTCTTTGCACTAGCGTTTTGCTAGCTAAGATCCTCTGCATTGTGGTTGGAGGAGTCTAACCATCCAATCAAAAGATGTAAAAATGCCAACGTTCTCGGATGCCTTCTATGCATACCCCTGGATGTACAGAAGACATCTGATTGGTTAAAGCAACAGGATAGGTTTAACAAATAATTTAGCCTACAGAGCGCACTGTTAATTCCTGAAGGCCCAAGGCAGATTCGCTTGACCCTGGCAACACAGATGGCTGAAATAAGATAAGATAAGATAAGATAAGATAAGATAAGCCTTTATTAGTCCCACAATGGGGAAATTCCAGGATTGCAACAGCACAGAGATAGCAACACTCAGAGCAATAATTAAGAAGATACGAAAAAATATAAATAAGAGCAGTGGATATACATACGTACACATAAATATATAAATATATATACACAGTGCGGAGCATTGTAGCAAGATGGAATAAACAGCATAACTGTCTACTTAGTTATCCTACATAGTATGAATATGTACCCATACATATTGTCACCCTCCGTAGCGACTGATACTGTCCTAGTTGTATACTGGAGGGGACCATTTGTGTACGTCTGTTGCGTCTTTTGCATTCAATACTATTAGGTCGTCACGTTTTCTTGCCATCTCTGCGAGCAGCCCTGTTTAGGTTATACAATCTGATAGCCGTAGGTAGGAAGGACCTGCGAAACCTCTCGGCTGCGCACCTAGGATGATGCAGTCTACTGCTAAATGAGCTCCTCAGTGCGTTCAATATGTCCTGCATAGGGTGGGACTCGGACTCCAGCAGAGATGACAGTTTAGCCACCATCCTTCTCTCTCCTATCTCCTCCACTGGGTCAAGGCGTTTCCCCAGGACAGATCTAGCTTTCTTGATCAGTTTGTTCAGTCTCTTCCTATCGGCTGCTGTAATGCCGTTGCCCCAGCAGACCACTCCAAAAGTGATGGCTGATGCCACCACCGTGTCGTAGAATGTCTTCAGCAGCGCCCCTTGTACATCAAAAGACCTGAGCCTCCTCAGTAGGAACAGCCTGCGCTGTCCCTTCTTGTAGAGTGCGTCGGTATTGTGTGACCAGTCTAGTTTATTGTTCAGATGAACACCCAGGTACTTGTAGGATGTCACCATCTCAATGTCTGTTCCCTGTATGTTTACTGGTGCTGTGAGGGGTTGTCCTTGCCTGCGGCAGTCCACCACCAGCTCCTTAGTTTTCCTCACGTTGATCTGGAGGCAGTTCCGATGCCACCAGTCCACGAAGTCCTGGATAAGTCCTCTGTACTCAGCTTCATCTCCGTTGGAGATGAGGCCGACGATCGCAGAGTCGTCAGAGAACTTCTGTAGATGGCAGTGTGTTGTGTTGTGTGAGAAGTCCACAGTATAAAGGGTGAACAGGAAGGGAGCCAAAACCGTTCCCTGGGGGGCCCCCGTGCTACCGATGATTGTGTCAGACACAAAATCTTGGGTTCTCACAAACTGTGGCCGGTTAGTGAGGTAGTCCAGGATACATGATGGCAGGTGCTGGTCCACCCCTGAGCACAGCAGCTTGTCCTTCAGGATCATCGGTTAAATGGTGTTGAAAGCACTGGAGAAGTCAAAGAACATGATCCTCACCACATTCCCGGGCTTCTCCAGGTGGGACAGAGAACAGTGAAGGAGGAAGATCACTGCATCCTCAACCCCAATGCCATGCTGGTAGGCGAACTGGAGTGGATCCATCGCTGGTCCCACCTGGGGGCGGAGGTGAGCAAGGAGCAGTCTCTCCAGGGTCTTCATCATGTGAGACGTCAGGGCCACTGGTCTGTAGCTATTCAGGTCTCTGGGGTGGGAAGTCTTTGGTACAGGTACCACACAAGATGTTTTCCACAACTGTGGTACCCTCCCCAGCTTCAGGCTCAGGTTGAAGATGTTCTCCACAATCCCACAAAGCTGGTCTGTGCAGGACTTGAGGAGCTTTGCGCTGATGCCATCCGGTCCCGAGGCCCTCCTTGCCTTGATCTTCCTCAGCTCCGTCCTCACCTGGGTCTTAGTGAAGGTCAGGTTGGGGGGCTGTGTGCTGGGAGTGGGGGGGTGTTGGTGGAGTGGGGTGTGGACAGCAGGTCTCAATGACTTTAGAGGGAGCAGTGGTTGGTGTGCAGTCGGGAGGGAGGGCGGTTGGTCAAACCTATTAAAAAACAGGTTCAGATTGTTCGCCCACTCCCTGCCTCCCGTGGCCTGGGAGGAGGTATTCTGGAGCCCAGAGATGGTTTTAAGAGCCACATTTCCACTATATAGTTCTGCGCTACTCTTTTCTTTTCTTTTTTACTTGTTTCTCCCGCGGCTGCGCCTCCATCACAACCGCGGAAAGCCGAGAATTGCTGGGGGTGGGCGGGATTGAGGTGGCGCTACACTGCTGACGTATAAAGGACGAGACTGACTCCTCAACAACACAGAAAAAAATAGCGGATTACGAGCGGAGGATTTCCACGGTTTTTAACACAATGAATGTCTTTAACGAGACAAGAGAATTTTACAGGAGAAGACGACGTGGATTGAGACAACACACGTTGGAGCAGGAGAGGAGAATAGCGGTTGCCCAGGAGGAATCTGAAGCAGCTGCATATGAAGCAGATATCATTCAGAGATCATTTCATTTGTTCAGTGTTCATGTGCATACATATGTCAAACGTCTTTTTTAAATAAAATGTTGTGCACTTTTAAACTACGTCGCCTCTGTTGTTCAAAACGGTTAAATGTTAACAGACGGTTAATTAAATGCTGAAACACCGGGGTAATTTAAAATTATGCAGAAGCTTAATCCTAAACCCCTTTAACTTACCAAATAATTTATAATATTATAAAAAAAGCCAATCCAAATCTAGACCCATTTTGTATATTGTGTAATAATGATACACTGATGATAAACTGACTTCCCAAAAAAAGCAGCAGCTAGACAACGCACTTTTGGTTTGATGGAATTGCCAATTGACCTTGGAATTATATGTGGAAACTTGTTACACTTCCAGTTAACTTTAACTTACAAAATAATCAAAAATATTATAAAAAAAAGCCAATCCAAATCTAGGCCCATTTTTTGTATTGTGTATCATTTGAGTATCATTGTACAATCTATTGTTATTTATAAGGGTTATCTGTTCAGTGGTGGCTAATTACACACTAAAACAACGTAGAAATGACTCAAAAAAAAAATATGCTGCAGCTAGACAACTCACTTTTGGTTTGATGGAATTGCCAATGAACCTAGAAATTTTATGATGAAACTTTTTTTAATCCTACTAAATACACTGACATTGTCACACTGCCAACACCAAATTATAATTTTCTTTTTCAAACCAAAGATCACTATGGATCTACTGAATCACAATCGCATAGGTTTATCATATACATGTCAATGTTTACAACATCGAAAATGTTATATTTGGGTTTACATGTATGGGTATTTTCGCTTTATATTATACTAGACTTCTTATAATTTATTGGAATTCTCAGAATTTGGAATGCCGATATAACATTCAATTCACATGTACTTACCTTTTACCCAATTCGACTTTCACCTTTATCAGTGTCTACTGCTGAATGTAAATTACACCTGTGCAACTGCTTACAATTTTACTTAAAAACTGTACCCAATGTAGAGCAATGGATACAGCAGTGGTAATATTTATTAAATTTAACAATAACAATTACATTACCATTAAAAATCTTGACACCTTTATGGCTGAACAGCAGGATTAGGGTCATATGAGGCAATGGAATGTGTATGTAATTATTCGCCTTTATCATCCAGTGTTATAATATACAAACCACACTTTTATCCAAAAGACTAACATTTTATTACATTACAAATATTCCCAAAACATGTTAACAAATGGGGAGCTTTCAGTACTTCGACCAGACTGCCAAAATGGTTTCGGAAGGCTCCGTGGAAGGAAGCCGTCTCTGTCAGCTCATCCCTTCTTAATGTGGCTAACTGCAGGTGTCTTTCGCGCTGTTCGAGCATCCTTTCATGGATCTGCATCTCCTCAGCATGATTCTGGGCCATCAGTGATGCAAGGTCTGCAATGTTGCTGGACCTCTTCAGCTTGTCTATATGAAAGACAGAAGTCATTGTATTTAGATAACACCGGATCAAAACATGTCAGAAAAAATAATATGGAATTAAACTGTTGAAAGCCTGTGGTGGGATGCTTCGTTGCTGTATTTAAGCTCAACTGTCATGTTGTTGCCCCGCAGTAGAGAAACTTCTGTGGTGATGTGGTTAGGCCCCCCTTCATTTCAAAAAGGATTAATTGTAAAAAGTATTTTGATTTAATGGGTTATTTTTAAAAGAATTTCTTTGTACTGTGGCCTCATAAATCAGAATGGGTTAATAGTGTTAGCTGACTTGAAGAATTTCAATCAAGCATTTTGATTTGAAGTCTGTACATGTGCTCCTTTTTTTTTGTGAAAATACAACAGTATTTCACCACCAACACACCTATAACACTGGGCCACTGTGGCTATGAACACCCCTGAATCTAGTATTTTTATAAACGTAGAAAGACATTTTAAATTCCTTGTTATGCGTCTATAGAAAACAATCACATATAAAAACAACCGGGTGGTAATTTTCAGTTTGTTGTGCCTTACCAGCACTTGACCGGGAGATGCCGGGGCAGTCCAGTGAGGCGGACCCAAGGGATTTGAAAACTGTGTATAGAAGGAAAAAAACACACAATAACGCTCACAAACAAAGTGCAACATGTACCGCAAACACAAAACTTTTTAACCAGAATACAATAAGCTTACGTCAGCGTTTTGTTCACGTGAATACTGAAATAAAAGCGCGATTCTGCAGCTTGATGCCAGGTAGCAGCAAGGTACAGAGGTAGCTAGCTATTAGCGGGCTAGCCATCACCACAATTGCCCACAATCAAACAACTTTCTTTATTGCTAAAATAAAGTGCACTTTTGACCGAAAGGCAAGAAGACGGACAATAACAAAACAACACTCACCATCACCGTTTTCCAATTCCGTGGCCGTGTCGAGTCCAAATAGCAGGCCGGACACTTCCTGGTATATTTTTTCATTGCAAGTTGCCCCACCAACTCGCTCTGGATGTAGTCATCGGCTACGAGGGACAGAAAAGTCCGCACCTCCTCGTTTGTTCATGGAATAAACTTGCACGTGGACATCGTTATATGAAAACACAATTTTGAATCCAGTCACCGCGGTTACTCGCTGAAATTACAAATGGCGGACGTGTAGCTTCAACAGAAAACTAACGGACGCGTTTGGTGACGTTACGCCCTGACCAATCAGCGTTTAGCAGTCGATTGACGTCAATTCACACCTCGCTTTTCGCTCGCTTGTACCCTGCCTCTGAACAGGCACGAAAATCGTAATGGTTAAACCGTGAGGACTTGGGTGGAAATGGCGAAAAACCGAAACAAGTAAAAAAAAGTAAAGCCCAGGCGATACTGGTGGAAATGGGGCTAAGGTTTCTCCAGACCCCGCCGATGTTGCTCTGTTGCAGCTTATCCTCCATCTTCTTCCTGAAGCTGTCCTTGCCTTCTCTGATCTTCCTCCTCAGCTCCCTCTGTACGGACTTCAGCATCTCCCTGTTCCCCGACCTGAAGATCCTCTTCTTCTCTCTCAAAAGTGTTTTTTATCTCAGGGTTGATCCAGGGTTTGTTGTTCGAGCAACACCGTATGGTCTTGGTGGGTACAGTGTTGTCCACACAGAAGCCAATGTAGTCCGTGATGGTGTGAGTGAGGCCATTGATGTCCTCACCATGTGGATCACAGAGCTGCTCCCAGGCAGTGATTTCAAAACAGTCCTTTAGCATGTCCATTGCCTCCTCAGACCATAACTTCACCGTGCGCATGACCGGAGGTTGTCTGTGTACTAAGGGTTTGTACACCGGCAGAAGATGAACCAAGTTGTGATCCGATCTCCCGAGTGGGGGGAGTGGTGATGAGGTGTACGCCTCCTTAGTATTTGCATAAAATAAGTCCCGTGTTTTATTGTCTCTAGTGTGGCATGTGACATACTGGGTGAGCGTGGGTAGAATGGGGGACAGTGAAATATGGTTGAAATCACCTGAGATGAGGAGGAGAGCATCTGGGTGTTCTGTCTGCAGCCTGCCAGTTACTGATTGGATGACGTCACGCGCTGTCCCAGCGTTCGCCGTCGGATTTGCATAAATAACAATGCAGATCACGTGTGAGTATTCCCTCGGGAGATATGTAGGCCGCATGCTAACAGCTAGCAACTCAATGTCTTTGCTACAGTGCTGTTCCTTAACCGTGATATGTTCCGGTCTGCACCAGTTGTTATTGACATACATTATCACTCCTCCGCCCCTTGTCTTCCCACTGTCTGGTGTCCGGTCTGCCCATATTGCGTGGAAACCCTCCAGTTCAATGTTAGCATCTGTTGCTAGTTCTGTTAGCCACGTCTCTGTAAATAGCATCAAGCTACTCTCCCTGTACATGCTCTCATAGCGTAGAGCGGGAGATAGCCGCTAGCTCATCAGTCTTACTGAGTAGCGATTGAACATTCCCCATAATAACGGATGGGAGGACAGGCCTGTACCTTATATTCCTCGCCCACCGTCTTACTCCAGCTCAACACCCACGCCATTTCAGTCTTATTTCTCCCGGTATGTCGAGTTTTTGCGTTAGCATCGTGGGCCAGTTAAGTGCTAACAGTTGGTTTCTATTGTACTGCCTCCTGCGAGAAACAGTGGCTCCATCCGCTGGCTCAGGAGACATTTGGGCGATCTACGTGTTTGGATGGAATAAAGGTGACGCTGGATCAGAAGGATTGGCAAGAGAGCCAGATAGTAAATAGAAATAGGCAGAAATTGATCCGCTGTTGCAAAAAGGCAGCCTACTCGTGTGGCACCGGAAGTATGGATATGGTATGAAATATGATTAGACAAAAAAACTCTAACATACATTACACTATTGGAAGGAGTGCAACCAAGAGAAAAGCTACAAAATGAAGAGAATAGACTATTTCGAATAATTTAATACGTCGTCATGGAACAAATATGTTGTAAAGGTTGTAAATGTAACTCTGATAGTGTTTAGGCCAGCAGAGAAGGCTTTTCTGGCCCTGAAGGTGCACCGCTGCTAAAATGGTATCTTATGCCCTTTTTTCTACAAAAAAACTTTTATCTTACAGTTTTGTGTCAAAATCCTTCTACTTTTCCTCCTCCTTCAAATCCCAGGATCTGTGAATAGGCCGACCCACATCTCACAAGGCTAATGGTGGCTAGCACTACATTAAACAGAATAAATCCTGTGATAAAAAGACTTATCAGTTGAAGGACATGCCCAACTGAATGCACAGTGGCCCAGGATAATGACTGAAACTGTGTCAGTCTTTAAAAGCGGTTTTATGGTAAAAACCCATCTTAATTTGGGTCAAGTTTACAAAGCAGCTGGTTAAAAATGCTAACTGGCCCTGGAGGCTAAATTCTGTCAGGGCAGACAGTTCTTAGTCCTTGACTGGGTCAGCACTATGGACCTGTTATAGTGATACTGTCAAAAACACGACGTCTAAGCTTGCCATTTTCCTCCTGAGGAGGAGCTTAACTGAAATTTCACTGCAAAAAAACAGATGTGATGTGGAAGATGTGTTCACTGACGAGACTTGAGTGTATTTCTCAGGTTCAGCTTTATTGAAGAACACAATCTTCCAACATTCTCAAAAAGCAAGAAGAGGCAGAATAATGTTACAGCTCACTCTTATACCTCCGGGGGATTAAGAACTCAAGTCACATGGTGCTTCTGCAAACATTCAATCACAATGCAAGTCTCTGAAGATTCACCATTGTCTCTTATTCTCTGGTGTACCGGGAAACCCCCCAGGTCCTCTTCTCCGAGACGAGGGCCCGACTTCACACCTCCTCGCCATCTCCTGTCTTGTTCCTCCAGACGTGAAGCCCCAGTCCACATAAACCATACAATCCACATAAGCCATACATTTGTGGGAGATATGAACCAGACATATGTGCCACACTCTTGTGGGAAATATGAACCAAACATATGTGCCACATGACCCCCCCCCAAACGTCTGCATGGGACAAACACTCATAAATGCATACATAAAAAAACATTACCACATAACCAACAATCCCCCAATCTCTTAGGTCTGAGCTTCCTGCCGAATCTGCTGTAGGCCGGCTTCGCTGCGTCTGCAGCGTCTCCTACAATGCGCCGTACTTGTCGGTGTCCGGTGGGTGGTTAACCAGGTCTTCCACCCGCTGGACCGTGTGGCTGTCCAGCTTCGCCACCACATGGTAGAACCTCATTTCATCCTTTGAGATTCTCCGGAGGTTGAACTGCGCCTCGACCGTGCTAAACCAGGAGCGCGGGCTGTGCTGCCAGAAATCGGGCAGCCGGAGCGTGGAGACAGCCATCAGGCTGGCCTCTGATGAGCTCTGCTCGGGAGAATTCTCACCGGCCATTCTTTGTCGTGGGTCACCAGTGTGGAAGATGTGTTCAATGACGAGACTTGAGTGTATTTCTCAGGTTCAGCTTTATTGAAGAACACAATCTTCCAACATTCTCAAAAAGCAAGAAGAGGCAGAATAATGTTACAGCTCACTCTTATACCTCCGGGGGATTAAGAACTCAAGTCACATGGTGCTTCTGCAAACATTCAATCACAATGCAAGTCTCTGAAGATTCACCATTGTCTCTTATTCTCTGGTGTACCGGGAAACCCCCCAGGTCCTCTTCTCCGAGACGAAGGCCCGACTTCACACCTCCTCGCCATCTCCTGTCTTGTTCCTCCAGACGTGAAGCCCCAATCCACATAAGCCATACAATCCACATAAGCCATACATTTGTGGGAGATATGAACCAGACATATGTGCCACACTCTTGTGGGAAATATGAACCAAACATATGTGCCACAGTGACACATTTGAGTGATTTTGCTCTCGATATGTCTTGTAAGTCATAAAAACATGTTAAGAAAAAAAAGCTGATTTTGGCAGAGTGTCACTTTAAGATCTTTGCCTAAATATACTGTGTATGCCATAAAGACTTCAGGTTTATGATAAAAGGCGTTAACTTATATAGCGCTTTTTCTCATCTCTGGATGACCAAAACACTTCACAGATTCTGCTATCCACACATACACACACTGATGGCAGTGGAGCCGTCATACACAGGTGCTGGCCTGACCCACCAGGAGCAACTGGGGGTTCAGTGTCTTGCTCAAGGACACTTCAGCATGCAGACTGCAGACAGAGTGGGAATCGAACCCCTGACCCTCCCATCAGTAGTCGGCCACACTACACCTGCACCATGCTGAATTAGACACCATTTAATCAGTTTAATTTAATGTTTGGTTAATAATACATTTTTTTTTTTAAAAAAAAGATGATTTAACGTGTTAGGAGAGTCTGCAGCACATTTACTTCAAATATTTCATCAATGAAGAAAGTTTAAAATGAAAAGTCTGTCATGTTTTGATGTCACAGAAATTAAAAGTATGACGAAAATAAATGGGCTAAAAAGAAATTATATTTTTATTAAAAGGGTAACATTGAAAATCAAATATATAATTTCATCCTCTATTTCAACTGGAACACATAAAATTCAAATGGGCAAAAATTAACAAGAATGCAGTCATTTAAAACAGTGTTGGGATTTTATTTTCAAATGCTACACAAATTGAAAAACAAAAAAGCTCTCAAGGTCCTGGATGCACAGTCTTGAACTTTCAGGATCATTTTCTTTTATGTACAAGAATAGTTAGAAATTCACATGAAAAAGTTGCCACTTTACAAGAAAAGAAAAGAGCTACACATTTACAAGAAAACAGAAAAAAATTTATACAAAAAATCTTCACTTGTTATATGAATGCTTTTATCACCCTTGTACAGAGCACAGTACAATTTAGAGTTTTAGAATAAATTTTGTACTTTTTTCCTACAAACTTGCCATTTAGGTGATAATTTTTAAACCTTTCCGCACACAATCTTTTTTCTGATGAATTCACACCTTTTTCTTGTCACAGTATTTCAATATTTGCCACTACGTATACGCCTCGATGTGTGACAGTTTCCTCTTAGAACATGTCTGAATACCTTAAAAATGTGTTTTCCTAGTAAACCAGCAGTAGAATAGCTGTTGGAGCCTAAAACTCATTTCCCTTGTTTTTCTTTTCTTTTTTCCCTCATTTCTATCCAACAATGATCATGTGACCCAAAAAACAGACTTAAACTTTTATCAGTATATTAAAAAACAACACTGAAACCAACACATATGATATGCAGAAGGAAAGAAAGACAACTGTTCTATGAATGTTACAAAAAAATGGAACATTAATTTTAAAAAAAAATTGCCTAGTTCAACGTCCGGTGCTACCAAGCATGTACAGTAAAATCTGAGCTACTTTATGTTACTTTACTTTTTTCCAGTATTTAGAAGTGCCCTTTTCTTTTTGGTTGAGAACCTGCCCCCTGAAATGTCTGTGGACATCACTGATGGTCAGCTATTTGAACAGAGGAGAGGTGAGGGCAGGTGTAGACCCACACAGAGAAAGGCAATAAATTAAAGTACTTTAATAACTTAATAATTAATTAATAATTCAGCGCGAAGCTCCTCAAGTCCTGTGCAGACCAGCTGTGTGGCATTGTGGAGCACATCTTCAACCTGAGCCTGAAGCTGGGGAGGGTACCACAGCTGTGGAAAACATCTTGTGTGGTACCTGTACTAAAGACTTCCCACTCCAAAGATCTGAACAGCTACAGACCAGTGGCCCTGACGTCTCACATGATGAAGACCCTAGAGCAGTATGCTCTAGGGTCTTCATCTATGTATGGGTACATATTCATACTATGTGGGGTAACTAAATAGACTGTTATGCTGTTTATTCCATCTTGCTACAATGCTCCGCACTGTGTATATATATTTATATATTTATGTGTACATATGTATATTCACTGCTCTTATTTTCTATCTTCTAAATTATTGCTCTGAGTGCTGCTATCCCTGTGCTGTTGCAATCCTGGAATTTCCCCATTGTGGGACTAATAAAGGCTTATCTTATCTTATCATGCAAATAGAGGGAGATTGGCAGCGGGGTCCCCTAGCCTGGAGGAAGAGTGGGCGGCAGACTTCATCCAAAGCTTTGTGGATGAAGCGCTCGCCTCCCGGGGACCCAAAAGGGCCTGAGAAAGTGAGAACAGAGCTGTGGGCATCGTGGAGGTGCATCCCGGTTTGTGGAAATATCCCCAGTACACAGAACTGCTATCCAAGGTCTCCGTGCTCCAGCGGTCCTTCCCTGGGCTGATAATGGGGTTGCCTCCCACTGAAACGAAGCCGTAACGGAGGCGTTCTCCCCAGCAGACATCCACCTCCTCTCCCGGCTCTCCAGCATGCGCATCGCCAACTCCATAGTGGCACCGTCACCCCGCTCCGGAACGCCGGAGGAATCCTCTCACCCCTCCAAAAGCCAATTCTTCAACGCCGAAGCAGGAACCCTCCTCAGCAGTGCAGCACACACACCCCTTCTCTCTTCTCCAGCTGAATCATCAGCTTCTCCTGGGCCTGTAGCTACTGTTCCTTGCCCCACTTCGGTGACCTCTCCCACTGCCGAGAGGTCCTCCATTGGTTCCACAGTTACGTCTGTCACCATGACAACAGGGGCGGCTCCTCCACAATCCTCAGAGGGGCCCACGTCCACCATTGCCATGGAGAGGGATGATGATACACCTGCTGCAGCAGACAACATCAAACACTGGGAAAGCAGGCAAGTTACATTTCATTCAATTTCAATCTAAGATGATAAACCTTACCTGATTCCCGATAGGGATGCTCAGGAAAAGCAGTCCCCTGAGCTCTCTCCACCTGCTGCTGTTACTAATTGCTCACCATTCTCGGTGTCCTCTCCTGTGGCCCCTGAATGTGTGCCGACCCCAGGATTGAGCCACCAGATGCAGGAGGAGCCTGTGGCCCTGGAGAACCCAGTTCCAGTGCCAGCGGTGAGCCAATCCCCAGCTACCACGCCGGACGAGTCACCAGTGTGGGCTTCTTCGTCTGGGGAAGCGGAGACTGCAGCCACCATCATGCCTGCTGTGGAGGCCTCCACAGCAGAGTTAGAAGCCGAGCTGGACCTCCAAGAGGCCGGGCCCGAGAAGTCATCGTCATCTGGATCGACAGAGTCCTGGACAGCGGTGGAGCTTGAGCTCAGGCAAGTGCTCCATCTTGTTTTTCTCTTTTCTGTCCTGGAGAAATCTTGCCTGGCTCTTGGTGAGGAGGGTCGGGTGCAGCCAGCAGCTGCACCTGAGCTCACCTCGCCGGACTCCGCTGCTGCTGGTGACGCTGACCCTGTCCGTCTGCCTGTTTGTTCTGAGCCTTCTTCCAGAGTCACCAGAGATGTTCCAGTGATGCCAGAGGTCTCCGTGGGTCCAGGTTCACCGTCCAAGGTCGCCAAGGGTCCAGCTTCCCCCGTAGTGGAGGTCGTCGCAGGTGCCCTGTCCCAGCCTTGGACTACCATGGGTGCAGCTTCCCCTCTGCCTGAGGCCGTCGTCAGGGTTCCTCCTCCACAACCCGGGTTGCTGTGGGTGCTGTGTCCCAGTCGGGGACCATCATGGGTGCTGCACTCTAGTATGAGTCCACCTTGGGTGCTACGCCCAGCCCGGGTTCCACCCTTGGTGCAGTATTGGCCCAGCCTGGGGCCCACCGCGGGTGCAGCATTAGCGCAATCCGGGCCCACCGCAGGTGCTGCAAGGCTCCAGCCCGGGGCCACCGCAGGTGCTGCAAGGCTCCGGAGCTACCGTGGGTGCTGCTACACTCCTGCCCAGAGCCACTGCGTGATTTTGTGTTTTTTGGAGGGAGGGAGTATAAGTTCTTGTAGTAATTCTCGAAGCTTTTAAGAATTTCCTGAATTCTAAATTTCATTTCCTTTGATACTGGGTCTCTGATTTTGTAGATTGCTCTCTCCGTTTGTTGTTTCCTCAATTTGTAGGCTAGTAATTTTGCCGATTTGCTACCTGTTTCATAGTATTTTTGTTTCAGAAATGAAAGTTTCCTCTGGATTTCTATTGTGTAGATCTTGTTTATTTGTTTTTTTAATTTCCTTAATTTTGAGCGAGTCATTAGAATGAGTGTTGTCTTTGTGCTCTTTTTCTAGTTTCTTAAGTTCTGACTCTAAAGTGGTTAGTTTTTCTTGTCTCAGTTTCTTTTGGGTTGCCAGTTTTGCGATAATCTTTCCCCTTATTACAGCTTTGCATGCGTCCCACAGTATTAAAGGGGATACTTCTCCATTATCATTTTCTTCCAAATATCTGAGAATATCTGATTCCAGTTCATCTTTCAGTGGTCCTTTCAGCACATTTGAATTTAACCTCCAAGAAAATGTATTATTTGTGTATTTTTGGATATTTAAGTCCATATAGATCGGACTGTGGTCAGAGAGATCCATCAGTCCTATTTTACATGTTTTTACTCTTCCAGTGTCTCTATTAAACATAAAAAATAGTCAATCCTTGAGTATGATGAATGTGGTGCTGAGTAAAATGTATAATCTTTTACACTGGGGTTGAGTTCCCTCCACACGTCACAGATTCCCATTTCTTTTAGTAGCATCCGTGTTTTTCTACTTTGAGTGTTATTTTGATGTGGAGAATTACCTGATGCATCCCAGTATGGATTCAGTCTTAGATTGAAGTCTCCCCCACATATCACTAAACCTTGGGCTTTAGTTATTAGGTCAAATACATTTTTAAAAAATTTCCAGTTAGCCCCTGGAGGTGCATATACATTCAGCAGGGTGATATCTTCTCTCTCTAGCCGACCAAGTACCATGCTAAATCTCCCTTCTTTATCTTTGTGTTCTGAATTTTTTTCAAACATAATTTTGGTTGAGATCAATGTCGCTACCCCCCTCCTCCTCCCTGACTTATATGAGGATGAAGAGATCAGTTTAAACCCTTGTCTATTAAGTTTGGTGTGCTCCAAGTCTGTTAGGTGGGTTTCCTGTAAAAATATTATTCCTGCTTTGTCTTTTTTCATTTTGCCAAGAATCTTGGATCTTTTAACTGGATTCAGGATCCCTTTTACATTATATGAGATTATTTTGGTTACACCCTGTTTCTCCATTGTGTTGTCTTATTTAGTATAACAGTGTAGTGGCCCTCTTTTATGCTACTCAGAAACTGAAAGAACATTAAGAACATAAAAAACATTAAGAACATAGTATATAAAACTTTAAAACAAAAAACTGTCAAAAGATCTTCCTGAGCTGAGGTCTTTTTAGTGACCTTAGAAGAGCCTTGATGGTGCGTTGGCTCTGAGGGAAATTCCTCAAACTCTGTAACGTGTTGAGGGCCCTCTCTTACCCCTGTAAGTTGTCCCATGTTTTTAACGTGAATTTCAGATCCCAATCCGAACTTGTAACGATTTTTTTTTTTATGCCTATACCCTATGAAATTGTGCGCAACCTCCCACCACCGTCACAGCAAACAATCACGTTAATACGGTATTTGTTAGTGTGGAGAGTTCATGTGGTTCATTGTCACCATTCTATTTTAACAAGTTTTTTTTTTTTTTAAAGACTTACTTGTTTCTAATATTATGACTGTTCCATGAAATGTTTTACCACTTCATATTTGCTGGTTCTGCATCTCCTTTAATGTTTGTTCCCTTGTAGGCGGAGGGTTGGATGCGCAGATTGACTAAAAATATCGTTATTCCCTCCTGAAAGCGTTCAGTTTTTCCTTATAGCCCTGGCACTGGGTTTTCCGCTGCTGGCCCTTGGATGTTGAGGGTCTCTGTGTGCACCACGTTTGAGCCTTGATTCTTTCGATCGGGTCTGCTGCGGGTTTATACACCGTTACCGGGAGCCCTCTTCTCGCCATATCCGTGGTTGCTTCTTCCGCCGAGTTGTAGAGACACGTCTCTTCCCCGTAAAAAACCCGCAGCTTTGCCGGAAATGGAGTTTGAAAGCGCAGTTTCTTCTCTCTTAGTACCTTTTTAGCGTCATTGTATTCCCGACGCTTTTTAAGGACCTCTGGGGCGTGGTCGCCGACGGCTTTGGGGCTAATGAACGGTGCGCCCTTTCTATCTTCAAGTCAGTGGATTGGGGAATTTCCAATTTCTCTCTCAGTATGGATTCCACGCATGCAGCCATTGTGGTGAAACTGTCCTCGACTCCTTCTTTCAGACCATGAATTTTTATGTTGGCCCTTCTTAGTCTTCCTTCTTGTTCGGTTAGCTTAGCCTCCAGTCTTGTCTGTCGTTTGAATAATTCCAGCACGGTTTCTTCCAGCCCTTTTGTTCTTTCCTCTGCTTCCATGATTCGGTCCTCAGCCTGGTCCACTCTGTTGTTTGTCCTTTTTATTTCGTCTTTAATTTCACGAAATTCGGCCCAACACTGTCGGCGAAATTCTCTTAATTCTAGAATTATCGTTTTTAAGCTAACCGTGTTGCTAGCCTCATTCAGCTCCTCTGCTTCCGAGTGGATGTCCTCCAGGTCAAATTCTCCGGCCGATGCGCGTCTTGGCCTGGGAAATGTCGATCTCTTCTGTTTTCCTTTAGGCATGATGACTTTGTCTTTTGATTTTCACTCTTCCAAAAATCCGTTAAATCTGATTTTCAAGGTATTTTCATGGATGGGGTCTTAGAGCTTCAGCGTTAAGCTGCTATCACCATGGTGTCCAGACAATGTGATTTTCTGGATTTTTTTTTTTTTCCCTCATTTTGTCTCTCATAGTTGAGGTATACCAATGATGAAAATTGGAGACCTCTCTCATCTTTTAAGTGGGAGAACTTGCACAATTGGTAGCTGACTAAATACTTTTTTGCCCCACTGTGTGTGTGTGTGTGTATATACAGTGTATATATATATATATATATATATATACACATACATACATACATACATACATACATACACACACACGTGGGTTTACAGGTTAAAGAAATAACGATACTAATGACAAAACTACAGATAAAATATCCATAATGTGTTTCTTGTTTTGAGCTTGTCACTAAACACCCCAATTGTTTTGCCGATCTGATCTGTCCACACACCTCTATCACACCCTAAAGCATAAACAAAGGGACTTACTCTTTTCCGGGCGAGTTTTGACACTTGCTTCTCTGCGCTCTTTTGATATGCTGATACCGTCTTGAGCTGTGGGTTTTCATTTAAAAACCGTAGGTATGGCAGTCGGTTTTAGAACTCGTTAGTAATAAACTTTCAAGCCTAAACACTCCTGTATAGCAGGCGCCTCCTCAAAACTGTCTGCAGTGAAATGATCGCTACAGAGTACAGAAGATGGTGTTGGATGCCATTTGTCCCTCGTTCTCTGTACTTGCTTTGCCCATTTTTTAAGAAGATTGGGATCTTTTGGGAATGAGAACAGGCTTATACGTTCACTGGAGCAATTAGAACACCCAGCCGCCACACAACATTTCGGCATTTCTTCGCTGATACAGAAGCTAAACAGCTTGTTTACATTGATAGTACACGGATCAGCCGAGATGAAACTCAACTCGTGACGTCATATCCGGAAATGAGGCGAGTCTCCGGATATCGCGTTACTGCAACACGGTGCTAAATTTGAATTCACTTAGAAATATTTTTTCACTTATTTAGCATTCTAAGTCAACAGAACCAACTATGTGGACGATTGAAGATAAATTCATACTGACATACTTCCTACATCGTGTCACAGACACTTTAAGGTGCAACAGAACACAACATTCAAATGTCACACAAGTGAGGTGCTGTGTATGGATACACACACACATGCACATGCACGCAAGACAGCAAGCCCAGCCCGTCCGGTCAGTGGTAGACGGGAGTCCCTTTGCAAGACCGCAAGTCCCCAGTGCAGCAGGGCTCACACAGCTATCTAAAAATTAAAAGTTAATACCACCATGAATGTGGGGCAGAATGCCCAGATCAATTCCATGTCATATGTGGCCACATATGCATGGTTTGACTAAATGACAACCATGACCAAATAGGACACAAACATGCCCAAATAACAAAATAAATAATTTTTATTTAATTTTTTTTTTTTTTTTTTTGTTACTTATTTGTACCCGTAGGTAGACTTGGTTTGCAGTCTGGTGACAAGCCACCGGCTACTGGTCGCTGCGTGCGCGAGCGCCCTAAACCTACATGTTTTTGGTGTGCGGGAGGAAACCGGAGAAATCCCGGAGTAAGATAAGATAAGATAAGCCTTTATTAGTCCCACAATGGGGAAATTCCAGGATTGCAACAGCACAGGGATAGCAACACTCAGAGCAACAATCAGAAGGCAAGAAAAAACAACATCTAGCAAACATATGTCCATATTACTATAAATGTATATATATAGACACACAGTGCAGAGCATTATGGCTGGTGGATGTGCAGCAGAAAGTCTAAGCTCTCCCTCCGCGGATGCAGCGGGCCAGCTGGAAGTCTTTGGGCATGATGGTGACCCCCTTAGCGAAGAAGAGACCACCAGGTGGGTCTCGCTGGTCTCCTGCAGAGCCATGACGGCGAAACTCAGGAAACGCAGGACGGTCTTGAAGTCCTGAGCGATCTCCCTCACCAGGCGCTGGACGGGCAGCTTACGGATGAGCAGCTCCGTAAATTTATCCGTAAATAAAGCTCTGTAAACCCGCGCAACACGGGGAGAACATGCAAACTCCACACAGCTCACTGTTGGTCGGGGGCTGGGATCGGACCCACGATTTCATGATCCCCGCGGTCCCCCGGCCGAGGGTAAAACTGTGCTGCCACAGTGCTAAACCACTGCGCCACCGTGCAGCAAATTGAAAAAACTGGCAAATGGGCAACATTGATGCAACTGTTGCAGCCAAATGGGTCATTCCACTGTGTATAATAATGTTGGGTGTTTTGTATTTATACTTATTGCTAAAATATAAAAGGATGCACTAGAATGGGTCTCAAATATTTGTAAATGTGTCCTGAGTTTATTGATGATACACTATAAACTACATATATTGTAGTTAATTCCCTTCCACAGCATGTGGGGCACCATGTAGTGTATAGGGGTGGCGCCTACCTCCGTTTCTCAGACCCGAGGCCACACAGCTACTGTAAGTATTGAAAGCTACAGTGGGAGGTCAGTCCTCTGGTAGCTCTGTGCGTTAACTTTCCTTTCCTCATTCTATTATGCTGAGCACCAAGCTAGAAGGCAGAAAGTATCATTTTTTTTATATGGTCTTTGGTATGACCCGGCTGGGATGTGAACCCACAACCTCTTTGCTGTGGGGCAGATGCTCTACCACTGGACCACACACAAACTAAAACAATTATAATGGTGACTGAACAATTCCCATTCCCCAAAGTGCAAGATACAACACTTATGAATACTGTTATATGATCTGGGCATGATCTGGGGACCATGCCCACACTTTATGTTCATTTTGGACTTTGTTTTTCCTTATTAGTATTATTATGAAGTGTCCTTTGTGCTCCCCAGTCATTGGTTGTTGTATGTAGTCCTGTGCTCATTCCCTGTTGTTGTTTTGTGGTTGTCTTTTTGTATTTGGTTATATTGTGTGATCCTTGTTTATTTTTACTGTTAGTATTATTGTCCTTGTGTCTTTAGTCATGTTGTGTCATCCCTTGTCTGTCCTTAGTGTCATTATTGTGGTCTCTGTGTCTCCCCTGTCTAAGTCCAGGGTTGTGTGTGTACTTGTTTACCTAATGTCTCCAGTCCTTCATGTCTTCCATATCCATAGCCACTTTCCCTGATGTTTCTATTTAGCCCCAATTGTTCCTCAGCTGTTCTGCGTTTTGGTAATTGTTCTGTTCCCTGTTTTAGTTGCTGTGAGTTTGCAGTTCTTTGTGGTGTCATTGTCATCGTGTTGCTTGTTGTTGCTGTGGTTTATTCCTCCATGGCTCTGTCGTTTTTCTCATGAGTGAGTTTTGCCTGGTCATCAGTGTTTTTGTTTTCAGCCCCTGTGCTGTTGTTTTGTTTTGTTTTTTAGTTAATAAATTATCATTTCGCACCAAAGTCCGCCTGCACTTTGAGTCCTTCCTTCACCTTCATCTGCCAAAGGCAAAATTGTGACAAATATAAGTCATAAAAGATCACACAAATAAGTGATCTGACAAACAAATAAACAAGGGATCCGGAACAGTCACTAATATTGGATGTCCCATTCATTTTCAAAAATTAGGTATTCTGTAATTAATATTCACACATTCAACTAAATGGTGTTTAATCCCTTTTATATTTGTCAAAGTCTAACATGTGATTGCCTACATAGGCTACACCTCTTTGTATTCCACTTTTAAATACACCTTACATTTGGGCCTGTAAAGCCTAATTGGGCTACCTGTTTCAGACAAGAATACTTGCTTTCTACGGCAATGCACTCATTAACTTAAATCGGAACAGGTGGATATGTGACCCGTGCTGGCAAAATGAGTCACTTTGAGGAAATTATCAAAACTGAGGTAACGTTTTTTCCATATTTGGGCAGCGCAGTGGTGGAGTGGTTAGCACTGCGGCAGCGCAGCAACTCACCCTTGGCCGGGGGATCCTGAGTTCAATCCCCGCCCTCAACCAACAGTGATCTGTTTGGAGTTTGCATGTTCTCCCCGTGTCTGCGTGGGTTTACTCCGGGATTTCTCCGGTTTCCTCCCACATGCCAAAAACATGCAAGTTAGGTTAATTGGCATCAAACTGGGGATTCTAAATTGTCCTTAGGTATGAATGTGAGAGTGAATGGTTGTCTGTCTGTGTTGGCCCTGCGATGGACTGGCGATCTGTCCAGGGTGTACCCTGCCTCTCGCCCAAAGGTACTGGGATAGGCACCAGCCCCCCCGCAACCCGAAAAAGGATTAAGCGGAAGAAGATGGATGGATGGACGGTATTAAAAGACCTTCAAAATGAGATTTAATTTGTAGGAAGTGTGCAAAAATGAACCCGGAAAAAGACGATTTGTTTATATATTAGCTAGGCATTTGATCGGTTAGGAGTTACGTCTTCTGCAAAAACATATGTATTTTTAGAAAGTATGATTTCTAAGCTTTCCAATGATACCAGGCACTCATGGGGGTTTTCCCGGGACTTGCCACCATCAAACAAAGAAAGAATCATGATTTATGACTTCTCGTGCCTGCAGCTTGTAATGACAGTGTGCATTCTGACTCATTTTGACAGCAAGCGTTACATATGTGCTATTGAGAAGGATCGTCATTAATTGGACAGACCCATGGTAAGGCTACTTTTGCTTGTAAACATGAGCAATATGGAAGATTCAACTCTTGCAATAGTAGTAGTTTCATATGGTATTTCATACCTCCAGGTCTGTATTAGTAAGCCGGTCAGTGCAAGCTTCACCAGAAACATCTGAGTGCAATTATCAGGGAATATAGTAACTCCTGCAATCCCTATTGTCCAATCAGATTGCATGGTCAGAAGCAATTGTTGTATAATCTGTTAATAGAGATTCATTACTTTGTGTATTACACCCCCATAACTTTGCCTTCTCACGTACAACAGAATTTGTGGAACAGTTTTTATGATTTCGCAAGTCTGGAATAAGAAAAAGACAAATAAATACAAACCACTTCTGCACAGACATAAAATCATCTTTTGGGGAAACTCTGCTTCGCTCCCGAGTTTTCGTTTTCTCCTCGATTCCATTTTATCTGCACACCAAGCTGCTTTGTGTTTACTGTGTCCTCTCATCCTCCCTGGGCATGCCACAGGAGCGTCACCTTTGTCTTCTTTAATTCCAGACTTGAAACAGTGCCTGGGAACAGATAATTGGGTTGGCTCTACACTACTTCCTTTGTCCCTGCTGCAGAATTTAGTGTACTGAAAACGAGTTAATGACAAACCAAGCCTGATTTTTGTTTCCCCCTCATCTCACAGAAAGGCTGTACAGTCTCAGTCTCACCATTGGTACTTCCCTCTTGTGCTTCAGTGCTGGTAAGAAAACTATTTGTCACGCAGCAGTAGACCGCAGACTAGGGTATATAATTACCACTTACTGCACAATCAGCTGTCTTGTCACACTCTGTGCCAGAACTCTTCGGATTCACGTTTGTAATACTGAAGAGAGGTTTTTTTTGTTTTCTTGGACACATTTCTAACTTCTCCTCCTTTTTTGGCATTTGCTTTCTTTTCACACATCCCCACTTATTATGGGCTGTGTAGCTTTAATTGCATAATGCATCATTTATTGTTTACACATAATTTACTGCTTACACATCTTTATTTTCCTCACGCTTTCCTTTTTTTTGCTCCTGCTGCTTCTTTCTCCTTTAGTCTTTCCTCCCCCCACTTTGCTGTGCCAGCACTTTGATAGCAGCCTGGGTGTAGGGCTTGGGGTGCCTTAAAAGAAGGCGAAGGCTTCAAGCCTAGATGAGAACAGTCAATATTTCATATCTCCACCTGGAAGGAGATACAGAGGGCAGTGCAGATTCTCATATACTAAGAGGTATAACACCTATACACTGTTTTAACTATCCTTTCAAAAGTGGGTGCAGACTTTTGTGGCTGGTAGCTCCTGTCATAAGAAATCCATTAATTTCCAGATTTGCAAAATAAGTGATTTTTATTACCTCTGCCAAGAAGGTTATGTTTTTGCCAGCATTGGTTTGTTTGTCTGTCAGCAACATAACTCAAAACGTTATGAACAGATTTTGATGAATTTTTCAGGAAAGGTGTGTAATGGCACGGGGAACAGATGATTAGATTTTGGTGATGGTCTGAGAGTGCATACCTCCACCAAGGCCTTTGTTTGTATTTGTGCAGCAGGATTACACGAAAACCACTGGATGGATTTGGATGAAATTTTCACCAGAGGTGGTTTTTGGGCTACAGAGGAAGCCATTACATTTTGGTGATGATCCGAGAATGCATAGGTCAGCCAAGGCGCTTAACTTCTCACAGTGTGTTAGCAAAAATACTCCAAAACTAATGGACAGACTTTGATGCAATTTTGACCAGAAGTGACTCTAGGCCTACACACAAACCCATCGCATTTTGGAGGTGATCCATGAGGGACGGAAGGAGTCTTGGCGGAGGCATGCGCTCTCTGAGTGCTTTTCTAGTTTAAAAATGATATAGAATCTATGGAAACTTTAAAAATGAATGCAAGAGTGACAATAAAAAAGTGTAGCTACATTAGTGCAATTCAAATTGTCAAACTTTAACATCTCTGGATGGACTAGATACCAGAAGCAGACACAGATTAAAGTTTTGAATCATGCCACTTTTTGAATGGCACCCCCCCACCCAAAAAAAAAGAAAATCAGGTTTTAGTCGGGATTATATGCTGCTGTTTTCAAAGGTGTGTTGTCGTGAAAGTGGATGGCTATGGATGAAAGGGGGTTCTCTTCCTCCATGCCAGGTCCCATTATTCCACCGGAACTCAATCAGCCATTCAGCCCATGTAGACAGCGATTACGGTTGGCTCCTCATATTGGCTGCCATTGCCCAGAGAATAACTCTGCAATCAGTTCACATTCCTTCCCATATCCCTTTCAGGTTAGCTACATCTGCTCTCATTCAGGCCTCTGTCACTCACAAATGAACTACAATCTTATCTGTATTGCAGGATGGTGGCTCTAAATGATTTGATGGGATCAATTTGGTTCTTACAGTCACGATTGGCCGTGAAGTTGTTAATGTGGTGAGTATATTGTGCCGTGCAGGCTTATTTCTATGATAATGTAGCAGTTCATATTCCATGTATAATATTTGCTTGCAGTAAATCAGTGAAGTACAATGTGCTGACTACATTCTTAGAAAACACGCATACATACAGTTCAATGGTGTGCGTGGATGTGACATTATTACAGTTTTCAGGGGAAACATCACTACACCATGAGCATTCTGTATGCATTCTGACAAAGTGAAAATAAATGTCACCTGGCATGTGCAAATGACAACGCTGAGGATGCTGTTTCAGCATAAGCAATGCTACAGTCTTTCCATGAAAACAATGTTGGATACACTCCTGTGAGGGCATCGCGTCCAATTGTCTTAGCAACAATGAAAAGAGGAGTACAGTCTGTTGTACCTGTCTGAGTCTGGCCCCAGTTAAATGCTGCTGCTTGCGTTTGATCTCAACAGAAGCCTGCTTTTGGCTCCTTCGCGAGGCCTTGCCACTTGGGTGCTGAACTGTTTCATTCCACTTGCCTGTGTTTGTTTAACACCAGGCTCTGCTTTCACACAGACATAATTAAATCAAGCCTAATCCACTATTTATGCATTCTGCTCCTGAATTATTCACACTACAGTTTTATGCATTATTGCATTCTTTTTTTTTTTTTTTTTGCAAAGACAGCTTGAACTTGTGTGGCTGCTGTTATTGAATAGCGCTTCCCTCAAGATTGCTTTTTTATTAATTAAGCCCACCCCCTCTGTGCAATAATACACAATGGAGTCATGTAAAAGCTGTGCTTGCATTTTTTTTCTTGCTTAAGCCAGGATGAATTCAGTTAATGCAAAAATGCAGTGTGTATTAAGTATAATTAGAGCACCTAAAAAGTACATAAGCTTTCCATAAAATGCTGTAAAGATTAATATATCATTACACACACATGCACACACACACACACACACACACACAGAGCTTCTCTTTCAAGGATTCTCACAATCAAGGTGCATCTATGGAGGTTTTGTGGTCATGTGACAGACCCCAAACTTGTCCACCACACTGGAGTGAAAATATTCTCTGTCACTATGGTTACACCTAATGGAGCACACCGCCTAACCAGGAACCTTCTAGCTGTGAAGCAATGGTCCTAACCACTGTCCCACTGTGCTGCCAGTTGTGTGGGTTTGTGGGAGCACATGACGAACTGCATAAATGTTGGTATGTGGAGAAATTATCCATGAATAACCTGCGGTATGACATGCCGGCTGGCTCGTTTACATCGTGTCAACACGCTGACAGCATCCCAGAACTCATTATCCTGATTATTTACAACTACCTAAATCCAGCCACTACCAGGCAAAAATAAGGCAAATGCAAGACCCACTGTCATCTTTCGGTTGCTCCCTATTAGGGTTGGCCACAGAGGATAATCAGTCCACATATTTGATTTGGCAAGGATTTTACCCCAGGTTATTTATTTTATTTAACCTTTATTTTATCAGTCAAATGCTTGAGATCAAAATGATCTTTTATGATGCAGCCCTCCCCATTTACCCGGGCTTTGGACCGGCACTAGGAGTACACTGGCTTGTGCTCTCCTTGTCGGTGGGTAACCAACCTTCCTTTCCCCATTCTGTTATTCTGAGCACCAAGCTAGAAAGCAGAACGTACCATTTTGATGGTCTTTAGTATGACCCGGATGGGGCTTGAACCCACAGTCTTCCGGCTGTGGGATGGATGCTCTACTACTAGGACCCACAGTATTGTGTCTAAAGTAATAGACACGGTAGGTAACTTGTTATTTTTTAACAAGGGGGAAGAGGGGGTGTGAGAGAGTCATCATCTATTTAGCAGAAGTAAGATGCAAAAGTAAAATAAGTTCAAATTTGCAAGAATAAAGGTGCAAAAATATGAAAAATGATGATCATTTTCAACTAAAAAGTCCCAAATTTACTGTTAGAAAAATACCCGATTCTTTGATTGAAAGATCCAAAAACAAACCGGAGATTTCTTCAATTTAAAGGATGGTACATTTATTTAGAAGTCACATGTAAAGCAAGCAGCGCTGGGTGCAGCGTGACGCAGCTCCCTCTGGAGCGTGGTCAGACTGAACCCCGACTTCCGGGTGCACGTTACAGTTATTCTCTCAGGTGGGGCAACCTAGTACAATAGGAGGGGCTTATACGCGACCTTCTGATTGGCCAGTTTAAATGTGCTATCAAAAGAGTGTGTGAGAATGCTGTTTTTGGGTGTGTAACTAATGTGAAAAGACCTGACTTAAAAGTGAGAGAGCTCTATACTTTTGTCTCATTCCTATTATCTCAGGAACATACAGTATAACATAACATAATTGTTCACAAGCATGCAAACAGAATTTGTATGGAATATGTGTAGAGCATAATGGGAGATCACCTACAGAATTATTATTCTGGCACTAACTATACATTAACCCTTTCATTACCATAAGCAGGTTTCAAATTCATATAAGAGGGGAAAAAAGGTTATGAATTAATGAGAGGAAAAACCAGTAGGGGAATAAAAAAAAGATTTCCAAGGAAAAAAGTAATACATTTAAAAAAAATAGTTACAAATTTGCATGAAAAGTTGCAAGTTTATAAGAAAAAAAAACTGCATATTTACCAGAAAACAGACACCAAGTTACAAAGAAAAAAAATCCTCACTAATTAATGCTGGTCAGTTTATTGTTATACGAATACTTTTTTTGCCCTTGAACTGAGGCCAGTGCAATTTAGACTTTCCTTATAACTTTAGGACTTTTTCATTATAAATTTGCACTTTTGTGAAAATTTGTAACCCGTTTCCACACACTTTTTTCTCACGAATTTGCAGCTTTTTCCATCATAAACATTTTTTTTTTTTTTTTTTTGTTACTTATTTGTACCCGTAGGTAGATTTGGTTTGCAGTCTGGTGACAAGCCACCGGCTGCTGGTCGCTGCGTGCGCGAGCGCCCTAAACCTACATGTTTTTGGTGTGCGGGAGGAAACCGGAGAAATCCCGGAGTAAACCCACGCAACACGGGGAGAACATGCAAACTCCACACAGCTCACTGTTGGTCGGGGGCTGGGATCGAACCCACGATCTCATGATCCCCGCGATCCCCCGGCCGAGGGTAAAACTGTGCTGCCACAGTGCTAAACCACTGCTCCACCGTGCAGCCATTTGCAGCTATACTCACCAACTGTCCTAGAATACCTCGAAACACCTCAAATTGTGATTTCCTGGTAGACTAGCAGTAGAAAAGTATAAAGTTTGTGGGCCATTTTTCTTCTTCTACTTCTTTTTCTAACTTTTTTCTGAGTTACTTCTCAGTTTTGACAACGTTGGACTAATGGTCATGTAACCCACAAAAGACAAAACTTTCATTGATTTAAAGAATAATATAGAGATGACTTCAACGCATATGATATGCAGAATGAAAGAACCGTATCTGTTCTGTGAACATACACAAATTTAGAGCGTCTGCTACGGAACAGGGCTGAGAGTAAAACACATCTGTCTGCTTCTTCAGCAGCAGATGATCAGTGAGTCAGGGAGACGTTGACCTATTCAGCTATACTGTATTTACTATACTTGCACTAATAATGGGGATGGAGGGTCGACAAGAGGGCTGCTTATGGGTTGTTTTGCTAACAAGGGGAATAGCATCTGCCCTCCAATCATTTACTGATTATACTTTACATCCTGTGTGTGAAAACCACAGCTCCTGAAGAGTCCTCAAAGTCCCAGCGATGACCAGTAGTCTGTCCTTGATTGTATCCTGTTACAGATCCAGCTCCAAGATACCAAGGACTAAAAAAAAAAAAAAAAAATGGCAAGGATTATGTTAACTCCTGCTAACTCCAGAATGCCAGCGCTTGGTTTATGTATGCTCATGATGGCTGCAAGATGCCAAGTGCTAGCCCTGAGATGGCAACAGCTAATAAATGGAGAGTTTGATCACAGACGTCAACAGTGGGCTGGATGTGTCGAGAGGAACAGAAGACAAGGAGACGGGACGCTTAACAATTAGATTCTACAGCTACAGAGTTAAGTACCGTGGTGGTAAATAATCCAGTGTCTGCTTGCAATCAAGCATTATTCTCCAAAATAAGGCCCAGAAACATGCATTGTGTAGAGTGTAGCTCAACACATCCCCCTGTTGCTTTTACACCAAAATATTATACATATGTGTGTGAGGACAACTGTAAAACCTCTTTAAAATAGCTGTGGTCCTATCCTCTGCATACATGAAAGCGAAGCTGGATGGTGTCACTGTCTGATCGGTTAAATGTCACACTGACAGCTAGACACAGAAACTATAATAGACATTTGTTTTCTAAACGCTAAAGTCACGATACAGCCTTTTCGTCTTAGTTTTAGACCCTAAAACTACTTGGTTAATATCAGAATAATGGTCAGGGTTAAACATATTATAGCTATAACCATCAACCCTGTGATCCCTTACCTCACCTGACTATGTTAATAATGTCATACCTCAGTACGTCCCTTTTTGGAGCCAAAGGTAACCATCTGTTTGGGTCCTGTGATGCAGCATGGAGCTGATGAAACAGCAGCATTCAGTGCAGGCAGAGTAAGATTACTCTAAATAATATGTGTTACCAACTGTTATCACACTTGGCTTCAAACCCAAGCTTGTGATGAGGTTAATTTAAAAGTTGTGAGAAACGCAAAACTCCTGTGGGGAGAAATAGCAACAACAAGAACCAAGAATGATGTCTGAGACAAAGTGTGACTTCCTTTGGCACCCTCTCATTAACAAGGAGAGAATTTTGTAGTAAAAAGTCTTTAGGATGTTTAACATTGTCATGCTGCACCATTTAACAAATAAACAGCATTTACAATACTATATGTCCAGTGAACACATATTAGCATTGACCATCACACCCTTTGACCCTTCAGGACCTCGGCCTCAGGCCTCTGACACCTGAATCATGTTCTTTGTCAGTGTAAAGCTTCTGTTTCTAGCTCCGAAAAATATTTAATTTATTGACTAAATAAGGGCAGTAGGTCAACTGCAGACCATCCTCTCCATTCATTTCTTTTAAGGACTGAGCTGGTTAGTGACTAATAAAGAGCACAAGCTGCAATTCATATCACAAATCTGGCAGCAGGACTCAAATGCACAACTCCAAAACTGCAGGATGAGTTTGGCTCTTTAATGGTAGATAAGGTAAACACTGATAAAGCAAAAGAGACTAATTGGCTGGATGAAAGTAACTAAGAAAAGGCTTTTCACTAGAGAGAATAAACTAGGGCTGGTATGCTTGCTACTGAGAACAACGATGAACTAGCAAGGAGGGAAGGAAAATCAGAGACTACGAAAACTTCAGTGGGAGGAGGAACTAAACACAGGTGAGGCAGATCTGCGCACAGCAGGCAATTGGGAAGCTGGGACTCTGAAAAGATGAGAGGGGAGTATTAAAATAAAACATGATGTAAAACAAGACAAGGTGAAGTACAGTGGTGTGAAAAAGTGTTTGCCCCCTTCCTGATTTCTCATTTTTTTTGTATGTTTGTCACACTGAAATGTTTCAGCTCAAACAAATTTAAATATTAGAGAAACATAACACAAGTAACCACAAAATGCAGTTCTTAAAGGCCAAATGTCACGTAACAGGGTACTTTAAATATCTTGAAACTAGATATAAAAGGGAACCGATCCGTTCGGGTCTTGGTGCATATGCTTCAGTAACAACGGAATATTTGTTAATTTAAAACTGCCGCGCTTGGCCTGACACGGCCCCTGGAATCGCCTGGGGAAGAAGGCGGAAGTGACGAAATCGATTGTACCCTAGTTTGATGCTTGGGGTATTTCAATTGATTGTTTATATGGAGACTGGAAGGTTGAAGTGAGCAACAAGAAAGAAAAAATTGGATATTTCACCCATACCTTAAAACGGGACTATCAGGGACAGCTGGGTAATAAGGGACACTTCTCTGGGAAATGTTTTCTTACCTGTCAAGTGAGACGTTTTCGCCGTACTTCAACACCGTAAAAAGCGGCTATAAGCAACGGCGGAGCAACAAGGCACACCTCTCTGGGATCTCTGTCTGTTCCGCAACCGCTGCACAGCTCAACGTGTTAAACCATTGTCCTAATGACTTCTCATGGTAGTGAGAATTGCTCCCGCTCAGCGATCAGCCCGCCCAGACAATTAAACTAATGAGTGACTCCACACTTCGAACAGTAGTGAGAAGCGCTCCCGCTAAGCGATCAGCCCGCCCCAGCTGTGAGTGATCACACACAGGACTGCTCCTCAAGACACTCAGTTTTTTTTCCAGTATATTTTTTCTTTTGGGCGTACAGAAATGGCAATACGCCCGTTTTTGCTAAAATTGCATTTTCCCCGTATTTTCCTTAAAATATTTGACAATAACAACACGAACTACATTTAAAACATTTCCCAGAAAAGTGTCCCAAACCACTGCGCCATCCCCCACAGCCGCGCTTGGCACCAAAATACGGCGAAAACGTCTCCCTTGACAGGTATGCGCCTCCATTTTCATATTGATCTGGTCAATTTCTTGACAGCAGCGGCTCTCCTCCACTGCAATAATAATGGCTTCCAAAAAATCAATATTTATGGGGCGCCCTCGACAGACCCCCTCCGGCTTCGCAATTCTGGAGGCGATTAATGTCCAGTTCAATGACATTTTCCACTGGTTCTGCTCTCTGGTCATCGTTGGAACTGTTGTCATCAGACAAAGCATCTGATTCCGTCTCGGACGGCTCGAACCGGTAAGGTTCTATGCCTCTGTCACTGTCTGAACCACTGACAAAAAAAAAAGACAAAACTAAACTAATTTGTTCACAATCGCTGTCACTTTCCGTCATGATTGTCCAATGTTGATAAGTGTGAATGTGGATAGGCAGGGCAGCCAGGGTACAACTGGTGATGTCAAAAACATGGGCGTGGTCTGGACTGGCTGTCACAAGCCAGCAAGCAAGGTGGGGCCTTCACCTGGTGTATTTTGTGCAATTATGTAAATACAGGTGGGTGATATGGTCTCCGGTATGAATATTTGGTTTAAGCTATGTGTATTTTATCTAAATTCGTTGTCATTTAGAAAAAAAAATTACGTGACATTTGGCCTTTAAATGAAGGTGTTTATTGTTAAGGGTAAAAAAAATACATCCAAACCTACATGGTCCTGTGTGAAAACGTGATTTCCACCCCTGTTAAAGCAAATTAAATGTAGTTTATCACATCTTTGGAAAGCTGAGATCAATTTCTCTTGCCACACCAGGCCTGATTACTGCCACACCTGTTCTCAATCAAGAAATGACTTAAATAGGACCTGCCTGACAAATTGAAATAGACCAAAAGATCCTCAAAAGCTAGACATCATTCTGCGATCCAAAGAAATTCAGGAACAAATGAGAAAGTAATTGAGATATATCAGTCTGGAAAAGTTTATAAAGCCATTTCTAAAGCTTTGGGACTCCAGCAAACCACAGTGAGAGCCATTATCCACAAATGGCGAAAACATGGAACAGTGGTGAATCTTCCCAGGAGTGGCCGGCTGACCAAAAGCCAGTGTTCATGACTCCACCATAAGAAAGAGGCATGGCAGAGTTCCAAGACAAAAACCACTGCTGAGCAAAAAGAACATAAAGGCTCATCTCAGTTTTGCTGTAAAACATCTTGATGATCCCCAAGTCTTTTGAGAAAATACTCTGTGGACTGATGAGACAAACGTTGAACTTGTGGGAAGGTGTGTGTTCTATTACATTCAGTGTAAAAGTAACAGCATTTCAGAAAAGGAACATTATACCAACAGTAAAATATGATGGTGGTAGTGTGATGGTCTGGGGCTGTTTTGCTGCTCAGGACCTGGAAGACTTGCTGTGGTAAATGAAACCATGAATTCTGCTGTCTACCAAAAAATCCTGAAGGAGAATATCCGGCCATCTGTTCGTGATCTCAAGCTGAAGCGCACTTGGGTTCTGCAGCAGGACGATGATCCAAAACACACCAGTAAGTCCACCTCTGAATGGCTTTAGAAAAACGAAATGAAGACTTTGGAGTGGCCTAGTCAAAGTCCTGACCTGAATCTGATTGAGATGCTGTAGCATGACCTTAAAAAGGTGGTTCATGCTCAAAAACCCTACAATGTGGCTGAATTACAATTCTCAGGGTGTTTGCGGGTCCTTAAAAAGTCTTAAAAAGTCTTAAATGTGTTTGTCCAAAATTAAGGCCTTAATTATCCTTAAAAATGACAATTAATCCTTAAATCCGCCTTTCAAAGGTCTTAAAAATGACACACAATGAACAAAATTGCAATATTTTCTTACGTTGTACAGTGAAATCTTTGTAAAGAATTTGGCGAATTTGTAATTACTGCTCTGCATTTTAGCACCACGGAGCGAAAGTGAGCGGAACCAAAAGTAATCATTTGTTTGTGGGGGGAGGGGCTACTTTCAGGTTTACACGTTAGCAGCTTGCACTTCAGTAGCTGTTGGCAACGTCAGTCATGGGGAAATGTAAATTTAATCTTAGCTGGATGGATAAACCGACATTTGCGGTATGGTTAAGACCGGTTCAAGGAAATAACTATGAGGCCCGTTGTACACTGTGCAAGAAGCTCTTTAAACTCAGCTCGATGGGAATTAAAGCTGTGGAATCACATATGCAGAGCGAGAAGCACAAAACGGCTGCAAAAACCCGCCAACAAACGCCTGCCATTTTTCAGTACTGTTCCGTCTCATCAGTACCACAGACGTCAGCTCTGTCTCCGATACCAGCAGCAACAGCAGCTCCAACCACAGCAACAGACCTCAGAGCAACCTTCAGGTCTACCGCTACACTTCAAGCAGAGGTACTGTGGTGTCTGCACATAGTAACCAAACACCAGTCCTATAAAGCCAACGAAGGAGTCGGAGACATTTTCCAAGCTATGTTTACTGACTCAGAAATCACTAAAAACTTTACGTGTGGTAAAGACAAATCAGCCTACATATCAAAATTTGGTTTGGCTCCACACATCATTAAACTCCTCGTCACCGACATTAACAAAGACAGCTTTACTTTGATGTTTGACGAAACCCTTAACCAAACAACTAAAACAAAGCAGCTGGACCTACATGTCTGTTACTTCAAAGATGATCCGAGTCCAATCCAGATGCCTGGGCTCCCAATTCATGGGTCACGGAACAGCTCAGGATTTACTGCACCACTTTCAAGTAAGTAAGAACCCCACACTAAGAAATTACCAGTAATCTAGCTACAGCTTTTTTTTTCTCTCAATAGAACACTTATAAGAAAAAGTGTTATACATCGTTGATGCTTGTTATTGTTGTTGTTGTTCTGTTTAAATATATCTTGATGACATGATTGTCATGATGGCCGCTAGGCCGTCATCAGCATTATCATCATCAGCTGCGCTCAATCCAGCAGGTGGCAATCAGCGGGCTTTAAAAGCTCGATGCGCTGACTCCTCAGCACGGAGTCGCCTGTCTTCCTTGCCAAGCAATGCGCCAAGATCCCGACCACAGATCAAGAAGCAAACGCCAAGCCAAGCCAGGCCACGTAAGCAAACCCAGCACTCTCTTCCTGCAAGTTCTTTCCCCTGTGCACAGGTGGACCTCCCAGGCGGCGGACCTTCCTCCTCAGCTGACGAGGCACAGCCTCCTCCTCCTCGGAGTTCCTCCTCACCCCCGCAACGCCGGGCACCTCGAGCACCACATCACTCGGACACCGGGAGCCAGCCGGACTTACACTGCGGAACCTGCCAGTAAGCACCTGCAGCACTTTTACACCATTATTTTCAGTGAACAGCAGTAACCTTTGTGCTTGTGTGTTTCCAGGGTTGCCGGGTCACCACAAGTCAGGCTCAGCAACAGTGACCAGACAAGCACACATACATCCACTCACGCACTACACCCTCACTTTAACAAATAAAAGATTATTGTCTGTAATCACTCGTGTCAACGTCTGTCTCTTGGGTCGTAAATCATGTCAGTACGACTCCATCAGAATGACCCAACAGACAGCGCGCTGTCGCGCCGCTTAAACACTCTCACCGCCCAAGTTGACATGATCTCCCATCAACAGACGGTAATTTTAAATCAGCTGACACAAATTAACAGCCGGCTGGATCGCCTGGAAGGACACCAGGCGTTCCCCCCGGCCAGCGGGGCGCCTTCAGCACCCGCAGCTACTGCTACTAGCCAACCTAACCCACCATCCGCACATCGCCTCACTCCCGTGCCAACCCCCGCTCGTTTTAATGGTAAACTTGGGGAGGCACGAGGGTTTTTGCTGCAGTGCGAGTCTGTGTTTCTCCGCGTCCCGGGGGAGTTTGCCACTGATTTGAACAAGATTGGATATATTATCAATTTGCTGGGAGGCAGAGCCTTAGATTGGGCTTACACCATCATGGCCAAACCAAACTATCCGTTGTTAACTTACCAGCAGTTCGTGGCAGAGTTTATGGAGGTGTTCGATCATGTTGACCGGGGCGCGGTGTTAACCGAACGGCTGCTAGGTCTTCGGCAGGGCAGTAGGTCTGCTGCCGATTACTCCGTTGACTTCCGGGTATTAGCTGCTCAGGTTGGGTCGGGGGAGCCAGCGCTCTGTGGAATCTTCCTCCGCAGTCTTAGCCCAGAGTTGAAGGATGAGCTAGCAGCAAAGGATAAACCAGACAGGTTAGGGGAGCTAATCTCCCTCACTATCAGCTTAGATAGCAGACTAAGGGAGCGGGCGGCTGAACGGCGAACAGTTTCCCGTTCGAGTACACCTCGCTCTCGCTCCGTTAGGTCCTCTCTCCTCGCTCTGCTTTCATCAGAGGAGCTTCCGGAGCAGGAGGAAATGATTGTGGGGCAATCGGGTATTACAGCGGCTGAAAGATAGCGCTGCAGGGAGCAGGGGTTGTGTTTCTACTGTGGAAATTGGTCACATGGAGTAGTGGATTGTCCGTTAAAAAGGGGAGGTCCGCGGATCACTGTACGGGGATTCGCGGACAAAGATCAGGAAAAACCCCTCACTAGTTGCCATATCCCCATTAGACTCCTCCACAAACACAAAGAACACACCACACACACCTTAGCTGACTCTGGAGCTGAGCAGAATTTTATCTCCAGAGACCTGGCAACCCTGATGGGCCTCAGCTGTCAACCCTTATGCCCTCCTGTTCATCTTGTCACCCTATCCAAAGCGTCACTGACATCAGTTTCCCACCAGACGGTCCCTGTATCGGTAATAGTCTCAGGTAATCACAGGGAGGAAATACGGTTCCTGGTGCTGCCCATCTCCTCTTCACCCATCATCTTGGGGTACCCCTGGCTTCGGCTGCATAACCCCACTTTCGACTGGCAAGCTGGGAGTATTACGGCGTGGAGCTCATTTTGCCTGAGCGCCTGTCTCCAGTCAGCGGCATGTGCCCCCTCGGTTCCGATGCCTCCTCCCTCGACGCCTCCTCCGGACCTGTCCAAGGTACCTGATGTCTACCATGACCTGGGCCCGGTGTTTAGCAAGTCACGGGCGCTGTCCCTTCCCCCCCATTGTCCGTATGACTGTGCAATTAACCTCAAGGCTGGGGCCCCTCTCCCGGCGAGCCGCCTGTACAGCCTGTCAGCTCTGGAACGTGAGGCCATGGATACGTATATTAAGGAGTCTTTGGCTTCCGGTATCATCCGCCCATCATCCTCGGCCGTAGGGGCAGGGTTCTTCTTCGTGGGGAAGAAGGACGGTTCGCTGTGCCCCTGCATCGACTTCCGGGGTCTCAACGAAATCACAATTAAGGACAAGTACACACTTCCCTTGATGAACACCGCCTTCGATTCCCTCCAGGGGGCGTCATGGTTCACCAAGTTAGATCTGCGGAACGCCTATCATCTGGTGCGCATTCGAGAAGGTGATGAATGGAAGACTGCTTTCCGGACCCCAAGCGGTCACTTTGAATATTTAGTGATGCCGTTTGGGTTAACCAACGCTCCGGCGGTGTTTCAGCGCCTGATCAATGACGTTCTCCGGGATTTTCTGAACTCCTTCGTCTTCGTGTACCTCGATGATATCCTCATCTTCTCGCGCACACTCGAGGAGCATCAGGTGCATGTGCGGCGGGTTCTGCAGTGCCTCCTGGAGAATTAGTTGTTCATCAAGGCGGAGAAGTGTGAATTCCACACGGATCCCACCTCCTTCCTGGGTTTCATTATTGCCCGTAACCAGGTGCTCCCTGAGCCAGTTAAGGTCAAGGCGGTGGTGGACTGGCCCACACCTACGTCACGGAAACTGCTGCAGGGGTTCCTGGGTTTCGCCAATTTTTATCGGCAGTTTGTGCCAAACTTTGGGAATATCGCCAGACCCCTGACTGCGCTCACATCCCCAAAGGTGCCTTTTCGCTGGAGTGAGGAGGCTGCTGCGGCATTCGAGAGATTGAAGGAGGAGTTCACTTCGGCTCGTGTGTTGACCCAGGTGGATCCGGAACTACAGTGTCTGGTGGAGGTGGACGCCTCGGATTCGGGGGTTGGGGCCGTTCTCTCTCAGCGCTCCCCGGCGGACGGACAGATCCGACCCTGCGCTTACTTCTCTCATCGTCTGACACCTGCTGAGAGGAATTATAACATTGGCGACAGGGAGTTGCTGGCCGTCAAGCTTGCTCTGGAGGAGTGGAGGCACTGGCTGGAGGGGGCCGCCCAGCCGTTTGTCGTTTGGACTGACCATCGCAACCTGGAGTACCTCAGTACAGCCAAGCGGTTGAATGCACGTCAGGCCCGCTGGTCACTCTTCTTCGGTTGTTTTAATTTTACGATCACCTATCGGCCGGGAAGCAAGAATGGTAAGCCTGACGCTCTTTCCAGGCAGTTTGACGTGCCATCTTCTGATGAGCAGGAGGAGACTGTCCTGCCGTCTGCCTGTGTGGTGGGTGCATTGTCCTGGGGAATCTGCGACAAGGTCAGAAGAGCACAGGAGGTGGAGCCCGATCCGGGTGGGGGGCCCCCGGGTCTTTTGTTTGTTCCCAGTTCTGTCAGAGGCCAGGTAATTGAGTGGGGTCACGCGTCTAAACTGGCGTGCCATCCGGGTGTGAGTCGAACCATTGACCTCCTCCAGAGAACCTTTTGGTGGCCAGGGCTATGGAAGGATGTTAACAGCTATGTCCAGGCCTGCGCTCAGTGCGCTACTGGTAAGACGTCATTGTCGGCCCCGGCGGGCCTTCTGCACCCTCTGCCCGTCCATTCCTGCCCCTGGTCCCATGTAGCCATGGACTTCGTGACCGGTTTGCCCCCCTCCGGCCACTTCACGACTGTTTTGACTATAGTGGACTGTTTCTCTAAAGCTGCTCACTTTGTGCCTCTCCGGGGGTTGCCATCAGCACGGGAGACGGCGGACCTTCTTGTCCTTCACGTGGTTCGTCCTCATGGGATCCCTGCTGACATCGTTTCGGATCGAGGTCCACAGTTCGTGTCTCAAGTTTGGAAGGCGTTCTGGGCCACGGCCAGTCTTTCCTCCGGATACCACCCGCAGAGCAATGGCCAGTGCGAGCGGGCCAATCAGGAGCTGGAGGCTGCACTGCGCTGCGTCATCTCCTCCTGCTCTTCTTCTTGGAGCATGTACCTCCCGTGGATCGAGTACGCTCATAACACCACGGTGTCCTCGGCCATGGGGATGTCCCCCTTTAAGGCATCCTTGAGGTACGATCCACCTTTGTTCCCTGAGGAGGAGGGAGAGGTAGCGGTTCCGTCTGTACAGGCTCACACCAGGCGTTGTCGGCAGATTTGGTCCATCACCCGCAGAGCCCTTCTGAGAACCACGGAACGCAACATTGAAGTGGCCAAGTGTCACAGGAGGCCCGCCCCGGACTACAAGGTGGGTCAGAAGGTATGGTTGTCCACGAAGAACATCAGTGTGCCTGCCGAGAAGCGTAAGCTGACCAAGCGCTTCATCGGCCCTTATGTCATTGCCCGCATTGTCAACCCTGTGTCTGTTCGTCTTGTTCTCCCCCCTCACATGCACATCTGCCCTACTTTTCACGTCTCCCAGGTTAAGCCTTACGTCGCCGACCCACTGTGCCTGCCCCCTGCGGCTCCTGTTTCTCCGAGGATGATCGATGGCCACCCGGCCTGGGGAGTGACAGCAATCCTGGATGTCCGCAGGAGGGGTTGGGGCCTTCAGTATTTGGTGGACTGGGAGGGGTTTGGTCCTGAGCATCGCTCCTGGATATGCCCTGCGTTGATCCTCGATAAGCAGTTGGTCCGCGATTTCCATCAGGCGCATCCAGGTAGGATTGGGCAGGTGCCTGGAGGCACCTCTAGAGGGGGGAGTACTGTCATGATGGCCGCTAGGCCGTCATCAGCATTATCATCATCAGCTGCGCTCAATCCAGCAGGTGGCAATCAGCGGGCTTTAAAAGCTCGACGCGCTGACTCCTCAGCACGGAGTCGCCTGTCTTCCTTGCCAAGCAATGCACCAAGATCCCGACCACAGATCAAGAAGCAAACGCCAAGCCAAGCCAGGCCACGTAAGTAAACCCAGCACACTCTTCCTGCAAGTTCTTTCCCCTGTGCACAGGTGGACCTCCCAGGCGGCGGACCTTCCTCCTCAGCTGACGAGGCACAGCCTCCTCCTCCTCGGAGTTCCTCCTCACCCCCGCAACGCCGGGCACCTCGAGCACCACATCACTCGGACACCGGGAGCCAGCCGGACTTACACTGCGGAACCTGCCAGTAAGCACCTGCAGCACTTTTACACCGTTATTGTCAGTGAACAGCAGTAACCTTTGTGCTTGTGTGTTTCCAGGGTTGCCGGGTCACCACAAGTCAGGCTCAGCTCCAGTGACCAGACAAGCACACATACATCCACTCACGCACTACACCCTCACTTTAACAAATAAAAGATTATTGTCTGTAATCACTCGTGTCAGCGTCTGTCTCTTGGGTCGTAAATCATGTCAATGATGTTATCATTATTGCAGTTCTGTTGTTTTAATCCTTCATAAAGAACAAAATTTATTTTTTAACTGAAAAATTAAGTGTTAAAACATTTAAAAAGAACATTTCTGAAAATTTCACATTTGTGTTCAACATTACACATGGCATTGCCATACAGCAGGTATGCCCATCAGTTTGTTTACTTGTTGTTTTATATATATACATATATACTATATATTTCTGTTATATTCATTCATTCATTCATTCATCTTCTTCCGCTTAATCCTTTTTGGGTCGTGGGGGGGCTGGAGCCTATCCCACCATCGTTGGGCGAGAGGCAGGGTACACCCTGGACAGATCGCCAGTCCATCGCAGGGCCAACACAGAGAGACAGACAACCATTCACTCTCACAGTCATACCTAAGGACAATTTAGAATCCCCAGTTTTGTTGCCAATTAACCTAACTTGCATGTTTTTGGCATGTGGGAGGAAACCGGAGAAATCCCAGAGTAAATCCGACACACCCAGACACAGGGAGAACATGCAAACTCCACACAGATCACACTGTTGGTCGTGGGCTGGGATCGAACCCAGGATCCTCCGGCCAAGGGTGAGTTGCTGTGCTGCTGCAGTGCTAACCACTCCGCCACCGCACCGCCCTTTCTGTTTTATTATATACTTAATTTTTATGCAACTGTTATGTACTTCATTCTTTTCCTAACTGCTATTTTATTTCTACATGTTAAGCACCTTGTAATGCTGCTTGATAAATGACACTCATTTATCCCCCCTCATTTATACCCCCTCATGGATCGTCACCTTATCGTGGTGGGGGGGTTTGCGTGCCCCAGTGATCCCAGGAGCTATGTTGTCCGGGGCAATTTGCCTCTGATAGGGTCTCCCAAGACAAACTGGTCCTGGGTGAAGGGCCAGACGAAGAACGATCCAACAGACTCTCATGATAAATTGTATATCAAGGATTCAGTGTACCCCGCCCGGTATGGGGTTACCGGGGCCCCACCCTGGAGCCAGGCCTGGGGGAGGGGCTCGAAGGCTAGCGTCTGGTGGCCGGGTTTCCACCCATGGGACCCGGCCGGGCTCAGCCCGAAGGAGTTACATGGGTCCGCCCTCCAGTAGGTTCACCACCTGCAGGAGGGATCATGGAAGTCCGGTGCTATGTGGATTAGGTGGCAGTCAAAGGCGGAGACCTTGGCGGACTGATCCCAAGCTTTCTAAACTGGCTTTTGGTACGTGGAATGTCACCTCTCTGGTGGGGAAGGAGCCTGAGCTGGTGTACGAGATTGAGCGATACCGGCTAGATATAGTCGGCCTCACCTCAACACACAGCTCCGGTTCCGGAACCAGTCTCCTGGAGAGGGGCTGGAGCTTGGCCTTTTCTGGAGTTGCCCCGGGCGAGAGGCGACGAGCAGGGGTAGGTATTCTTGTATCGCCCCACCTTGCTGCCTCTATATTGGAGTTTTCCCCGGTGGACGAAAGGGTTGCTTCCCTGCGCCTTCGGGTTGGGAAACGGGTCCTGACCATCATTTGTGCCTATGCACCAAATGATGTTTCAGAGTACCCACCCTTTTTGGAGTCTGTGACTGGGGTGCTGGAGGGTGCTCCTCCTGGAGACTCCATTGTCCTACTGGGGGACTTCAATGCGCACGTGGGCAACGACAGTGAAACCTGGAGGGGGGTGATTGGGAGGAACGGCCTGCCCGATCTGAACCCGAGTGGTGTTCAGTTATTGGACTTCTGTGCTAACCACAGTCTGTCTATAACGAACACCATGTTCAAGCATAAGGGTGTCCATATGTGCACCTGGCACCAGGACACCCTAGGCCGCAGGTCGATGATCGATTTTGTTATCGTATCATCAGACCTGCGACCGTATGTCTTGGACACCCGAGTAAAGAGAGGTGCAGAGCTGTCAACTGATCACCACCTGGTGGTGAGTTGGATCCGATGGCAGGGGAGGAAGCCATTCAGACCTGGTAGACCCAAACGTATAGTGAGGGTGTGCTGGGAGCGTCTGGCTGAGGCCCCTGTCCGGGAGGTCTTCAACTCCCACCTCCGGAAGAACTTCAACCACATTCCGAGGGAGTCTGGAGACATGGAGTCTGAATGGGCCATGTTCTCCACCTCTGTTGTTGAAGCGGCAGCCCAGAGCTGCGGCCGCAAGGTGGTCGGTGCATCTCGTGGTGGCAACCCCCGAACCAAGTGGTGGACACCAGTGGTGAGGGGGGCCATTAAGCTGAAGAAGGAGTCCTATCAAGCTTGGTTGGCTTGTGGGACTCCCGAAGCAGCTGAGGTGTACCGGCAGGCCAAGCGGAGTGCAGCTCGGGTGGTTGCTGAAGCAAAAACCCGGGTATGGGAGGAGTTCGGTGAGGCCATGGAACAAGACTTTCGGTCGGCTTCAAAGAGATTCTGGCAAACTGTTCGGCGGCTCAGGAGGGGAAAGCAGCTCCCCGTCCACACTGTGTATGGTGCGGATGGGACACTGTTGACTTCAACTGGGGATATCGTCGGGCGGTGGAAGGAATACTTCGAGGATCTCCTCAATCCCACTGATACGCCTTCCACAGAGGAAGCAGGGTTTGGGGACGAGGGGGATGACTCGCCTATCACAGGGGCTGAGGTCGCCAAGGTGGTTAAAAATCTCCTTGGTGGCCGGGCCCCGGGGGTGGACGAGATTCGCCCCGAGTACCTCAAGGCCCTGGATGTTGTTGGGTTGTCATGGTTGACACGCCTCTGCAACATTGCGTGGAGGTCGGGGGCAGTGCCTTTGGCATGGCAAACCGGGGTGGTGGTTCCTCTCTTCAAAAAAGGGGACCGGAGGGTGTGCTCCAACTTTAGAGGGATCACACTCCTCAGCCTCCCTGGGAAGGTCTATGCCAAGGTACTGGAGAGGAGAGTCCGGCCGTTGGTCGAACCTCGGATTCAGGAGGAGCAATGTGGTTTTCGTCCTGGCCGTGGCACATCGGACCAGCTCTTTACCCTCTCGAGAATTCTTGAGGGTTCGTGGGAGTTTGCCCAACCAGTTTACATGTGTTTTGTGGACTTGGAGAAGGCATTTGACCGCGTCCCTCGTGGATTTTTGTGGGGGGTGCTTCGGGAGTATGGGGTATCGGGCTTGTTGTTACGAGCTATTCGGTCTCTGTACGACCGTTGTGAGAGTTTAGTTCGCATTGCCAACACTCGGTCAGAGTCATTCCCAGTGAGAGTTGGACTCCGCCAGGGCTGCCCTTTGTCACCGGTCCTGTTCATAATTTTTATGGACAGGATTTCTAGGCGCAGCCAGGGAATGGAGGGTGTCATGCTTGGTGACCACAGGATCTCATCTCTGTTGTTTGCAGATGATGTTGTCCTGTTGGCTTCATCCAGCAATGACCTACAGCTCTTGCTGGGACGGTTTGCCGCTGAGTGTGAAGCGGCTGGGATGAGAATCAGCACCTCCAAGTCCGAGTCCATGGTCCTCAGCCGGAAAAAGGTGGATTGTCCTCTCCGGGTTGGGGACAGGCTCCTGCCCCAAGTGGAGGAGTTTAAGTATCTTGGGGTCTTGTTCACGAGTGAGGGGAAAATGGAGCGAGAGATCGACAGACGGATTGGAGCAGCATCTGCAGTGATGCGGACGTTGTACCGGTCTGTTGTGGTGAAGAGGGAGCTTAGTTCTAAGGCAAAGCTGTCGATTTACCAGTCAATCTACGTTCCTACTCTCACCTATGGTCACGAGCTTTGGGTAATGACCGAAAGAACGAGATCGCGGATACAAGCGGCTGAAATGAGCTTTCTCCGTAGGATTGCTGGACTCACCCTCAGAGATAGGGTGAGGAGCTCAGTCATCCGGGAGAGGCTCAGAGTAGAACCGCTGCTCCTCCACATTGAAAGGAGTCAGTTGAGGTGGTATGGGCATCTGATTAGGATGCCTCCTGGACGCCTCCCACTTGAGGTGTTTCAGGCACGTCCCACTGGGAGGAGACCCCGGGGCAGACCCAGGACTCGGTGGAGAGACTATGTCTCCCAGCTAGTCTGGGAACGCCTTGGTATCCCCTCTGAAGAGCTGGAGCAGGTGGCTGGGGAGAGGGAAGTCTGGGCTTCTCTGCTTGAACTGCTGCCTCCGCGACCCGGACCTCCGGAAAAGCGGTAGAAGATGGATGGATGGATGGAAATGACACTCATTTCGTCCTCAGGAATGTACTCAGCAGCTGGACTTGCAAAAGCTGCTCTCAGTCTCCATGGATGGACCCAATGTCAACTGGAAGTTCCTGGAACTGCTTCAACAAGAGCAGCGTGAGCAGTGTGGGGGGCTCAGCTGATTGTGGTGGGGAGTTGTGGCCCCCACACTGTACATAATCAAATCACCGATGTCCAGTCACAGAAGCGAAAAGCTGCAGAGGAAAACTTAGAGGAGCTTAAGAAAAAGAGGCAAACTCTAATCCAGGTATCCACCAGCCTACGCAGGGATGCTGATCAGCTTGCAGAAGAAGCTGAAGGAAAGACTGGAACCTTAATGGCCCAGCTCATCACAAAATCAAACATGCTGAGGAAGAGATACAAAGAAAAACTGTGCGAATTAAAACAAGTGAAAGCAGAGCTGGAGACAAAGGCTACAGAACTCAGATCCATGCCATAATTATGGGAGTGAGGAGAGCATGGGAGAGCAACTATATTCAGTTTAGAGATCTTGTTATGTAATGATCTTTAATGTTTGTTTTTGTCAAATGCTACAAACACATTTTCATATTTGTTTGAAAGATTGTCAGATCATTCAGACTGTTACAAGTTGCCTGTGTTCTGCCTACAGAGTTGTGATCTTGATGTTTATTTTTCAGCACTTTCAGTTCCATTAAATCTGTGGACAAAACTATTTGCAATGTGGTCACACTTTTTGCTATTTCGCAGATGAAAGGTCTTAAATTTGATTAAAGTGGCCTTAAAAATGGTCTTAAAAAGTCTCAAATTTAACTTCCTTAAACCTGCAAATACCCTGATTCTGCAAAGATTGTTATGACCCGAGCGTCGGTTCTGATCGCGCTCGGGCTAAGCTATGTCTCGCTGCCGGCCTTGACAGCTGCGGGTGGTATTTTGGCCTCTCCGGGCTCTTATTGTGAAAGTGCTCGGTGGGGCTTCCGCCTGTCAACGGTCGGTCAGCTGAGTGTCATCAGCGTCATTAGTGCTTCGTCAATTTAAGCCCAGCACTGGCGTCGGTAGGACGCAGCAGTGTCTGGTCGCCAACCTGATCTCTTACCTGTTCACCCACCGTCACGTTGCGGATGCCTGGACTGTTATCACACCTCGGCTGCCTTGGGCTTGACCGTCTTTCACCGGTACCAGTAAGTGTGCTACATTAGCCTTATTCCTCCCGGCGTGTATTGATCTGTAAGTCCCTGCCTTAGCAGCCAGTGTGCTATTATTACCAAGCCTGACTGTGTGTGACTGTCTCCTGCTCTGGACCTATAGGGTGCTGTATAGCCCTATGCCTCCTGTTCTGTGAAGACTCCTGTCATTATCTCAGCAGCTTGTGTAAACACCTTTTCACCGTAAATAAACTCACTGAAAAACTCACTGGTGACTCTGTGTGCGTCTTATGCTGGCTCGTGAGGGCCAGCGCCTGACAGTACACTGCTGCCAAAACAGCGTTTACGGTGACGCCAACCTGAGACGCTATTCACCAGTGAGTTTGAGTTTTGGACGTTGCTTTTCCCTGTCTGGGTCCTGTGTATGTGAGGAATGCCATCACCAAAGAGCCACGTGCTGACGAGTGTTTTGGAAGCCGTGGATGAGCTGCTCATCTCCGCTTCCCTGTTGGACTATGACCACGGCATACATTGGTACCTGGACGCCGCCGAAGATGTTCTCTGTCTTCTCTCTCCCCGCTACGCCAACCACCCGGAAGTCGACGCGAGGAGGGAGGACATCGCCGCACAACACGAAATATTTCTGATGATGGAGAAGGAACGTGGCATGAAGCAGGTGAAGAGGCACACCTGCTCTTCGCCTATGGATCCTGATCCTGCCTTAGATCCGTTTCGGGAGTTCGCACCATCTGGGGGCCGGCGAAGGCGTCGGCGTCACGGCCGGGCGCATCTTCGGCAAGCTCCTGCTCCGGATCCAGTTCCGGGCAGCCGGGATGACTCCCTCAACCAGCCAGCTGCTGAGAGTGAGCTGAGTCCTGTGCCGGTGGGCTCCGTCCTTGGATCCTTTTTTACCATCCGGCGAGCGAGGGAAGGAGCAACGTCCGCTACAGCTGACAACATCCTTCCCCCGGGAGACAGGCAAGTCCAAGTTCACTTTTCTATTGATAATAGTGATCTGTCTTGTCTGACTCCTGGGGGTGAAGCTCGGGGTTTGCAGCTCCCTGAGTCACTTTTCCCAGCTGTAGCCACTTGTATTAAACCTGCTGCCTCTGTGTCTCCTCCTGCAGAGCGGTCCTTGGCGTCAGTCCCACGCCGTCGAACGAGGGGGAGGCCTGCAGCTCTGGGAAATATCCCAGCCCTGCAGCCTTGCTTTGGACAGAGAAGAACGGACTGCAGTGAGGAGCCAGAGCCGACGAGAGAGCGTCCCCAAGGTTCCTCAGGGATGCAGCCCGAGTCAGCAGGTCCAGGGTCCTCTGCCCCCACACCATACGGGTTATTGGCGTGGACGCCTGCGCGTGAGGATCCAGCTGCAGAGACCATCAGGCCGGCTGTGGAACCCGACGCAGCCGAGTGGGAGCCCGACGACGAGCTTCTCCTTGAACCTGGATCGGCGAAGTCCTGGACGGCTCCAGAGCCCGAGTGCAGGCAAGTGCTCTTTCTTCTTTTCCCTGTATGGTGTGTTAGAGCATTTTTGCCTGGCTCATGGGGAGGCGAGTGAGGGGCAGCCGTCCGCTGCACCCGAGCTCGTCTCGCTGGGCTCTGGCGCTGCCGGTGGAACTGATCCCGGTCCTCTCCTGTTTTCTGAGCACCTCCACAGCTTTACCGGTCCGGAGCCAGTCAAGGTCACGGGACTGGGGGTTCCAGGTTCGGAGATGGAGGTCGTCGCCGGAGCAGTCCTGACCCAGTCGAGGTCCGACGTGTGGGCTGAGATGACCCAGTCAGGGTCCGACGTATGGACCGAGGTGACCCGATCGGGGTCCGACGCGTGGGCCGAGGTGACCCGGTCGGGGTCCGACGCGTGGGCCGAGGAGACCCAGTTGGGGTCCAACGTGGGTGCAGCGGTGACCCAATCGGGGCCCGTCCTGACCCAGTCAGGGTCCGACGCATGGGCTGAAGTGACCCAGTCGGGGTCCAACGTGGGTGCAGCGATTACCCAATCGGGGTCCGACGAGGTTCAGTCGGGGTCCGACTCAGGTGTGGCTGTAACCCAATTGGGGTCCGACGAGGTCCAGTGGGGGTCCAGCGCTGGTGCGGCTGCGACCCAATCAGGATTCGAGGGGGTCCAAGTTTTTGGTTGTCCCCCTCTCAGGAGCCACCAGCTGGGGGCCGTTAGAGGTTTTTGTTTGACGGTCTGGCACTCCCCTGTCTTGTCATGTGCAGGTGAGCGGCTGCATGCAATCCCTCCACGGTCCTGGTGGTTGTGGGATGCGGGTCGGCCACCTGAGGAACTGCTTGGAGCGTTCGGCGTCTTGGGTTGGCCACCCAATAAACTGTGTGTGTTACGGGGTGACCTGGTTCGGCCACCAGAGGAATTATTTCTGGGGGCCTGGGACTGGGGCAGGCCACCTGACTGATCATGTACTGTGGGACTTTCTGTGGGCCCATACGGTGCCAAGTCATGTTTAGTATGTCTAGCAATTTTTGTTGTTTCACGTAATCATAGTCAAGTCTAAGCAATTTTAGATTGCCTCTTGTTTTTCTTGTAAGCCAAAGTCATAGTCGTAGTCAAGTTTGAGCAATTTTTTGATTGCCTCTTGTTTTGTTTTTTTTGAAGGCCATAGTTTAGTTATAGTCAAGTCAGAGCAATTTTGGATTGCCTCATGTTTTTTTTTTTTTTCTTGAAAGCCACAGTCTTGCCATAGCCAAGTTGGGTCAGGGCAATCTGGTTTGCCCCATGTGTTTTGCAGTACTTAGTTTGGTTTTGTTTTGCTATTGTTTTGTTCTCCACTCCTTCTTGAGGGGCTATAGTACGGAGGTTTTTGTTCATAGTTTCCAGGGGTTTACTTGTATTTTTGGTCTCGTGTGTGTTTGTTTTTTCATAGTCGCCGTGTTTAGCACGTATTTCTTTTGTGTCCATAGTTGCAGTCGTGTATTCTTTTTATAGTCATGTTTTTCCACAGTTGGTCAAGTATTTCTTTCCTTTGTTTTTTTTCCCCAGAGTCATGTGTTTGTATTTATTTCTTGTTGGTTTCCATAGTTATCGTGTGTTTCCATGTATTTCTTGTATGGTTTTCTTGTCTGGTCTTTGTCTTGTTCTTGGGTTGGTTTCTCTCCCTCCGCACCTGTCCCCCAACCTCCCACCCTGGGGTGGGGGGCAGGGTGGTTCCTTGGGGCGTTCGGAGTCCGCCGTGGAGGGAGGGTACTGTTATGACCCGAGCGTCAGTTCTGATCGCGCTAGGGCTAAGCTATGTCTCGCTGCTGGCCTTGACAGCTGCGGGCGGTATTCTGGCCTCTCCGGGCTCTTATTGTGAAAGTGCTCGGTGGGGCTTCCGCCTGTCAACGGTCGGTCAGCTGAGTGTCATCAGCGTCATTAGTGCTTCGTCAATTTAAGCCCAGCACTGGCGTCGGTAGGACGCAGCAGTGTCTGGTCGCCAACCTGATCTCTTACCTGTTCACCCACCGTCACGTTGCGGATGCCTGGACTGTTATCACACCTCGGCTGCCTTGGGCTTGACTGTCTTTCACCGGTACCAGTAAGTGTGCTACATTAGCCTTATTCCTCCCGGCGTGTATTGATCTGTAAGTCCCTGCCTTAGCAGCCAGTGTGCTATTATTACCAAGCCTGACTGTGTGTGACTGTCTCCTGCTCTGGACCTATAGTGTGCTGTATAGCCCTATGCCTCCTGTTCTGTGAAGACTCCTGTCATTATCTCAGCAGCTTGTGTAAACACCTTTTCACCGTAAATAAACTCACTGAAAAACTCACTGGTGACTCTGTGTGCATCTTATGCTGGCTCGTGAGGGCCAGCGCCTGACAAAGATGAGTGGGCCAAAATTCCTCCACAGCGCTGTAAAAGACTCATTGCCAGTTATCACAAATACTTGATTGCAGCTTTTGCTGCCAAGGGTGGCCCAACCAGTTATTAGGTTTAGGAGGCAATCACTTTTTCACTCAGGGCCATGTAGGTTTGGATTTTTTTTCCCCCTTAATAATAAACACCTTCATTTAAAAACTGCATTTTGTGTTCACTTGTATTATCTTTGTCTAATATTTAAATTTGTTTGATGATCTGAAAGATGTGACAAACCTACAAAAAATGAGAAATCAGGAAGGGGGCAATCACTTTTTCACACCCCTGTATATACTGCTATATATACACAGGTGCATCTCAATGAATTAGAATGTCACAAAGTGGACCAACAGCAGAAGATGACCTCTTTAGATGAAAGTAAATTTTGCATTTCATTTGGAAATCAAGCCCCCAGAGTCTGGAGGAAGAGTGGAGAGGCACAGAATCCAAGCTGCTTGAGGTCCAGTGTGAAGTTTCCACAGTCAGTGATGATTTGGGGAGCCATGTCACCTACTGGTGTTGGTCCACTGTGTTTTATTAAGTCCAAAGTCAGTGCAGCCATCTACCAGGAAATTTTAGAGCACTTTATGCTTCCCTTTGCTAATAAGCTTTATGGAGATGTTGGTTTCATTTTCCAGCAGGACTTGCCACCTTCCCACACTGTCAAAAGTACCAAAACCTGCTTTCTTGACCATGGAATCACTGTGCTTGACTGGCCAGCTAACTCTCCTGACCTAAACCCCATAGAGAATCTATTGAGCATTGTCAAGAGGAAGATGAAACACCAGACCCAACAATGCAGACGAGCTGAAAGCTGCTATCGAAGCAACCTGGGCCTCCATAACACCTCAGCAGTACCACAAGTTGATCACCTCCATGCTACACAGCTTTGATGCAGCATTCATGCAACAGGAGCCCTGACCAAGTATAGTGTGTGTACATAAATGTACTTTTCAGTCGGCTAACATTTCTATTACAAATCCATTTTTCAAAATTAATTTTATGTACTATTCTAATTTAAAAGAATATTCAAATTCAAAAGAAATAAACACTTGAAATATACAGTATCACTGTGTGGAATGAATCTCTAATATAGGAGTTTAATTTTTTTAACAGAATTACTTGAATAAATCAACTTTTCGATGACATTCTAATTTACTGAGATGTGCCTGTACATGAGGAGTAAAGGTAAACAAACCTGATGACCAGAGGAGGCATGACAGTTCACTGCTTGTGTGACAGAGAGGACAACACATTCCTACTTGTCTGGCCATGTGGGCTGACCCTATTGGTGATACGAGTAGAATACAGTGGTGTGAGAAAGTGTTTGCCCCCTTCCTGATTTCTTATTTTTTTGTATGTTTGTCACGCTCAAATGTTTCAGCTCAAACAAATTTAAATATTAGACAAACAGAACACAAATAAACACAAAATGCAGTTTTTAAATGGTGTTTATTATTAAGGATAAAAAAAAAATCCAATCCTACATGGCGCTGTGTGAAAAAGTGATTCCCCCCCCCCCCCCGTTAAAGCATAAATTAACTGTGGTTTATCACATCTTTGGAAAGCTGAGTTCAGTTTCTCTAGCCAGGCCTGATTACTGCCACACCTGTTCTCAATCAAGAAATCACTTAAATAGGACCTGCCTGACAAAGCGAAGTCGACCAAAAGATCCTCAAAAGGTAGACATTGTGGAGGAATAAGATCAGGTGAGATGCGACGAGCTGGAAGGTGGCAAAGGATTTATTTTCCTCCAACATAATGAGATGCACTTGTAGCGCAGTGCGCTACAATGGTCTACTGTGCTGCTGAGGCATGTATCGTCAGCTCTTTTATATGTTATACAAACAGAGAGAATGCATGGCACATTAGCATATTGATGTACATATCAGTCGATACATATCATTTGCGTGACCAATTGGCACCCGGACGTCCTCTCCTTAATCCGGGGATGTATAAACAATAGTTCATTGTTCTGGATGTCCCCCAGGGGCTCTCTGTCCATATGCAAATTGTCCTCTGCTTTCTCCAGACCTGCTGAGTGTGAGGAATGTTCCTGTAGATTGTGGTGGGTCACCACAACATCATGCTGTGATCCAAAGAAATTCAGGAACAAATGAGAAAAACTAATTGAGAGCTCTCAGTCTGGAAAAGGTTATAAAGCCATTTCTAAAGTTTTGGGACTCTAGCAAACCACAGTGAGAGCCATTATCCACAAATGGCAAAAACATGGAACAGTGGTGAACCTCCCCAGGAGTGGCTGGCCAACGAAAATTACCCCAAGAGCACAGCGACGACTCATCCAAGAGGTCACAAAAGACCCCACAACATCCAAAGAACTGCAGGCCTCACTTGCCTCAGTTAAAGTCAGTGTTCATGACTTCACCATAAGAAAGAGACTGGGCAAAAATGGCCTGCATGGCAGAGTTCCAAGACTAAAACCACTGCTGAGCAAAAAGAAGATAAAGGTTCGTTCAGTTTTGCCAGAAAACATCTTGATGATCCCCAAGACTTTTGGGAAAATATTCTGTGGACTGACGAGACAAAAGTTGAACTTTTTGAAAAGTGTGTGTCCTGTTACATCTAACGTAAAAGCAACACAGCATTTCAGAAAATGAACATCATACCAATAGTAAAATATGGTGGTGGTAGTTGACTTCGACTGGGGATATTGTCAGGCGATGGAAGGAATACTTTGAGGATCTCCTTAATCCCACTGATACGCCTTCCACAGAGGAAGCAGGGCTTGTGGACGAGGGGGATGACTCACTCGCCTATCACAGGTGCTGAGGTCGCCAAGGTGGTTAAAAATCTCCTTGATAGTCGGGCCCCGGGGGTGGACGAGATTCGCCCTGAGTACCTCAAGGCCCTGGATGTTGTAGGGCTGTCATGGTTGACGCGCCTCTGCAACACTGAGTGGAGGTCGGGGGCAGTGCCTTTGGCATGGCAAACCAGGGTGGTGGTTCCTCTCTTCAAAAAAGGGGACCGGAGGGTGTGCTCCAACTTTAGAGGGATCACACTCCTCAGCCTCCCTGGGAAGGTCTATGCCAAGGTACTGGAGAGGAGAATCCGGCCGTTGGTTGAACCTCGGATTCAGGAGGAATGTAGTTTTCGTCCTGGCACATTGGACCAGCTCTTTACCCTCTCGAGAATTCTCGAGGGTTCGTGGGAGTTTGTCCAACCAGTTTAGAATCAGAATCAGAATCAGAATCAGGTTTATTGCCATTGTTCATGTAGTACACAAACTAGGAATTTGTCTCGGTACAATGCTGCAACATTAAACATGATAAGATAAGAGAAATAAACTATACATGTAATAAAGTGTAGGATAAGATTAAGTGATACTGGTCAACAGTTAAAATATATATTAGCCAGCAGCAGATACTGTGGAGAACTATATAGTGCAGTCGGTAATGCAGGAAGAAAACAGTGATGATTGACATGAGTCTGGTTGAGCTGCTGTACATGGTGCACGAGAGTCACTTAGTGTTCAGCAGTCTAATGGCAGAGGGGAAGAAGCTGTTTATGTGACGGGAGGTTTTAGTCTGGATGGACCGAAGTCTTCTACCAGAGGGGAGGGGGGCAAACAGTACATGACCAGGGTGTGAGGGATCGGCTATGATCCGGCCAGCACGCCTCTGGGTCCTGGAGATGTACAGATCCTGGAGAGATGGGAGCTTGCAGCCGATCACCTTCTCAGCAGTGCGCACGACGCGCTGCAGCCTTAGTCTGTCCCTGGCAGTGGCTCCTGCGTACCACACGGTTATGGAGGTGGTGAGGATGGACTCGATGATGGCTGTGTAGAACTGCACTAACATCTTGGTGGGTAGCTTGAGCTTCCTCAGCTGCCGCAGGAAGAACATCCTCTGCTGGGCTTTTTTGATGAGTGAGCTGATGGTCAGCTCCCATTTGAGGTCCCTGGTGATGGTAGTGCCTAGGAAGCGGAAGGAATCAGCAGTGGTGATGGGAGAGCCTGAGAGGGTGAGGGGGGGCAGAGGAGTAGTGACTTTCCTGAAGTCTACAATCATCTCCACTGTCTTCAGAGCGTTCAGCTGCAGGTTGTTATTGCTGCACCAGGACGCCAGCTGGGCCACCTCTCTCCTGTAGGCGGACTCGTCGCCGTTGGAGATGAGCCCGATGAGGGTGGTGTCGTCCGCAAACTTGATCAACTTGACAGACTGGTGGCTGGAGGTGCAGGAGTTGGTGTAAAGGGAGAAGAGTAGGGGGGAAAGTACACAGCCCTGGGGTGATCCGGTGCTGATGCTAGTATAGTCTGAGACAGTCTTTCCCAGCCGCACATGCTGCCTCCGGTCCGTCAGGAAGTCGATGATCCACCTGCAGAGGGAGTCAGGCACGTTGAGCAGGGACAGCTTGTCCCGGAGCAGAGCGGGGCGGATGGTGTTGAATGCGGAGCTGAAGTCCACAAACAGGATCCTGGCGTAGGTTCCCGGGGAGTCCAGGTGCTGCAGGATGGAGTGGAGGGCCAGGTTGACTGCATCGTCTACAGACCTGTTGGCTCGGTAGGCAAACTGCAGCGGGTCCAGGAGAGGGGTGGTGATGGACTTGAGGTGGGACAGGACCAGGCGCTCAAAGGACTTCATGACTACAGAGGTGAGCGCTACAGGTCTGTAGTCATTAAGTCCAGTGATCCGTGGCTTCTTGGGGACAGGGATGATGGTGGAGGATTTGAGGCAGGACGGCACGTGGCATAACTTAAGGGAGGTGTTAAAAATGTCTGTGAATACAGGAGCCAGCTGTTTCGCACAGAGTCTCAGGGTGGAGGGAGACACGCCGTCTGGGCCGGGGGCCTTGCGCGGGTTCAGTCTGGAGAACTGTTTGAGCACATCCTGCTCACTGATGATAAGGGGAGGGGGGGAGGTGGGGGGGGTGCCTTAAATGAAGTAGGGAATGTGGAGGCTGTGGAGCTGGAGGGAGGGGGGGAGTTGGACACAGATGACGAGGTGTCAAAACGGGCATAGTGTTGGGACAGTCTCTGACAAAGGGCTTTGTCATCCAGTTTACATGCATTTTGTGGACTTGGAGAAGGCATTTGACCGCGTCCCTCGTGGTTTTTTGTGGGGGGTGCTTCAGGAGTATGGGGTATCAGGCTTGTTGTTACGAGTTATTCGGTCTCTGTACGACCATTGTGAGAGTTTGGTTTGTATTGCCAACACTCGGTCAGACTCATTCCCAGTAAGAGTTGGACTCCACCAGGGCTGCCCTTTGTCACCAATCCTGTTCATACTTTTTAAGGACAGGATTTCTAGGTGCAGCCAGGGAATGGAGGGTGTCATGCTTGGTGACCACAGGATCTCATTTCTGTTGTGTGCAGATAGATAGATTAGTTTATTTGACAGGGACAGTGCAATAAACATAGACAATTAATCAATGACAATCAATCTGATGTGTTGCACATAGAGTGTATAGCTATTAGCTAATTTGCAGCTCTTGTTCCTGGATGGGCTTTAGAAAAGACAATCAAGTAAAGAAAAAAAATACACAATAACCACATACATCAATGCAAAAAGATTATAAATACACAATTATAAATATTATAAATATTATAAATACACAAATATAACAACCTGACTCACATTTGCCTATTTCAGGCCTCCCTCCCTTCATCACTCACTATAAACATACACATTCATTCCTTCCCTTCATTCACTCTCACCTTGCAGACAATCAATTCATACATGAGTACATTCTTGTTTATTTTTCAGCCAGTTTTTAACCTTTTTAGTGAATGTTTTAAAGTCCGTTATTATTTTAATTACATTTGGCATTGTGTTCCAGATGTGACTGCCCTTTATAGAGAAAGCTGTTTGTCCAAATGTGGTTCTGCGGTGGAATATTTTACAGTTATTGTTAACAGAACTCCTGGTGGCTCTGCTGCTGTCCTGTCTTTGGACGAAACCAGCAAGTGGCTCGGGTGCAGATTTATGGAAACATTTGAACATTAATTTCAGAAAACAGAGGTCAATGAAACTCTCAAAACTCAATAGGTTGTATTTTTTTAAAACATTACAGTGATGCCACCTAATGGGCTTTTTGTCCAAGATTTTTAGGGTTTGATTATATAATGAACCTATATGTCTTATTGTGGAAGGGGCTGCTTGAGCCCAGACTGTCAAACAGTATGATATACTATATAGATGTTGTCCTGTTGGCTTCATCCAGCAATGACCTACAGTTCTTGCTGGGACGGTTTGCTGCTGAGTGTGAAGCGGCTGGGATGAGAATCAGCAACTCCAAGTCCGAGTCCATGGTCCTCAGCCAGAAAAAGGTGGATTGTCCTCTCTGGGTTGGGGATAGGCTCCTGCCCCAAGTGGAGGAGTTTAAGTATCTTGGGGTCTTATTCAGGAGTGAGAGGAGAATGGAGTGAGAGATTGACAGACGGATTGGAGCAGCATCTGCAATGATGCGGACATTGTACCGGTCTGTTGTGGTGAAGAGGGAGCTTAGTTCTAAGGCAAAGCTGTCGATTTACCAGTCAATCTACATTCCTACTCTCACCTATGGTCACGACCTTTGGGTAATGACCGAAAGAATGAGATTGCGGATACAAGCAGCTGAAATGAGCTTTCTCCGTAGGATTGCTGGACTCACCCTCAGAGATAGGGTGAGGAGCTCAGTCATCCGGGAGAGGCTCAGAGTAAAACCGCTGCTCCTCCACATTGAAAGGAGTCAGTTGAGGTGGTATGGGCATCTAATTAGGATGCCTCCTGGACGCCTCCCACTTGAGGTGTTTCAGGCATGTCCCACTGGGAGGAGACCCCGGGGCAGACCCAGGACTCGCTGGAGAGACTATGTCTCCCAGCTGGTCTGGGAACGCCTTGGTATCCTCTCTGAAGAGCTGGAGCAGGTGGCTGGGGAGAGGGAAGTCTGGGCTTCTCTGCTTGAACTGCTGCCTCCGCGACCCGGACCTCCGGAAAAGTGGTAGAAGATGGATGGATTGATGGATGGATGGATGGTGGTGGTAGTATGATGGTCTGGGGCTGTCTTGCTGCTTCAGGACCTGAAAGACTTGCTGTGGTAAATGGAACCATGAATTCTGTCTACCAAAAAAATCCTGAAGGAGAATGTCCGGTCAACTGTTTGTGACCTCAAGCTGAAGCGCACTTGGGTTCTGCAGAAGGACAGTGATCCAAAACACACCAGCAAGTCCACCTCTCAATGGCTCAAGAAAAAAAAAAATGAAGACTTTGGCATGGCCTAATCAAAGTCCTGACCTGAATCTGATTGAGATGCTGTGGCATGACCTTAAAAAGGCAGTTCATGCTCAGAAATCTCCAATGTGGCTGAATTACAACAATTCTACAAAGATGAGTGGGCCAAAATTCCTCCACAGTGCTGTAAAAGACTCATTGCCAGTTATCACAAATGCTTGATTGCAGTTGTTGTTGCTAAGGGTGACCCAACCAGTTATCGGGTTTAGGGGGCAATTACTTTTTTCACATAGGGCCATGTAGGTTTGGATTTTTTTCCCCTTAATAACAAACACCTTCATTTAAAAACTGCATTTTGTGTTTACTTGTGTTATCTTTGTCTAATATTTAAATTTATTTGATGATCTGAAACATTTAAGTGTGACAAATGTACAAAAAAAAAAAAAGAGAAATCAGGAAAGGGGCAAACAGTTTTTCATGCCACTGTGTGTGATTCCAGTGGGAGATCATGGGTTCAATCCCTGTCTAGATGCCACCAGTTGGGCTTGGCCCATCGCATTGATCACACTTGGCCACAGGCGTTACTAAAAGACAAAAGCTGTCCAGGTTTAAAACTAAAACCATTAGCACCCATTGTTGTTCATGGTACACAACGAAGACATTTTATACTATATAGCAAAACCAACAACGCTATGATTAAATGCATTTTTAAACCAAATACTAGACGGTAGCTTCAATGTCATCTCTCTACAGGGAAACGTCTCAGCAACTTATAATTAGGTTAAAATTCCAGTGATGCTTATATAGAATGTAAATTGTGCGTGCACTACAGCATATTGCGGGAAATATATTTTTCCCTCTTAAATAACAGTGGAAGTCTGCCAAGTGGAAAGTGACCGAGAGGTTAATTAGGCAGAGTAGATTCTGTTGTTCTGGTTCAAATGAAAATCAAATGATATCCACTGTCATCCATCACCACTGGACCACTCCCTGCGCACCTATCACGCCGTGATGGAATATAATGAAATGGTGGTCAAAAAGTTAGGAATACAGGCATCTGCAGGAGTTCATTCCTGGTGTTATATATAGAGAGTATGTTCCACATCCTTATGTATTTTTGGCCTACAGTCTTATAGTATAAATCGACTCATCGTCTATTGATTCCTTCCTGCTGCTTTGATTCTATGGTCTGCTCTCTGTTGAGGCAAAGTGATCTGAGCTGTGCTACAGATATCTGTAAATTAGAGCATGAAATAGAAGGAAAAAAAAAATCATCTTAACAATACCACACACTTTAAAGAATATGAAAGCTGCCGGGTTGTCCTTTGGCATATTTTACTTTTTGAAGGTGTTGCTACAAATACTTTGTCTTTTACTAACTGATCATGTGCTTGCTGTGATCTTCAAGAATTTCTGCTGCGCACATATCAGTCTTTTATTTACCAAAGCAGTGCAGGTTAAAAAAAAACACCACTTCCAGAAAATCTAAGAGGAGCCTGTGGTGGAAGGTTTGTTCAGTTTTTCTGTTTCATTTTAATCAAGCCTGCCTATCTCAGCTGCTTTTAAAGGACCAGTTTACTGCCTTTGTTGTGGATTAATTTCAGATTCTTCTGAAATTAATGGCGGTGTCCCCTCTGACGAGCTGGAGGAGGTGGGTCAGGAAGGGAAGTCTGGGCTTCTGTACTTGGACTGCTGCCGCCGTTAAATGGATCCCCAGAAAACTGGTAAAAAAATGGAAACATTTTAAATTCTAACCTACAGCCAAACCTGTCCATGAGCACTAAAGACAAAGAAAGAAGAAGTGTCAAATTTGACCAGATAAGGAAAATAGATAAACCCAAGGCTGGGTTTTCCTCTTTTGTTTTGGGGTTTTTTGTGATGTACAGGAGCAAACGTGGAAGAGTTACACCAGCTTCTCACAGACAGAATTGATATAAAAGCTGTTTTTTTAAGAGAAGGGAATGTTTTTACGTTTGTTTTTTTCCCCCCAATAATCGTGTGACCAATAGATACATCTCAGAACATTAAAACTTCCAAAAACAATTTTTACAGTTCTTGTTGCAGATCAGTTTAATGACTATACACTGAACATAAGCTCACATCATCTGTAAAAAAAAAAAAAAAAAAAAAAAAACAAACTTAATGTTACTACTGGTTATGTGGTAGATTAGATTTTTTGACAACATCCAACAAGGAAACACACAGACAGCACAAACTTCTGCCAAGGTGGCTAATTTTCTCTGATATATTTTACTTTCTTTAAACAGCCAGCTGGTGACCATCAAAATATCCATTGAGGAACTGCATCCATTTCCCCGTTTGGAATATTTTTTTAATTCCCTGCAGGCTGACAGTGACTCAAATAACCCTCAAAACAAACCGACAGGTCCTTGATCCATTACCAACCTTCCCTGAAAATTTCGTCTTAATCTGTCAATATCTTTTTGAGTTATGCTTTTCACATTCACAAACAAATATAGGAAGAGATTTATATATGATTATATATGAAATAAATGCTAGACACAAAAGTTATTCTAAAGAACTAACTTGATACACCCCACTAGCAGCTGTAACACTGTTTTCCCATCAATTCTGTAACTATTTTAGGAAAAAAAAAACATGATGCCAAAACAGATTTTTGAGATGCTGTGGACCTCTTGTTCAGTGTAGAGTAATGTACTTTTGCATTCAAGTCCGCCCGCATTTCTGGTTCCGCTTCCATTATATTCTCCCATTCCCTGGTGTATATTAATTTGCTGCTGTGGCTAACCTATTCTTATCTTCTTATCTTATTTATTATTGCTCTGAGTGCTGCTATCCCTTTGCTGCTGCAATCCTGGAATTTCCCCATTGGGGGACTAATAAAGGCTTATCCTTCTCATCAATAAATCAGTTATCACTTTCACTTATTATTGTACACACTGGAAATAATGCACAGGCAGATCGTTCTTCCTTTGTAAAGTTTGTGTTTCACATTGATTGTTTTTGTAACCATACTGAGCCATTTAATAGTTCCCCAGTGATCTTAGCAGCTAGCAGCTATTGTGTTTGCTCATGCCTGTGCCATTCCAAATACCACTGCATGGGCTGTAATAGACCTGTAAAACTCACTGAAACACATGTCCAACTCCCAGTTGTTACCTGACTTCCTTTAATATTACTTTGTGTATGCAGAATCCCTCAGTTATAGATGTTACCATTACTGTTATTGATATTAGCTAGTTAGTGTTGAGTTGCTAGTGTGTTATTTATTCTTGTAATATACTTTGACTCACTCCTAGTAACACTGCATGGACTCCAATGAGCGTGAATGAGCTTGTGTAAAGATTTTGCACAATACACATTTATTACACAGGTCTATTACAGCCTGTTACAACCAGAGGAATTCCCCTTTGGCTCAGTAGTAGAGCAGGAGGTGTTGGGATCATGGTGTTGTGGGTTCAAATCCCAGCCTGGGACATGCAGTGTAGGTCTGCCTTGCTGTGAGCAAAAAAAAGACCAGGTGAATGTCTACCTTGCCTAAGAAAAAGGGTACACCTTGGCATAGGGGCCAAGACAGACCTAAATGATCCCCGGCTGAAACAGGCATTTCTGGCCTTGGCCCAGAAAGTGGGTCATAACAGAAAATGGGGGCTCATCCGGGATGTGAACACCTACACCACTTCCTTAAGGGGGGGGGAGGTGTGATGGCCCCCTCCATGGGTAATATTGGTCAGTGGTGCAGGTCCTGACACCATAGAGTACCCCTCCACTACTAGCCAAGTGCTAGTGAGGAATTCCTCTTTGGCTCAGTGGTACAGCAGGAGGTCTTGGGATCATGGTGTCATGGGTTCAAATCCCAGCCTGGGACATGAGGTGTAGGTCTGCCTTGCTGCGAGCAAGGCATAGGGGCCTAAATGATCCCAGGCTGAAACAAGCATTTCTGGCCTTGGCCCAGAAAATGGGTTGCAATACAGCCCATGCAGTGGTGTCTGGAAAGGAAGACACATAAACAAACATGATAGCTGCTAGCCGCTAAGCTAACTGGGGAACTATTAAACGGCTCAGTATAGGGCTGTCACCGATCTCATGAACACGCACAACGACGCTGTTATGTCTGAGAAATGACTGAAAAGGAGATGAGTCTTCATGCAGCAAACAACCAACTTTATTACACAGAACATGGTTTATATACAGAGTTGGCCGTGCTCGCCTGATGTCACCCTGTGGGTGAGCATGGCGTCCAGACACACACATTCACACACCACATTTCCCCCCCACCAAAAAAAAAAGTCAAGCATACAGGAAACCCACCCAAATCTGGAAACCCGACTCACACACTAAGAACAGGGAGAAAAACAGTAATCAAACAACCTATGCTGCACGGTGGCGCAGTGGTTAGTACTGCGGCAGCACAGTTTACCCTTGGCCGGGGGATCGTGGGGATCGTGGGTTCGATCCCAGCCCCTGACCAACAGTGATCTGTGTGGAGTTTGCATGTTCTCCCCGTGTTTGCGTGGGTTTACCCCGGGATTTCTCCGGTTTCCTCCCACATGCCAAAAACATGCAGGTTAGGTTAATTGGAGACTCTAAAGTGGCCCTAGGTGTGAATGTGTGTGTGAATGGTTAAGGGATAGCGCCGTATCGTGGCTGCTTCATCCATCCAGGTGGTGGATGACCCTCAATTTCCCCTCTGGGGATCAATAAAGTATACTAAATCTAAATCTAAAAAATCTAAACCTATCACATTCACATAAAACAACTAAACTGGACCTAGTCTCTGAAAATATAAAATTAATCCCATATTACCCACTCACTCACATGCACACCAGCATCAGATATATACACATATACATATCATTATTTACACAAAAGAATTTTCAAGTGACACCATAGTCTCTGGGCAGCCACCATTCACCGAACCGCCATGGAGGGTCCGGGCACCCCCATGGCATCCACAAGTCCGGCCACTGCCGCCCCCCAAGGTCAAAACACCCCTTTCTGGTCAGCCTGTCTCCACCTCTCCAAACTGGCTTCTTCTCTCTGGGCCGAACTCCGCTGTCAACCCGCAGGGAAACCCGACCCGGTCTCCTGTGCCCGCCACGTCGTCTTCAGACCCTCATTCTGCGTCATGCCGTCCCGGTCCAAACTCTCGCTCTGACAATGGCATTTGGCGCTCAGCAAAACCGCGCCAAAATGTCCCGCTCCGCTTCCTTTTCTTCCAGCCTCGAACACTCCGACCCCCTGTGGTTGTGCTCCGGGGACCGCCGAAACCCACTTGTCGGCACCGCTCGATGCCACCATGTCCTGCAGCTGCTGTCACTCACCTCCAGGGCCCGCACTATCACTGGGCTCGCTCATCAACCCGGGCTCCTCGCTGCTGCATCCAGCGCACGCAGTCTCGGTGCTTCACTGCGCCGCCATCGCATCTTGCAGCTGCTGCTCCTCCTCGGGACACGCACCATCACCCTTGTCAGGCCCGCTCACCGACCTGGGCTCCTCACCACTGCATCCCGTGCTATCGGTGCCGGTGCTCCGCTGCACCGCCATCATGTCTGACTGCGGCTCTTCCCCAAAGCCCTCGGCCTGCACTGTCCCACTCGCCCGCTGTACAGCTTCCAACAGTGGGGCCGACTCCTGCTGCGTCGCCTCTCCGTCCTGCTGCATCACCTCTCCACCAGTCACACACACTGAGCCATCCCACCCGCCTGCGCCATGATCCCGGATCAGGCTGGGCTCCATGGCTGGCTTGCTGTCCTCGGCGACCGGGGACTCTTCAACTCGCAGTCCCGGTCCCACCTCGAAGTCCAGTTTGGCGCCCTTAGCCTCATCTTGGCGCGCATTTAGCCTATCAGTCCCTGGCGCCAAAATCTCCATCACGCACCACTTCACGGCCCTCGTCTGACCATCGAAATGATTGGCCAACCGCTCAACAGCATCCTCGTAGAGCTCCGCGCCACCCAGAGCCCCAAGGATCCTTCGGCCCTCTGCGCTGAGATTGTGGGCCAGGAGCACCCGCCGACGTCTCCAGTCCAGCCTGTGTAGGCCCAACTCCTGAATATACTGTATTCCTCAAACGAGGCTCTTCACTCCAGCCAGATGATTACCGGCTCCCCCTCATGGTCCAGAAACGGCACCAATGGCCGAGGCAACCAGCACGCTGCCATTAGACTCCTCGTTGCCAAATGTTATGTCTGAGAAATGATGGAAAAGGAGGCCAGTCTTCAAGCAGCAAACAACCAACTTTATTACACAGAACATGGTTTATATACAGAGTGAGCCGTGCCTGCCTGACGTCACCCTGTGGGTGCGCACGGCGTCTAGACACACAAATATGTGAGAACCCGAAACTGTGTGTCTGACACGATCATCAGGAGCACGGGGGCCCCCCAGGGAACGGTTTTGGCTCCCTTCCTGTTCACCCTTTATACTGCGGACTTCTCACACAACACAACACACTGCCATCTACAGAAGTTCTCTGATGACTCTGCGATCGTTGGCCTCATCTCCAACGGAGATGAAGCTGAGTACAGAGGGCTTATCCAGGACTTCGTGGACTGGTGCCATCGGAACTGCCTCCAGATCAACGTGAGGAAAACTAAGGAGCTGGTGGTGGACTGCCGCAGGCAAGGACAACCCCTCACAGCACCAGTAAATATACAGGGAACAGACATCGAGATGGTGACATCCTATAAGTACCTGGGTGTTCATCTGAACAATAAACTAGACTGGTCACACAATACTGACACACTCTACAAGAAGGGACAGCACAGGCTGTTCCTACTGAGGAGACTCAGGTCTTTTGGTGTACAAGGGGCGCTGCTGAAGACATTCTATGACACGGTGGTGGCATCAGCCATCACTTTTGGAGTGGTCTGCTTGGGCAGTGGCATTACGGCAGCCGGTAGGAAGAGACTGAACAAACTGATAAAGAAAGCTAGCTCTGTCCTGGGGCAGCGCCTTGACCCAGTGGAGGAGATAGGAGAGAGAAGGACGGTGGCTAAACTGTCATCTCTGCTTGAGTCCGAGTTCCACCCTATGCAGGACATACCGAATGCACTGAGGAGCTCATTTAGCAGCAGACTACATCAAGGACCTGCGAAAAAATAGGAAAATACCGAAAAAATACTGCGAAAAAAATAGGAAAATACCGGTCGCTATGGAGGGTGAGAATATGTATGGGTACATAATCATACCATGTAGGATAACTAAGTAGACGGTTGTGCTGTTTCATCCCATCTAGCAACAATGCTCCGCACTGTGTGTTTATATATTTATGTGGTCTATATTAAGCATATATTCCATAACCTATATATGTTGAAGCATGTGGAAATGTTTAGTAATTACATATGTAAAGGACTTCACACCTCTGAAAGGACAAAGGCTCTCAGCCGCCGAGTGAAGAACAAAGACGTTCCCAGACACGGCGGAGGAGACCGGAGGAGCCACCCTCACCCCCTAAGGCGAGGAGAGGAAATACCAAGACAATGGGGGGATTAAGATAATGAGGGATGTCAGCCTTTGTTATGCATGTCTTTTGTTGTGTGCAAGTATAAAGACAGTGAGCCGGAGACATTCTCCCTCTTATTTCCTTCTGCCACTCTGCACCAGATGAGACTTGTTAGGAGAGCTGATTATTAAACTTTGTTTAAAAATCAAATCGCCTCTTCATTTCCAAGCTCTTCTACACTGGTGACCCCTGACGCGAGTATGGTCCTGAGGCATACCCCCGCAATCGACTCATCCGTGGCGACCCAGGCAGACGCCAGCGACCACGCAGACGAGGGAACAGATGGACAACTGTTCCCCCCGGCAGAAGAGATTGAGCGGGCTCAACCGAGCACCAGCACCGCCGTGAGAGCCGAGGCAAGGCACTCTCACCCGGCGGGCACAGCAGTGATGGTATGCACGAATGCCGTCACTGTCAAGCTGCCAGACTTCTGGCAAGAAGACCCCGCCTCTTGGTTTCAGCAGGCTGAAGCCCAGTTTACACTGGCGGGCATCACGGCTGACGATACCAAATTTTACCATATCGTCTCCAAACTCGACGCCGCCACTTCGAAGTGTGTGCGGAGCATGATCCGGCAGCCACCGACCCGGGACAAATATGAGACGCTCAAAGCAACCATCGTGGCGAACTACGTCCCATCAGCGGAAGAGAGAGCCGAGAAGATCCTGGCGGTCTACGGCCACAGAGGGTGCAAACCGAAGGCCCTCATGGAGGATTTGCTACAGCTCAAAGAAGAGGACAATGACAACTTCCTCTTCCAGTTTATATTCCTCAGCACGCTGCCGCCACACATGAGAGGGACACTCGCCAGCAGGAAATGCAACAACCACCAAGACTTCCGCACACTGGTCAACGAAGCTCATCGGCTCGTCAACGCCTGCAAGGAGCTGACACCCACAGCAGCATCCGCAGACCTCAAAGCTGATGCCCCGAGCCACGAGGAGCCACAACCCACTGAGCAGACCCAGCCCACGGTGACAGCGACACGGCCAAAACGTAACAGACAGAGCGACGTCTGTTATTATCACCACCGCTTCGCCGAGAAGGCCCGCAAATGCGTTCCCCTCTGCAAATTTGAGATTTCGGGAAACGCCAAAGCCGAGAGCCGTTAACGGCAGCGGTTCTCGACGAGAAGAATAAGCTGCTGTACGTGACGGATGGACACACAGGCAAGCAGTTCCTCATCGACACAGGAGCTCAGCTGAGTTTCGTCATGCCCTCCCACGCAGATCGAGCCACGGGCACCCGGGGCAACGGAGCCGTGGCAGCCAACGGCTCTAGCATCGACACGTTCGGCGAAAAGAGCCTGCACCTCCTCATCCACGGCCGCAGCTACAGATGGACATTTGTTGTAGCGGCGGTGAGTTTTAACTTATTAGGCGCAGATTTTTTGTGTGCACATGGGTTATTAGTGGATCCAGCAAATAGGCGCCTGGTTAATGCATTGTCCTTTGCTTCTATTCCATGCTCAGCCCGAGTTTCTCCACCACCTGTGCAGGCCAACGTCACCACGGCAGGAGGTAAGTTTGAGCAACTCCTCACCCAATTTCCAGCACTCACAATTCCCAAATTCTCAGCCACTGTGGCTAAACACGGGGTTGAACACTTTATTCCCACAACGGGACCACCCGTTTTTGCCAAAGCTCGCCGCTTAGACACGGCCAAGCTCAACATAGCACGGGACGAGTTTACAACTCTTGAAAAATTGGGCATTGTTAGACGCTCGAAGAGCCCCTGGGCCTCACCACTTCACATGGTTCCAAAATCCAACGGTTCTTGGAGACCGTGCGGAGATTACCGCAGATTAAACAACGCTACAGCGCATGACCGTTACCCAATTCCTCACATTCAAGATTTTTCACTACATCTGGCGGGTGCGTGCATTTTTTCAAAAATAGACTTAGTCCGCGGTTATCACCAAGTCCCAGTCCGAGCAGAAGACATTCCTAAAACAGTGGTAATAACCCCTTTCGGCCTTTTTGAATTTCTGCGAATGCCTTTCGGCCTCAAAGGCGCTGCTCAAACTTTTCAACGAATGATGGACGCGGTCCTACGCGACCTTCCTTTTGTCTTCGTCTACCTCGACGACATGCTGGTAGCCAGCTCGTCTGAGGAAGAACACGAGCAGCACCTCACTACGGTTTTTCAGAGGCTAGAAGAGCACGGGCTAATAATCAATCCAGCCAAATGCAAATTCGGCGTGTCACAAATTGATTTTTTAGGACACAAAGTCTCTCCGAAGGGGGCAGTTCCACTTCCAGACAAAGTTCACGCGATAGAAAGTTTCCCACGGCCATAAACGGTCAAATCGCTACAGGAATTTTTAGGCATGGTTAATTTTTACAACCGCTTCCTCCCCCACGCAGCTCAGCTCATGCAGCCCCTATATGACGCGCTCAAAAAAAAGAAAGCTTCCAACGCGGTCGAATGGACCCCGGAGCGCGAATGCGCTTTCGCGGAAGTAAAAAGCGCCCTAGCTAACGCCACATTGTTAGTTCACCCAGATCCCTTAGCCCGCATCGCGCTAACCACAGACGCTTCGGACCTAGCTATAGGGGCAGTTGTAGAACAACTTGTCAGCGGGGTCTGGCAACCTTTAGCATTCTTTAGCAAATCGCTAAACCAAACTGAGCGTAAATACAGCACTTTTGACAGAGAGCTGCTGGCGCTTCATTTATCCATCCGCCACTTCCAGTTAGAAGGGCGGAGTTTCACGGCTTTTGTAGACCATAAACCGCTCACCTTTGCTATGGCTAAAATTTCAGAACCATGGTCAGGCAGGCAACAAAGACAGCTAGCTGCGATTTCAGAGTTCACCACAGACATTCGACACGTGGCAGGCAAACTTAACGTAGTAGCAGACTGTCTCTCTCGCGCTGTGACACCACCAGAGCATGGGGAGACAGATTATACTGCCTCAGCAGCAGAACTCTTCACTAACGCAGACACATACGCAGCACCTATCCACGCAGGGATAGATTATGCAGCCATGGCGGAGGAACAAAGCGGTGACGCGGACGTGCGCGCACTCCTGTCTGGACCAACAGGGTTAAGGCTGGAGAAAAAGGGTTTACGCGACGGCGTACCCCCCCTAATATGCGATGTTTTAACCGGCCGACCTCGCCCGTTAGTACCAGCTACATGGCGCCGCCGTATTTTCGACGCAATTCACTCCCTCGCGCACCCAGGTGTGCGCGCCTCGGTTAAAATGGTCGCCGAAAAGTTTGTGTGGCCAGGCCTGCGCAAAAACGTAAAAGAATGGGCAAAAACTTGCATTTCTTGTCAACGCGCCAAAATACACAGACACACAAAAGCCCCTCTGGAGCCTTTTCCAATCCCTGCTAGAAGGTTCGACCACGTTCATGTCGACCCCGTGGGGCCACTACCTTCCTCCCAAGGTTTCACACACCTGTTAACAATGATAGACCGCACCACACGCTGGCCAGAGGCAGTCCCTCTAGCGGCAACCACAGCGGAGGAAGTTGCTCGCGTTTTTTTGACAAACTGGGTGACACGTTTCGGCGTCCCATCGGACATCACGTCCGATAGGGGGCCTCAATTTGTCTCAGAGCTCTGGTCAGCCATGTCCAACAGCTTAGGGGCAACGATTCATCGCACCACCGCTTATCACCCTCAGGCTAATGGGTTATGCGAGCGTTTTCACAGGTCTTTAAAGGCTGCCCTCAGAGCCTCACTAACGGACACAAATTGGGTAAATAAACTTCCCTGGGTTTTATTGGGGTTGCGTGCTGCACCTAAAGAGGATCTAGACGCCTCTCCCGTAGAATTAGTCTTTGCACAACCTCTCAGGCTTCCAGGTGAATTTTTACCAGAGAACCCAGAACCAGGGCACCTTCCAGTCCCAAGGTTTTTAGGCAGCAACGGACCGGACTCTCTCCCCGGTCCAGCTCATCACTTCTTCCCACGGGTTTTTGTCCCTCAAGCTTTAAAAAACGCTGAGTTTGTTTTTGTTAAGCATGAAGCTTTAAAACCAACTTTCCGCCCAGCATACGATGGGCCATTCAGAGTGCTGGAACATGGTGATAAACACTTTGTGCTTGATTTTGGGGATAGAAAAGAAACAGTCAGCATTGACAGACTTAAACCTGCCTTCTTGTTGAAAGACGAGCCTGCACAGTTGGCGAGAGCACCTCGGCGGGGTAGACCCCCCCCAAGAGAAAAGACTCAGCCCCCCGGCAGGGAACAATTAACCTCTCTCCTTCCCACACTGCAGATTCCTCACAAGAAGGTCCCAGCAGGGCACCTAAACCAACCTACAGCAGTTTTGGGAGAAGATTAAAACCCAGACAGCACAGGGACTGATACAAACCACTCCACAATTGTTCACTAATTGTGCTGCAACAGTTTAGGACTGACTTATGATTTTACTATGCTGTTATGATTACCACTGAACTCTCTTAGGAGCATGGCTGCTGGAAAGTTTCTTCCGTGGCAAGAGATGTAACACTTAGTATGTCATAGTAACTATCTTAGACTGTGAACCTTTCTATTGTCTTTTCTTAGTTGTTTGGGGGGCCTGTGGTCTATATTAAGCATATATTCCATAACCTACATATGTTGAAGCATGTGGAAATGTTTAGTAATTACATATGTAAAGGACTTCACACCTCTGAAAGGACAAAGGCTCTCAGCCGCCGAGTGAAGAACAAAGACGTTCCCAGACACGGCGGAGGAGACCGGAGGAGCCACCCTCACCCCCTAAGGCGAGGAGAGGAAATACCAAGACAATGGGGGGATTAAGATAATGAGGGATGTCAGCCTTTGTTATGCATGTCTTTTGTTGTGTGCAAGTATAAAGCCAGTGAGCTGGAGACATTCTCCCTCTTATTTCCTTCTGCCACTCTGCACCAGATGAGACTTGTTAGGAGAGCTGATTATTAAACTTTGTTTAAAAATCAAATCACCTCTTCATTTCCAAGCTCTTCTACATTTACATATTTATTCCATCTAGCTACAATGCTCCGTACTGTGTATGTTTATATATCTACATATTTATTCCATCCAGCTACAATGCTCCGCACTGTGTGTCTATATATATATATTTATATTTATATGTACATATGTATACTTGCTGCTTTTTTTTTCCCCTCTTGCTTTCTGATTGTTGCTCTGAGTGTTGCTATCCCTGTGCTGTTGCAATCCTGGAATTTCCCAATTGTGGGACTAATAAAGGCTTATCTTATCTTATATTCACACGCCACAGACACGTCGAGGTATCAAAAAAAAAAGACGATTTAAATGCATTTCTATGGCAATGTTAGCTAAATTTAAACAAAGAAAATGTCAAAATGGTGTGTAAGTGGTTCATGTATTCTGATGGCTATCACCGGTGATAACAATCAGAATACAAGTTTTTAAGATTCACATCGGCCAGCAGAGATTACCAAAGGAGGATTTTGTGGGCTGCCTTTTCATATGAGTTGGCTGCCTGAGGGATGATAAGACCCACGTCTCCGTCTGGCCACACATGGAGCTTGCTCCTGCTGCAGGTATGTCTATTTACCAAACTATGACTCTTATTTATCATTAAAAGTAACTTGCCTACACTTAAAGTTAACGCAAACATGTGAAAAACACCTGAATTTGCATCAGAGGGAGTTAATAGTTAGAATAGCATTAGCATAGAAACGCATCAGCTCGGTAGGAATATTCATTCCGATTTGAGCTGTTTATCAGCCTCAGAGTTAACATATCAACACTGCAATTAAACTACTTTAAAAACTAGAAAAGCACTCGGAGAGCGCAGACCTCCGCCAAGCGCCACAGTTCCCCCCATACAGTGTTTGTGTGTACGTTTTCAGATTCCTTGACCATGAAAACATATGACTAGCAATTGGATTGACAATGATAGGATTAGTGGTTCAGTAGTTATTCAGGAAAATCGCATTTTCCGTAATGGCGGTTTTCTTCTGGACGGTGATTCGGATCACCACCAAAATCTAATCATCTGTAGGATACCCCATTTCTGACAATCTGTGAAAATTTCATGAAAATCCATCCATAACTTTTTGAGTTATGTTGTTAACAAACAAACAAACAAAGACAGACAAACCAACGCCGATGAAAACATAACCTCCTTGGCGGAGGTAATAAGACTGACACTCACCTGCTAACAAATGGACCAAAGCTCTGTAGAGCTAAAATGAAGTGTCGGGATTAACAGGGCGAACAAGTGTAAATAAACAGGTTGTTCTTCCTCTGAGCTCCGGTGGATGAATTTTGCAAACCTAAACATGACGGCTTTTTGGAGATTTCCACAGCAGGTACAATTTATTTTCTATTATTGGAGTGTTCCGCCAATGCACAGCCAAGCTGGCACATTTATTCGTCATTACAAATATCAACAAATATCGTTTCTGGACTCTCTGTTGAATCATTCTTCCACATACTGGCTGGTAGATGGTAGAAACACTTTTTAAGATGACAAAGTTAAAGTTTTTGATCATATCTGATCCAATCTTGCCGTGAAAGCTCATCATAATATTGATATGCCACATTGTTTCAATGGTAAATTGCCGTTTTTTTCTTACCTCGGTGCTTTCCCAGATTTGCGCGTTCACATGCAAGTACCCGGATGTGTAGACAGCCCTATGATTACAAAAATGATCAAACTGTGAAACATGAACTTTATGAAGAAAAAACAATCTGCCCGCACACCATTTCCAGTATGTACAATGATAAGTGAAAGTGATAAAAATTGATTTATTGACGAGAAAGCACCAGGGAATGGGAAAATATAATGGAAGTGGAACCAGAAATGCGGAATCACATTACTCTACGATGCGCAAGAGGTCCATTCTCTTCCACCTAAGAATTCATCTAGGGGTATTATTGATTTTTCATCAGGCTGTCACTTAACTTTGACGATGTCGCTGAAGTGTTTTCCTTGGTCAGTAGTGAGAAAAGTTTCATATCGGTAGTGCTGCTTCCACACAACTGACAATGTTGCAACAGCTGCATCATCAGTGGCCTCATGATCAATGCTATTGTCATGTACGGCTTTCACACCTAGTGGATACACTCTGGTGACAGGAAGATCACTACAGAGTCTCTCTCACTGTGTATTTTTAGGTACGATATTTCATGTATAGCAGGGCCAATAATTATCTTCTCAATTTTGAATTTTAATTGTTGGGTTCCTGTTAAATCATCTACAATTTTTTTTCTGCTTGATAGACTTGGAAGAAGTGCATGTAATGAGTTGTAGAGATAATTATAATTATTAATGGACAAAGAAGCACCCATTCTATAAAAAAGGCAACATTCATTCATCTAAACCAGTTGAAACAGTATTTCAGTTCCTCAGCTGCTCAATTCTGTCAAACTTTGAGCCCCTCTGGGGCAAAATGCAAGCCCCAAATGCTGGACCGGCAGTTTGCAAATTTATTAACACAAAGTAAAGACACAGCCAGTGAGCTGGCAACAAAAAACTAAACTGAGACAGGCTCGGCAGGATTCAAAAGGCAAAGACGTTCAGGCTGGCAGAAACAGAAGTGTGGCATCACGTCAAATGACTCAAGGATGTCGCCCGAGCTATGGGGCGGTGTCCCTTAAATAAAGCAAAGATAATTAACAAAATCATAAACAGCCGTGAATAATCAAGAACTTAAGACACAAAACAAGCTAGGTGAAAACGTAAGTAAACAGAAGTCGCTGTCAAAATAAAAGCCCAAACCAAACTAATGACAGGAATAAGCTACAACACGTAACCATGTTAATAACAATACTAAGGATGATCATAACAGACTAAGGCTAAGACAAGAATAATAGTACAGAACATAAACCTGAGATACTAATAGCGTTAAACACAAAGAAACAGAAATAAACTCAAAGAGTGGTCATGACCGTACTATCATGCCCCAGACCATGACAAATTCCATCTGAATCCAGGAGCCAGTCAGTCCTTATACGAGGGCTGCTCATTTAAGATCAGGATCAGTGTGGGGTCTGTGGAAAAAAAATCATCCATGACCATTTACACATGCAGAAGTTGTCTGCATGATGGATTCCCCAGTTGCTCTCATTGTTCCAAAAGCAGCAAGAACGAGTCATGTGTGTTATGTCCACAAACCTGGTATAAAGGAGGCGGACCGATGGGTAGACTGCCACATGGCCCGCACAGCAAATTGGTTTATTCTGCCACTTTTCTTTTGTTTTTCAATAGTCCAGCCGTGCTCCTATCTAAACAATTCCCAGTTCACTTTTTTTCTCCACACAGTCCCCCATGGCAGTGGTGGGTTAGGCGGGGGGGCCCCACGGCAACCCCGCTGCAGGCGCACCCCTGGAGGTGGCAGAACTCCGGAGAAAGGACCAATCTTCAGAACACAGGAGTCCCGATCGCACACCATGTTTGCTGACTCCTGCGTAGACCTGCCACCCGGAGTGTCCACCCAGACATGCTGCAGCTGGTTCGCATGGCGAATCGAGCCGTCTGTCAGCCGGAAACACGCCACTCCCAACTTCATCACAATCCTCAGTGGCACCCGATGTTTCACCGGCTGTGGTCCAGACAACAGCTGCCCTGGTCGTTCATCGGCCCGAACCCGAACCCAGTCCATGACCTGGAGCGGCACCTTGCTTGGTTTGACATGCTGCTGTGACTATGGCAACTCTATGTTCATCTTTTGTCTGGCCCCATCGTTACGCCATGGTGATGCAGCAGACATCTCCATAGCAGCGGACCCCTCACCCATTTTTGGCCGAAATCCAACAAGGGCACTGAAAGAGTTCGATGCCTCCCCGGTGTTGCTCGTCGGGCCAGACGCCTCACCGGCCCACTTGCCCCTCCCCCCCCACTACCTCCAGCTAAGCACGGGTACTGAACCAGTCCGGTTCCTCCACTGAGCTAGGAGTGACCACCCCAGTGCTGGCACTGTCCAAAAGCACCTCATCCCAAACCACAATGTTGTTGTCCACCGGGGCTGGGAAATTCCAACGTCCACACCCAGACCATTCAGTCCCAGTGCTGTCCCTGATGGTGAAACCCAGTCCGTAGAACAGGTCATACCCCATGTGTTATTGCCATGCGCCACCACCTGGAACATGAAGTCGCGCATTACTGCATTTTTGTAGGGAACAGTCAACTCCACAGTCCCGACATTGCACAGTCTATTCTCACCATAGCTGTACAGCGGCGCTGGGTTATTCCTGATCCTGTGATGTGGAAGTACTTTTTCACCATGGCCCAATTCAGCATCGACCGCACCGCTGCCATGTCAAGCAATAATGGCAAAGCCACACCGTCCAACTCTACCATACAATAAGAATACCCGCTGGTGCTTGGACTCACCGAGTGAATGGTCATTGTAGACAGGCGGGCTGACTCCTTTGGAGTCGAATGGTGATTCAATTCAATAGCGATTTTGGGAGGTGGCCAGGGGTGCCCAGGGCCACCCCTGAAATCTGATTGGCCACCCTTGATTTGATAGGCAGTTTTACACATTTGCCAAACGGAAGGGAAACACCTATCAACCAATCCTGACTGCTCAGGTGATTTGCTGATTTGAGGCCAGTTTAGTTCAAAGCTACATGCAAATTGAAGATGTCAGAGCTAATTTCTGGTCAGTTGGATGCCTGCTTTATGGGTCTTTTGGGACCTGAGGAACAAGGTACCTGTGTTGGTGTTTCATCATCCTCCGTTGCCTGCAGCCGATGACCAAGAGAGGATGCTTGTCGCTAGGCCGTCTGTTTAAGACGAAGTTTGTCCTCTGACAGGTATGGTAATTCAGTGTCAAACTTCCATCTGCATGTGTGAAAACATTTTTTTTTCTCCTTTTTCCAACACGCAAATGTGTGTTTGTTCTTAAACTGGACCTGTGAGTCTGAATAAAGATTGCATATACAAACACTAGCTTAACTAGCTTTGTCATAAAGCTAATGACAAAGGGGCGGTAATGACACCGCTAGGGGCGGTGGAGTGATAATGTATGTTAACAACAACTGGTGCAGACCGGGACATATCACTGTTAAACAACGACACTGCAGCAAAGACATTGAGTTGCTAGCTGTTAGCATGAGGCCTACATATCTCCCGAGAGAACACTCACACGTGATCTGCATTGTTGTTTATGCAAATCCGACGGCGAACGCTGGGACAGCACGTGACGTCATCCATTCAGTAACCAGCAGGCTGCAGACAGAACACCCAGATGCTCTTCTCCTCATCTCAGGCGATTTCAACCATGTTTCACTGTCTCCCATTCTACCCACGTTCACCCAGTATGTCACATGCCACACTAGAGACAATAAAACACTGGATTTATTCTATGCAAACACTAAGGAGGCGTACACCTCATCACAACTCCCCCCACTCGGGAGATCGGATCACAACTTGGTTCATCTCCGGCCGGTGTACAAACCCCTAGTGCACAGACAACCTCCGGCCATGCACACTGTGGAGTTATGGTCTGAGGAGACAATGGACACCCTAAAGGGCTGTTTTGAAGCCACCGCCTGGAAGCAGCTCTGCGATCCACATGGTGAGGACATCGATGGCCTCATTCACACCTTCACGGGCTACCTCAGCTTCTGTGTGGACAAATCCGTTCCCACCAAGACCATACGGCGTCACTCAAACAACAAACCCTGGATCAACCCTGAGATAAAAACACTTCTGAGAGAGAACTAACTAACTAACTAACTAACCTGCACTTATATAGCGCTTTTCTAGTCACAAAGACCACTCAAAGCGCTTTCATTAATACTAACCCTCTATTCTAAGGGCCTATAGGAAACAGATATCTAGGGACAATTTAGAGCAGCCAATTAACCTAACATGCATGTTTTTGGCATGTGGGAGGAAACCGGAGAAATCCCGGAGTAAACCCACGCAACACGGGGAGAACATGCAAACTCCACACAGATCACTGTTGGTCGGGGGCTGGGATCGAACCCACGATCCCACGATCCCCACAATCCCCCGGCCAAGGGTAAACTGTGCTGCCGCAGTGCTAACCACTGCGCCACCGTGCAGCCCAGAGAGAAGAAGAGGATCTTCAGGTCAGGGAACAGGGAGATGCTGAAGTCCGTACAGAGGGAGCTGAGGAGAAAGATCAGAGAAGGCAAGGACAGCTTCAGGAAGAAGATGGAGGACAAGCTGCAACAGAGCGACATCAGCGGGGTCTGGAGAAACCTCAAAACCATCTCGGGGCTCCAGAATACCTCCCCCCAGGCCACAGGGGGCAGGGAGTGGGCGAACAACCTGAATCTGTTTTTCAATAGATTTGACCAACCGCCCTCCCCCCTGACTGCACAACAACCACTGCTGCCTCTAAAGAAATCAAGTCCTGCTGCCCACTCCCCACTCCACCAACACCCCCCCACTCCCAACACACAGCCCCCCATCCTGACCCTGACCAGGACCCAGGTGAGGACGGAGCTGAGGAAGATCAAGGCGAGGAAGGCGCCGGGACCAGACGGCATCAGCGCAAAGCTCCTCAAGTCCTGTGCAGACCAGCTGTGTGGGATTGTGACGTATATCTTCAACATGAGCCTGAAACTGGGGAGGGTACCACAGCTGTGGAAAACATCTTGTGTGGTACCTGTACCAAAAACTTCCCACCCCAAAGACCTGAACAGCTACAGACCGGTGGCCTTGACGTCCCACTTGATGAAGACCCTGGAGAGACTGCTCCTTGCTCACCTCCGCCCCCTGGTGGAACCAGCGATGGATCCACTCCAGTTCGCCTACCAGCATGGCATTGGGGTGGAGGATGCGGTGATCTTCCTCCTTCACCGTTCTCTGTCCCACCTGGAGAAGCCCGGGAATATGGTGAGGATCATGTTCTTTGACTTCTCCAGTGCTTTCAACACCATCCAACCGATGATCCTGAAGGACAAGCTGCTGCGCGCAGGGGTGGACCAGCACCTGTCATCATGGATCCTGGACTACCTCACGAACCGGCCTCAGTTTGTGAGAACCCGGGACTGTGTGTCCGACACGATCATCAGTAGCACGGGGGGCCCCCAGGGAACGGTGCTGGCTCCCTTCCTGTTCACTCTTTATACTGCGGACTTCTCACACAACACAACACACTGCCATCTACAGAAGTTCTCTGATGACCCTGCGATCGTTGGCCTCATCTCCAATGGAGATGAAGCTGAGTACAGAGGGCTTATCCAGGACTTCGTGGACTGGTGCCATCGGAACTGCCTCCAGATCAACGCGAGGAAAACTAAGGAGCTGGTGGTGGACTGCCGCAGGCATGGGCAGCCCCTCACAGTACCAGTAAATATACAGGGAACAGACATCGAGATGGTGACATCCTATAAGTACCTGGGTATTCATCTGAACAATAAACTAGACTGGTCACACAATACTGATGCACTCTACAAGAAGGGACAGCGCAGGCTGTTCCTGCTGAGGAGACTCAGGTCTTTTGGTGTACAAGGGGCGCTGCTGAAGTCATTCTATGACACGGTGGTGGCATCAGCCATCACTTTTGGAGTGGTCTGCTGGGGCAGTGGCATTACTGCAGCCGATAGGAAGAGACTGAACAAACTGATTAAGAACGCTAGCTCTGTCCTGGGGCAGCGCCTTGATCCGATGGAGGAGATAGGAGAGAGAAGGACGGTGGCTAAACTGTCATCTCTGCTGGAGTCCGAGTTCCACCCTATGCAGGACATACTGAATGCACTGAGGAGCTCATTTAGCAGCAGACTACATCATCCCAGGTGCACAACCGAGAGGTTTCGTAGGTCCTTCCTACCAACGGCTGTCAGACTGTACAACCTAAGCAGGGCTGCTCGCAGAGATAGCAAAAAGACGTAACAAACTAATAGTTTTTTGAATGCAAAAGATGCAATAGACTTACACAATGGTCCCCTCCGGCATACAACTAGGAACATACCGGTCGCTATGGAGGGTGAGAATATGTATGGGCACATAATCATACCATGTAGGATAACTAAGTAGACGGTTATGCTGTTTCATTCCATCTAGCAACAATGCTCTGCACTGTGTGTGTTTATATATTTACATATTTATTCCATCTAGCTACAATGCTCAGCACTGGGTGTGTTTATATATTTATATATCTACATATTATTCCATCTAGCTACATTGCTCCGCACTGTGTGTGTTTATATACTTGCATATTTATTCCACCTAGCTGCAATGCTCCGTACTGTGGGTGTTTATATATTTACATATTTATTCCATCTAGCTACAATGCTCTGCACTGTGTGTTCATATATTCATATATTTATTCCATCCAGCTACAATGCTCTGCACTGTGTGTCTGTGTGTGTGTGTGTATATATATATATTTTATAGTAATACGTACATATGTATATTAGCTGCTCTTGCTTGCTTGTTTTTTTCTTGCCTTCTGATTGTTGCTCTGAGTGTTGCTATCCCTGTGCTGTTGCAATCCTGGAATTTCCCCGTTGTGGGACTAATAAAGGCTTATCTTATCTTATCTTATCTTATCTAATGAATAGTAACAGCTTTGCACTAGCACGAAACATGAAAATCAGACAGTTTTGTCTGTTTCTTGCTTCCCTTGATTAGATATTACCTTGAGATATGAACATTTATTGTCTGAAATAATGACAGGTGTATAAAAATTATACACAATACAGATGCATTTGTTCAATAAGACTAACATTATGGCTAATCAGGGTTTGAATTTAAAATGGAGCCAAGTCAGCAGAGGTGGGCAGAGTAATCAGAAATTGCAGTCAAATAAAGGTAAAATATTGTGATATTCTTTACTCAGCTATAAGTAAGAGCAGTCATAAAAATATTAGAGGAAACTGTAATCTAAAGAAAAGTAAAAGGTAGTGAGTAATGTATGCCAATTTGGAATTTTCCCCTCTTTTTTTTTTTTTAAACAATTTTCTCATAAATTTGTATGTTTTTTGTTTTGTTTTTTTTTTTGCTCTAAATTTGTGGCCTTCATAAATTTTCAACTTTTTCTTTTAACTACAAATTTTTACTCAAATCTGCAAGTCTGGTTCTAAATGTGCAAATTTTTGCCACAAAATGTGACTTTTTTTCTTGTACCTTTCTGACTGAATTTGAGGTTTACTAATTGATTTGAGGCATTTTTCTTGCAAACTTAACTTATTTCTTAATAATTTGTGATTTCTAATCAAAAATGTATGACTTTTCTGCCATATATTGACTATTTATTTGTAAACCTTGCTACGTTTTCTTGCATATTTGTTATATTTGTGACTTTACCAGTTTGGAAAGTTCTTACATGTGTTAGCCTTGGGAAAACTGAGCAACATATCCACATGTACTACATCAAACCAAATTAGATAAAGAAAGAGTAGACAAATTAATATTTGCTGATCCTGGATTTAACTTCTGATTTTACTTAACTAAAATTAAAAATTCACTAACAACACTAAGGATGGAGTCATTTCTGGTAAGAACCATTCATTGCAGTATAAACAAGAACATGTCTAACCTGTTTACAAATCAGTGAAATGAAGTTACTCAGGCTATCACTAAATGTACTTAAATAAAAGTACAATTTTTTCTTCATAAATGTAATCAAGAAAGAGTGAAAGGTATCCTACAATGAAATTAATCAGTACAATTTTGCACAAATGTTGAGTATCATGTACTTAAGTAAATTAACTAATTAATATTCACTTCTGAACTTTAGCTAGTAGATTCAAATAGCTACAACAAAGAACAGCAGTTGTGTTGATTAGTTTTTCTTTGTAATACCAATTAGTTCTGCAGTGACAAGAGGGCATTTTAAAAGACTGTATAACAAAGTTCTTTTACAGTTTTTGATTTAAATGCCAGATAGTGGGACTGCAATGTTTTTTTTTCCCTTTTTATTATGCAACGTTAAAAAATGATCAAGGCTGTTATTGAAGCTACCAAAACCTATGCAAAACAAACGTGTAAAAATTAGCTTTTTTTAAATCATTAAAGCAGATTTAAATCTGTTATTTAACTAACTAACTAACCTGCACTTATATAGCGCTTTTCTAGTCACAAAGACCACTCAAAGCACTTTCATTAATACTAACCCTCTATTCTAAGGGCCTATAGGAAACAGATATCTAGGGACAATTTAGAACATCCAATTAACCTAACATGCATGTTTTTGGCATGTGGGAGGAAACCGGAGAAATCCCGGAGTAAACCCACGCAACACGGGGAGAACATGCAAACTCCACACAGATCACTGTTGGTCGGGGGCTGGGATCGAACCCACGATCCCACGATCCCCACAATCCCCCGGCCAAGGGTAAACTGTGCTGCCGCAGTGCTAACCACTGCGCCACCGTGCAGCATTTAAGGGTTTCCAGGCAACCAAGAATCCCTGTATTTCACACATTGACCATTAACCAAGTCAAATTTAATCCTGCTGTATGTATTGTTGATTGTTAATGATTGGTATTGCTTTTTTGTTTTTGTCCCCCCCCCCCCCCCCCCCCCCCCAGGCATAATAGAGAAATGGACATGAAGAGGAACAGGGACATTCAAAGCTTCTTCAAAAAAAAAGAAGGGAGTCAGAATCAAGTCAGCAGCCTAGAGACAGTAGGGATGAAAAGCAGTCAGATCCGTCTGTACAACATGGTAGGTTTTGTTCAGATAGTTCCTGTGTGTCCTGGGAAAATATGCAGGAATATGCCATGTTCTTCTTCATTCAAGTGGTCACTCCAATTATACAAGTCCATGTTCTTAAACAATTATTGAAGAAAGAAAATGAAGGCAACTTTAAAGACAGATGAACGGTATTAAACGGACACACATGAGACAGAGAGAGAGAGAGATGTGATTAACATCATGTTGCCACATTCTGAAAATGCATTCAAAGCAAAACCTCTAATGATGTTTCTCTGTAAATTTAGGTGAAGAAGAATCTGCTTCATTGGACCAGTCAGCAGTGTCTGAAAGTCCACTGGCTTATCATGGCAAATCAAATCCAGACCTTAGTTTACACATGATATTATTTAGATCTAAACAGAAAATTGAACGATAAATGAATATTACAATGCCAGTGTGTCCATGAGCCAACTGTGAAAATGATTAAAAAAATTTTATTACTTCAGGTACTTTACCGACTGAAGACACTGATTCTGAGGCCATGTCAACAGGTCATGCTGAGAAGGATGAAGAAGACCAGGGGTGTCCAATCATGTGTCATGGAGGGCCAAGGCCTTGCAGGTTTTCTCTTCTACCCAGTCTTTTCAGCAGGTGTTTTCACTTATCAGCAATCAGTGGGAAGAAATTCAGTGGAATCTGCTGTTGAAGACACTGGTTGGAGGTAAAGTCTGCAGGATCTTGGCCCTCCATGGCACATGATTGGACACCCGTGATGTAGACGTTCATGCTGCAAACACAAATGCTGCCCCACCTGGTCCTGATGGTATGTGCAATGTTTGATGTGCCTTCTATGTGTCATGGTTAGTGGTGTAATACTGAGTACTACCTCACCTTGTAACATACAGTTGCAACTGGAGTCATTCAACCCCCACTGCAAGTGAGGTTTATTGGCAAAATGTGCAAACTAGCAGCTGTTTGCAATAAACAAATCAAACAAAGAATTTAAATAGTTCAGCACAACTAATATTACAAGTGGTTTCTCAATATTAAACAAAATTCCACTTTTCATGACTACTGCAGTTTCATATTTATTCAATCATTTCATGACAAACATTTTTAGTACTTAGTAGAGGACCCTTTTGCTGTTATGACCTTCTGCAAACGTGATGCATAGCCAGACATCAGCTTGTGGCAGTGTTGTGAGGAATCTTAGCCCATTCCTCATGGGCAAAGACCTCCAGTTCACTAATATTCTTGGGTTTGTGTGCTGCAACTGTCTTTCTTAAATCCCACCAGAGATTTTCAATGGGGTTTAAGTCAGATAACTGACACAGAGTCTGCTTGTATTATAGTTTTTGACAGCACTTTGACAGGAGGAGTAATCTGGTTTGTGAAAGAGTAAAGTAAGATTGTTCATTGCATGGAATGTTTGAGTTCTAAAAGTGACAAAACAAACATCAAGAATTCAATAAAAAAAAACATTTGTTGAATGTAAGCAAGAGTTTGAGTTAAATTAATAGTTATAAATATGTTGACGAAAAGCAGTGTGATATTTAATAACTCTTCCACTCTGTTCAATTTCCCTAAAAACGCCTAAAAATAACACACCCAAAGTAAATCATAAGCTGTTCTTCAACCCTTTGCAGCATCTTCATGGGGTTGGTCTCATTTAAAAACACTCTGAATTTTTTGGCAAAACAGTCATAATCTCTCTAAGTGTTCCTGCCACTGAGGAACAGTCATCTAAACATACTGAATTTGAAGAAAATAAAGTTCGCCTGGGTGGTTTTTTTAGATACAAATGCTTGCAAATAACACACAGCTGTCAGATAATGGCTGGAAAATGCAACAGAAATGTAGAACCAAGTGTTATCAAGCTCAGGTCAAAATTTTGTAACAATACCGCCAAAAATGAATATATTACACAGTTTTTTTCTCAGGTTGTTCCCAGGCGTTTTTGAACTCTGCCAAACTGTGCCAAATGGCACAGTTTGGAAAAACGTCTATAACTTTTGAATGCTTCAACATAGAAGCTTCATCTTGGGCTCTAATGAAAGGTGACACTCAGGGCTATCTTGATAGATATCCAGAAACACTGTCAGTAGTAATGATGCAGTGAAAGTGAAGTTTAAAATATAAACACACTTTACTGAACAAAAATGTCAATATACAAAACATACAATTTTCAAACAACAAATGTGAATATGAAGTCTGTCCTTTATATGTTATTGGTAATATGCCAGTTGTTGAAACAGTCCCAGTTTGGGATCAAACAGAGGCACATCACAGGTGGAGCACTTGAGTGGTGTCTTTTTACGACAGTGCCTGCATAGTGCCCGTCCATTTGTGCGGTGCCCAGAGATAAAGACAATCCTGTGATGTGCAGTGGGTGTAGGATGAGATGGTGTGGGTGTGGCTGATCAAGAGCGCACCTGTGCCAGCTGATCAGCAAGGGTCTCCCGAAATGCCTTCTGTGTCATTGGCTTCACTCCTCTTCCAGAGGCGAGTGCCTTGTGGAGGATGTACGCATTTACAATAGCAATGTCCATGAAGTGGTAAAAAAAGCTTTTATACCACTTCATGGTCTTGTGGAGAACACTGTAGTAGCCTATCAGGGTATCTGATAGGTCCACTCCACCCATGCACCTGAATGGACAAAAAAAACAATTTTTAGAATAAAAGGAAGAAACACTTCAACATATTACTCAAGCCAATTGTTACATTTTCAAATCATTATATACCTGTTGTAGTCCTTTACGCAAGGCAGCACGTAGATGTCCTTTATTGACCGCTGCCCCTGTGCATCTTTCACCCTCCGGCACACGGTCTCTCTTGAGTGGGCAGTGTGCACTGTGGAACACATGAACACATCTCTTGTGTCTCGCCACTGGAGGAAAAGAAGGGAGTTCTTCCTCATCCAGCGGATGCTTCCCCCGTGGAGATCTGGAAACCAGGCTGTTCTCCTTGGTCTTAGGAAAGCCGACCCTGTTGGTGCAGATGGTTCCACAGGCATAGATCCTCTTTTTCAGGAGATCCTGAAAAAGGGCAGGGTTTGTGTAAAAGTTGTCCACAAAGAGTTTGTACCCAGTGCCCAGCAACTGTGTGTCAAGTAGCTGCATCACTGACTCATAACTGAGTCCCATGCCAGTACTTGATTTGCCCTCATACACAAAAAAGTCCCAGGTGTAGCCAGTACTGGAGTTGGCCAACACAAACAGCTTGTAGCCCCACTTCACTGGCTTGTTCTTCATATACTGTTTCAAGCCAATGCGGGCTTTTGAAGCAACCATCCTCTCGTCGATGGCGATGTCCTGACCAGGGTGAAAGTTTCTCCTGCATGCTTCTCTGATCTCTTCATAGAGAGGCTTGATTTTGCTGAGGCGGTCATGCATATCTGTGCCTCTCTTCTGCTCATTGGCCTCTTCTGCTGCTGGGCTGCTGAGGTGAAGAGTCCAGCTGATCAGCAGAAACTTTGTCCTGGTCATTACCTTCTTGGGGAAAGGAAGGTTGTACAGCTCTCCCCCTCGCCAGTAATCGCTGAAGGATTTGCACTTCACTATACTCATGTAAATAATGAGGGCAAAAAATAAGAGCAGGTCGGAGCGTGTGAGGTCAATCCAGGGGCTGGTGGGTGTGTTGTAGTGTGCAGAGCCATGTAAGTTGGTGTTCTCAACAATGTGGTCTAGCACAGATGGAGTGAAAAATAACTGGAACAACTGAACGGGGGTGTATGAAGCTGTTGTAATTAGTTGAGGTCCAGGTGGATTTTTGGGACGAAAAATGGGCTGTGGTGGAATCATGTCAGGGGTGTCAGTATCATGCCACCTCTCCTCAGCTGATGAAGGGCCGGCCGATGCCCCAGGCTGAGGGCTGCCATCACCACTCTCGCCTCCTCTTACTCTCCTGCTACCTCCTCTTCCTCTCCCTCTTCCTCCTCTTCCTATCCCCAGTGGTCTCTCTCTTTTTGGGGTCGGAGTTTCTTCTTCTGACGAGCTCTCCTGCTGCTCCCTTCTTCTGCGCTTGCTGGCAGAGTACTCATCTGGCACCTACTCCTCACCAGAGTCTTCATCTGAAGTTGTCTATTATGTGAAAATAAAAGTCATTTACAAAGTTCAATTTTTATTTTTCACTATTCTCCTATTTTCCCAGAGTTCACATATAAAGCACAGTTCCTGTTTTTTTTTGTTTGTTTTGTTTTGTTTTTTTACAGGAAAAAATAGCCTACAGTGCAAAAAAAATTATACTAAAATATTATTACATTTCTAGAGGGTAACAAACAATCCCTCCCCCCCACACACAACCCCCCCACACACAAAGGAGCATGCCACATAAAAAATGTGTTGCCTTTTTTTACAAGAAAAAATAGCCTACAGTACAATAAAAATTATACTAAAATATTATTACATTTCTAGAGGGTAACAACCAATCCCCCCCCCACACACAACCCCCCCACACAAAGGAACATGCCACGTAAAAAATGTGTTGCCTTTTTTAAAAGAAAAAATAGCCTACAGTACAATAAAAATTATACTAAAATATTTCATTTCTAGAGGGTAACAAACAATCCCTCCCCCACACACACAACCCCCCACACAAAGGAACATGCCACGTAAAAAATGTGTTGCCTTTTTTACAAGAAAAAATAGCCTACAGTGCAATAAAAAATTATACTAAAATATTATTACATTTCTAGAGGGTAACAAACAATCCCCCCCACACACACAAAGGAACATGCCACGTAAAAAATGTGTTGCCTTTTTTTACAAGAAAAAATAGCCTACAGTGCAATAAAAATTATACTAAAATATCTGCAATGTAGAGGGCAACCCCCCCGCTACAGAGGAACTCGGCACACAAAAAAACTTGTGGCCATGAGGGACCGTTGTAATTACCGATCGGTCAAAAGTTATTTTTATTACTATTTTTATCGATAAAGAATAATTTACCTTATAACATTTACCTGTCCACAACAGCAGTGTCTCTGGTGAACATCTGTTGTCGAAGTTTCTCATTGTCAGACGAACATGAAGTTGGTTCAGTTACTGACTCGTGATTCTGGTCACCCGACCCGGTCAAACTATCTCTGCTTCCATGCTTGCGGTTTTTGCGAACCATTTTTTCCAAACAAATAAGTACAATAGTAATAAAAAAAGACTGGCTAATGGTTAAGAGTGGCTAATGCTACCGTTACACACAGGTCTCAATGTGAGTCACCCAGCGGCTTAGGCAAAAATGATTTTACGCAGGGGTACGCACGTGTTTTACCGGCAATATAAACACAGAACAAAGGCATGTCAGGTATCACTGAATTCAGAATTTCATTGGCTAAACAACACGTCAATCGTCGAACTTCTCTGCTTCAATTGGCTCGTTGTATTCGCGGTCATTGGTAAGCAGGTCCTTCTTGCTAGGTTTTCAGTCATTGGTTCTTCAGGTTTCAGAAACCCAATTCAAGGCTCTTATTACTCGAATGATATGTCAATCAAATCTAAACCAGTCAAACACTCCTTTGGCTTTCTGTTTACGGCTGTGTCTGTACCGGAAGACCAGAAATACAGCTTTTTTTTTTCATTGCGCACAGAGACGCACAGACGTGCCCGCCTGCGGAAATCACAGAGTGGGAGAGTTAAACATCGTCCCATGGCGATAAACTATTAAACCTCTTCCTGACTTGGCCACCACATACAAGCTCTGAGTCTGACCTTGGCCACCCCGGAAAAGATTTTCTGGATACGCTACTCTTCCAATTAGCAACAACTTAGCATCGTTATTTAGTATTTGCTGTTTTACAATAATAAGAGTGAAGTGGTGTTAACGTTACTGTTGGTAAAATCTCTTCAACCAGTAGTCAAGAAACAGGCAGGATCAAAGTTTCAGCAAATTTAATGTGCACTGATCAGGGAAGACAATACAGAGTACAGCTTTCACAGACTGCCACAATGCATTGGCTTAACTAAGAGTATTTCTGGCTAATATATTTCATTCATGACTAAGATTGTATCTGCTGAGTCCATGCAGAAAACACTAGTGATAAGCTGAACAGTCAGTGATAAAACTGAACTTTCATAGTCACATCAGCATCCTTCAATCTGTTTTTTTCCACTACTCAACAACTCCAAATATGGTAACAGGATTTCCTAGGTATAAACATTAAGCTTTATAAAGAAAAATGCATAAAAATTCATATAACTCAGTGTAACAGAATTTTTCCATCATTTCCCCCCTTTGATGCCCAAAAGGCATCATAAAAAAAAGTGGTTACAAGTTATGACATTGAAAACCATGTTTTTAACAATTCTTTGTCCCACTGCTTCTATCACCTTGCCAGGTAACCAGCAAAAGAGTTCGCTAGTGGTTAGTGGGCACTGTTGAGTCCTGGATTTGGGACCTTTTGGCAATGGTTGATTCCCCGCTGTGGGTCTTTCTGCAACCTTGACAGCTGTGAAGGTCATCGACAGGACCTTTGTGGCGTGGTTTCAGGCAGATGAACCTCTTTCCGTTCTATAGTCACACTCGAATTATTGCTCGTTGAAATGAAGCTGTCAGCTTCTTCACAATGTCCCAATGATGGCAATCTGGGCCCCTCCTTATCTGCCTCAGTCTCCTTCTACACTCCACCTGAGAGGAAGGAAAAAAAGAACATCTCGCTTGCAAAATCCAGTGGTGTTTTTTTATTTTCTTACAATTATAATATTTCAAATTGATTAAAGCAGTAGCAGACAGAACTGCTTTTATTCTCTTAGTTTTAAATAAATGGTGCATCAGTGCAATATACAGTCAGGCCCAGAAATATTTGGACAGTGACATAATCTTCATGATTTGGGCTCTGCATGCCACCACATTGGATTTGAAATGAAACAACTACAACAGAATTGAAGTGCAGACTTTAAGGTTTAATTCAAGGGGCTGAACAAAAATATATGATTAAACATGTAGGAATTGTAGCTATTTTTATACAAACGCTCCTCATTTCAGGGGCTCACAAGTAATTGGACAAATGTTACTTTTCAATATTTTGTTGAGAATCCTTTGCAGGCAATGACTGCCTGAAGTCTGGAACCCATGGACATCAAACGCTGGGTTTCCTCCTTTGTGATGCTTTGTCAGGCCTTTACTGCAGCTGTCTTCAGTTGTTGCTTGTTTGTGGGTCTTTCTGCCTTAAGTTTTGTCTTGAGCAAGTGAAATGCATGCTCGATTGGGTTGAGATCTGGTGATTGACTCGACCATTGCACAATATTCCACTTCTTTGCTTTAAAAAACTCCTGGGTTGCGTTTGCAGTATGTTTTGGATCATTGTCCATCTGTACTGTGAAGCGCCATCCAATCAACTTTGCTGCATTTGGCTGAATCTGAGCAGAAAGTATATCCCTATACACTTCAGAATTCATCCGGCTGCTTCTGTCTTTTGTCACATCATCAATAAACACAAGTGACCCAGTGCCACTGGAAGCCATGCATGCCCATACCATCACACTGCCTCCACTATGTTTTACAGAAGATGTAGTGCTTTGGATCATGAGCTGTTCCAATTCTTCTCCAAACTTTCTTCTTCCCATCATTCTGGTACAAGTTGATCTTAGTCTCATCTGTCCAAAGAATGCTGTTCCAGAACTGGGATGGCTTCTTCAGGTGTTTTTTTGGCAAAGTCAATTCTGGCCTTTCTATTTTTGAGGCTGATTCATGGTTTGCACCTTGTGGTGAATCCTTTGTATTTACTCTCATGAAGTCTTCTCTTTATGGTAGACTTAGATATTGATACACCTACTTCCTGGAGCGTGTTCTTCACTTGATTGGATGTTGTGAAGAGGTTGTTCTTCACCATGGAAAGGATTCTGTGATCATCCACCACTGTTGTCTTCCGTGGATGTCCAGGCCTTTTTGAGTTCCCAAGCTCACCAGTGCACTCTTTTTTTTCTCAGAATGTACCAAACTGTTGATTTGCTATCTCTCTGATGGATTTCTTCTTTTTTTTCCAGCCTCAGGATGGTCTGTTTCACCTCCATTGAGAGCTCCTTTGACCGCATGTTGTGTGTTCACAGCAACAGCTTCCAAATGCAAACACCACACCTGGAGTCAACTCCAGACCTTTTAACTGCTTAATTGATGACAGGTTAATGAGGGAAGAGCCCATGCAGCCTTATTTTTTTTTGCAGCCTTCTGAGTCAGTTGTCCAATTACTTTTGGTCCCTTGAAAAAGAGGCAGCTACGTATTAAAGGGCTGTAATTCCTAACCCCTTGCTCCAATTTGGATGTGAATACTCTCAAATTACAGCTGAGAGTCTGCACTTTAAGCCCACATTGATTATATAATTGTATCCTGAATATGTTTTCATAAACAGCTAAAATAACAAAACTTGTGTCACTGTCCAAATATTTTTGGGCTTAACTGTATAACAAATTGATCTGCACATTGGTTTGTTATTCAGTTTCCCTAGTGAGTCTCCTGGTCTTTTCAACCTTCAGTGTAGTGTGCTAAGGCCACTCCTCTTGACACACACACTCATTCAGCCGATAATCAGACTTTACTCCAAACTTGACCAGATTTGCAAATGTATTATCAGATCATATTGGTTAATCAAAGCTATATTTGTATAGCTCTTTTCACACAAAAACTGTAACTCAGAGTGCATAGTAGATAACAGATCATTAGGATTAAGACAAGCACACTTAATGTTGTTAAATCATATTTCTTTCATTTTCTGCTCTCACTTTAATCTTGTTGAAATTAAAATTTAACACACCAATAGAAGAAGCATCTTCTTAGTTTTATGAATGAATGAATGAATGAATGAATTTATTTCGGATAGGATAGTACATTACAGGTTAAAAGAAACTGTATAATATAAAACAAGGTCAAATTAGACAAAGACTCCTTCTACTATACAATTCCACGTGAGTTATCCGAAATGGGTGATGGCTGAAGCCGCAGCTTATATTGCCCACCCATATTCCATCCAAGAATTCAAAGGAGAAAAAAGAGAAAACAAGACAAGAGCGATTACAATTTAAAACAAGGCTAAGACAAAATGTGACTGAGAGAAAAAAGAAAACTGAGCTATAAGTTAAGCGGTTACTATTCAAAAACAAATCTAAGACATAGTGTCACAGAGAAAAAAAAGAAAAAAAGAAAAACTAAGCTACAACACAACACAGGCTGGAAATGTCAGTCCTTATGTGAGTTTACATGTCGTCTTGTAAATATGTTTGGAGTATTTCTTCCTTTAGTTTTTGTTTAAATTGTCCAAGCGTTGTACATGATTTTAATTCAGGTCCAAAATCGTTCCATAATCTGACTCCTTGCACTGAAATACAGTGTTGCTTGGTGGTTGTTCTCACTGTAGGCTTTTGAAATATACATGTTCCTCTGAAGTGATATCGTTTCTCCCTTGTTTGGAACAACTTTTGGATATTTGCGGGCAGTGATAGATTCTTCACTTTGAACATTATTATTGCGGTTTTAAAGTCAATCAGATCTTTCAACTTGAGAGTTTTTTGTTTAAGAAAAAGTTACAATATGTCATGTATGGGAGTATTAATGAATGATACAAGGTGTATAGTGTGGGTTGATTCAGCAAATTTTTCACTCTGTGTAATATTGCAATTGATTTGGATACTTTACCTTTAATATAATTAATATGTGGCTTCCAACACAGTTTGTTATCAATTATTACTCCAAGGAATTTAGTTTCGGATACCCTTTCAATCTCTACACCATTTACACTGAGTTTGGGTACTGGGTAGTTGTGATGGTTGTTAAAGACTATAAATTTTGTCTTGCTTAAATTGAGCATTAATTTGTTTGAATCAAACCACAGTTTAAGCTTTCCTAATTCCTTTCCGAGTGTATCCAGAAGTTGTTCCAAATTGTTTCCACTGCATAGCAGATTAGTGTCATCAGCAAACAATATTAAGTCCATTTTTTCTGAAACTTTACATATATCGTTTATATACATATTGAATAACAATGGTCCCAAAACTGAACCCTGTGGGACTCCACAGGTGACCTTCAGTAACTCTGAGTTTTTGTTGTTAACACATACAAACTGATATCTATTCTTTAAGTAACTGCTTAACCAGGACAGTGCTACCCCTCTAATACCACAATTTTGTAGTTTCTTTAATAATAGATTGTGATCTACTGTATCAAATGCTTTTTTAAGATCCAGGAATACTCCAACTGAATACTCTTTATTTTCAATGGCTGTTGATATTTTTTCTGTAAATTCCATTAAGGCATATGCTGTTGTCCTTTTGTGTCTGAACCCATATTGCTGCTCACACAATAAATCATTCTTCAGTATGAAGTTGTCAATTCTCTCATAGAATATTTTTTCAAGTATCTTGGAAAATTGCGGTAATAGTGAAATTGGTCTATAGTTTGAGAGTTCCCCTCTGTCACCTGTCTTGTGAATCGGAATTACTTTAGCTATTTTCATTGCATTGGGAAATATACCTGATTGGAGAGACAGGTTACAGATATACGTCAGTGGTTTCACTATGCATTCGATAACAGTTTTGACTAGTAGCATGTCAATACTATCGCAGTCAGTAGATGTTTTACTTTTGAACGATTTAACAATTTCAATGACCTCTCTTTCGTCTGTGTTCTTTATGAAGATGGTGTCTTTTACAGCAGTGTTATTGCATATTGAATCACCTGTAGGCACCGTAGTGGGTATTTCTCGGGCCAGTTTAGGTCCAATGTTAACAAAAAAATTATTAAATTCATCTGCAGGTGAAACTATATTCACACTCGGAGTCGTTTTATTATTTTTTGGAATATTAGTTGGGTAGCTAGTATTTCTGCTTTTATTTCCAAGGATACTGTTGATTATTGTCCATGTATTTTTAATATTGTCTTTGTTTTTTTCCAGTTCTTTACTGTAATAGTCTCTTTTACTACATCTTATTATATATGTTAACTTATTTTTGTATGTTTTATACCGTTGCTCTGTTTCTTTTGTCCTTTTCTTTATGAAAGCTTTATATAATAAATTTTTCTTTTTACACGCCTTTTGTAGTCCTTTGGTTAATCATGGTTTGTCAGCAAATTTGTGTTTAAGCTTTTTTTTAACTAATGGGCAGTTTTTTTCATAAAGAGTGGTTACAATGTTTATAAATGTGTCATAGGCTTCATTTACATCTGATACATAGACTTCTGTCCAGTCTTGCTTCAGCAAGTCCTCTTTAAAAGAACTGATTGCATTTGGTGATTTGTGTCTGAACGATTTTGAGATTTTTTCTGGGTTGGGCCCCGTGTGGCCATGGATAAGTGCAAAGGTTGGCAAGTGGTCGCTTATGTCATTTATCAATAATCCACTTTCTATTTTCTTATCGAGAACATTGACAAACAGGTTGTCAATAAGCGTAGCAGAGTGAACTGTGATTCTACTGGGATGTGTTATTGTGGGATATAGACTCATGCTGTACATAGAGTTCATGAACTCTAACTACATTTTGTTGATGTGGATTAAGTAGATCAATATTGAAATCTCCACAAATTGCTACCATTTTCTTACTAGTAATATTATTGTACAGCTCGACTAATTTATCTCTGAATGTCTCAATGCAAGTTCCCGGCGTTCTATATATGCAGCTTATAAGATTTTTTGTTTTGTCTAGGTCAATCTCAACAGTAACACATTCCAAAATCCCTGGTAGTGCTGAGGACATTTCATTTACAAGCTTACATCTATATAGGTCATCAATATACAGTGCAACACCACCACCCTTTTTTTGAGATCTGTTAATGTTAAACATCTGATATCCCTCTATTGCCATCAGGGGAGCCTGATCTTCATTAAGCCAGGTTTCGGAGACTGCAATAGCTGTGAATTTTCTGTCTAGCTGTTTTAAATAGTCCTGAATCTGTGAGAAGTTTTTGTTAAGACTTCTGCTATTGAAGTGTATTATTGACAGTTTACCATCTAATTGCACTTGACTTTTGAATTGCTTTTCAGTGTAATATTCACAGTGGTTATGAATATTATTGAAAAAGTGGTTATCAGGATCAATATCATTCTCCATCTCTTGTGGTTTATGTTCAGCATAGTGGCATATTTTTAGAGTTTGAGTTTCCTCACTCTGTGTTTCATAGTCAGTGTTCATCTGTATTTATCTAAGTCAGTAGCATCTCTGATCATTATACTCCTTGCTTGCTCAGGTGTTCCATTTAGTTTAATCCAAATTCTACAATTTCTTGTCCAGGTTGTCTGTATCTTATTTTGTTTTTTTAGCATCCGTGCCTGCCGTGCTAATTCAGCGGTTTTTTTTGTCAGGTGTTCATTTAGGTAAACTTGAGTTCCCTGTAGTTTTTTGGCCTGCCTCAGTATGTCATTTTTCACCCTCCTGTTCACAAAGCGCATCACAATTGATTTCTTTGTTTTGTTATCTTTCTTCGGTAAAGCATAACAGGCTGAGATTGCATTGGCTTCTACCTTAATGTCTCTATCATTAAGAAACTGAAGCACTTGGTTTTCTAAGGACATTGATTCACTTATGGAAGCATGTTCACCACTCAGTCCTGTTGTGGCATGGGCGTATGACTGATATCTGATGTCTAGTCCACTTATAACTAGGTCATCAATGCGAGAACCTTGTTCAAGATCCTCGACGCGTTGCTCCAACGTGTTGCTCCTTTATTTTGTTTACTGCTTTTACCTATGGAGAAAGCAAAACAAAAACAACCATATCTACAAATACTTACCACTTACCTGTATACAATCTAAACCCAATTTATTACCTCCGCCAAGGAGGTTACCTCAGACAAACACTGGCAAAAACATAACCTCCTTGGCGGCTTGTCAGCAACATAACTCAAAAAGTTATGGATGGATTTTGATGACATTTTCAGGAAAGGTGTATCATGGCACGGGGAACAGATGATTAGATTTTGGTGATGATCTGAGAGTGCACACCTCCACCAACGGTTTTGTTTGCATTTGTGCAGCAGTATTACACAAAAACTACTGGATGGATTTAGATTAAATTTTCACCAGAGCTGGTTCTTGGGCTAGAGGGGAAGCCATTACATTTTTGGAGATGATCTGAGAATGCATACCTCCACCAAGGCTCTTATATCCTCAAACTGTTAGCAACAATACTCCAAAACTAATGGATGGATTTGGATGAAATTTTCACCAGAAGTGGTTCTTGGCCTACACACAAACCCATTACATTTTGGGGGTGATCCATGACTGCATACCTCTGCCAAGGCTCAATCTTCTTGCAGTGGTTTAGTAGGATTCTGTAAAAACTACTGAATGGATTTTGCTGAAATTTTAACCACAGATGGTCCTTGGCCTGCAGATGAACCCATTACATTTTGGAGCTGATCTGTGAGCGCATACCTCTGCCAAGGCCCAATCTTGCAATGTATGGTGGGATGGAGGCGGGGAGATACAAAGGGAGGGAAGGAAGGAGCCTTGGCAGAGGTATGAACTCTGAGTGCTTTTCTAGTTTAAAATGTGTTATTGTGCAATGTTATGTTTCAGTGGTAGACATGGCAAGGCAAGCTTATAGGTTAGTCATCATTCACATAATAGTTGTGTCTATGACGGGATGGATTAAAGGTGGCAGATTAAGCTCAGGATTTCAGTCAATGTTCACGCAACCAGTGAGAGTTCACCTCAAAGAAAAATAGGCACTTAATTACCTGCTTGATGGACCCTTGGTCTGCATTTTCCCTCAGACATATAATGAATGTTTAAACCAGTAATTTTCTAGATTTCATTTACCCATAATATACTCACCTTTTATGTCAGTATTTAACTTTCAGCTTTGTTTTTTTTTCCTGCGTTTACCAATCTGTTAAAAGGTCATTAAATTCATCAACTTTGGTTTAAATTCAACAAAGCACCTCATTCATCCTACCAAGTTATCAATGGAGTCTGTAAAAGACCCTTTTAATTTACTAATTTAGAAATTCCCATTCTTATCAGGCATACAAAAATTATTTTCAAAGATGGGTTATCATAGCAGAATCAGCCCCCTCATCTCAGACAAATTTGTAGCGGTACAGAGGCAGGAATCTTTCCACTGAGGCGCATATACAGTATATACATATATGAGAGAGAGAGAGAGAGAGAGAGAGAGAGAGAGATTTGATTTTGATTTTTAAAAGATCTTTAATAAACACACTTGTCCATCAGTCAATACAATTTCTATATCCTGCTATGTTACACAGAAAATTAATCCCCCAAAAAACGCCCCAAAAAAAGCTGTCCATCATGAACTGAACAGAGGACATTCTCCAGGGACCAGAGGGTCCTGAAACCTTCCACATCCCCATTCCCCATAAAAAACTGAAAGTCCAGCCTGATTCTGGCTTTAAGTAGCCTCACAAATAAAATTTTGACATCAACATCATTCTCAACATTTTCAAGTTTTCTTCTCCGGCTTACATAGATAGCCAACTTTGCCTGCCCTAAAACAAAGTTCAGTAGTTGACACTTCTGCTTAAAACGACGATTGTACATAAAACCACAAATGAAAACCTGCTTAGAGAAAACTTCCTTAAAAATATGAAAAAGTTTTGTGAGAAGTTCAAAGAGGCCACTCAGGCGCTGACATTCAATAAAACAATGAAAAACTGTCTCCCTAGAGGAACAAAAAACACACTGATCACTGACACTGCTGTTAATCACAGAAACAAAAGCATTGACAGCTATAATACCATGCAGGACCCTCCACTGTAAGTCTCCATGCCTCTTAGGGAGAGGGGCTTTGTAAAGAGCCCTCCAGGCAGGCCGATGCCCTTTTCCTAGTTTAAGATAGGCTCTCCAAGGAGTGTCCACACAGGTGTTCAATCGGTCCTTGTTGAGTGCCATCACCACCAGTCTGTAGAGTGCCTTACCACTGGCTCCTCCAAAGTCCACACCAGTGGGAGCACAGAATGCCAGTAAGGAGCAAGGAGCGACGTCAAAGTCCATATAGAGCGTGAGAGAGGGAAAGGGGTCAGTGCTTTCTGGCTGCAGCGTGCCATTGCAAAAGTCCAAGAGTAGGGAGTGCTCAAGTCCATGAAGCTCCTGTTTCCAGTGTGCAAGAAGACCATCGATGAAACGATTCGACCTGACACCAAGATGAGCTGCTAAAGCTGAGGCGTTGTTGAGGCCAGGACCAGCCAGTTCCACCACTTGCTTCAGAGTGAGAATGTTCCTGGAACACAGCCTATCAAGGAAGGTCCTTCCAACTCCCGGCAGGACACCAAGGCGACCACCAAAAACCAGCGGCTCCTTCAACAACCAGTAGAGGGAATCGCATGGCCCTCTTTGTTTTTTAAAAAGAGTCCACACTGAAAAGAGACTGCGGTAAAAACTGGGTAAAGACAGTGCATTAGAGTTCTTAAAATCCATTAAAAACACAGGGAGGTCTAGCCCAAGCCCAAGGACTCTCTGTAAAATAATACAGGCCAAAGGCCTCCATACCAGGTCCTGGGGGCCCGTCAGCAGTCTCTGTATGAAAGTCAGTCTAAAAGCAGCACCTCTACTAGCTAAATGAATCACTCCTTGCCCCCCCTCCTCTTTGGGAAGAAATAACAGGGCTTGAGGAACCCAGTGGAGTCCACCCCCCCAAAAAAAGTCCACCAAAACAGACTGAATTTTGGACAACAAACCAGCAGGGGGGTCCATGCACATGAGGCGGTGCCACAGGGATGAGGAAACAAGATTATTTAAAATGAGCACTCTTCCTCTAAAAGATATTCTTGGCATTAGCCACTTCCACTTGTTTAGTCTCCCGTTAATTTTCTCTATGACCCCATCCCAATTTTTTTGCTCAAACTGCTGATTTCCAATAAAGACACCAAGATACTTAAAACCTCCTTTTTTCCAAATCAACCCACCCGGCAGCGTAAGCTGATTTTCTAGTTTCTCCCCCACCATCAGAGCCTCGCTTTTTCCCCAGTTTATCTTTGCAGAGGAAAGTTGGCCAAAAAGATTGACACTCCTAACCAGAACGTCAATGTCACTCTGCTTGTTTAGCAGAATGACTACATCATCTGCATAGGCCGACAGCTTGAACGTGGTGTCACAGCCAGGAAAAGTAACTCCTGATAGATCCCTTCTCAGGCAGTGAAGCAAAGGCTCTATGGCGAGGGAGTACAGCATCCCTGAGAGAGGGCAGCCCTGCCGAACCCCCCTCTGGACTTTTAAAGGGGCAGACAGGCCCCCATTTATCTTCAGCACACTCTCAATGTCACTGTACAAGACCCGTATCCTGGCTATGAAGCCTGGGCTGAACCCAAAAGCTGTTAAAACTGTCCATAAATATTGGTGTTCAACCCGATCAAACGCCTTTTCCTGGTCAATTGAAATCAAACCAGTTTCTACCGCCAATGAACCAGAGACCTCCAAAATATCCCGAATTAAAGTGACGTTGTCACTAATCAGCCTGCCAGGCACACAGTAAGTCTGGTCTACATGAATGAGCTCGCTCATCACCTTTCTCAGTCTTCGGGCCAGAGCTTTTGAGAGAATCTTGTAGTCTGTGCAGAGCAGAGAGACTGGCCTCCAGTTCTTTAGGCTCTGGAGGTCCCCCTTTTTCGGCAACAGTGTGATGATGGCCCTCCTGCAGGTCGTGGGTAGGGTCCCCCTTTCCAAGCTATCTTGGAGAACCTCCAGCAGGTCTGGACCAAGCAGGGGCCAGAATTCCTTAAAAAAGTCCACAGAGAGACCATCTATGCCTGGTGATTTTCCATTCTGGAGGCTCATTAGCGCCGTATGCAGCTCAGACAGAGACAGTGGAGCATCCAAGCCGGCAACAAGGTCCTCTGAGAGCACTGGAAGACCATCAAGGAAAACCTGGCCCAGTGACGTGTCCTCCCTCCACTCTGCTCTAAACAATTCACTGTAAAAGCTAGCAGCGTGTTTCCTGATCTCTGCTGCTGTGGAGATTGTTCTCCCGTCATCGCCCAACAAAGAGTGAATGAGCTTTCTCTGTCCATTTTTCCCCTCCAGTCCAAAAAAGTACTGGGAGGGCGAGTCCATCAGAGCTACATCCATGTAGCGTGAGCGGACCAGAGCACCCTGTGCGGTGACCCCTAGCAAGCTAGCCAAGGCTGACCTTTTTGACTTAAGAGCCTCTAAGTGCTCCTGTTTTCCTGTAGAACTGAGCAACTCCTCTAGTTCTACCACCTCAGTCTCCAGAACTTTCAAGGATTGGGTCAAGCTACGAGTGACATTTTGAGTGTACTGTTGGCAGAGTTGTTTTATCTGGGCCTTACCAAAATCCCACCACAATTGGAGAGAACTAAAAGAGGGTTTTTGTTCCCTGTGTGACTTCCATACATCATGAAAAACTCCCTTAAAAAACACATCATTTAAAAGTGTATTATTAAAATGCCAAAAAGCACTCTTACACTTTACATTTTCAATGAAAACAGAACAAATCAGCAGGCAGTGATCAGTGAAACCAACAGGACAGATACAACTATTTTTAAAAACACTCATTTGGTGTTTAAAACCATAGAAACGGTCTAACCTAGCCATAGATAAGAGGTTATCTTTAGCATGGCTCCAGGTGTACTGCCTCTGGTCCCCATGATGTGATCTCCACACATCGGCCATTTCATGCGCCTTCACTAGTTCCCTCAGCCTATTGGCAGAAGCAGGGTGAGGTTCCTGATGGTTCCTGTCCAGTCTGTGGTTTAATGTACAGTTAAAATCACCCCCCAGAAATAAAAAACTATTTGGATTACAGGATCTAACCGTATCTGATAGCATATTAAAGACCCTGATCCTTTCTGCTCTCTGGGTTGGCACATACACGTTTATAAGAACCAAGTTTACGTTTTCAAGCTGTACCTTTAGCAAGAGTACATGTCCTTTCACCACCTCTTCTACCTCATAAGAGACAGGCACACAACCCCGAGAGAAAAGTACAGCCACCCCTCCACTATTATTGGATTTGTGGCTAAAAAAAATGCAGCCATCCCACTCTTTTCTCCACTGGCACTCAATGTCTACAGTGCTGTGAGTCTCCTGGACCATCAGCACGTCAAGTTTCTTTACATTAAAAAACTTGTATAAAGAGGCCCTTTTTACATCATCCCTGGCCCCGTTTATATTGAGAGTGCCAATTCTAAGGTGGGGCATTAAAAAGGATAAAAATAAGGTACAGTAAAAAAAACACACACATAGCATAAAAGGGAAGAAACAAACTAAGAGTCAACATGACTGTTAGTAATTTGTGATTTCAGTTTGACAACCAGTTTCTTTAAACGAAAAATTTCCTGATCAGTAAAAGTCTCATTCCCATCATTCAGTTTCATCAGCTTGCGAGCTGATGCCACAAATAACTCCAGATCTGGAAAGTAATTTTCCACTTTCACAGCTCTGCTCCCCTTGGTCACCTGGAGAAATTGCCTAATTTTGGAAAAACAATAGGAGCTTTGCTCCTCCTGCGTCTGCGTCTGCATCATTTCAGACTCAGCTCCACTTTCGTCAGAGACGCTCTCATCTAGTAAATCTAACTTCCCAACCCTACTAGATTTAGCAGAGCTCTGCAAGTTTTCAGCACTTTTTCTTTTTTGTGCAGCTTTAAAAGGATCCTCTTCAGCAAAACTACATTCCTGCATTTCTTCATGAACTGCAACGTTTGTCATGCAGTGTTTGCTCTGTGTGTCCCCTACAGCCTCAAACCGCTCCTCCCCCGCCTGCAAAGTCTGTTCATTCACGTTCCTTCGTTTAACTGCACTTTTACTTACACCCTCCACCTGTTTACCCCGGGCGACAGGCTCGTCACAATGATCAGAGCTGCCGCCAGACAGAAATTCCCCACCATCACTGTTTGGGGGGGCAACTACCGCGCCCGCCGCGGCCACCCCAGCAGAGGCGGCCGCGGCCGCCCCAGCACAAGCGGACGCGGACGCGGACGCCCCCGCAGAAGTAGAAGCGGACGCGACCGCCCCAGCAGAAGCGGGCGCCGCAGCGGCATCCGCCACACCACATGTAGCGCTACCCTCCGGACCACCAGAAACAGCGGCGTCACCTTTCTTACCGCCAGTGCTCTTTGTGTTCGCCTTTTCAGGACATGACCTAATAAGATGGCCTTCTGCGCCACACGCAAAACACTTCATGGTTTCAGATGTTGCAAACACCAAGTAGCTAAAGCCGTCAATCCTGAAATTAAAAGACACATTCAGTTCAGCAGAGCTGTCTTTCAACACCATGAAACACTGCCTCCTATGACATACAACATGCTTCAGCAGGGGTGATTTACTACCCAGAGAGACCATTCTGATAGGGGACACAACCTGGCCAAAACGGGACAACTCTCTAATCAGCTGATCATTTTTAACGAAAGGAGGAGCGTTTGAGATGGTGATCCTCCTAGACGGGTTCGCCAGCGGTAAAACGGGAGTAAAAGTGTCAACTATGACCACTCCCTGTGCCACCACCTGATCAGCTTTCTCAGTCGAATCCAGAAAGATCACAATTGTGCTGTTCATCCTCGATGCTGATTTTATGCTGCCATGCCCAACCACCTGTCCTACAGCGAGGCTGGCCTCCTCCACAGAACAGGGAACTGTCGGGAGGATTCTCACACCATGACGCCGGGTTAAGCGCTCAAACTCCACACCACCATCAATCACCGGCATGATGCCGGCCGGGAAAAACCGGCAGCAGAAGCTACCGTTCCCCCACACACTCACTCCAACACTCACACCCCAGCACACACACACTCAACCCACTATATTAAACACACACACCTCAAACACACAAGATAGAGAAAAAGTTAGAAAATACAAAGTTTAAAGTACTCACTTGACACCACTCCACACCCCTGCTCCCACAAACGCCCACGCATGCGCACGAGAGAGAGAGAGAGAGAGAGAGACATTTTTGATTTTTAAAAGATCTTTAATAAACACACTTGTCCATCAGTCAATAGAATTTCTATATCATGCTATGTTACACAGAAAATTAATCCCCCAAAAAACGCCCAAAAAAAAGCTGTCCATCATGAACTGAACAGAGGACATTCTCCAGGGACCAGAGGGTCCTGAAACCTTCCACATCCCCATTCCCCATAAAAAACTGAAAGTCCAGCCTGATTCTGGCTTTAAGTAGCCTCACAAATAAAATTTTGACATCAACATCATTCTCAACATTTTCAAGTTTTCTTCTCCGGCTTACATAGATAGCCAACTTTGCCTGTCCTAAAACAAAGTTCAGTAGTTGACACTTCTGCTTAAAACGACGATTGTACATAAAACCACAAATGAAAACCTGCTTAGAGAAAACTTCCTTAAAAATATGAAAAAGTTTTGTGAGAAGTTCAAAGAGGCCACTCAGGCGCTGACATTCAATAAAACAATGAAAAACAGTCTCCCTAGAGGAACAAAAAACACACTGATCACTGACACTGCTGTTAATCACAGAAACAAAAGCATTGACAGCTAAAATACCATGCAGGACCCTCCACTGTAAGTCTCCCTGTCTCTTAGGGAGAGGGGCTTTGTAAAGAGCCCTCCAGGCAGGCCGATGCCCTTTTCCTAGTTTAAAATAGGCTCTCCAAGGAGTGTCCACACAGGTGTTCAATCGGTCCTTGTTGAGTGCCATCACCACCAGTCTGTAGAGTGCCTTACCACTGGCTCCTCCAAAGTCCACACCAGTGGGAGCACAGAATGCCAGTAAGGAGCAAGGAGCGACGTCAAAGTCCATATAGAGCGTGAGAGAGGGAAAGGGGTCAGTGCTTTCTGGCTGCAGCGTGCCATTGCTAAAGTCCAAGAGTAGGGAGTGCTCAAGTCCATGAAGCTCCTGTTTCCAGTGTGCAAGAAGACCATCGATGAAACGATTTGACCTGACACCAAGATGAGCTGCTAAATCTGAGGCGTTGTTGAGGCCAGGACCAGCCAGTTCCACCACTTGCTTCAGAGTGAGAATGTTCCTGGAACACAGCCTATCAAGGAAGGTCCTTCCAACTCCCGGCAGGACACCAAGGCGACCACCAAAAACCAGCGGCTCCCTCAACAACCAGTAGAGGGAATCGCATGGCCCTCTTTGTTTTTTAAAAAGAGTGAAAAGAGACTGAAAAGAGACTGCGGTAAAAACTGGGTAAAGACAGTGCATTAGAGTTCTTAAAATCCATTAAAAACACAGGGAGGTCTAGCCCAAGCCCAAGGACTCTCTGTAAAATAACACAGGCCAAAGGCCTCCATACCAGGTCCTGGGGGCCCGTCAGCAGTCTCTGTATGAAAGTCAGTCTAAAAGCAGCACCTCTACTAGCTAAATGAATCACTCCTTGCCCCCCCTCCTCTTTGGGAAGAAATAACAGGGCTTGAGGAACCCAGTGGAGTCCACCCCCCCCAAAAAAAAGTCCACCAAAACAGACTGAATTTTGGACAACAAACCAGCAGGGGGGTCCATGCACATGAGGCGGTGCCACAGGGATGAGGAAACAAGATTATTTAAAATGAGCACTCTTCCTCTAAAAGATATTCTTGGCATTAGCCACTTCCACTTGTTTAGTCTCCCGTTAATCTTCTCTATGACCCCATCCCAATTTTTTTGCTCAAACTGCTGATTTCCAATAAAGACACCAAGATACTTAAAACCTCCTTTTTTCCAAATCAACCCACCCGGCAGCGTAAGCTGATTTTCTAGTTTCTCCCCCACCATCAGAGCCTCGCTTTTTCCCCAGTTTATCTTTGCAGAGGAAAGTTGGCCAAAAAGATT